>JARQOD010000001.1:381506757-381618039 GCA_033576555.1 Oophaga sylvatica | reverse complement strand
ATTCAAACACCTATACCAGACTCCACGATATGAACTGATGATAAAGCAGGCTAGACTCCTTCCTCCCTCCAGACGTCTTCTCTCTCTGAAGTCTAGACACTCACTCCACACGTCCTCACTGTCGAAGACAGGAACTAGACTCACAATCACTCTAACACATACCTTGACCACTCCCTCAAGAGTAAACTCCACTACCCTAAGGGTGTGTCTAGTTATATGTCGAGTGAATGAATATTTAGCATTAAACTGCTGTCTCGCCACACACTCTCCAGGGTACTGCGTGTGCCTAACACCAGGGCTACACATTGGCGGCAGTGCTGGGTATTAAGGTGCGAGACTCGTGCAAGCTTCTCGCAAGCGTGACCCCGCCTTATACAAAGTATTCATCAGCTATGAATATACTTATACAGTTATGATATGAACAGCGGTAAAAAAGAAAAAAGCAACAAAACGGCTTGATTTTGCAATGCTCTGTTGGGAGATGTTTATGCTGAATGTGTTTGTGCTGCCCCTCAGTGGTTGGGATGTGAATTGCACCCTGTTGACGTTTTTTGCAAGCATCTCACTACATCATATCAATACTGTATTGTGAGATATTGGAGAACAGGATGAATTTGTGGAATGAAAAGCATGGACACATTTTTATAAATTGAAGTAAAGTCTGTATTAAATCTGTTGCCTTTCATTTGAAAAAACTCTGAAGTCTAGCTGGGTGAATGCATGTCACTAAGGCTCCGATCCATGTCATTACTTGTGCCGTGCTGAAGCTATACCAAGAACATACACAGAGGCCGACATTGAACTAAATGCCCAAGAATTATCCTTTTTCTGCACAGGTGTATTTCCTTCTCCGCACTTTTTCCTTTGGTGCATGGATTAGCATAGTAGTCGGCGTGGCTAGTGCAATGGGACATTTTCACCCAACATGAAAGTATGAACAGAATGCACCCTGTGAGAGGGCAAAAAATGCAGTTGTGCACATAAAAGGAGATTGAGAGATGGCTCCTGTGATGACACAGCATTTATTCTGCGCAGCGTTTGATCCGCATGCATCATGTGTGTTAGAGTTAAATTCAGTATTTCTTCTCAAGGCCTTGGGAAGCTGAGGCATAGCAGAAGGGAAGATAAGAAAGGAATGTTCCTTCATTGATAATACTCCCCCTGACCTAAAGAGATACTCTGTGCTAGGAGCGAAAATCAGGGGCTAAAGGCAAAGATGGAAAGTTTGGTTAGAAAACAGTATGTTACGTTCTTTAATAATAAGTTGTATTAACTGCCATATATGGTAATTCCGCTTCCTGCTTCAGGGGTGTATATAAGCCCCTTCATTAGCAATAAAGAGTAGAGTATATTGACGCACCCTTTGGTTTGTGTCTTATTCTCTCTGGTACCACATTCCGAGGAGGAAAGGGTTAACAAGATAACAGCGACGACATGTGTACATATCTTTAACATGTTGTACACAGGGACATGCGTACGCATGCTTTGTTTTGCGTTGTGCGGTGGTGTATGGCAAACACAACATGTTGCATTTTTTTGAAGCATCACAAATCCGTCAAATATGCGCATGCGTATGAGTGCGTAAAAAAACCCGCATTACTGTCTATGGGAACTCATTGGCACGCAAGGACATACACACGGATGCGCTCGATGCGCATGCGGACTTCAGACTGCGCATGTCCAGGAACTGATTACAGCACCTGAAAATATCGAATGCATGCGCATAAACAATGAAAACGCATGCAAATGCAGCATTTTTTTGGCGTCATGTTTAAGCAGATGAAAAATGCTGCGTTGGCATGCGTTTTGCCATGCGTTTGCGCATGTGAACCTAGCCTTATTTCAGTAGGCCCAGGGACATGAGCTAGAGTTCATGTGAGAATGTCTGTTGACTTATTGTCACTGAATTAATGTTCAATGGCTGCCATTTGATGACTGGCTGCTGATTAGCTATTGTATCTGTCCTAGTATTGCAGCCCTAGTATTGTTCTAATATCTTTGGGCACAAAGCCGCAATGTTTGGATGTTTGTTAATATGTTGATGACCCATTGATGCTCTGTAATATGAAGAACAATCTATGCATGTTGTTTGCACACTCCAGTAGTGAGAGATGGACTCCTACCACCTTCCCCCAAGCCTGTGGTGGAATTACTGAATGAGATATTGTGATATATAAAAAGGAGAATCTGCCTGTGTTCAAAGAGAGTCTACATTACCGAAGTCATGGCATTATGGCTCCAGCTAAAGAAATCAGAGCTGCCTCATTGACCATAACTGAACCCTCAAAGAAGTTTAGAGAATCAAGGTTGGGACAATCAAGTCACCTGGCCTCGTACATCAATGGACTGTCACTTTCCTAAGCTTGTCGTTACCTCCTCTCTGTGGGAGCCCTCCAAACACGGGGAGTCACTGGTGGGGGTAGTCAGCCCTAGAGGTCAGCGGAAGGGTTAGACTCTGTAATGTGCACCATCTTGGGTATTTGTTGGGACTGTTCTGTATGCTTGTGTGTTGGTGGTTCAATAAATTATTGCCAGTGTTTTACCCTGTGCTGTCTGAGTAGTGTTCTGCTCATGGGGAGAGAGCACGGGCATTCAGTGGTATGAGCCCTGGTTCATGCAGTCTTTCTTAAGACAGACGGGCCAGCGGACGAAGGCACCCACTGACCCGTGTCTCTACAGCTCCGATCCCTTAGTACCGCAAACACAGCACGCATAAGCACCATAAACTGCTTTATTAGTGTCATTGCATGTCACTGTCATGTTGAAATTGAACTTTTTAGTTCCTTTCTGCTGGAAAACACTTCAGTGCCATGCAAGCTCTTACAAGGACATTACGCTGTACAGGAATTATGTCAAGCGCCATTATTGAATTTTCAATAGTTAAATTTGAGACGAAGTCGCGCTGGCGTCATGTGTTTGGAGTAATAAGTAAAACAGTTTTTGTTTGTAAATAAGATCCTCATTTGCATCATGTGACTGGGACTTTGCACTGAATGAGGCGTCTGGCTCTATAACTCTGAATTACAAAACTTAAAAATATCAGTTATTAAGGGAATCAAGGACTGAGAGGAGAAGGCAGATTCCAGATGAAAGTCTTGCTGGGTTAGGCGCATTTTTTTTTACAAAAAAAAACCTGAAAGTGATACAAGATTGACAGGAGACGGGAGAGTTGTCAGATTCATGTCAAGGGCTCGTTGCTATGAAACGTCTGCAGAGGTTGATGCACAATTTGTACAGGAGGAGTTTTGGATTTGGAGATTTTGCTCCTCGTGTGGAGGATTCACTATATGGAGATTAGCAGTGACAAGATGTCAGAGATGCACTGGATGAAGACAGATATTCTCAGTAATGTGCTGCATTGTGATAGGAACAAACTGATAGTAAGAAGGGTTTTATGCCATTGTAACTAGATACCTCCAGGCACAAGAGGCTCAAGCCAGGGTCTACAACCAGTCAGCCAGGGTAAGGCACTTCAGCCCCAGGGACAGTGTCCTCGTGCTTATTCCCATGGTAGAGAGTAAGTTTAGGCCAAATGGCGAGGCCCTGTGAGGTGGTAGAGAAGCTTAGTGAAGTGAACGATACATTTCATCAACCAGGAAGATGTAAAGTGTACCAAGCCTACCATATCAATCTTACCAAGCCATGGCAAGGCAAGGAGCCCATTGAAACTCCAAGCCAGAAGCAGATATTGAAGGTGTCACAGTGGCGGAGATGCTGTTGAAAAACAACAGTGTCAAGAATTGCTGCAGCACTACAGGGACCTGTTCTCAGATTTTCCGGGGTGTACAAAGGTCATAGTACGCGAGTTTCAGACAAAACCCTATGTGCGGGTGAACTTGAATCCCTATCAAATTCCAAAGGCTGAACTGATCTCCAATGATGTGAAGCGCATGCTGAATCTCGGAGTCGCTGAGGAATTCAAGAGCCGGTGGTCTAGCCCAATTGTAATTGTTCCAAAACCTGATGGCGAATAGAGATTTTGTAATGGCTATCGGAAGCGTTATATCTGATGCCGCGTGTTGATGAGCTAATCAAGAGACTTGGGCGGGCAGGGTACATAACCGCGGGGTCCCGAACCCTGCCATGGAGACCCGATGTGGTCATGACGACATCCGGGTCCCCAGAGCTGAGAAACTTCCTGTCAAGCGCAGTGCATGTCAGGAAGTCTCAGTCAGTGTGCACTGACTGCAGCACTGACAGCTTCTTTAGCATGCAGATTTTGCTTCATCTGCATGCTATAGAAGTGATCAGCCTGCACAAAATGATTGTCCCATAGTGGGACAAAATATAAAACTTAGAATGAAGTAAAAAAATTTTTTTAAATAATTGTAAAAATATTGAAAAAAAAACCAATTTATTCTATCACTAAATAAATATTTGAATAAAAAAATCTAAACAATAAAAGTACACATATTTGGTATCGCCGCGTCTGTAATGACCGGACCTATAAAACTGTTCCACTAGTTAACCCCTTTAGTGAACACCATAAAAAAAACAAGGCAAAAAACAATGCTTTATCATCATACCCCCGAACGAAAAGTGGAATAACACGAGATCAAAAAGACGGTTATAAATAAACATAGTACTGCTGAAAACATCATCTTGTCCCGCAAAAAACGAGCCACCATACAGCGTGATCAGCGAAAAAATAAAAAAGTTATAGCTATCAGAATAAAGTGATGCAAAAACAATTATTTTTTCTATAAAATAATTTTTATTACATAAAAGCGCAAAAAATAAAAAAATTATATAAATGAGGTATTGCTGTAATCGTACTGACCCGAAGAATAAAACTGCCTTATCAATTTTACCACACGCGGAACGGTGTGAACGCCCCCCCAAAAGAAATTCATGAATTGCTGTTTTTTTCTGATTCTGTCATCAAAGCAAAAGATGGCTACTTTGAAGAACCTAGAATATAAGACATATTTTCAGCTTTTTCACACTTTTTTGTTAAGTATATAATTCCACATGTGTTAATTCATAGTTTTGATGCCTTCAGTGTGAATGTACAATTTTCATAGTCATGAAAATACAGAAAAATCTTTAAATGAGAAAGTGTGTCCAAACTTTTGGTCTGTACTGTATATATATGTGTCTCAATGACATGTATATATATATATATATATATATATATATATATGTATTCCATGTTTGTATATGTATTCTTTCTTTTGTGATTTAAAAACTGTCATTTGGATCCACTATATGTCGGTTTTGCAAGCCGGCGAGAAAATCTCGCCGTACGGATGCCATACGGATGACACACGGATGTTTTGATGCGAGGAAATCGCATCCTTGCATTGCACACGGATGACATAAAGATCACTGTTCAGGGAACTTTTGTGCGATTCTCGTTTGTAAAATACGGTCCGTGTTTTTATACGTTGTGTGTGACTCCAGCCTTACGGCGAAATTTTAAATTAGTCTCAGACCATGCCCCACTCTGGTGGATGAGGGAGAAAAAGGGGAAAAATTCTTCAGCAACCTGCTGGTTTCTAGCCCTGCAAGATTTCCATTTCCATGTGGAACATAGAGCCAGGAAGCTGCATGTAATGCCGAAGCTCTCTTGAGAACCCGCGGTGTCCAGTAGTAGAAGGTGCCAAGCTGCACGGCTTCAGGCAGAGGGGGGAGGTATGCAAGGTGGTTTCTAGACACATAGTTGATTGGAGGAATGTATCAAAGAGGTGGTTGTCCTCTGTGTTGTAAACCTGGAATAATGCTCTAGTACACATAGTACTAAGAGGCTTATGGGGGCATCCGTGCCAGGTTTATGGGTAACCGGAAAGAGGGGTGGGTCTACTTGCCCACATACCCCATCCCTGGATGTGGTTCACATTGTAAAATGGGGCCTGTTTATCTCACGCATGGTCTGTGTTTGGAGATATGAAGGCCTATTGTGTGATGTCTGTAGATGTAGCAGGTATACTGGATGCTATCTAGTGTCCTAGACTGTCACTAAAGTGCCGCTATTTCCAACATTCTCTCTCATTATTCTGGCATTTGTCAAATATTAATTATTATGATAATCATAATTGACCTTGAATGGGAAAGGTTTTTTCTGATTTGATGTCAGATATTGAAAAAAACATTGTTATATGTCTTTTTATATGGTGGAGGGAAACTTCTGGTTTCAACTGTACATGCTCTGTGAATATTTCTGTGAGCTGTAAAACTGCTAAAACGCTTGTAAAAATTTTGCAGGCTTCCATTTCTCAGACATACAGTGTTACGTGGTCTGTGATCATTTCTGTGATCTCTAAAAGTAAAAAAGCTTTTAAAAATGTTGTTTTTCTCAGACATACAGTGTTACGTGGTCTGTGAACAATTTTGTGTTCTCTAAAACTGCTAAACAGCTTTTAAAAATGTTGTAGGCTTCCATTTCTTAGAACATACAGTGTTACATGTCCTGTGAACATTTCTGTAATCTCTAAAACTGAGAAAAAGAATTGAAACATTTTTCTGTATTGAATTTGATTTTCATCCATACACTTTTGTGTTCTTTCAGTTTCATTACATTGGAGTAAACTCACAAAAACCGCTTTGACTTCTGCAGATGACCATTTTTTTTTAAATTAAGAGTAAACTTGGTTTTAAGAGATCTAGCAAAAACAACTTGCGTAAGGCGTGCATTAAGGGACTGGGAAGGGAAGTGCTGATGGTGGTGCATGCCGATGCCGAGGACGTGGGGTGGGTGTGACTACGCTTATTGCTGGAGCACAAGAAACACGCCAATCCACGACACATATATTCCTGTCCCACTTTGCAGGGAGGCACAGTACACCACTTCTGAAGCCAAAGCAGTGTTGAATAGCAGATGCTTCCAGCAGGCTTGGCAGCACCACACAGTCTTCCCATTGCTCCAGTCTCACCAGCTAAAGTCTGGATCACTTAATACACACCCTCATTCTCCTTTTTTCCACTATGTTGGAGACTAGTGATCCAATACTAGGACACTCCGAGGAGCAGTTTACAACATCATTTCTTGATTGTGGGTTCTCAACCTGCATGCTTCAAGAGGGACAGGGGGACAAGCTGTTTCGTGATGCACAAACCTTGGAGCACCCTCGGCCACAAGAACATTACGGTGGGGAATGGCAAATTTGGAATAAGGAGGAAGATGATGATTAGACACATTTACAGCTAAGTCTTGTTGTTATGTCACAAAGTCAGGAGGACCAGGGTGCAGTGGTGGAAGACAAGGTGGTGGATGATGAAGTCATTGACCCAACCTAGGAAGCTGGCCTGCAGAGCAAGGCCTGCAGCGCTGAGGGGTAGAGATCAGCATCATCAATACAAACAGGAAGAGGCAATGGGGCGACCAGAGGGATAAGGCAGGCAACTGTCCCGCAGAGCACAGACACTCCTGAATTTCTCTATCAAACAGGTGTTCCCTATTCTGGGACTATTTTAAAGAGAGTACTGAGTAGAGTTGAGCGATACTTTCCGATATCCTAAAGTATCGGAATCGGAATGGTATCGCTTATATCACTAAAATATCGGCGATACCCGATACCGATACCGGAAGTCCCATGTAAGTCTATGGGAACAAAATATCGCAACTAAAAAAAACCCCATTCTTTCCTTGTAAACACTAAATATACACACATAGAATACATATATATATATATATATACATGTCATTGTGACATATATATATATACATATATGTATAGTTTATACACTTCTACATAGTAAAATATCCTCTCTGATTCAATTGCCGGGTAAAGCCGGCTTCAGTGAAAAGACAGAAGCACCCGACATGAAATGACACTTGGTGTACATAGGGTTAACCATGTCTTTTCATGTCGTTTGCTATCTGATTTGCACAAACAATTAAATCAGTCTATGTGTGCAAAATTTCACACCTGTAGGGGTTAATTAAAGGTGTAAATTCGTTGTAAAAAAAACGGACTTTTTTGCTACGAATTTACACCTTTAATTAACCCCTACAGGTGTGAAATTTTGCACACATAGACTGATTTAATTGTTTGTGCAAATTAGATAGCAAAGGACATGAAAAGACATGGTTAACCCTATGTACACCAAGTGTCATTTCATGTCGGGTCACCCGACATGAAATGACACTTGGTGTACATAGGGTTAACCAATGTCTTTTCATGTCCTTTGCTATCTAATTTGCACAAACAATTAAATCAGTCTATGTGTGCAAAATTTCACACCTGTAGGGGTTAATTAAAGGTGTAAATTCGTTGTAAAAAAAACGGACTTTTTTGCTACGAATTTACACCTTTAATTAACCCCTACAGGTGTGAAATTTTGCACACATAGACTGATTTAATTGTTTGTGCAATTAGATAGCAAAGGACATGAAAAGACATGGTTAACCCTATGTACACCAAGTGTCATTTCATGTCGGGTTCTGCATTTTCACAAAAGCCGGCAATTGAATTAGCGGCTATTATACTATGTAGAAGTGTATGAACTACAAATATAAATATATATATATATGTGTCACAAATTCAATGACATGTATATATATATATGAGGTGTAAAATTGCTGAAAAAAAATGCGTGGGCTCCCGCCCTATTTTCGCAACCAGACAGACAAAGCCAGTGAGTGGGGGCAGATAATAATAGCCAGAGAGGGACCATTATTTTTGCCCCCCCCCGGCTACTAACATCTGCCCCCAGACACCCCAGGAAAGACAAATCTATAATTAGATTCGCCCTTTCTGGCACTTTGCCCGTCTATTCCCATTGCCCTGTAGCGGTGGCGAATGGGTTAATATGGGGTTAAAGCCACCTTGCTATTGAAAGGTGACCTTAAGCCAGGTTAATAATTGAGAGCTGTCAATTAGACAACTATCAATTATTAATCCTATTGCATGAAATAAAAATAAAACACACACACTTTAATTAAAAATCATTTTAATGAAATAAAGACACATGTTTTTGACCATATTTTATTTTACTGCAAAAACCATTTCCTGTAATAAAAATAAAATAAAAAAGCAAAATTATTCTTACCTATCCCATGCACAGTCAGGTCCCACGGTGTAATCCTTCAGAAAGGGTTAATGTTTACTGCAGGGACCGCAGCTAATGCTGCAGCCTCACAGTAAACCCCAAATGAATGAGTTCCTCTCCTGCCTGACAGGAGAGTAAAGGCTGGGTGTCACATAACGATACACCAGCGATCCCGACAACGATATGCACTTGTCAGGATCGCTGGTGTATTGCTACATGATCGCTGCTGAGCTGCCAAACAGGCAGCTCAGGCAGCGATCTGGGACAGCGACACTGCGGGTAACATCGCTTAAGGGCCCGTCTCACATAGCGATATCGCTACCGAGATCGCTGCTGAGTCACAAGTTTTGTGACGCAGCAGCGAGCTCACCAGCGATATCGCTGTGTGTGACATTCAGCGACGATCAGCCCCCCTGCCGGGTATCGCTGATCGTCGCAGAAATGTCAGGACCTTTTTTTGATCGCTGGTTTCCCTCTGACAGGCACGCATCGCTGCGTGGACAGGCGGGAGACCAGCGATCCGCTGGTAACCAAGGTACACAGCGGGTTTCCAGGCACCGCGCAGCGCTTGGAAACCCGCTGTGTACCTTGGATACCAGCTCCCTGCATCAGGGCGCTGGTATCCAAGGTACACAGCGGGTTTCTAGGCACAGCCCCGCGCCTGGAAACCCGCTGTGTACCTTGGTTACCAGCGGATCGCTGGTCTCCCGCCTGTCACACGCAGCGATGCGTGCCTGTCAGCGGGAAACCAGCGATCAAAAAAAGGTCCTGACATTTCAGCGACGATCAGCTATACCCGGCAGGGGGGCTGATCGTCGCTGAATGTCACACACAGCGATATCGCTGGTGAGCTCGCTGCTGCGTCACAAAACTAGTGACTCAGCAGCGATCTCGGTAGCGATATCGCTATGTGAGACGGGCCCTTAAGTGGAAAGCTTAATTGATTGCTTTCCACTTTCACTTCAGGTCAGCCAGGGACACAATCAGTGACGTCAGAGGGAACTGATTAACAAAAATAGGGGTTCCCTTCGAAAAAAAAAATGGCGTGGGGTCCCCCCTATTTTTGTTAACCAGCCAGATGAAGCAGACCGCTGAGGCCTGGATTTTCAGGCTGTTAAGGAGCCAAGATCCATGGACCTTGCCAGCCTGATAATACCAGGCCACAGCAGTCTGCATACCTTGGCTGATTAACAAAAATAGGGGATCCCCTCGAAAAAAATTGGCGTGGGGTCCCCCCTATTTTTGTTAACCAGCCAGATGAAGCAGACCCCTGAGGCCTGGATTTTCAGGCTGTTAAGGAGCCAAGATCCATGGACCTTGCCAGCCTGATAATACCAGGCCACAGCAGTCTGCATATCTTGGCTGATTAACAAAATAGGGGATCCCCTCGAAAAAATTGGCATGGGGTCCCCCCTATTTTTGTTAACCAGCCAGATGAAGCAGACCGCTGAGGCCTGGTTTTTCAGGCTGGTAAGGATCCAATATCCATGGACCTTGCAAGCCTGATAATACCAGGCCACAGCAGTCTGCTTAGCTTGGCTGGTTAACAAAAATAGGGGATCCCCTCGAAAAAAAAAACGGCGTGGGGATCCCCCCTATTTTTGTTAACCAGCCAAGTAAAATGCAGACTGCTGCGGCCTGGTATTAAAAGACTGTCAAGGCCCATGGATTTTGGCCCTCAACAGCCTGATAATACCAGGCTACAGCAGCCCCACATTTGGCGCATCAAAAGATGTGCCAATTGTGGCACTTTACCTGCTCTTCCCACTTGCCCTGTAGCGGTGGCAAGCGGGGTAATAAGGGGTTAATGTCACCGTTGATTGCACGGTGACAATAAGCCCGGTTAATAATGGAGAGGTGTCAATAAGACACCGATCCATTATTAATCCCAAAGTTATTAAATGCATAAAAAAAAGACAAAGCAAGAAAAAAGTATTTTAATGAAATAAAAGAGACAACACAGTTTTCATTAATTTTATTGTACTCTCATTCCTGCGACGCCATCGATCTCCTGTAAAAAAAAAAAAAAAAAAACCAACAGTATACCACCTGTCCGACGCAGTCCATAACGACAGTCCCACGACGATCCAACTCTGCTACATCGCAATGACAGGCAGAGCCTGTCATCGCGACGCAGCACAGCTGATTACCTGCTTCCCCGGCGGTGACGTCATCGGACTGACTGCTTTACGGCCGGGATTACCCAGCAGTCACTGCAGTTATCGCGAGAAACTGCATGTGACCGCCGGGGAAAGAAGATTGCGGCCATCAAGCAGTCCAGGACGTGACCGCCGGAGATCTTCTGACAGGTAAGTGCCGCTGACTCCTGACAGACCCGACCGACGGACACTGACAGTGACAGTGACAATCCCGATTCCGGTATCCGATAAGACGAAAATATCGGAACTCGGAATCGGAATTCCGATACAGCCAATATCGGCCGATACCCGATATTTGCAGTATCGGAATGCTCAACCCTAGTACTGAGACAAACAAAATGGCCATTTGCAACCTGTGCCATGCAAAGATCAGCAAGGCCTGGACCACTAAGAACCTAAACACCTCCAGCATGATTAGGCATGTCATCTTAGCACCCGACTCGGTAGGCCAAACGCCTGGGTCCACGATTGGTACCATCAGGTGACACCACTGCCTCTCCCTGTGCTAAGTGATTCCCAATATCCTGTCCAAAACACTGGCACAGATGCCTATTGCCCTGTACCTATCCTTGCACCTATCCTTGCACATTCTGACTTACCATCATCAGGCACTTCCAAATGCTTGTCACAGCCCAGCATTCAACTGTCCCTACCCCAGGCCTTGGAATGAAAAAGAAAATTCCCAGCCACCCACCCATCAACAGGCCCAAATGCTAAACAGGCACATTTCCAAGCAGCTTGCTGTGTAAATGTTGCCATTTAGGCCGGTAGACAAGGAGGATTTCCGCTGACTCATGGTGTCATCCGTCCATCGGTACTCGGTCCCCAGCAGCCACTTTTTCTCCTGATGTGGAGTACTCACCTTATACCAGCACCTGTTCAGGAACATCATCCATGCCCTTACCAATGCACTTACTGACATTTTTCACTTAACAACCAGCACGTGGACAAGCACTTGTGGCCAGGGAAGCTACATTTGACTGACGGCACACTGGATAAACATTGTGGAGGCTGGGGCTGAGTCACATCCTGGCACTGTGCATGTTCTCCCAACACCAAGGATTGCTGGCACTACTTCTATCAGGCTTTCCTCCACTTACTACAGCAGTAACTGCACCCCCTCCTGCTCCTCCTCAGCCTCCATCTCCAATGTGGTAGCTCAGTGCACATTGTCCACATCAGCAGGAAGCTGGAAGCAATGCAGCACTGCCTCAGTGAAGTGGCAACAAGCTCTGCTGAAGCTCATTTGTCAAGGAGAAAAACCGCACACCGCGACAGAATTACATAAAGGAATAACAGACCAGACAGATCTGTGTTTTTTGCTGCTGAACCGCCAACCAGACATGGTCGTGTGTGATAATGGGCGTAATCTGGTGGTGGCTGTGAAGCTTGGCAAGCCTACACACATACACACATATGATGCTTGGCATATGCATGTGCTCAACTTAGTAGTTCAGCGGTTTTTGAAAGCATAACCAGATTTGCCAGAACTTCTGGTCAAATTGCACCGCATAAGCGCCCATTTCCGCAAGATGGCAACTGTTGACGCCGCTCTGACAGTTCTGTAGCAACGCATGTAAGTGCCAGATCACTGACTGATGTATGACATCCACACTGCACATGCTGTAAGACTTTGTGAGCAGAAGAGGCCAGTTGTTGAATACCAGCTCCAACACGTCCGTTGGTATTCTGGTCATCCTCCGCACATAACTATTGAAGAGTGGGCATGGATGTCTGACATTTGTTTGGTTCTCCAAGACTTTGAAGACTACACAAAGATGATGAACAGCGATGACACGATAGTCAGCACAACTATCCCACTTTTGTGTCTACTTAGACAGCCACTGCTCACAATTAAAAATGAAGCTTTGCATGCGGACCAGGTGAGGATGGAGGAAGACATAACACAGAGAGATTGTAGCCAGCTAAGCCTCATCTCATTTGCTCAGTGCGGATTGGGTAACAATGAGGAGGTGGAGGCTGAGGAGGAGGAAAAGGAGGAACAGGAGCTGGTATCTAGCACAACAGAGGCTAGAAGCCACACACAACTTCCATCCCGTCTCTCCTACGTGGATGGGCTTAGGATGGGAATGAGAAGAAAGAGAGAGAGGAGGAGATGGAGAGTCGTCATCATGGTGGAGACAGGGAAGTGTTGGCTGTATGGAGCTTGGCACATATGGCCGACTTTATGTACCGCTGCTTTTCACATTACCCTTGTGTTACATTCATCCTGGCCAAAAAGAATACTGGTTGTTCACCCTGCTAGATCCACGCTACAAGGAGAGCTTTGCATCTCTTCTTCCTGAGGTGGAGAGGTGTTCTAAAATGGTGCTATACCAGAAGGACATTTTAGAAAATATGTTGAAAAAATTTCTATCAGACAACACTAGTGGCAGGAGGCAATCTTCCTTGCCCAACTATGGAGGAGGGGACATTGAAACACACAGCAGAGGCAGGGGTACACTGTCAAAGACATGGGCACATTTCATGACACCAGCCTAGTGCCCAAGGTCTGATGACTGGGTATTTTTGACAAGAAGGGAAAAGTTTATAAAGATGGTCAAGCAATACCTGGCCATCCAAACCAGTATACACCCTAATTCCGCTGCAACTTTCAACTATTTGGTCTCAAAGCTGGACATTTGGCATGAGTTGTCCCTGTATGCCTTGGAAGTGTTGTGCTGCCCTACTGCTAGCGTCAAGTCTAAGTCAGATTTTAGTGTCGCTGAGGCGGGAGTCATAACAGACAGGCGCTTCAGCCTGTCAACAGAGAATGCTGACAAGCTCACTCTCATAAAAATGATTAGCCCACACATTCCCACACCACCACATTAGAGCAGCACATAAAGTGTTTGCAATATTCAAAATTTTAATGAGGCCTGCCAGTTGTTGCCTTTCAGGGGTCCATGGATGACCCTCCTCACAATTTTTGTCTGGCTTTGCTTTCTGCAAAGCCTTTTATGACTGTATAAGTACATCAACTACAGAAAAGAAGCAACAAAGATCAACTCACATCCTCTCCAGTCCCACCGCGCGGATCATGCAGTGCTGCAAGTACTGTAGTATGAAGGTGAAGCAGAAGTCGAGCGTGGGTGATATCCATAAAAAATAACTTTTATTCCATTTTCATTAAAAGCACATAAGTCCAAAATCCATCTTTATATCCAGAGACACAAAAAATGGTGATTCTTACCAGTGACAGTCACAGGCTTAAAGTGCATTTAAAATCATACGCATTTCAACGGTCATGCCGCCTTAATCATTGTGATCCTTCACCTTCATACATCAACTACACTTTCAAAATATTGTTATTAAAAAATATTTTATGGATTCAATTACTCTTCCATATACACTCCCTGACAGAAGTTATGTCGCTTATCCATGTTATGTAAATCAAAGCTTATAACCTGACGTTAAATTCATCCATTGGTTTTATAAATTGCTCTCTTGAAAGCTGAAACCCTCCCAAATTTGGTTTAGGTTAAGAAAATAAATTGGCATCAATGCTGAAATATTGATCATTTAATGAACACAGAATGGTCAGATTTTGGCAAGACAAAAGTTTTGTCGCCTGGTCATATAATGCACCCAATCCTAGTTTACATCCTCACCAGTGCTCAGTAAATGATAGGTTAATTAGTGGGTGTGTATAAAAAGAAACCCAGCACCCCAGACCTTCACTTGAACTGCAACTTGAGCTCTGACAACATGCCAAAAATCCACCCTGCGACCAAAGTCTTGATTATCAAGAGGCTGAAGACCAGATCCACTGCAGAGGTGGTGGCTGGCACCTTTAATGTGTCTCAGCGTCAAGTACAAAGAATTAAAAAAAAAGATTTGAAGAGACTGGAGATGTGTTTGACAAGCCCAGGTCCGGCAGACCCCGCAAGACAACTGCTCAGGAGGAACGTTTGTTGGTTAGAAAATCCAAAGCAAGCCCCTCTTCCACTGCAGCAGAGCTCCAACAGGCCTGGTCACCCAAGTCCCTGTGTCAACTAGAACAGTTTGTTGGATTCTGTCTCAAAATGGCCTCCATGGTCGAATCAATGCCCAGAAGCCAGCACTAAACAAAAGGCAATTAAAAAACCATGTGGCATTTGCAAAGTCCCACAGCCTGCTAAACAGATGGATGCTGGAAAAGTGGCTGAAGGTGGATTTCTCTGATGAATCTTCAGTAGAATTACACCACAGCCGCCACAAATACTGCAGGAGACCTACTGGAGCCCGTATGAATCCAAAATACACCCAGAAAACAGTTAAATTTGGTGGTGGAAAGATCATGGTCTGGGGTTACATTCGGTATGGGGGTGTGCGAAACATTTGCAAGGTGGAAGGCAATATCAATAGCCTAAAATATCAAGAAGTATTAGCTACCTCTTACATTCCAAATCATAAAAGGGGTCAAATTCTGCAACAGGATGGTGCTCCATCTCATACATCCATCTCTACAACAAAGTTCCTCCAGGCAAAAAAGATCAAGGTGCTCAAGGACTGGCCAGCCCAGTCACCAGACATGAGCATGTTTGGGTAGGATGAAAGAGGAAGCTTGGAAGACAAAACCAAAGAATATAGATTAACTCTGGGAGGCATGTAAGACTGCATTCTTTGCTATTCCTGATGACTTCATTAATAAATTGTATGAATTGTATTGTTGAACCGCATGGATGCAGTCCTTCAAGCTCATGGAAGTCACACAAAATATTAAATATGACTCTAATAGCACCACAACTTCATTCACCAATGTTATGCAACATATATTTGTATTTTAAGTTAATTATTTGTTTGAATATCACATTACTTTCTGTGGTGACAAAACTTTTTTCTTACCAAAATCTGACCATTCTGTGTCCATTAAATGATCAATATTTCAGCATTGATGGCAATTTATTTTCTTAACCTAAACCAAATTTGGGAGGGTTTCAGCTTTCAAAAGAGTAATTTATAAAACCAATGGATGAATTTAACGTCAGGTTATAAGCTTTGATTTACATAACATGGATTAGCGACATAACTTCTGTCAGGGAGTGTAGTTTAACATGGTTATTGTTGCATTTCACTGGTATGTTACATGTACAAACAGCGTAGAAAAGTATTTCAGAATTAGATTACTCATCCATACAGTATTACATGCTTTCTGTCACATTTTGGTGGTATATAACAGTAGAAAAAAGCGTTAGAAAATTTTCCTTGTTTCTTCACATTTCTTACCCATACACTATTCCGTGTTCTGGGGTACATTTTTCCAGAATTGTTTAAAGGCATAGTAATCTTAGTATATGTAAACTTTTGACTTTGGAGTAAGTAATAAAAATGCCTTAAAACATTCTCTCTCTCATTATTCTGGCATTTGGAAAATAATAATTATGGTAATCCTAATTGACTAAAAATGAGAAAGGTTTATTCTGATTAAATGTCAGATATTGAGAAAAATATGCAGATGTGTCTTTTTATATGTCACGCTCACGCCCTGACTGGTAGGCATGAGCCAGGGGGTTGTGGCCCCACTGTGCTACAAACCAGACTACCCTGGAAGGGGTGTGACTAAGACAGCTGCCTTGGTTTTCACTGGAGCCTCAGATGGTGAGGTCAGGCTTGTGCAGCAGGCAGCTGCCAGGTGCCACTCCAGGGTGGTGTCTGGCTGTGGCTGCTGATCACACTTGGGGAGACGGTGGCACGGCTGAGACACTGGCAGGCGGGCACGGCTAAGAACACAGCGCTGGCAGGCATGGCTGAGACACAGGGCTGGCAGCCACGGCTGAGACACAGGGTAGGTAGGCACGACTGAGACACAGGGTATTTAGGCACGGCTGAGACACAGGTTAGGTAGGCACGGCTGAGACACAGGGTAGGTAGGCAAGGCTGAGACACAGGGCAGGCATGCAAGGCTGAGACACAGGGCAGGCAGGCACGGCTGAGACACAGGGCAGGCAGGCACGGCTGAGACACAAGGCTGGCAGGCACGGCTGAGACAGGGCTGGCAGGCACAAACTGGAAAGGCACAGGGACACAGAGTGGTGTGTGGAATGGGTAGAGTCCTGTACACACAGCAAGTGTAGGTTCTGGTACTGACAGATAGGAATGGAGTATGGAGGAACAGGTAGACCTAATCACACAGCAAATGCAGGTACTGGTACTGACAGGATGGAATGGTGTATGGAGGAACAGGTAGAGACCTATTCACACAGAAGAAAAACCGCAAGGCTGCGGAGAAGGGCTGCTGAGAAGCAAGAGGTTCTGCAGCGGCAGGAGCGAAGCAAAGCGGAACCACAAGGTATGCGAAGAGGAGCTGCAGCAAGAGATCCTGCAGCAGCAGGAGTGAAGCAGAGCGGAATCTCACGATATGTGGAGAGAAGTTGCAGCAAGAGATTACTGCAGCAGCAGGAGAAAAGCAGAGTGGAACGGAGCAGAACTGCAGGAGTGCGGAAAAGAGGCAGAAAGTGGTTCAGAGAGAACACAAGGCAAAACACAGCAGGGAAAGAAACCACATACAAGGAGACTAAGAGACAGAGTTCATACAAGTTAATGACACGAGACAAAGTACAGGGACAAAGACACAGGGACCAGTATATTCTGCCTCCTGGAGGATGACAAGAACAAGTACAAGATAAGGTCAGGAGCAATAGCACAGAGACCAGGATATTCTGCCTCCTGGAGGATGGACAGACAGGTACAAAGCAAAGCTAGGAGTGAAGCCTCCAAAGAAGGAGGAAAACAGAGCAAGACCTGGCAGCTCAGTAGCAAGACACTAACTGAGTTAACACATTGCACAGGCAAGATTCACAGGGTACTAGATATAAATACTAGAGGGCTCATCGTAATTGGTCAGGGACAAATTAGACAGGTGCACCCTGACTCCATAAGAGCCAGAGAGTTCTGGCACCGCCCCCTATGGACACAGCCAGGAAACATGCACATAACAGATAGAAAGCAAGAGGTACACAGTATGGAGCTGGCAGCAGACAGAAATCACAGCATGGGCTGGAGCAGTGAGTAAGTTGGCGTGTGAACTTCTGGTTTCAACTCTATATTTGGATGCTGTATGACACTATATCTCTTGACGCTGCATGATACTATATAACTGGATGCTGTAAGACACTATATATCTGGACGCTGTATTACACTATTTGGACGCTGTATGACACTATGCATCTGGATATTGTACGACAGTATGTATCAAGAGGCTGTATGACACTATATCTGGACACTGTATGACATTATATATCTGGACTGTTGTGAACGTGTTGGAGACAATTTCTGAACTGAGGCTCCCTCTGGTGGCTGCTGACGGTACTGAAGCTGTATCTAATGACAGGTCCTCCTCACCTGCCAGCGACGACTGGCAATCAGGAGTCACTGACTGGACTGATATAAGGGAGCTGCCTTCCATGATCCTCGCCGGTGATCAATTGTTGTTTCCTGGTTCATTTGGAAATCTGCTGGTGTATTGCCTTCGTCTGCTACCTTCAGATAAGATATTTGCTGCTTGTTTCTTTCTTGTTTGCAATTTAAATTTTTGTCGGCACCTTTGTGGAGGTTAGCTGGGTCCCCTCCTGTTTTTCAGTAGCCACTGTTATTTGCTCAATTTCTCTTTCCCTGCTTTTTGAGTGGCTGCGGGTTAGCCTTGTTCACACTGAGATCTGATATAGTGGGTGGCGAGATCGTGTGATCTCAGCATTTTTTTAAATCAGAAGTGTTGGAAGTTTTGCTAGGGTTTTGCTGGGTTGCAGATAGTATTCTGTCCTGTCCTATTTAGGCAGTGTTTGGCCCCAGCGTTTGCTCACTCTATTTCTGCCTGCGTTTATGTTTTGTCTTGTAAGAACAAAAGCAAGGCACATGCAAATCAGTGGGGATCACCAAAAAAATCAATCACAAAGAAATGTATATAGCATAACAATTTATTGAAGTACAAAAAAAGGAAAAACACACCTCATTAAAAACAGTTAAAAAACACTCATGGTGTAAAGAAAGTCCAACAAAATCGAGAGTAAAATACTCTAAATACTCATATGCCAATCTTAATACATAACAGTAAAGGATAACACCCCAACCAAAAATTAGCTGTGTACCTAAACTCCTGTTGTCAACATCATTATGTACAAGGGGAAAGGAGAATGATAAATTGCCCTAAAATGCAAGTATAAATAACAGAGCAACCTAACTGTTATGATCTGCTACGAGCTCTAAGGAAAGATGGGAATTCTGTCCCTACAATAGAACTAAGCTGGATCCCTACGATGTAACGGGAACCTGATCCTGCGACCAGACCCGCTAAAGTCCTCAGCTAGTCTGAACGAAAACCTATAGTTGCGAGGGAGGAATCCCTACAAGATCTAGGGACTGGGAGAAAAGGTGGACACCTCCTAACAGAAATTGTAGCAGGGAAAATTAAACAGAAAACAAATTACTTAGAGATCCTAAGATCAAGCAAAACTGACTGAGTAAGGCACCTAAGCACCTGGCTAGCTTAAGAGTAGATAATACAATGAAGTCCAGCAAAGCCAGAAGGGCGGAGCCAGACTAAATAGGGAAAAAAGGTCATGTGACCAGCAAACTGAAACAAAACCTAACAAGAGGGTTCTAACAGTACCCTCCCTTCTAAGAGGATCCTCCGGATCCCCTAGGACTTAGGCTTATCCGGAAACCTCTTGTGAAACGCTCTGACAAGTCTAGACGCAGAAACATCATCCGCCCTCACCCATGAGTTATCCTCGGGTCCATAACCCTTCCAAGCGACGAGGTACTGCAAACTCCCTCTATACCGTCTAGAATTTAGGATGCGGGAAATCTCATATTGCCCGTCCTCCACCACCAGGGGAACAGTGGCCGAGACGTCTCCATCTGAGACCTCAGCTTTTTTCAAGAGAGAAACATGAAACACCGGATTAATCTTCCAGGAGGTAGGAAGCTCCAACTTAACAGCAGATTGGTTAATAACCTGAAGCACCTTAAAGGGCCCTACAAACTTGTGACCCAATTTCTTAGACGGAATCCTCAAGCGCAGATTCTTAGATGACAACCAAACCATGTCACCAATAGCAAACAAAACCTCTTGTCGTTTTCTATCAAAATACACTTTGGATCTTTTGTTAGCCTCCTGTCCTGAAGATTACCACGCACATCCGTCCAAACTCTCTCCAAATCACCAGAAAAATTCTCCTCTTCAGGTAAAGCCGATCCCAACTTGGAAAATGACCCAAACGACGGATATCTCCCAGTACAACAAAAAAAAGGCGAACAACCAGCAGAAGCGGATGTATGGTTGTTAAGAGCAAACTCAGCAAGTGGCAGAAACTCAGACCACCCCTCTTGATTATCAGTCACAAAACAACGCAAGAACTGCTCAACATCCTGGTTTTTCCTTTCTGTCTGGCCATTAGACTCAGGATGATATCCGGATGAAAACTACAAATGAACTCCTAACCTGTCACAAAAGGCGCGCCAAAAACGAGCCACAAACTGAGGTCCCCTATCAGAAACAATGTCAGTAGGAACGCCATGTAGTCTGACAATTTCCTTGACAAAGGCCTTAGCGAGAGTCTTAGCGCAGGGCAGTTTGATGAAAGGAACCAAGTGTCACGCTGTCTAATGATATGTATACAATGTCAGTAAACTATTAATACAGGAACAACACTCTATACAACAACTAGTATAGCAACATCAGCATGTAAGTATAGAATAGATTTACCTGACACGATATCTGCTGAACTCAGGGTTAATCTTGAGGACTTGATGAGCTGAAACAGGAAAGAGGTGGACCGGGATCTAACCTGACCTTAAACTGGGGTCCTAACTAATCCCTCACCTTGGAGGTACTGATAATGGTTCAGAGGTCCAAGTCTCCAACCTAACCCTGTCTCCTATCAGACCCTGAACCCTGTAATCAGTCCTAAGAAGGATCCTGACTACCACCAAAGGGATATGGGCTGATCTCAGCTAAATACACAGATTAGACATATAAGACAGACAGGATAACACACGCTTGCATACACACTTCAAACACCAAAGGAACATAAATGGTCTGGGAAATAAACTCTAACCAAGTTGAGCTTAGAACAACTAAGGAGCTCACAACTAAAGTCTATACAGATTCATTCCTATCTGTGGTCTGCATGAAGGTTTCACTGGCAACTCCCCAAGCAGACAGCCAGGAATTTAAAGGAAACCAATCAACAAATAATCAATTGCAGCCGGGAGAAACTGCACCCAGTCCCAGCACCGAGCACAGACAGAATTAACTCCCTAGCTGCCAAACACAAAGAAACAGCAGCTCAGCTGTGAGAAGTCAAAATGTGCAACTGCGACGATCTTCGTGGCAATGCACACATGACAGTACCCCCCCTTCTACGAGGGGCCTCCGGACCCTCAGGGCCAGGCCTGCCCGGGTGAGTTCTGTGGAAGGTCCGAACCAAACGATCTGCGTTAACATCAGACGCAGGGACCCACGTCCTCTCCTCCGGACCATACCCCTTCCAATGCACCAAGTACTGAAGGGACCGGCGATTCAGACGTGAGTCAATGATCTTTGATACTTGAAATTCCAAGTTACCATTGACCAACACAGGAGGAGGAGGTAGAGGTGACGGTATGACTGGTGCCACATACTTTTTAAGTAATGACTTGTGGAACACATTATGAATTTTAAACGTAGGAGGGAGGTCCAGACGAAATGCCACAGGATTAATTATGGAACTGATCCTGTACGGCCCGATGAATCTGGGACCCAGTTTCCAGGAGGGCACTTTAAGTTTTATATTCCTGGTAGACAACCATACCAGATCGTTCACATTCAGATCTGGACCAGAAACTCTCCTCCTATCAGCCATACGTTTGTAACGGTTCCCCATCGCACTCAGATTATTCAATACACCTCTCCACACAGAAGCAAGTGACGACGAGAAACGCTCCTCCTCAGGAACCCCAGAAGGGCCCCCCCATTGAAAGTACAAAACTGGGGATGGAAACCATATGCCCCAAAAAACGGGACTTACCAGTGGACTCGCTCCGCCTGTTGTTAAGAGCGAACTCTGCCAGAGGCAAGAAAGAAGACCAGTCCTCTTGGTTCTCTGAGACAAAACACCGGAGATATGTCTCTAAACTCTGATTCAGACGCTCTGTCTGACCATTGGTCTGCGGATGAAAAGCCGAGGAAAATGACAATTGAATCCCCCGACGTAAACAAAATGCCCTCCAAAATTTGGACACAAACTGAGACCCCCTATCACACCACATCAGAAGGCAACCCATGAAGTCTAATGATCTCCCTAATGAACACCTGCGCCAGAGTTTTAGCATTAGGGAGTGCAGGAAGAGCAACGAAATGTGCCATCTTACTGAACCTGTCAACAACCACCAGTATGACAGTATTCCCTGACGACGGAGGAAGGTCCGTAATGAAGTCCATAGATAAATGAGTCCATGGACGCTCCGGAAGTTTCAAGGGTAAAAGGGTCCCAGACGGACGGGTATGAGGAGTTTTAGAGCGAGCACACACCCCACATGACGCGACAAAAGTTATAACATCTTTATTAGCATTAGGCCACCAAAACCGGCGAGAAAGGAGATCTAAAGTAGCCTTACTCCCTGGATGTCCTGCTAGAGCAGAATTATGATGTGCCTCAATAACCTTTTGTCTCAACAGATTTGGGACAAACAGTCTCCCTGGAGGTCCTGCAGGGGCGTCCCCCTGAGCCTCTAACACCTCCTCCTCAAGCTCAGAAAATACAGCCGACACTACCACCCCCTCCTGAAGGATAGGACTCGGGTCATCCGTTTTCCCGGCCCTGGGAAACTGCGAGACAAGGCATCAGCCTTTACATTCTTAGACCCCGGGCGATAAGTGACGACAAAATTAAACCTGGTAAAAAACAACGACCATCGAGCTTGTCTGGAATTCAGACGCTTAGCGGATTCCAAATACAACAGGTTCTTGTGATCAGTAATAACGGTGACCGGGTGGACTGCCCCCTCCAAAAAGTGACGCCATTCTTCAAAAGCTAACTTAATGGCCAAAAGTTCCCTATTGCCGATATCATAATTCCTTTCGGCGGACGACAATTTCTTAGAAAAGAAAGCGCACGGATGCCATTTACCAGGGGACGGACCCTGGGACAATATAGCACCCACCCCTACGTCAGACGCATCCACCTCCACAATGAACGGCTGAGATGCATCTGGTTGGATGAGAACGGGTGCCGAAGCAAAACATTTCTTCAAAGAGGAAAAGGCTTGGCAAGCTTTGTCCGACCATTTAGAAAAATCCGTCCCTTTTCTTGTCATGTCAGTGAGAGGTTTGACGACAGATGAGAAATTACAAATAAATTTCCGGTAATAGTTAGCAAACCCCAAAAAACCTGCAGAGCCTTAAGATCCCCTGGCTGATCCCATTCAAGCACTGCTCTCACCTTTTCAGGGTCCATACGGAAACCGGAGGCTGACACCAAAAAACCCAAAAACTGAAGTTCCTGTACGGCAAATACACACTTCTCCAGTTTGGCGTATAATTTATTGTCTCGCAAGATCTGCAACACCTGTCTCACATGCTCCTGATGAGACACAAGATCTGGCGAGTAAATTAAAATGTCGTCCAAATATACAACCACAAACAGCCCCACAAGGTGACGAAAAATGTCATTAACAAAATGTTGGAATACTGCTGGTGCAGTAGTCAGACCAAAAGGCATGACTAGGTTCTCATAATGTCCCTCCGGCGTGTTAAACGCCGTTTTCCACTCATCCCCCTCTTTTATCCTAATCAGATTATACGCCCCCCTGAGATCCAATTTAGAGAACCATTTGGCGCCAACAATTTGATTGAAGAGATCAGGAATAAGAGGGAGTGGATACGGATCTCGAACAGTAATCCGATTAAGTTCGCGGAAATCCAAGCAAGGGCGTAGGCCTCCATCTTTCTTCTTCACAAAGAAGAACCCCGCGGCTACTGGGGAAGATGAAGGTCTAATATGCCCTTTGGCCAGACTTTCAGAAATATAATCTTTCATAGCCTGCCTCTCAGGACCAGAAAGATTATACAACCTAGCTTTAGGCAACTTAGCATCAGGAAGGAGATTAATAGAGCAGTCATACACGCGATGAGGAGGCAACTCCTGACACCCCTCCTCAGAGAAAACATCCCCAAAATCCTCCAAAAAAGGAGGCAATGTACTAGGCACGACCGCACTGATGACTGTGTTCATGCAGTTGCTTTTGCAAAACTCACCCCATTGGCTTATTTCTCTGGACTGCCAATTAATCACAGGGTTATGTTTAACCAACCAAGGAAGTCCCAACACAATGGGAGTAGGTAGACCCTCCAACACATAACAAGATAATTGTTCCCTATGTATTGCCCCTACCCGAAGGTCAATGTTATGAACCTCATGAACAAAGCTACCTTGGCCGAGAGGCCTGGCGTCAATGGAGAATATAGGGATCGGTTTGACCAATACACTCAGATGCATACCTTGAGCCTGAGCAAACTGAGCGTCAACCAGGTTAGCCCCGGAACCACTATCAAGAAGAACAGACAATCTCTCCACTCTCGTACCAACTACCACCTCCACTGGTACAAGGAACTGAGAAGAACTGGCGGATGAAATACATACTTCCACGTTGTCGTCCACCACACAACCTGGGATTAACAGTTTTCCGGCGACTTTTGGCTCAACAAGGCACGGGATGGACATTCTCCAACAAAATGTCCCTCTTTCCCCAGAAAAAACATCTTCTAGTCCTGCGGCGTACCGCCAATCCCCTCCTACGAAATGATGTCCCTCCCAACTGCATAGGCTCATCCGAACAGACAAGGGGAACCTCAACATAAGGGACTTTAGTGGTAGGTGGAGAAACAACAGGAGTGGGGTTACCTCACCCCTCTCCCGAAGCCGTCTATCAGTACGGATAGCTAAGGCCATAGCAGCCTCCAGTGAATGAGGAGACTCATACTGAGCCAAAACGTCTTTTAATTTATCAGAAAGCCCATGACAAAACTGGCTCCTAAGAGCTGGGTCATTCCACTGAGTATCTGTGGCCCATCTACGAAACTCAGAAGCAAATTCCTCTGCCGGACGATCTCCCTGCTGTATCTTACGTAATTTTGTTCTCAGCAAGAGAGACCCGATCTGGGTCATCATATACCAATCCCAGGGCAGTAAAAAATTGATCTACAGACTGTAGAGCCGGGGATCCCGGAGGAAGGGAAAATGCCCAGGATTGAGGGTCCCCTTGCAGAAGTGAGATAACAATTCCCACTCTCTGCTCATCACTCCCTGATGATCGAGGCCGAAGCCGAAAATACAATTTACATGCCTCCCGGAAGGTGAAAAATTTGTCTCGCCCACCAGTGAACCTGTCCGGGAGAGCTACTTTAGGTTCAACTCTGGTTTGCTCCAGGGGAGACAAAACTTTAGACTTAATGTCCGTCAGCTCCATGGATAATCCCTGCAACTGCAGAGCCAGCTGGGCTACTGGATCCATGGTAACTGGAGATAATTTTTATGGCCAGTGAAAATGTCACGCTGTCTAATGATATGTATACAATGTCAGTAAACTATTAATACAGGAACAACACTCTATACAACAACTAGTATAGCAACATCAGCATGTAAGTATAGAATAGATTTACCTGACACGATATCTGCTGAACTCAGGGTTAATCTTGAGGACTTGATGAGCTGAAACAGGAAAGAGGTGGACCGGGATCTAACCTGACCCTAAACTGGGGTCCTAACTAATCCCTCACCTTGGAGGTACTGATAATGGTTCAGAGGTCCAAGTCTCCAACCTAACCCTGTCTCCTATCAGACCCTGAACCCTGTAATCAGTCCTAAGAAGGATCCTGACTACCACCAAAGGGATATGGGCTGATCTCAGCTAAATACACAGATTAGACATATAAGACAGACAGGATAACACACGCTTGCATACACACTCAAACACCAAAGGAACATAAATGGTCTGGGAAATAAACTCTAACCAAGTTGAGCTTAGAACAACTAAGGAGCTCACAACTAAAGTCTATACAGATTCATTCCTATCTGTGGTCTGCATGAAGGTTTCACTGGCAACTCCCCAAGCAGACAGCCAGGAATTTAAAGGAAACCAATCAACAAATAATCAATTGCAGCCGGGAGAAACTGCACCCAGTCCCAGCACCGAGCACAGACAGAATTAACTCCCTAGCTGCCAAACACAAAGAAACAGCAGCTCAGCTGTGAGAAGTCAAAATGTGCAACCGCGACGATCTTCGTGGCAATGCACACATGACACCAAGTGACACATCTTGCTAAAACGGTCCACGACCACCCAGATGACAGTGAAACCCTCAGAGGGGGGAAGGTCAGTAATAAAGTCCATAGCCAAATGTGTCCAAGGTGCACTAGGGACCTCCAGAGGGCAAAGCAACCCCGCAGCAGGAGTATGAGAAGACTTAGATCTAGCACACACAGTACATTGATGCACCCACTTAATGACTTCCTTTTGCCATCCAGGCCACCAAAGGCTGCGACCCACAAGTCTCTTGGTCTCAGACATTCCAGGATGACCTGCCAACCGAGAGTCATGACATTCAACAAACAAATCTCTCCTCAGGGTACCAGGCACAAACAACCTCCCATGCGGCGTGTTAGATGGGGCATTCTCCTGTGCTTTAAGAATCTCATCTTCCAACACAGAGTCCAAAACAGCAATAACAACCCCCTCTTGCAAAATGTTTTCCTCCTCCTCAGTACCCACCATAGGAGAAAAGCTGCGAGACAAAGCATCAGCTTTAACATTTTTAGTACCTGGGATGTAAGTAACGGTAAAATTAAACCGCGAGAAAAACAGTGCCACCTAGCCTGACAGGCATTCAAGCATTTGGCAGCATCAAGGTAGACCAGATTTTTATGATCGGTGAAGACTTGAACGGGAAATTCCGTTCCCTCCAAAAAATGACGCTAGTGTTCAAATACGAGTTTAATTGCCAACAATTCCCGATTACCGATATCATAATTTAGTTCAGACTCAGAAAATTTCTTTGAAAAAAAAGCACAGGGATGTACTCCATCTGTCTTTTCCTGAGACAACACCGCGCCGACCTCCTGTCACGGGTGTGTCTCGGCGGAGATCGTCGCGATTACACACCCTGACTTCGCACAGCTGAGTTTCTTGTGCTGGGTGTTTTTCGGCACTGAGGAAGTTAATTCTTTCTCTCTCGGTGCTGGACTGACCAGCCTCGCCCAGCTGCGATTGATGTTTTGTTAATTAGCTTCCTTCTTATACCTGCTGGTCTGCTGGGGAAGTTGCCGGTGAAAGCATTCATTCAGACCAGCAGAGCGGATCGTTTCTGAGAAGACTTAAGCTAAGAGTGCCTGTTGTGGTTTTTCCTCTCCTCGCTTATTGTTTATCTCCTTAACCTTTTGTGTTCCTCTGTAGTGGAAGTTGTGTATGCAAGGCTGTGTTTCCTTTACCCTTGTCTGTCTCGTTTGTCTTAGACTGTGTGTAAGTGTGTAGCCCTGGTGGTAGGCACACGCAGTACCCTGGAGAGTGTATGGCGAGACGGCAGCTTAATGCTCAATATCCATTCACTTGACACATACTAGACACACCCCTAGGGTAGTGGAGTATACTCTAGAGGGAGTGGTCAAGGTAGTAGGTGTTAGAGTGATGAGTCTAGTTCCTGTCTTCGGACAGTGAGGACGTGTGGAGTAGTGTCTAGACTACTGAGATTGGAGGGAGGAAAGAGTCTAGCCTGCTTCATCCCAGTTCATATCGTGGAGTCTGGTATAGGTGTGGGAATACACCTTAGTCTGGTCAGAGCTGTATCACCCTCTCAGCACCCACTGAAGAAAGGAGAAGTACTAGCACGGAAAGTCTTCAGCAACCCTGTCTAGAGGACGGTATCAGGTACAGTGACGTGCTCCTGCCTGTGATAACTGAGCATCCGTGGCTAACTTCATTGGAAGGAAAAGGAAAGAAGTGACTGCTCAACCCTTGGCTAGTAAGAGTGCTTATGTTACCAGCGTGGACAAGGCGAAAGGCAAGTGGATTATAGAATTAGTGCTACAGGATTGCAGAAGTCCAGCACGTTGCTACCGGTCACTGGGGACCGAAGGGTCACTGTTGTTTCAGGCACGGTGACAGGAAAACCAGGAATCTACCGGACCCTAGGTCGCGGCAGACAAGCCCCTTATAGTCAGTACGTAACTGGGGTCAGGGGGAGTGAAGACTTTAGAGTTCTGCAGGACCACGTAAGAATTCAGCTCCTTCATAGGAAGGCCCCTAACACTAAGCTGACTGGGCAGGTACAGCTTGGATAAGCTGGAGAATTGAGGGAACTAAGTTCATGCTAGTTGCACTCGTCATATTGGAGATAAAGGAGGCCCCTAACTTGTCCAGCTGCCGTCTCAAGATACACTCTCCTTGGATCAGCCTCCCTGGGACCAGCCTTATCATCTTGCAAGTAAAGGTATGGAAAGACGCTGACCGTGTGAGACTGTGTTCTTTAACCGCACTCGACTTCACTACTCACATAGACTTTGAGGGACCAGTCCCACCTGTAGGGGACCCGACATCTAGCTGCCTCACCATCCCCTCAGAGATCTACAGCAGCGCTGGTACTAATTACCAGAACACTACAGGTGGCGTCACGAACTGTACATAAACTATCCCCTGTAAATATATCCCCAACATACGCCAGACCGCCCGGGCCACAGACCGAGCCACAGCTACCTGTGACAAAATCCCCATAGACTTCTACGGGCTCGGCTCTGAGTACCCCATTGCCCTGGTAACCCACAATTGTGGTGGCGGGTCGACACAACAACTTGGCGTCACGAACAGGATACCAAACTCGCGAAATTGCGAGCCCTGCGTGCCTAAGGACTTGTTTTTGTGAAAAGGACTGTTTGCACTTTTGGCGCCAAAATCGCCATTTTTGTCGCCATATTCGCGCCCTCAGGCGCTGGAGAAGAAGGTGGGCGTACCTTCGTGGGCGTCTACCCCCTGTGGCGCGAAGAAAATGCCTGCCCTCTCAAAGTGCTACTACAACATGCGGTCCTGCCCTACAGCGAAGGAGGTCCGCCTCCTCTTCACCTTCCCTGCGAGGAGGAGGAGACGCAAACCCCACCTCCACGGAAGAGACCGGATGTCTCCGCAAAAGAAAGATTCTTCTGGAACATGATGGAGGCAGGAGGTGTGCAGCCGAGCGGGGCAGCGGAGGAAGGCAGGCCCCGTGCCCCCGCCAAGCTGCCATCGGCATCGGAGACTTATGCAATCCTGCACCTGCAACAGGCGTTGTTAGAGCTTCAGGAGGAGAACGCACGCCTAAAGAAGTTTCAACCTGGACTGGAGGAGATAGAGAGACGCCGATGTAACCTGCTGAAGTGGCAAATGACGAACACGGCGTCCTCTCCCCTCAACGAACCCCCACGATTCCAAAAACCGAAGAGTCTGCTGCCCAAGGCGAAGGAGCAACCGGAGGCTGCCCCCGAAAGTACCGTTCCCGATCCCACTGGTGAAGCGGTGGAAGCGGAGGAGGTTGAGGAGGTACAGCCAATCCCGGAACGCCCGCCCGGCCAAGAGGCCGCAGCAGATTATCGGTCCCCGGCAGGGACACCGGAGGGGTCCTGTCCGTCACTACCAGATGTGGACTGGGACGAAATGGCGCGCCTGGATGACGTCGCCTACACCGCCCAGTGGGAGCAAGAATGGCGGAGTCGTGAGGAGACGAAGAGGCGCCAGCAGGAGGAAGAGCGGGAAGCTCAGAAGAACCGCCAGCGACAGTATGCCGAGCTGATTGCCGACAAGGAGACTGTCCGTCGCGACAAAGGTACCTTACGGGAACCGCGGCGGCGGGGGTGTGTGGCTGAGTTCCAGCTCCGGAAGGGCTGGGGCTTTATCCGTGAACCGGGCCTCTACCCAGCGGTCTTCGTCAGCAGGCGTGACGTGGAATCTCACCTGCCGCAAGGTCATCCCGGGAGGGACTTAGTGAACGGAGATATAGTCACCTATACGCGGCATTGGGGAATGAAGGGGTGGTATGCCCTGAACGTCGCCATCGTCCGCGACCCCGTCCCAGACGCAGGTATCGTCACCATTACCGCCGCGTCCCCGGTCCAGTCAAGCAGCATCCGGCCGTGCCCCAGCATCGCCCCCTGCAAAGTCATCGCAACATGCGACCCAGAGTTCATCGCAAGTTAAAGCCACCTCCACATCGCCACATGCGACCCAGTCTAGATCGCAAACCCTGACGCGGTCTATATCGTTGACTGTAATGGAGACGCAATCGGTGTCACACGGAGAGAGTATACCGTTGCGCCCCTAGAGGTTCGCACCAGAACTGTCGCAACCCAGACCCTGATCGCAGCACATGATTTGCTGGTCTTGGGATCTAGGGCTCATTGCATCGTTTCAGCCCCCGGGGTGAAAGATGTAGTGGAAGGTGTATTAGTAGAAGATGAATAAATAGTAAAGAGTTGGTGAGATCCCTATCGGATCTACCACAAATAAAAAGCAGAAAGTTTAAAATGTTTTTGAAAAAAAAAAAAAAAGGTTTTGCACAGTTTATATATAGTGAATATATATTTCTAATTATAGAATGCCCGGCTGGGTAATTGGTAATTGATAGTTGGTAAATGATAAATGATAAACAGTTGCACTTTTATAATGTGATTTATTATGTCTTTCTTTATAAATGGACTTTTGAGGTTAAGGACTATGCTAACCCGGAACTTTCTTGTACATAGTTGCGCTTCGGCGCCCTATCTTGGTTTTATAAAAACCATCCATAACTACCTCTGAAAAACAAAACCCGTATGGTGTGGCACTGAGTGAGGTCTGCAATCGGACGTCCTGCAGCCCACCCAGGACCCACGTTGAAGGTTTGGTGCGGGTCCTTCACAAGTATTTTGTATATTTATTGAATGCTAATTGAAATTTGTATTTTTCTATAAAGTTTGTAACGTTCAAGATTTCCTCACCTCCCGGATGGGAAGATGTTATTGTTATTGTTATTGCATAAACAAAATGTCTTTTGTATTTTACAGCCCGGGAGTGCTGTCGTTTACCATGGGGGAATGTGTAGCCCTGGTGGTAGGCACACGCAGTACCCTGGAGAGTGTATGGCGAGACGGCAGCTTAATGCTCAATATCCATTCACTTGACACATACTAGACACACCCCTAGGGTAGTGGAGTATACTCTAGAGGGAGTGGTCAAGGTAGTAGGTGTTAGAGTGATGAGTCTAGTTCCTGTCTTCGGACAGTGAGGACGTGTGGAGTAGTGTCTAGACTACTGAGATTGGAGGGAGGAAAGAGTCTAGCCTGCTTCATCCCAGTTCATATCGTGGAGTCTGGTATAGGTGTGGGAATACACCTTAGTCTGGTCAGAGCTGTATCACCCTCTCAGCACCCACTGAAGAAAGGAGAAGTACTAGCACGGAAAGTCTTCAGCAACCCTGTCTAGAGGACGGTATCAGGTACAGTGACGTGCTCCTGCCTGTGATAACTGAGCATCCGTGGCTAACTTCATTGGAAGGAAAAGGAAAGAAGTGACTGCTCAACCCTTGGCTAGTAAGAGTGCTTATGTTACCAGCGTGGACAAGGCGAAAGGCAAGTGGATTATAGAATTAGTGCTACAGGATTGCAGAAGTCCAGCACGTTGCTACCGGTCACTGGGGACCGAAGGGTCACTGTTGTTTCAGGCACGGTGACAGGAAAACCAGGAATCTACCGGACCCTAGGTCGCGGCAGACAAGCCCCTTATAGTCAGTACGTAACTGGGGTCAGGGGGAGTGAAGACTTTAGAGTTCTGCAGGACCACGTAAGAATTCAGCTCCTTCATAGGAAGGCCCCTAACACTAAGCTGACTGGGCAGGTACAGCTTGGATAAGCTGGAGAATTGAGGGAACTAAGTTTCATGCTAGTTGCACTCGTCATATTGGAGATAAAGGAGGCCCCTAACTTGTCCAGCTGCCGTCTCAAGATACACTCTCCTTGGATCAGCCTCCCTGGGACCAGCCTTATCATCTTGCAAGTAAAGGTATGGAAAGACGCTGACCGTGTGAGACTGTGTTCTTTAACCGCACTCGACTTCACTACTCACATAGACTTTGAGGGACCAGTCCCACCTGTAGGGGACCCGACATCTAGCTGCCTCACCATCCCCTCAGAGATCTACAGCAGCGCTGGTACTAATTACCAGAACACTACAGGTGGCGTCACGAACTGTACATAAACTATCCCCTGTAAATATATCCCCAACATACGCCAGACCGCCCGGGCCACAGACCGAGCCACAGCTACCTGTGACAAAATCCCCATAGACTTCTACGGGCTCGGCTCTGAGTACCCCATTGCCCTGGTAACCCACAATTGTGGTGGCGGGTCGACACATAAGCTGTGACCTGCCCATTCCCTGTGGTGGTAATCAGGGTCCTTCTCAGGACTAGTTTACAGTGGTCAGGGATCTACAGGAGACAGGGTTACGCTGGCGGCCTGGACCTCTGTACCATTAACAGTACCTCCAGGTAGAGGGACTAGTCAGGACCCCAGTTCAGGGTCAGCATAGACCCCGGTCCATCTCAATCCAGAGACAGCGTGACACGTACACAGTATTGACCCACAATACATAGGATATTATGTCAGGTAAGACATTGCTGGCAGATACTATGTATACATGTTGATTTTCTCTATTATATGAAATATAGAATGATGTCACATTAGATATAGGTTACTATCATTGAATATATCTGTTATACGTCGTGACATTTTCACCGGCCACACTAAAGATTCTCCCCAGCCACCATGGATCCAGTAGCCCATTTAGCTCAGTAGTTGCAGAGTTTGTCCATGGAGCTGACGGACGTTAAATCCAAGGTTTTGTACCCCGAGAGCAAGCCAGATCTGAACCTAAAGTGGCTCTCTCGGACAGGTTTACTGGTGGGCGGGACAAGTTTTTTACTTTCCGGGAAGCATGTAAATTGTATTTTCGGCTGCGGCCGCAGTCGTCAGGGAGTGAGGATCAGAGGGTGGGAATTGTCATCTCGCTCTTGCAAGGGGACCCTCAATCCTGGGCGTTCTCTCTCCCCCGGGCTCCCCGGCTCTTCAGTCAGTGGACCGATTTTTTACAGCCCTGGGTCTGGTATATGATGACCCGGATCGGGTCTCCCTTGCTGAAATGAAGTTACGTAGGATACAGCAGGGAGATCGTCCTGCGGAGGAATTTTCTTCAGAGTTCCGTAGGTGGGCCACGGATACTCAGTGGAATGACCCAGCTCTTAAGAGCCAGTTTTGTCAAGGTTTATCTGACAAATTAAAAGATGTGTTGGCTCAGTATGATTCTCCCCCGTCACTGGAGGCCGCTATGGCTCTTGCAATTCGCATTGATAGACGGCTTCGGGAGAGGTGTGGGGTAACTCCGCCCCCTGTGATGACTCCACCTCCTTCTAAAGTCCTTAATATTGAGGTTCCCTGGTTTGTTCCGAGGAACCTATGCAGTTGGGAGGGACATCATTCCGAGGGAGGGGATCGGCGGTGCGCCGCAAAACAAGAAGGTGTTTCTTCTGCGGGAGAAAGGGACATTTTATTGAGGGGTGTCCATCCCGTACTGTACTGAGCAAGAAGTCGCCGGAAAACTATTAATCCCAGGTTGTGTGGTGGACGACAATCTGGGAGTATGTATTTCGTCCCCAAGTCCGTCTCAGTTTCTCGTACCAGCGGAGGTGGTGGTAGGTACGAGAACTGAGAGGATTTCTGTTCTTCTGGATAGTGGGGCCGCGGCTAATCTGGTGGACGCTCGGTTTGCCCAGGTGCAAGGTATGCAACTGAGTGTATTGGCCAAACCTATCCCTATATTCTCTATTGACGCCAGGCCTCTCGGTCAAGGTAGCTTTGTGCAAGCCGTGCATAACATAGACCTTCGAGTGGGGGCAATACATAAAGAACTATTGTCTTGTTATGTGTTGGAGGGCCTTCCCACTCCTATTGTGTTGGGACTTCCTTGGTTAACTAAACATAACCCAGTTATTAATTGGCAATCCAGAGAGATAAGCCAGTGGGGTGAATTTTGCAATAGTAACTGCATGAACACGGTCATCGGTACGGTCGTGCCTAGAACCTTACCTCCTTTTCTGGAGGACTTTGAGGATGTGTTTTCAGAGGAAGGGTGTCAAGAATTACCTCCTCATCGTGCATATGACTGTGCTATAAAATTGCTTCCTGATGCTAAGTTACCAAAATCTAGGTTATATAACCTTTCTGGTCCTGAGAGGCAAGCTATGAAGGATTATATTTCGGAAAGTCTGGCCAAGGGGCATATTAGACCTTCATCTTCCCCAGTGGCCGCGGGGTTCTTCTTTGTGAAGAAAAAAGATGGAGGCCTACGCCCTTGCCTGGATTTCCGTGAGCTTAATCGGATTACGGTCCGAGATCCGTATCCGCTCCCACTTATTCCTGATCTCTTCAATCAGATTGTGGGCGCCAAATGGTTCTCTAAGTTGGATCTCAGGGGGGCATATAATCTGATTAGGATAAAGGAGGGGGATGAGTGGAAGATGGCGTTTAACACTCCGGAGGGACATTATGAGAACCTTGTCATGCCTTTCGGTCTGACTACTGCCCCGGCGGTGTTTCAACATTTTGTTAATGACATCTTTCGCCACCTAGTGGGACAATTTGTTGTCATTTATCTAGATGACATCTTAATTTACTCGCCGGATCTTGTGTCTCATCAGGAGCATGTGAGACAAGTGTTGCAGATCTTGCGAGACAATAAACTGTACGCCAAATGGGAGAAGTGTGTATTCGCCGTACAAGAACTTCAGTTTTTAGGATTCCTGGTGTCAGCCTCCGGTTTCCGTATGGACCCTGGGAAAGTGAAGGCTGTGCTTGAATGGGATCGGCCAGAGGATCTTAAAGAACTGCAGCGTTTCCTGGGGTTTGCTAACTACTACCGGAAATTTATTCGTAATTTCTCATCCGTTGTCAAACCTCTCACTGACATGACAAAAAAAGGGACGGATTTTTCTAGGTGGTCTGACAAAGCTTGTCAAGCATTTTCCTCCTTGAAAAAATGTTTTGCTTCAGCACCCATACTCATCCAACCTGATGCATCACAACCGTTCATTGTGGAGGTAGACGCATCTGACGTAGGAGTGGGTGCGGTATTATCTCAAGGTCCGTCCCCTGGTAAATGGCATCCGTGCGCTTTCTTCTCTAAAAAATTGTCGTCCGCCGAGAGGAATTATGATGTCGGCAATAGGGAACTCTTGGCCATTAAGTTGGCTTTTGAAGAGTGGCATCACTTTTTGGAGGGGGCAGTCCACCCGGTCACCGTCATTACTGATCACAAGAACCTGCTGTATTTAGAGTCTGCAAAACGTCTGAATTCCAGACAAGCTAGATGGTCGTTGTTTTTTACCAGGTTTAATTTTGTCGTCACATATCGTCCTGGGTCAAAAATGTAAAGGCTGATGCCTTATCTCGTAGTTTCCCGGGGGCCGGGAAGACGGATGACCCGGTTCCTATTCTTCAGGAGGGAGTTGTGGTGTCGGCTGTATGCTCTGAGCTTGAGGAGGAGGTATTGGAGGCTCAGGGGGACGCCCCTGTAGGACCTCCAGGGAAACAGTTTGTTCCAGATCAGTTAAGACAAAAAGTTATCGAGGCACATCATAATTCTGCTTTGGCAGGACACCCAGGGAGTAAAGCAACTGTAGATCTCGTTTCTCGCCGGTTTTGGTGGCCTAACTTAAATAAAGAGGTGGTAACTTTTGTCGCGTCCTGTGGGGTATGTGCGCGCTCTAAGACCCCACATACCTGTCCGTCTGGGGCCCTTTTACCGTTGAAAATCCCGGAGCGTCCATGGACCCATCTGTCTATGGACTTCATTACGGACCTTCCTCCGTCTTCAGGTAAAACTGTCATACTAGTTGTAGTTGACAGGTTCAGCAAAATGGCACATTTTATTGCTCTTCCTGCTCTTCCTAATGCTAAAACTCTGGCGCAGGTGTTCATTGGGGAGATTGTTAGACTTCACGGGTTGCCTTCCGATGTGGTGTCGGATCAGGGGTCTCAGTTTGTGTCCAAATTCTGGAAGGCATTTTGTTCTCGTCGGGGGATGCAGTTGTCATTTTCTTCGGCTTTTCATCCGCAGACCAATGGTCAGACAGAGCGTCTGAATCAGAGCTTAGAGACATATCTCCGGTGTTTTGTCTCAGAGAACCAAGAGGACTGGTCTTCTTTCTTGCCTCTGGCAGAGTTCGCTCTTAACAATAGGCGGAGCGAGTCCACTGGTAAGTCCCCGTTTTTTGCGGCATATGGTTTTCACCCCCAGTTTTGTACTTTCAATGGGGGGGGCTCTTCTGGGGTTCCTGAGGAGGAACGATTTTCGTCGTCACTTGCTTCAGTGTGGAGAGGAGTGCTTAATAATCTGAGCACTATGGGGAACCGATACAAACGTATGGCTGATAGGAGGAGAGTGTCTGGTCCGGACCTAAGTGTGAACGATCTGGTATGGTTGTCTACCAAGAATATAAAACTTAAGGTTCCCTCCTGGAAACTGGGTCCCAGGTTCATCGGGCCATACAGGATCAGTTCAATAGTTAATCCGGTGGCTTTCCGTCTTGACCTCCCTCCTACATTTAAAATCCACAATGTGTTCCACAAATCGTTGCTTAAGAGGTACGTGGCACCAGTTATACCGTCACCTCTACCTCCTCCTCCAGTGGTGGTCAATGGTAATTTGGAGTTTCAGGTATCGAAGATCATTGACTCACGTCTGAATCGCCGGTCCCTTCAGTACCTTGTTCATTGGAGGGGGTATGGTCCTGAGGAAAGGATGTGGGTTTCTGCGTCGGATATTAACGCAGACCGTTTGGTTCGGGCCTTCCACACTACTCACCCAGATAGACCAGGCCCTGAGGGTCCAGAGGCCCCTCGTAGAAGGGGGGGTACTGTCACGGGTGTGTCGCGGCGGAGATCGTCGCGATTACACACCCTGACTTCGCACAGCTGAGTTTCTGGTGCTGGGTGTTTTTCGGCACTGAGGTAGTTAATTCTTTCTCTCTCGGTGCTGGACTGACCTGCCTCGCCCAGCTGCGATTGATGTTTTTTTAATTAGCTTCCTTCTTATACCTGCTGGTCTGCTGGGGAAGTTACCGGTGAAAGCATTCATTCAGACCAGCAGAGTGGATCGTTTCTGAGAAGACTTAAGCTAAGAGTGCCTGTTGTGGTTTTTCCTCTCCTCGCTTATTGTTTATCTCCTTAACCTTTTGTGTTCCTCTGTAGTGGAAGTTTTGTATGCAAGGCTGTGTTTCCTTTACCCCTTGTCTGTCTTGTTTGTCTTAGACTGTGTGTAAGCTGTGACCTGCCCATTCCCTGTGGTGGTGATCAGGGTCCTTCTCAGGACTAGATTACAGTGGTCAGGGATCTACAGGAGACAGGGTTACGCTGGCGGCCTGGACCTCTGTACCATTAACAGTACCTCCAGGTAGAGGGACTAGTCAGGACCCCAGTTCAGGGTCAGCATAGACCCCGGTCCATCTCAATCCAGAGACAGCGTGACACGTACACAGTATTGACCCACAATACATAAGATATTATGTCAGGTAAGACATTGCTGGCAGATACTATGTATACATGTTGATTTTCTCTATTATATGAAATATAGAATGATGTCACATTAGATATAGGTTACTATCATTGAATATATCTGTTATACGTCGTGACACCTCCACAGAAGAAGCATCAACCTCAACCAAAAATGGTTTAGTCACATCAGGCTGCGTAAGGATGGGAGCAGAGCTGAACTTCTCCTTTAGCAACACAAAAGCCTCAATGGCCTCCACTGAACCGCATCAGCACCTTTCTTGGTGAGATCGGTCAGTGGTTTGGCAATCACAGAAAATTTTTTAATGAATTTTCTATAATAATTGGCGAACCCCAAAAACCTCTGTATTGATTTCACACCGATAGGTCTAGGCCAATCCTGCACAGCATGCACTTTCACCGGGTCCATCTCAAAACCTTCACTGGAGAGCCCAAAAAACTAAGTCTCTGTACAGCGAACTCACATTTTTCTAGCTTGGCAAAAAGTGAATTATCACTCAGTAACTGTAATACTTCACGCACACTCCTCCAATGAGACTCCAAATCCGGTGAATAAATCAAAATGTCATCAAAATACACAACCACACATCTGCCGATCAGAGGTCTAAGGATGTCATTAATAAGATTCTGAAAAAATGCAGGAGCACTGGAAAGCCCAAAAGGCATGACCAGATTCTCAAAATGACCCAGTGGAGTGTTAAACGCCGTCTTCCATTCATCCTCCTCCTTCATGCGCAACAAATTGTATGCCCCTCGAAGATCAATTTTCGAGAACCACTTGGCCCCCACTAACTGGTTAAACAAATCAGGAATCAATGGCAGTGGGTAAGGATTGCGTACCTTGCTAATTAATCTCACGAAAGTCTAGACAAGGCCGTAAACCACCGTCCTTTTTGTTAACAAAAAAAAATCCAACCGCCACAGGAGACTTAGAAGGTCTAATGTGACCGGCGGCCAAGCTTGTCTGTATGTATTCCTCCAAAGCCTTTCTCTCAGGAATAGTCAAATTAAATAAACGACTTTTAGGAAGAGTCGCTCCAGGGACAAATTCAATTGCACAATCATAATCTCTATGAGGAGGCAATACCTGCGATTCCTTATCAGAAAAAACTTTCCAAAAATCCTGAATAGGTATAGGTAACTCCCCCTTAACTACAGCAGCAATACGCCCGTTACAACACTTGTCATAACATTTAGGACTCCAGGACTTAATTTCATTGGTAGACCAATCCAGTACCGGATTGTGCAATTTTAACCAAGGTAACCCCAAAATCACCGGTGAGGGCAAATTATTCAAAACTACCAAATCCAAATTCTCTTGATGAACACCATTAATAGTAAGAGGAAATTCACAGATATGGTGAGTAACATTTCTCAAGGGAGAACCATCCACAGAAACCACATTAATAGGGGAAGACAGAAGTTTGGGTTTTAATTTTAGTTTTTACAAAAATTTCCCATAAATCACATTGAGAGTTGAACCACAATCTACAAATACCCGAAACTCCATTAATTCCTCCTCAACAGCAGTGGTAGCAGAAAGAAAGACACCTTTATTGTTTAAACAAGCTATATGGGCGAAACTGACCTCATTTTTTTTTTCTTTATTCATTCGAAGCGCACAGTTCTTAATAAAATGCTTAGATTTTCCACAATAGAAACACAAACCTTCAGCAAATCTGCGGTCTTTTACCCGAGAGTGAGGTGCCATTGCTCCAATTTCCATCAGCTCTCCAATGTCAGTACAGTCCCTCTCCAGACTTGGAGCTGACAAGGCAGATTTACTCTCATTAACCCTTGCACGCAGTCTCGTATCCACCCGTATGGCTAATTGCATAGCCTCTTGCAAGTTACCAGGTATAGGATAAGCAATCAGCAAATCTTTAACTCTTTCACTTAACCCTGCAAGAAATAAACTTTTCAAAGCTGAATCGTTCCACCCCACCTGAGTGGACCACCTTCGGAAGTGAGTACAATATTTTTCCACATTACCTGATCCCTGTCTCAAACGTCTCAATTCTGTCTCAGCTGATGAAACACGATCAGGATCGTCATACAATAACCCCAAAGCAGAAAAAAAACTATCCACTGATCTAAAGCATGGATCACTAGGCTGCAGAGAAAATGCCCAGTCCTGAGGTTCTTTGCGCAAAAGTGACATTATGAACCCTATGCGCTGTGATTCATCACCAGAGGATCTGGGTCTCAAACGGAAATACAACAAGCAAGCATTTTTAAAAGAAAAAAAATCTTGTTGTTCACCAAAAAATAAATCAGGCAAACGTACCTTTGGCTCCACGAAATGTGCTCCAGAACAACTACTCACGTGTTGCTGGATCTCAGCCACCTCCAGAGAGAGTCCCTGCAGGCATTGAGCCAAATCCTGAACCGACACCATGATGGAAACAGAAATTCTTTCCTTAGAGATTTTTTTTTTTTTCTTGGCTGGACTTACTGTTATGATCTGCTACAAGCACTAAGGAAAGATGGGAATTCTGTCCCTACAATAGAACTAAGCTGGATCCCTACGATGTAACGGGGTACCTGATCCTGCGACCAGACCTGCTAAAGTCCTCAGCTAGTCTGAACGAAGACCTATAGTTGCGAGGGAGGAATCCCTACAAGATCTAGGGACTGGGAGAAAAGGTGGATACCTCCTAACAGAAATTGTAGCAGGGAAAATTAAACAGAAAACAAATTACTTAGAGATCCTAAGATCAAGCAAAACTGACTGAGTAAGGCACCTAAGCACCTGGCTAGCTTAAGAGTAGATAATACAATGAAGTCCAGCAAAGCCAGAAGAGCGGAGCCAGACTAAATAGGGAAAAAAGGTCATGTGACCAGCAAACTGAAACAAAACCTAACAAGAGGGTTCTAACACTAACAAACCTTTATCGATCATTAAATAGCCTAACCATATGGTATAGAGATCTCAGAATAGCCCAAAAGGACGCAATATAGCCAAAGGTCAGAAAAACAAATGAGGAAAAGGGCAAATCAGAATATACCAACAGGTTGGAATAATAATCCCCATGAAGCCGGCATGCGAGTACCAGGACCTGGCTTCAGTTGTTTTGGGTAGTGTTCAGACTAAATTTCTTTTGACTGTTACCTTGATTTGCTCCGTGTCCACATTTTCGGCTCAGGCTTTTGTTGATTCAAGAGCAGCTATAAACCTGATGGATTTTGATTTTGTCAAACGTTGTGGTTTTCCCATGATACCCCTGCGGAAGTCTATTCCTTTGCTGGGTATTGATTCTACCCCTTTGGCGGAGAATAAACCCCAGTTTTCGACCCAGGTGATAATGCGGGTTGACCCGGACCACCAAGAGAATTGCAAATTTTTGGTGTTACATAATTTACATGACATTATTGTACTGGGTTTTCCTTGGTTACAGACTCATAATCCTGTTTTGGATTGGAAGTCTGTGTCTGTGACCAGTTGGGGTTGTCAATGTGTTTGTAGTGACACTCCTGTTTTTTCTACCTCTCCCAGTCGGAGGATGTCCCCGACTATTTGGCTGATTTTTCTGATGTGTTTAGTGAGAGTAAATCTGCGTCCTTGCCTCCGCATAGGAGTTATGATTGTGCGATTGAGTTGGTACCCGGTTGTAAATTTCCCAAGCGTCGGCTCTTCAATTTATCTGTACCTGAGCATGAGGCTATGCGATCATATATCAAAGAATCTTTGGAAAAGGGTCATTGTTATGATTTGGTAGCTGAGGAGAGCAAGCAAAAACGGCAATACACCAGAGAGGTTGGAATCTACTGGATTGCAGTACCCTGACTAACCACCACAACTAAAGGCAGCAGTGGAGCGTACCTACGTTAGTCCTAGACGACTCGTCACAGCCTGAGAGGTTAACTACACCTAAAGATAGAAAGAGGAAAAGCTATCTGCCCCGGAGCAGATCCCCAAAGAACATAGGAAGCCCCCAAACATGTAATGGCGGTTAGACAAGAGGAAATACAGACACAGACAGAAAATAGTATGAGCAAACGTTGGGGCCCAATCTTCCTAGACAGAAAAGGATAGGAAGGACACTTACTGCAATCCCAAAAAACCCTAAAAAGTACCAACTCTACTAATTGCAAAAACACCTAAGATCACACGACCTCTACCACCTAAATTAGTTCTCTGGTGTAACAAAACTAAGCCGCAGCCACTGAAGAAAAACTGGAAAAGGCTAATGAACAAACAGTGGCTCAGACAAACTGAGAGGAGCACAAGCCCCCGGAGGGGACCTGTCTGACCTCCACAAAAGTGCAGGAAACAATGCAAAAAGCAAGCACAAAAATAAAAACAGAAAATGTCTTATCTGAGAGCAGGAGAAGAGGCAAGATTCAGCAAGCTTCCAAGAGAACCAGGAACCACAGTTGAGACAAGAAAAATTGATCACCGGCAACCCTGATGGGAGGGAACCTCCCTTATATAGGACCAGTCTGTAACTCCTGATTGCCAATCTTCACTAAATGGTTCAGCACTGTCTGCAACCACCAGAGGGAGTTTCTGCTCAGAACTAATTTCTAACACATTCACAACAGTACCCCCCCTTGAGGAGGGGTCACCGAACCCTCACTTGGGCAACCAGGTCGGTCAGGATGAGCTCTGTGATACGCACGGATCAGTCTCCTAGCATGGATGTCCGAAACAAACACCCAAGAATTGTCCTCCTGACCATAACCTCTCCACTTAACCAAATACTGGAGTTTCCATCTAGAAAAATGAGAATCCAATATTTTCTCAACCACATACTCCAGATTGCCCTCAACCAAAACAGGGTCAGGAGGCGCAGCCATAGGAACCACTGGCTCGACAAACCTCTTCAATAAGGACTTGTGGAACACATTATGGATCTTAAATGTCCCAGGAAGAAGTAAACGAAAGGAAACAGGATTAAGAATCTCCATGATCTTATAAGGTCCAATGAATCTAGGCTCAAACTTAGGAGATGCAACTCTCATAGGGATATTTCTTGAGGACAACCAGACCAAGTCCCCCACTTCAAACCGAGGACCATCAGTCCTATGCCGGTTGGCAAACCGCTGGGCCCTCTCCTGAGAGAGGGACAACCTCTCCACTACCTGGTCCCAAATCTGCTGCATACGCTCCACAACAGAGTCAACACCTGGACAGACAGAAGCCTCCGTCTGTCCCGAAGAAAATCGAGGGTGAAACCCAAAATTGCAGAAAAATGGAGACATCAAAGTGGCAGAGATAGCCCTATTATTAAGAGCAAATTCAGCCAAAGGCAAAGAAGAGACCCAGTCATCTTGATCAGCAGACACAAAGCATCTCAGATAAGTCTCCAATGTCTGGTTTGTTCTCTCAGTTTGTCCATTGGTCTGAGGATGAAAAGCCGAGGAGAAAGACAATTGAACACCAAGTTTAGAACAAAAAGTCCTCCAAAATCTGGACACAAACTGGACTCCTCTGTCAGACACAATGTTCTCAGGAATGCCGTGTAACCGAACCACGTGCTGAAGGAACAAAGGCACCAATTCGGAGGAGGAAGGCAACTTAGGTAATGGCACAAGATGTATCATTTTGGAAAACCTATCACAAATCACCCAGATAACGGTCATTCTCTGAGAAACAGGGAGGTCGGAAATGAAATCCATAGAGATATGGGTCCATGGTCTCTTGGGCACAGGCAATGGCATCAACAAACCACTAGAGCGAGAGCAAGGCTTGGAGCGAGAGCAAGTCCCGCAGGACTGCACAAATTCCCTGACGTCACGAGACAAGGTAGGCCACCAAAAGGACCGACTAACCAAGTCTCTGGTACCAAAAATTCCGGGATGACCGGCCAACGCGGAACAATGAATCTCAGACATCACACTCTTTTTCCACCGGTCTGGGACAAACAATTTCCCAATAGGGCACCGCTCGGGTTTATCCTCCTGACACCCTTCCAGAGCCAGTCTCAAATTGGGCGAGATGGCGGAAAGAACTACACCCTCTTTCAAAATAACAGCAGGATCAGATAACTCAGGAGAGTCCGCAAGGAAACTCCTCGAGAGGGCATCCGCCTTAACATTCTTAGTGCCAGGAAGAAAGGAAACCACAAAATTAAAACGTGTGAAAAACAAGGCCCACCTGGCCTGTCTAGGATTAAGTCGCTTGGCTGACTCCAGATAAACCAGATTCTTATGGTCCGTGAGGACCACCACCTGATGTTTGACTCCCTCCAGCCAATGTCTCCATTCTTCAAAAGCCCACTTCATGGCCAATAACTCCCGATTACCCACGTCATAATTACGTTCAGTTGGAGAAAATTTTCGAGAGAAAAAGGCACAAGGGTTACTTTTAGAGGTCTCCGGATCTCTTTGGGACAAAACGGCACCTGCCCCAATTTCAGAGGCATCAACCTCCACCTGAAATGGCAGAGAAACATCAGGCTGCCGTAGAACAGGAGCATAAGTGAATCTCTGCTTAAGTTCCTGAAACGCAGAGACTGCCTCAGGAGGCCAATTCACCACATCAGAACCCTTTTTGGTCAAATCAGTCAATGGTTTCACAATAACAGAGAAATTACCAATAAATTTACGATAAAAATTGGCAAAACCCAAGAATCTCTGAAGAGCCTTTAATGAAGTAGGTTGGACCCAATCACAGATGGCCTGAACCTTGACCGAATCCATTTCAATAACAGATGGGGACAAAATGAATCCCAGAAATGAGATCCTCTGTACCCCAAAAAGACACTTTGATCCCTTCACATACAGAGCATTCTCTCTCAAAATCTGGAACACAGTCCGAACATGTTTCACATGAGAGTCCCAGTCATTGGAAAAAATCAAGATATCATCCAAATAAACAATCAGAAATTTATCCACAAAATCCCTGAAAATGTCATTCATGAAGGACTGGAAGACGGAAGGAGCATTAGTGAGCCCAAAGGGCATCATTAGGTACTCAAAATGCCCCTCTGGGTTATTAAACGCCGTCTTCCATTCATCCCCGTTGTAAGGTTCTGTGTACATGTTCCTGAAACTCAGTTTTTCCGTCAGCCATTTTACTTTCTGTCTTGCTGCAGCTATCTTGCCCTCAGTCAATATGGAGTTTCCAGCTTGCATGTTCCCGCCCTGATTCTCTCCTCTTGCTTCTTAAGCAGCCACAGCTGAGCAATCAGTGCTTCAGAATCAAGCCTGCAGTGTACCTGTGACCTGTCTCCTGGAAGCCTTGGACCTTGTACTCCAGTTATTTCCTATTGTGGAACTTTGGAACACTCGTGGACTTTGGAACCTTGCTATTTGATAAATCCACGTTTGCATGGACTTATGGTAACAGAGAAGAGATCCTGAACCTGTTGTGGAGAGTGATTGCTGAGCTTAAGTTACTCTGGCCTGCTGTGTGTCCTGCTTTTGTATCTGCAAACTGTGTGACTATTATTGCCACTTGTATGAAGTAATACAAGACCTTCTATATCAAACCTGTGACTCCTGTGTTTTCATCGCACCCAAGCACAAGACACTATATGAACTGTACTCCTTACATTACAAGATTCTGAAGCCAAACGTTAGTGTCTGCTGGGTCTGGAAAGGCTGTGTCTGCTGTAACTGTGGATATCAGATGTCCGGTTGTACTTTCTGTGATGACAGTGGTTGTGACTTCTCACAACCATTCCAGGTGAGCAATTCCCTTAAGTTTTTTTTTTTTCTGCAGTGTTACCACAGGTAAACACTATTGTTTTTTTTTTCTTTCCTCTTTTGTGTCTGCTGTAACTGTGGCTATCAGATGTCCGGTTGAACTTTCTGTGATGATAGTGGTTGTGACTTCTCACAACCATTCCAGGTGAGCAATTCCCTTAAGTTTTTTTTCTGCAGTGTTACCACAGGTAAACACTATTGTTTTTTTTTTTTCTTCTCCTCTCCTTCCAGTACTCCTGTCTTAAAAGATCTGGAAAATGGAGGCCCGCATAAAGGAACTTTGCGGAGTGACTGATAATATCCTTGCAGATTTGCAGACTATAAAAACCCGTTTTACAAATCTACAGGACCTCACTAATCACAATTTGCAAGTGTTTGGACAGACTGCCCAGGATTTGCGAGCCAGGATTGAGGTTCTAGAGGAGCGAGTCCAGGCTCCTGCCGGAGCCCCGAGTTCTGGGATTCCCAAGTTGCCCCCTTTTCGTTTTGGCGGTGAACGTGAGAAATCAGGGGATTTATTAATCAATGCAATCTTTTTTTTTCTGCACATGCTTCACAATTTCCCACTGAACGATCTAAAGTGCTTACTATAATTATGTTGCTTACCAACAAGGCATTGATGTGGGCAAACCCTCTGATTGAGACTGAGGATGAATGTTTGGATCATCTTGATGCTTTCATTTCAGCCATGGGACAGGTGTTTGATGACCCCAATCGAGGTGCAACAGCTGAAGCAGCCATGTTAGCTTTGCGCCAAGGTAAGCACTCGGTAGCTGAATATGCCTTGGATTTCAGGAGATGGGCCCTTGATACCACCTGGGACAGTTCCGCCAAAAAATCTATTTTTCGAAAAGGGTTATCTCCACTGATTAAGGATGAACTTGCTCGTGCCGACCCTCCCACTGCGTTAGGTGACTTTATTAACTACTGCATCCGTATTGATACTCGTCTGACTGAACGCAGGCAAGAGAGATGGTTCGAAAGCAATCGCACTAACTTTTTCCTACCTTCCTCTCCAGCTAAGGAACCTTTGAGTAGGATCACACGGGAACCTGAACCTGAACCCATGCAGGTAGACTCTTTACAACGACGGGTTAGTGATGCACGCAAGGAACATCGTTTTAAGGAGAATCTATGTTTCTATTGTGGTAAGTCAGGGCACTTCATTATAAACTGCCCCAGCCGTTCTCGTAAGACTACTGCAGCACTCATTCACTGTGAGTGTTGCGAGAGGGGATCTGTCAGGTCCGAGCCTCAGGCTCCAGAGAGATCTGCAGCAACAGATCTTGATTTCTCGGACTTAAACTCCGTTACTTCTGAGGACGTTGACTGTGTAAACGCTGCAATTTTTCAAGTCTCCTCAGCGGTGTCCCAGCTGAGTTGTAAGAAAAACAATTCTCATTGCTTTCTTTCCATCAAACTCTGGGTTGACTCAGCTTGGGTGTCTAGCTCTGCTATGATCGACTCAGGGGCAAGTGGAAATTTTATGGATGTCTCCTTTGCTCTGAAACAGGGGATACATTCAGTGAAGAAGGCTACTCCAGTACAGATGGAAACTGTGGATGGCTCCCTGCTGACCTCTGGACCAGTGGATCAGAAACAGAGCCTTTGAGGGTTCTTATGGGTAAAGATCATCAAGAGAAACTGTCCTTTATGCTTATCTCTTCTCCCCACTTTCCCATTATTCTAGGGCTACCATGGCTGCAGGCTCAGAATCCTACCATTAACTGGGAGACTAAGGAATTACACTTTCCAGAGAAACAGATGAGTCCAAAAGTTTCAGCTTGCTCTGTTCCTAAGGGAACCATGTCAGTCCCTGAACTACCAGCTGTATACCAGGACTATGTGGATTTATGTGACAAGAAGAACGCTGACCAGCTTCCCCCTCACCGTCCATATGATTGTCCAATTGAATTATTGCCTGGAGCAGAGATACCTTTTGGTAAGATCTACCCCCTGGCGGGGCCCGAGCTAAAGGCTTTAAAGGATTACATAGACGAAAATCTAGCCAAGGGCTTCATACGCCCCTCTTCATCTCCTGCAGGTGCACCCATCTTCTTTGTAAAGAAGAAAGATGGATCTCTGAGACCCTGCGTAGACTATAGGGAACTCAATAAGGTTACTATTAGAAACCGTTATCCATTGCCTTTAATCCCTGAGTTATTGGAGAGAGTGCGACATGCCAAAATTTTCTCTAAACTAGATCTCCGTGGGGCCTATAACTTAGTCCGTATTAGACCTGGGGATGAATGGAAGACTGCATTCAGGTCACGCTATGGACACTTTGAATATCTAGTTATGCCTTTTGGTCTGAGTACCGCCCCAGCCACTTTCCAACACTTGGTGAATGACATCTTCAGGGATCTCCTAGATACATTCGTGGTGATTTATTTGGATGATATTCTAATTTTTTCTAACTCCACAGAGGAACATCAGGGACATGTGAGAATGGTCTTGGAACGTCTAAGACAAAATCATCTTTACATCAAACTTGAAAAGTGTGAATTCCATAGGACCGAAATTCAATTTCTGGGGTATGTACTGTCTACACAAGGAATTAGTATGGATGAAGCAAGACCCAAGCCATCAAGGATTGGCCAAGTCCTAGAAATGTGAAGGAGGTGCAGCGCTTCATCGGGTTTGCCAACTTCTATAGACGTTTCATTAGGAATTTCTCTGAGGTAGTGTCACCTATCACCCAACTTACCCGGAAAGAGTCTAGGTTCTCCTGGACCCCCCAAGCCCAGGAAGCATTTTCCCGTCTGAAAGATAAATTTACCACTGCACTATCTTAGTACATCCCAACCCCGAACTTGCCTTCATAATAGAGGTGGATGCTTCAGACTGTGCCGTTGGAGCTATACTCTCTCAGAGAACAGGTGAGAAGAATGTCTTGCATCCCTGTGCCTTCTTTTCCCAGCAGTTGTCTTCGGCTGAGAGGAACTACGATGTGGGCAATAGAGAGTTGTTGGCCATTATTGCCGCCTTCAAAGAATGGAGACACCTTCTTCAGGGAGCTGCACAGCAAATAGTCGTCCTGACAGACCATCGTAACCTTGAATTTATCAGGTCGGCTAAGTGCCTGACTCCTCGCCAGGCTCGCTGGAATCTTTTCTTAAACCAATTTAATTTTATCATTTCTTATAGACCAGGATCGCGCAATGGAAAGGCTGATGCACTCTCTAGGATTTATTCAGCAGAGACACGTCCACTTACTCCTCCTAAGACTATTCTTCTGACTCTAGATTCCTGGGAGTGATTCATAATCAAGACCTACTTAAGGACATCAAGGAAGCATACCATGCGGATTCCTTTTTGGCACAACCCCCAAGGGACGTAAGTCTTGTTTTTAAGAATGGTGTGTGGATTCAGGGACAACGTCTGTATATTCCTGAAACAGTCAGATTGAGAGTATTGCAACTCATTCACGATTCCAAGATAGCTGGGCATAGAGGAATTCTAAGACACAGGAATTTCTTTCTCGTTTCTTTTGGTGGCCCACTTGCAGGAAGGATGTTTTAAACTATGTCACTTCATGTGAAGTCTGTGCAAGATGCAAAACACCTCGCTCCTCACCAACTGGTCTGTTGCAACCCCTTCCCACCCCGTCCCGCCCGTGGGGATCCATTTCTATGGACTTCATTGTGGAGTTACCAACCTCTCAAGGGAAGAACACCATTCTAGTGGTGGTTGATCGTTTAACAAAAGCAGCTCATTTTATCCCTTGTGTCGGCTTACCCACTGCAAGACAGACATCAGATTTGATGATTAAAAATGTGTTTCGCTTACATGGAGTACCAGATGAGGTTTTTCGGATCGAGGGGTGCAATTCACTTCAAGGTTTTGGCAAAATTTCTGTGCAGCATTGGACATTAAAGTAAACCTTTCTTCTGCTTTTCATCCTCAGACTAATGGACAGACGGAACGAACCAATCAGACCTTGGAGCAGTATCTTCGCTGCTTTATCTGCCACCTACAGGATGATTGGGTGGATCTACTTTCACTGGCTGAGTTCTCTTATAACAACTCTCAGAGCCCTCCACTAAGCAGTCTCCTTTTTACTCCAATTTAGGTTATCATCCTAATATTCTTCCTCGATTTCCCATAGAAACGCCTTTGCCAGCAGTGGCTGAAAGAATCACGTCTTTACAAAGGAATATGGATCTTCTAAAGGGAAATCTGGAATTGGCTCAGGAAAGGTACAAGAAAGCCGCAGATAAATTTCGTAAACCTGCACCAGCTTTCAAGGTAGGAGACCTGGTCTGGCTGTCAACCAGAAATCTTAAGTTAAGAATTCCATCATCTAAGTTGGGACATAAATACATTGGACCTTATAAAATCAGTAAAATTATAAGTGCTGTCGCTTGTCGTCTTCAACTGCCCAGAACTATGAGAATCCACCCTGTCTTTCATGTATCCCTACTAAAGGCTGCGACACCCAATACGCTTCCTGGACGTTCTTCTCCTTGCCCTGACCCAGTGCTAGTCGATGGTCAGGAAGAATTTGTGGTGGAAAGGATTCTAGATTCCAGGTTGTATAGAAATCAGTTACAATATCTGATTAAATGGCAGGGCTACCCAGTGGAGGACAACTCATGGGAACCAGTCAATAACGTTAATGCCCTCGCTTGCTCCGTCAGTTTCATCAGAGGTACCCACACAAGCCTGGTCTGAGGTCATCCGGAGGATGTCCCTAAGGGGGGAGTAATGTAAGGTTCTGTGTACATGTTCCTGAAACTCAGTTTTTCCGTCAGCCATTTTACTTTCTGTCTTGCTGCAGTTATCTTGCCCTCAGTCAATATGGAGTTTCCAGCTTGCATGTTCCCGCCCTGATTCTCTCCTCTTGCTTCTTAAGCAGCCACAGCTGAGCAATCAGTGCTTCAGAATCAAGCCTGCAGTGTACATGTGACCTGTCTCCTGGAAGCCTTGGACCTTGTACTCCAGTTATTTCCTATTGTGGAACTTTGGAACACTCGTGGACTTTGGAACCTTGCTATTTGATAAATCCACGTTTGCATGGACTTATGGTAACAGAGAAGAGATCCTGAACCTGTTGTGGAGAGTGATTGCTGAGCTTAAGTTACTCTGGCCTGCTGTGTCTCCTGCTTTTGTATCTGCAAACTGTGTGACTATTATTGCCACTTGTATGAAGTAATACAAGACCTTCTATATCAAACCTGTGACTCCTGTGTTTTCATCGCACCCAAGCACAAGACACTATATGAACTGTACTCCTTACATTACACCTGTGCTTAATGCGAATAAGGTTATACGCCCCCCTGAGGTCAAGCTTGGTAAACCAAGTAGCACTTTTCACCCTGGAAAACAGGTCAGAAATCAAGGGTAACGGATATTGATATTTCACAGTGATATTGTTCAAGAGACGATAATCAATACACGGCCTTAATGAACCATCCTTTTTGGCCACAAAGAAAAAACCGGCACCCAAGGGTGAAGAGGATGGTCTGATATGACCCTTCTCCAATGACTCCTTGATATAGCGTCATGTTCAGGTACAGACAAGTTAAAAAGGCGACCTTTAGGGAATTTACTACCAGGCACTAATTCAATAGCGCAGTCATAGCTCCTATGGGGGGGCAAGGATGCAGATTCACTTTAGCTAAACACATCAGAAAAATCAGTCAAAAAGTCAGGAACATCCTGAGCCTGGGGAGAGGCAGAAAAAACAGGAGTGTTGGCATTAACACATTGGCAGCCCCAACTGGTCACAGACACAGATTTCCAATCCAAAACAGGATTATGAGACTGTAACCAAGGGAAACCCAGTACAATAATGTCATGCAGATTATACAGCACCAAAAATTTGCAACTCTCCTGATGATCAGGTTCAACCCTCATTATCACCTGAGTAGAGAACTGGGGTTTATTCTCAGCCAAAGGGGTAGAATCAATCCCCAGTAGGGGAATAGACTTCCGTAGGGGTATCAAGGGAAACCCACAACGTTTATCAAAATCAAAATCCATCAGGTTAATAGCTGCTCCCGAATCAACAAAAGCCTGAGCAGAAAATGTGGACAGGGAGCAAATCAGGGTAACAGTCAACAGAAATTTAGTCTGAACACTACCCAAGACAACTGAGCGTGCAAAACGTCTTCCCCGCTTAGGACAGACTGAAATAGCATGAGAGGCGTCACCACAGTAGAAACATAACCCATTGCGTTTTCGAAACTCATGACGCTGTGCCCCAGAAGCCACTCTATCATACTGCATGGACTCAGAAGCTGGTTCACAAGGCAACACTATTCCACGCATACCTCTACACTCACGCAAACGTCTGTCAATTTGAATCGCTAATGACATAGAATCATTGAGACCAGAGGGAGCAGGGAAACCCACCATAACATCTTTTACATTCTCTGACAGACCCTTCCGAAAAAGGGCTGCCAAAGCATCATCATTCCATTTGGTCAGGACTGCCCACTTTCGGAATTTCTGACAGTACAACTCAGCGTCCTCAAGCCCCTGATTTAATGCCAACAAGGTTTTTTCAGCTTGATCAGTGACATTAGGTTCATCGTACAATAACCCCAGAGCCAGAAAAAATGCATCAACATTACTCAAAACAGGGTCCCCAGGTGTCAGGGAAAAAGCCCAATCCTGAGGATCGCCGCGCAGGAGAGAGATGACAATTTGAACCTGCTGTGCTGCGTTCCCTGAGGACTTAGGTTTTAAGGCAAAAAACAACTTACAGTTATTTTTGAAATTCAGAAATTTAGCTCGATCCCCCAAAAATAAATCTGGCATGGGGATCCTAGGTTCCACAACCGGTAACCCAGCAAGATAGGTAGCAATACTCCGAACTTCAGTGGCAAGCTGATCCACACGGCCAGACAACTGTGCAAACTCCATTGAGAGAAAAAAAAAATAATCCTCCTCAGCACCCAGAGAAAAAGAGGGAAATGCAACAAGCAGAGAGAAAAAAAAAATTTCTGACAACTTTCTTTTTTCTTTTTCCTTTTACTATTTTTCCCTTCTGTTGAGTACCATATAATTTTCAGTTTGGCCGGTGATACTGTTATGATTTGGTAGCTGAGGAGAGCAAGCAAAAACGGCAATACACCAGAGAGGTTGGAATCTACTGGATTGCAGTACCCTGACTAACCACCACAACTAAAGGCAGCAGTGGAGCGTACCTACGTTGGTCCTAGACGCCTCATCACAGCCTGAGAGCTTAACTACACCTAAAGATAGAAAGAGGAAAAGCTATCTGCCCCGGAGCAGATCCTCAAAGAACATAGGAAGCCCCCAAACATGTAATGGCGGTTAGACAAGAGGAAATACAGACACAGACAGAAAATAGTATGAGCAAACATTGGGGCCCAATCTTCCTAGACAGAAAAGGATAGGAAGGACACTTACTGCAATCCCAAAAAACCCTAAAAAGTACCAACTCTACTAATTGCAAAAACACCTGAGATCACACGACCTCTACCACCTAAATTAGTTCTCTGGTGTAACAAAACTAAAGGGTATGCCACACTAAACAAGATCGCTAGCGAGATCACTAACGAGATCGCTAAAACGTCACTACTTTGCGATCTCGTTAGCGACCTCGTTGTGTGTGGCATGTAGCAACGATGTGGCTCCTGCTGTGATGTCGCTGATCGTTCACAAGTGTTCTGGACCGTTTTTTGATCGTTGGCGTCCCGCTGGTGAGCCTTTATCGCTGTGTTTGGCACCTTTTGCGAACGACGAGCGACCTCGTTTGTGACGCATATGACAGCGGCGCAGGCGGGACTAGGGTTTTTAGCGTCACGGAGTAGATCGCAATATCTTTAAGTTCTCTTTTGCGTCATAGAGAGGATCGCAGAAGTTGCAAAGCAGGCTAGCAGGACGCAGAGAACAGGAGCGATGCTGGAAATTCCTATGAATCAGAAGCGCTCAGTACATGCTAATGACATCCTAACGACCGCCAAAGTCGTTAAAGAGATCGCTGACCGCTGATGTGTCGTTTATGAGATCTCCTGTTTGGCAGCTACTAGCGACCTAAAAGAGATCACAACAACGATCTCGTTAGCTTGCATCGTTATCGTGATCGCTAACGAGATCGCTAAGTGTGGCAGTACCTTAAGCCGCAGCCACTGAAGAAAAACTGGAAAAGGCTAATGAACAAACAGTGGCTCAGACAAACTGAGAGGAGCACAAGCCCCCGGAGGGGACCTGGCTGACCTCCACAAAAGTGCAGGAAACAATGCAAAAAGCAAGCACAAAAATAAAAACAGAAAATGTCTTATCTGAGAGCAGGAGAAGAGGCAAATTCAGCAAGCTTCCAAGAGAACCAGGAACCACAGTTGAGACAAGAACAATTGATCACCGGCAAACCTGATGGGAGGGAACCTCCCTTATATAGGACCAATCTGTAACTCCTGATTGCCAATCTTCACTAAATGGTTCAGCACTGTCTGCAACCACCAGAGGGAGCTTCTGCTCAGAACTCATTTCTAACACATTCACAACAGGTCATATCAGATCATCCTCTTCACCCTTGGGCGCCTGCTTTTTCTTTGTGGCCAAGAAGGATGGTTCATTGAGGCCATGTATTGACTATCATCTCCTTAATAAGATCTCGGTTAAATATCAATATCTGTTACCCCTGATTTCTGATTTGTTTTCCAGAGTGAAAGGTGCCAGTTGGTTTACCAAGCTTGACCTTAGGGGGGCGTATAATCTTCTTCGCATCAAGTACAGAGATGAATGGAAGATGGCGTTTAATACCCCTGAGGGCATTTTTAGTATCTAGTGATGCCTTTTGGGCGAACCAATGCCCCTTCCGTCTTCCAATCTTTCATGAGCGATATTTTCCGGGACTTGGTGGATAAGTTTCTGATCGTTTATTTGGATGATATTTTGAAATTTTATAACTACTGGGATTCTCATGTGGAACATGTTCGGAGGGTATTCCAGATTTTGAGAGAGAATGCCTTGTATGTTAAGGGATCGAAATGTCTCTTTGGACTACAGAAGGCTTCATTTTTGGGATTCATTTTGTCCCCATCTGCTATTGAAATGGACCCGGTCAAGGTTCAGGCCATTTGTGATTGGGTTCAGCCCACTTCATTGAAGGCTCTTCAGAGATTTTTGAGTTTTGCTAATTTCTACCGTAAATTTATAAGTAATTCCTCTGGTATTGTGAAACCACTGACTGATTTAACCAAAAAGGGTTCTGATGTTTTAAATTGGTCTCCTGAGGCAGTTTCTGCATTTCAGGAGCTTAAGCGCAGATTCACTTCTACTCCTGTTCTACGGCAACCTGATGTTTCTCTACCATTTCAGGTGGAGATAGATGTGCCTGAGATTGGTGCAGGAGCCATTTTGTCCCAAAGAGATCCTGTAACCTCTAAGATTAACCCTTGTGCCTTTTTCTCCCGAAAGTTTTCCCCAGCTGAACGTAATTATGATGTGGGGAATCGGGAATTATTGGCTATGAAATGGGCGTTCGAAGAGTGGAGACATTGGTTGGAGGGAGCCAAACATCAAGTTGTGGTCCTCACTGATCACAAAAACTTGATCTATCTCGAATCAGCCAAACGATTGAATCTCAGACAGGCCAGGTGGGCCTTGTTTTTCACACGTTTTAACTTTGTGGTCTCCTTCCTCCCGGGTATTAAGAATGTTAAGGCGGATGCGCTCTCAAGGAGTTTCCTTGCGGATTCTATTGATGTGGCTGAGCCTACTGCCATTCTGAAGGAGGGTATCGTTCTTTCCGCTATCTCACCCGATTTGAGACTGGCCCTGGAGCAATTTCAGGGGGATAAACCTGAGCGTTGCCCTGTGGGGAAATTGTATGTCCCAGACCAATGGAGAGAAAAAGTTATGTCTGAAGTTCATTGCTCTGCGCTGGCTGGTCATCCTGGTATTTTTGGTACTAGAGATTTGGTGAGTCGGTCCTTTTGGTTGCCCACTTTATCTCACGATGTCAGGAATTTTGTGCAGTCCTGTGGGACTTGTTCTCGTTCCAAGCCCTGTTCTCGCTCAAGTGGATTGTTGATGCCACTGCCGATGCCCAGGAGGCCATAGACCCATATCTCTATGGATTTTATCTCCGACCTCCCTGTCTCTCAGAGAATGACTGTCATTTGGGTGATCTGTGATAGATTCTCCAAGATGATCCATCTTGTGCCACTGCCTAAGTTGCCATCAATGGGCAGACTGAGAGAACAAACCAGACCTTGGAGACTTATTTGAGATGTTTTATGTCTGTGGATCAGGATGACTGGGTCTCTTTTTTGCCCCTGGCTGAATTCACTCTTAATAATAGGGCCAGTACTGCCACTCTGATGTCCCCTTTCTTCTGCAATTCCGGGTTTCATCCTCGATTTTCTTCGGGGCAGGTGGAGGCTTCTGTCTGTCCAGGTGTTGACTCTGTGGTAGAGAAAATGCAGCAGATTTGGGATCAAGTAGTGGATAAGTTGTCTCTCTCTCAGGAGAAGGCCCAACGGTTTGCCAACCGGCATAGGACTGATGGTCCTCAATTTAAAGTGGGTGACTTGGTTATCCTCAAAGAATATCCCTATGAAGGTTGCGTCTCCAAAGTTTAAGCCAAGGATCATTGGACCTTATAGGATCTTGAAAGTCCTTAATCCAGTTTCTTTTCGTTTGGCTCTTCCAGGGACGTTTAAGATTCATAACGTCTTCCACAAATCTTTATTGAAAAGGTTTGTCGAGCCAGTGGTCCTATGGCTGCACCTCCTGAGCCTGTTTTGGTTGAGGGCAATCTGGAGTATGAAGTGGAGAAGATATTGGATTCTCGTTTCGCTAGACGGAGACTCCAGTACTTGGTTAAGTGAAGAGGTTACGGTCAGGAGGACAATTCTTACGTGTTTGCTTCTGACATTCATGCGGAGAGACTGATTCGTGCCTATCACCGAGCTCATCCTTATCGGCCTGGTGGCACAGGTGAGGGTTCCGTGACCCCTCCTCAAGGGGGGGTACTGTTGTGAACGTGTTGGAGACAATTTCTGAGCTGAGGCTCCCTCTGGTGGTTGCTGACAGTACTGAAGCTGTATCTAATGACAGGTCCTCCTCACCTGCCAGCGACGACTGGCAATCAGGAGTCACTAACTGGGCTGATATAATGGAGCTGCCTTCCTATGATCCTTGCTGGTGATCAATTGTTGTTACCTGGTTCATTTGGAAGTCTGCTGGTGTCTTGCCTTCGTCTGCTACCTTCAGATAAGATATTTGCTGCTTGTTTCTTTTTTGTTTGCCATTTCCATTTTTGTCAGCACCTTTGTGGAGGATAGCTGGGTCCCCTCCTGGGGCCTGTGCTACTCTCTGTTTTTCAGTAGCCACTGTTATTTGTTCAGGTTCTCTTTCCCTGCTTTTTGAGTGGCTGCGGGTTAGCCTTGTTCACACTGAGACCTGATTTAGTGAGTGGCGAGATCGTGTGATCTCAGCATTTTTTGAACTCAGAAGTGTTGGAAGTTTTGCTAGGGTTTTGCTGGGTTGCAGATAGTATTCTGTCCTGTCCTATTTAGGCAGTGTTTGGCCCCAGCGTTTGCTCACTCTATTTTCTGTCTGCGTTTGTGTTTCGTCTTGTCTAACCGCCATTATATGTTTGGGGGCTGCCTATTCCTTTGGGGCTCTACTCCAGGGCAGTTAGCTTTCCTGTTTCTATCTTTAGGTGTAGCTAGCTCTCCGGCTGTGCTGAGGCATCTAGGACCACCGTAGGTACGCTCCACGGCTACTTCTAGTTGTGCGGTTAGATAAGGGATCTGCAACCCTTTAATTTCCAACCTCTCAGGTGTTTGGCTGCCTTGCTGTTTTGCTCCTGTCCTCCTCAGTTACCAAATCATAACACTGGACTCTGTGTGACAGTATATATCTGTACGCTGTATGACACTATATATCTGGACGCTGTATGACATCATATATCTGGATGCTGTATGACAGCATGTATCTGGACGCTGTATGAAACTATATATCTGAACGCTGTATGACCCTATATATCTGGACGCTGTATGACACTTTATCTGGACATTGTATGACAGTATGCATCAGGAGGTTGTATGACACTATATATCTGGAAGCTGTATGACATTATATTTGTGGACACTGGATGATACCATATATCTGGACGCTGTATGACACTATATATTTGGATGCTGTATGACACTATATATCTGGATGCTGTATGACACTATGTATCTGGATGCTGTATGACACTGTATCTGGACGTTGTATGACAGTATGTATCAGGAGGCTGTATGACACTATATATCTGGACGCTGTATGACACTATATATCTGGACGCTGTATGACACTATATATCTGGACGCTGTATGAGACTATATATTTGGACCTATATGACACTATATATCTAGATCCTGTATGACACTATGTATCTGGAAGTTGTATGACACTATATATCTGGATGCTGTATGACACTATGTATCTGGACGTTGTATGACACTATATATATGGATGCTGTATGACACTATATATCTGTATGCTGTATGACACTATATATCTGGACTCTGTATTACACTATATATCTGGATGCTGTATGACACTATGTATCTGGACGTTGTATGAAACTATATATCTGGATGCTGTATGACACTATATATCTGGATGTTTTTTGACACTATATATCTGGACTCTGTATGACACTATATATCTGGATGGTGTATGACACTATATCTGGATGCTTTTTGACACTATATATCTGAGGGCTGCATTACAGTATATATCTGGACGCTATATGACACTATGTATCAGGAGGCTGCATGACACTATATATCTGGACGCTGTATGACACTATGTCTGGACGCTGTATGACATATCTGGATACTGTATGAAACTATATATCTGGATGCTGTATGACACTATATATCTGGACACTGTATGACATTATATATCTGGACCCTGTATGACACCATATATCTGTACGCCGTATGATACTATATATCTGGACCTACATGACATTATACTGTATATCTGGATGCTGTATGACAGTATATATCTGGACGCTGTATGACACTCACTATATAGCTGAACGCTGCATGACACTATATATCTGGATGCTGCTTCACACTATATAACTGGACGCTGATTGACACTATATATCTGGATGCTGTATGACACTATATATCTGGACGCTGTATGGCACAATATATCTAGATGATGTATGACACTTTATATGAGTTATACATGGCACTATATATCTGGATGCTGTATGACACTATATATCTGGACGCTGTATGACACTATATATCTGGACGCTATATGACATTACTGTACAAGTTACGACTGGTACAGGAGGAGAGAGGACCCTGCCCGCAAGGGCTCACAATCTTCAAGGGATGGATGAGGATACTGTAGGTGGGGGTAGAGCTGGTCGTGCACCGGTTTGGTGGATCGGTAGTTACTGCAGGTTGTAGGCTTGTCAGAAGAGGTGGGTCTTCAGGTTCTTTTTGAAGGTTTCCATGGTAGGCGAGAGTCTGATGTGTTGTGATAGAGAGTTCCAGAGTAGGGGGATGTGCGGGAGAAATCTTGTATGTGATTGTGGGAAGAGGAGATAAGAGGGGAGGAGAGAAGGAGATCCTGTGAGGATCGGAGGTTGCATGCAGGTAAGTACCGGGAGATGAGGTCACAGATGTATGGAGGACACAGGTTGTGGATGGCTTTGTATGTCATGATTAGGGTTTTGAACTATAGTCTTTGTGTAATGGGGAGCCAGTGCAGGGATTGACAGAGGGGAGAGGCCGGGGAATAGCGGGGGGACAGGTGGATTAGTCGGGCAGCAGAGTTTAGAATAGATGGGAGAGGTGCGAGTGTTATGTTTTGGTAGCTGAGGAGAATAAGCAAAAACAGCAATACACCAGAGAGGCTGGAACCTATTGGATTGCAGTAACCTGAACTAACCACACAACTAGAGGTAGCCGTGGAGCGTTCCTACGTTGATCCTAGACGCCTCGTCACAGCATGAGAGATAACTACACCTAAAGGCAGAAAGATGAAAGCTATCTCCCCCGGAGCAGATCCCCAAAGAAAATAGGAAGCCCCCAAACATGTAATGGCGGTTAGACAAGAAGAAGCATGGACACAGACAGAAAATAGAATGAGCAAACGCTGGAGCCCAAGCTGTCTAGACAGAAAAGTACAGGAAAGGATACTCATTGCAATCCAAAAAACCCCTAAAAAATACCAACTCTTCTGATTGCAAAAACACCTGAGATCACACGATCTCTAACACCTAAATCAGATCTCTTGTGTAACAAAACTAAGCCGCAGCCACTGAAAAAACAGGAAAAAGCAAATGAACAAACAACAGTGGCTCCAGATAAACTGAGAGGAGCACAAGCCCCCGGAGGGGACCTGGCTGACCTCAACAGAAGTGCAGGGAACAATGCAAAAAGCAAGCACAAAAATAAAAGCAGAAAATATCTTATCTGATAGCAGAAGATGCAGGCAAGACACAGCAAACTTCCAAATGAACCAGGAACCACAATTGAGACAAGTACGATTGATCACCGGCAACCATCATGGGAGGGAACCTCCCTTATATCAGACCAGTCCGTGATCCGAGATTGCCATTCCTCGCTGAAAGGTTCAGCACTGTCTGTAACCACCAGAGGGAGCCTCTGCTCAGAAACCATCTCTAGCACATTCATAACATGCGAGAGTGTTAGAGGGGAGGCCACAGAGCAGGAGGTTGCAGTAGTCGAGGCGGGAGATGATGAGGGCATGGACTAGGGTTTTTGCAGATTCTTGGTTGAGAAATGTACGGATCCGTGAGATATTTTTGAGTTGAAGTCGGCAGGAGGTGGAGAGGGCTTGGATATGTGGTTTAAAAGAGAGATCAGTGTCAAGGATAACCCCGAGGCGGTGAGCTTGTGGGACTGGAGAGAGTGGGCAGTCATTTACATTAATTGATAGGTCCATTGGAGGGGTTGTGTGAGATGGGGGAAAGATGATGAATTCTGTTTTGTCCATATTAAGTTTAAGGAATCTCGCGGAGAAGAAGGATGAAATAGCGGACAGACATTGAGGGATTCTGTTTAGTAGGGAGATGATATCTGGTCCAGAGATGTAGATCTGTGTTTCATCAGCATAGAGGTGATATTCAAAGCCATGAGATTCTATGAGCTGTCCGAGGCCGAAGGTGTAAATGGAGAAGAGCAGGGGCCCTAGGACTGAACCTTGTGGGACTCCGATGGATAGGGGGCGTGGTGAAGAGGTGGTGTGCGAGTGGGAGACGCTGAATGTCCGGTCTGTTAGGTATGACGCGATCCAAGATAGGGCCAAGTCTGTGATACCAAGAGATGAGAGGGTCTGTAGTAATAGGGAATGGTCCACTGTGTCAAAGGCAGAGGACAGGTCCAGGAGGAGGAGGACAGAGTAGTGTTGAGTCGCACGTAACAGGGCTTTGGGGTACTCGGCACCGAGCCCGTTCACTTCAATGGGGGATGTCACGGGTAGCGCAGCTCTGTCCGTTGCCCTGGGCGCTCACTAAAGGGGGATATTTACAGGGGATTGTACTTTTATAGAAATGTTCGTGACGCCACCTGTGGTTTCTGATCAGGGTGACCAGCGCTGCAGGGTGAATCCTCTGAGGGGTTGTTACTAGGCAGCAAGGTGTTAAGTCTCCCACAGGCGAGACTGATCCCTCGAGGTATATGGCGGTGCAGGGGTGCAGGGCAATGAGGCAGACACACACAAGACAGTCTCTTTCTGTACCTTTACTGGTGTATTTGCAGGCACGTCCCGGGAAGCTGCTCAGGGTGGAGGATGCACGTCCAGTAATCCACTGAGTAGGTGTAAGGCCTCCTTACGTCTTCATATGTGTGAGCTTCTAACTTGCATAAAGCTAAGTTTAACTCAGTGTGAAACAGCTACGCCCGGCTGACATTGTGGTAGAGCCTTCTTTTGGACAGAACTAAGTCTCTATCTGCAGCGTCCTGCTAGACTCCTGTTCTTCCTGACCCCGGTTACGTATCAGCACTGTTGGGCCCCTCTGAGACCTGAAGTCCAGCAGGGTCTCCGGTTTTTCCCACTAGCCGTGAAGGTACTAGCAAGCTCGGACCCGGTGTCCGGTAGTGCAGAGTGGAGGTAAGCTATCGTTGCTATTTCTCCTCAGTCACTCTCTCTTTCTCTTTTTCCACTTGCCTGTCGTCCTACTCACACCTTTAACATAAGCACAGGCAACAGTAGATATCAGCTTTCTTCTCTTCACCGCTCTCCAAGCGTCGGCACGCTCACTCTCTAACAGTACCTCAGTTGACTCGGTGTTACAAATACTGCAGTTCCCTTTCCTTCACTTCCTTCTTAGGCTCTGTCCGAAGTAGCTATCAGGACATTCCGTCAGACTGATCTGTGCACACTCCGAGAGTCACTTTCCACTTCCCTAGGGAACTATCAGTCAGCACGTTCTGAGGTAACTTTCTTGTCTGCTCTCCAACACGCTCTGACACAAACTAGTGTAATCTGAGCTCTGACAGGAATCCTCTCACTCCGGTGTTCTGAGGAGATCTCATCTGTCTGAGGTACAACCAACAACTAGCTAACGTTCAGCTAGACTGTCTTCATCTCACTGCTCTATCTCTCCACACCCTTATATACCTGCGTATTCTAAAGGGCTCCCTCTGGTGGCACCAGGAAAATGTGAAGTGTGAATGAATATCAGGTGATTGTGAATTACCTTTTTGTGCATCCTCCTGGGTAACATGTGGCACCAAGCGCAGCTGGGCTACACATCCCCCCTAGTTAATATCAGCACTCCCGGGCTGAAAAAGAAAACAATTTTATAATAACAACAATAAACATAACTCATCCCTTGCGGGAGGTAAGGACACTTCAAACGTTACAATGTGTACAAATTAGCAATAGAAAAATATCAAATGCTTTCACACAATAAATACAGGATTCTTGTGGAGGACCCGTACCAAACCTCCCACGGTGGTCCTGGGTGGGCTGCAGGACTTCTTTTGCTGCAAACCTCACTCAAGGCCACATCATACGGGTTTTTCTTCTGAGGTAGAATGGCTTACGTAAAACCAAGATGGGGCACCGAGTGCCAACTATTTTCAACTCAGTTTTTGGGCTGGCAAAGTCCTCAGCCACGCAGTCCTTTAAAAGAGCATTTCACATATCACATTACCCAACTGGGGTATACTACTTCAGCATGTAAACATTATCATCATATAACATTCTCAATAAGCAGATCCCTTCCCGGGTGCCCCTCTGGCAGGTGAGACTCCACATCCCTGCGATTAACAAAGACCTCCTGGTACAGGCCTGGTTCGTGGATGAACCCCCAGCCTCCCTGGAGTTTGAAGTCTCTAATGGCCCCCTGGCGCCGTGGTTCCCGGAGCGTACGTTTGTCTCGCCTGACGTTCTCTTTGTCAGCAAGATCTTTCTCCCGGCAACTCTGGCGAAGCTGCTGCGCCTCTCGCTGCTCCTGCTGCTGTCGCTGCTCATGCTCCCGGCGTCGCCACTCGTTCTCCTTCTGGGCGGCGTATTCCACGTCGTCCAGGAGCTCCATCTCCTCTCAGTCGATCTCCATCGCTTCGGGCAGGATCTCCTCCGTCGTCCCTACCGGGGAACTGCATTCCGCTGCGGCCTCTGGTTCCAGGCCTGGCTGGCACTCTGGTCCTTGCAGGGCCTCCTCAGCCTCCTTCCCTCCCGCCGCGTCCTCGGCGGAGTCAGGATCAGCTCTTTTGGGGCCGGCCTCCGGTTCTTCCTCAGCCGCTGGTTCCGGTGGTGGCGCGGGTGGCATTTGCGCATCTTGAGGGGAGAGCAGTGGGTCCCACAGCAGCCGCTGTTTCAGGGCACGCCCGCTTTGCTCCATCGCCTCCATCTCTGTGCGGTGTCGGGCCATGTCCCTGAGCGCCGCGTCCACCTCCTCCACTCTCTGCATTCTCTGGTCATCCGCCCGACCTGGGGACGGTTCAGGCACAGGCTGCAGCTCTTCAGGGGAACGGGGTCTGCGCACCGCCATTCCTCCACACAGCGTCTCCTGTCCTTCCGCCATCTCACTCCAGGCCTGACTGTATTTCCCATCTGGAACAATCTGGTCTTTTCCGTGGAGGCGGGACTTTCGCTTTCTCTTCTTAGCATAGAGGATGAAGAGGAGGCGGATCTCTCTTGCAGTGGGGCAGGCTCGGACATTATAATAGCACTTAGACAGGGCGCCCATTACTTTCGCGCCACAGGAGGGGTACGCCCACGAATACACGCCCTCCTTCTTCACCAGCGCCTCAGGGCGCGAATATGGCGAAAAATGGCGGAAAATGGCGCCAAAAATCACAAAAACTGCACACACTCTTTTTCACAAAAACAGTCCATTTAGGCACACAGGACTCGCATTTTGCGAGCTTTGGATCCTGTTCGTGACGCCAAATTAGATGAGTCGCACGTAACAGGGCTTTGGGGTACTCGGCACCGAGCCCGTTCACTTCAATGGGGGATGTCACGGGTAGCGCAGCTCGGTCCGTTGCCCTGGGCGCTCACTAAAGGGGGATATTTACAGGGGATTGTACTTTTATAGAAATGTTCGTGACGCCACCTGTGGTTTCTGATCAGGGTGACCAGCGCTGCAGGGTGAATCCTCTGAGGGGTTGTTACTGGGCAGCAAGGTGTTAAGTCTCCCACAGACGAGACTGATCCCTCGAGGTATATGGTGGTGCAGGGGTGCAGGGCAATGAGGCAGACACACACAAGACAGTCTCTTTCTGTACCTTTACTGGTGTATTTGCAGGCACGTCCGGGAAGCTGCTCAGGGTGGAGGATGCACGTCCAGTAATCCACTGAGTAGGTGTAAGGCCTCCTTACGTCTTCATATGTGTGAGCTTCTAACTTGCATAAAGCTAAGTTTAACTCTGTGTGAAACAGCTACGCCCGGCTGACATTGTGGTAGAGCCTTCTTTTGGACAGAACTAAGTCTCTATCTGCAGCGTCCTGCTAGACTCCTGTTCTTCCTGACCCCGGTTACGTATCAGCACTGTTGGGCCCCTCTGAGACCTGAAGTCCAGCAGGGTCTCTGGTTTTTCCCACTAGCCGTGAAGGTACTAGCAAGCTCGGACCCGGTGTCCGGTAGTGCAGAGTGGAGGTAAGCTATCGTTGCTATTTCTCCTCAGTCACTCTCTCTTTCTCTTTTTCCACTTGCCTGTCGTCCTACTCACACCTTTAACATAAGCACAGGCAACAGTAGATATCAGCTTTCTTCTCTTCACCGCTCTCCAAGCGTCGGCACGCTCACTCTCTAACAGTACCTCAGTTGACTCGGTGTTACAAATACTGCAGTTCCCTTTCCTTCACTTCCTTCTTAGGCTCTGTCCGAAGTAGCTATCAGGACATTCCGTCAGACTGATCTGTGCACACTCCGAGAGTCACTTTCCGCTTCCCTAGGGAACTATCAGTCAGCACGTTCTGAGGTAACTTTCTTGTCTGCTCTCCAACACGCTCTGACACAAACTAGTGTAATCTGAGCTCTGACAGGAATCCTCTCACTCCGGTGTTCTGAGGAGATCTCATCTGTCTGAGGTACAACCAACAACTAGCTAACGTTCAGCTAGACTGTCTTCATCTCACTGCTCTATCTCTCCACATCCTTATATACCTGCGTATTCTAAAGGGCTCCCTCTGGTGGCACCAGGAAAATGTGAAGTGTGAATGAATATCAGGTGATTGTGAATTACCTTTTTGTGCATCCTCCTGGATAACATGTGGCACCAAGCGCAGCTGGGCTACACATCGTCGCTTGGCCTTGGCAGTTAATAGGTCATTGGTGACCTTAGTTAGGGCAGTTTCAGTGGAGTGGTGTGGCCGGAAGCCAGATTGTAAGTGGTCAAGGAGGGAACAAGAAGAGAGATGGGAGGACAGTTCAAGATGGACATGTTGTTCCAGTAGTTTTGAGGCATAGGGGAGAAGTGATATAGGGCGATAGCTAGATACAGAGGATGGGTCAAGAGAGGGCTTTTTGTGGATAGGTGTGATTGAGGCATGTTTATAAGCTTGATGGGAAAACAACAGTTGTTAGTGATAGGTTGAAGAGATGGGTTAGGGTTGGGATGAAGACTGTGGTGAGGTTTGGGATGAAGTGGGATGGGATTGGGTCAAGTGCACAGGTAGTGAGATGTGATCTTGAGAGTAGAGTGGAGAGTTGATCTTCTGTAATGGTGGAGAAGTTGGTTTTGGAGGAGGAGGGCAGGGCAGTTACGAGGAAGGGCTTTGGGGGTTGTTGATCAAAACTGTGTCTGATGTTATCAATCTTCTCCTTGAAAAATGAGGCAAAGTCTTCAGCTGAGATGAGGGGGGAGGCAGAAGGTGCTGGGGGGCGGAGGAGAGAATTGAAGGTGTTGAATAACTGTTTAGGGTTGTGAGACAGGGAGGATATGAGAGATGAGAAGTAGGTTTGATTTGCTGCAGCGAGTGCGGTCTTGAAAGTAGTGAGGGACTGTTTGAATGTGATGAAGTCATCATTGGAGGGGGATCTTTTCCATCTCCGCTCAGCAGCCCTGGAAACTCGCCTCAGTTCTTTGGTCAGGCTGGTGTGCCAGGGCTGTCTGTTGATTTTGCGAGCTTTGGTATGTGTGAGAGGGGCAACCGATTCCAGAGCTGCAGCTATTGTGGTGTTATAGAGGTTACGGAAATGTGTGATAGAGTGTGGATGGGAGGCAGAAATGACTGTGGGGATGTGGTGAGGAGGACCAGGACTTCGAGAAATATCACCAGCAGTAAGGAGCAGAGAAAGTGTTAGCAGGTGGGAGCAGAAGAGGACATGAGGTGGCTGTCTGTGTTTGGAGACAGAGGATTGTATGTTGAGGAACAGATCTGAGGAAGAGGTGAGATGGATGGGAAGGATTGAAGAAGCAATGAACAGTTCTCTATTTGGTGTAGGGATTAGGGGGGTTAGCAGAAAGTGAAGGATTATAGGGGTGAGAGTGAAAGTGAACAGAAACATTGCTTACAATGACTGTATCCAGTTACCTTCTGGTTCAATTCTGACTTAATTCATATCTCTCACTTTTAAAATACACACTTATGAAATACACACTGCAGAGTAAAGTCTTAGCAGACTTGTGGTATGCAATGTATGTGCTGCAAAGTGCGATCAGGTGTGAAGCACAGAGGAGTGGTCTGTGTTCATCTTGGTCAGACAATTAAGACTGGACCAGATGCATATGATCAAGCCAAAGTAAGCAAAGTCATAAATAACACTGGGGTAAGGGAGGGGTATGACACTGTATGACACTGTATGACACTATATATCTGGACACTGTATGACACTATATATCTGGACACTGTATGACACTATATATCTGGACGCTATATGACACTATATACCTGGACGCGGTATGTCACTATATTTCTGGACGCTGCTTGACACTATATCTGGACGCTGTATGACACTATATAGCTGTACACTGTATGACACTATTTATATGGGTTCTGCATGGCACTATATATCTGGATGCTATATGACACTATATACCTGGATGCTGTAAGACACTATATATCTGGATGCTGTATGACACTATATATCTGGATCCTGTATGACACTATATAGCTGGATGCGGTATGACACTATATATATGGACGTTGTATAACACTATATTGGTTTTGAATGGTACTATGTATGTATGGGGACACTGTGATACAATGTTTCACTGGGTACTGTATGGCACTGTGTATTTCTTTGATGTGGAGCACAATTTTCCTGAATTCTGTATACAATTCTCCTTTATACATTTTACAGACAAGTAGAATGGGAATCATCCCACCTTTCTTTTCTTGCATCGGATCGCAGGTTATTGTCCATTTACGTATTTTCAAAGGAAACCTCCTTCATTTCCTAGCAGAGGGTAATAAAGCTTTTAACAAAAGGAAGATGTGAACTGAACTTATTTAGTTGATGGCAAGAATAAAATTCCATTCTGGCCAAACGCTATAATTTTAATCATACTAATACAAGGATTGCTGAACAGTCTCCAAGTAGCCGTCGCTTCAGTCTCCATTTTGTGGATAATGCAGTATCAACATCATCCGCCATTATCATAATCAACTTGATTTCTATCAACTGATTTTCTCTGCAGTTTCTTGTCTGGTAAACAAAAGGAGGTTTTTGGAGGAACACGCGTCCGTCAATCACATTAACTTTTTGATAACAGCAATTACATATATGATTTGCTGCTTTGATTGCTTTCCTAGTCTAAAATAAGATGCTCAGATCTGGGAAATCTTTAAGGAGCTTCTTCAAGAGCAGATAAGATGGACTTCATGTTTTAGGCCGGTGTCACACACAACCACAAAAAATCGGTCAGTTTTAGACGGTCGACAATCGGATCAAAATAAAAACATCACACATCCTTCTGGCATCCGATTTTCTTTCAAAGATGCGATTTAATCGCATGTGTGTGTACCTTGTAACATCCGATTTTCATCCGACTTGCGAGATTTTCTCGCAGGCTTGCAAAACTGACATATAATGGATCCAAAAGAATAGTATTTAAATGCCAAAAGAAAGAATAGATATATACACATAGAACACATATATATATATATATATATATATATATATATATATGTCATTGTGACATGTATATATACATTATATTTATAGTTCTTACACTTCTACATACTGTTATAGCCGCTAATTCAATTGCCGGCTTCAGTGAAATCACAGAAGCCGACATGAAATGATACATTGTTTCCACACATTTAACCATGTAATTTCATGTATTTTTATATATGTTTGAAACATACAATTACATGAGTATATGTGTGCTAAATTTCAGACATGTAGGGGTTAATTAAAGGTGTAAATTCGTTGAAAAAAAATGCGTGGGCTCCCGCTGTATTTTCTCCACCAGACAGACAAAGCAAAGCGAGTGGGGGCAGATAATAATAGCCCAGGGAGGGTGCATTTTTTTGTGCCCCCCCTGGCTACTAACATCTGCCCCCAGACACCCCAGAAAGGGCAAATCTATAATTAGATTCGCCCTTTCTGGCACTTTGCCCGTCTATTCCCATTGCCCTGTAGCGGTGGCGAATGGGTTAATAATAAGGGGTTAAAATGACCTTGCAATTGAAAGGTCACTTTAAGCCAGGTTAATAATTGATAGCTGTCAATTAGACAACTATCAATTATTAATCCTATTGTATGATAGAAAAATCAAACACACACAGTTTAATAAAAAATAAGTTTAATGAAATAATCACACAGTTTTTGACCATATTTTATTTTCCTGCTAAAACCATTTCCTGTAATAAAAATAAAATAAAAAAGCAAAATTATACTTACCAATCCGATGTACAGTCAGGTCCCACGCTGTAATCCATCAGAAAGGGTTAACAGGTTACAGGTCGCAGAGAGCTAATAATGCTGTCTCAGACCTGTATTCCCCTGAATGAATAAGTTCCTCTCCCAGCGAAAGTAGAGGAATAGATTCATGAATGGAGCTTAATTGATTTATTGCCAATTTAACTGTAGTGACCTGACCTAAAGGGAAAGTGGACACAATCAATTAAGCTTCATTCATGAAACACATCCTCTTCCTGTCACCAGGAGAGGAACTTATTCATTCATGAGCTTTGAGCTGAGCATGCAGGATTACTTGCACTGCTTGGCTCAAAGCTAGTTAACCCTTTGTGAAGGATTACAGCGTGGGACGTGACAGATCGGCGGAATAGGTAAGAATAATGTTGTTTTATTTCTTTTTCTTTATTTTAGGAGATCAATGGCTTCGCACAGATTAAGTGTAAAATAAAATATGGTAAAAAAAAATGTGTTTTTATTTCATTAAAATTATTTATTCTTAAAGTGTGTGTGTTTTTTTATTTACTTCAATAGGATTAATAATTGATAGTTGTCTAATTGACAGCTATCAATTATTAACCTGCCTTAAGGTCACCTTTCAATTGCAAGGTGACAGTAAGGTGAGATTAACCCATTCGCCACCGCTACAGGGCAATGGGAATAGACGGGCAAAGTGCCAGAAAGGGCGAATCTAATTATAGATTTGCCCTTTCTGGGGTGTCTGGGGGCAGATGTTAGTAGCCAGGGGGGGCACAAAAAAATGCACCCTCCCTGGGCTATTATTATCTGCCCCCACTCGCTTTGCTTTGTCTGTCTGGTGGAGAAAATACAGCGGGAGCCCACGCATTTTTTTTCAACGAAATTACACCTTTAATTAACCCCTACATGTCTGAAATTTTGCACATATATACTCATGTAATTGTATGTTTCAAACATATATAAAAATACATGAAATTACATGGTTAAATGTGTGGAAACAATGTATCATTTCATGTCGGCTTCTGTGATTTCACTGAAGCCGGCAATTGAATTAGCGGCTATTACAGTATGTAGAAGTCTAGGAACTATAAATATATGTATATATACATGTCACAATGACATATATATATATATATATATGTGTTCTATGTGTATATATATATTCTTTCTAGTCTTTATTAAAGCTGTCAGTGTGATTTTACAGTATAGGCGGGGATGAATTGCCGGCTTTTCTAAAGGACACCGATGCGATTTCATCGCAAGTCACACATGCGGTCCGTTTGTAATCAGATTTTTCATCGCTCCCATAGACTTGCATTGGCGATTGTCGACCGACAATCGGTGACAATCGCAGCATGCTGCGATTGTACACGGACGTTTAAAACGGACCACAAAAAATCGGATACTGGGAGCTGCTCCATAGATTAACATAGGTCCGACTGCAATGCGATTTTTCATCGCATTGCAGTCGTCCGATTCTGTCGCCAGTGTGACGCCGGCCTTAGGCTGAGATCACACATGCGAGGAATCCGGCCGAATCTCATATGTTAATTCCCGACACTGCCACCGGCCTCGGGAGTGGAGCATGCGGCCACATAGCAATACATGGAGCCACATGCTCCGCTCCCGAGGTCGGCGGCAGTGCTGGGAATTAACATGCGAGACTCGGCTGTATTCCTCGCATGTGTGATCCCGGTCTTGAAGCATAACGTGTTGCATAGACAGTGGGTATAAAAAGTCTACACACCCCTGTTAATCTGCCAGGTTTTTGTCATGTAAAAAAAATTCCTAAGAAGAAAAATAATTTCATGAGTTTTTCCACCTTTAACCCCTTTCCGACATCGGGCGTAATAGTACGCCGATGTCGGACACCCTCTCTTTGATGTGGGCTCCGGCGGTGAGCCCACATCTTTCCTGACACATGTCAGCTGTTTTGAACAGCTCACATGTGCCTGGAACAGCCGCGGGTGGAATCGTGATCCACCCGCGGCTATTAACCCGTTAAATGCCGCTGTCAAACGCTGACAGTGGCATTTATCATGCGCTTCCGTCAATCATGATGGAAATCCGCCCATCTGTGACCCCCGTCACATGATCGCGGGTCACAGATGGGTTGACATGACAACCAGAGGTCTCCTAGAGACCTCTATAGTTGTCACTGCCAGCTTGCTGTGAGCGCCGCCTGGCGCTCATAGCAAGTGAGGTATTCTGCTACATACAGGCAAACTGATCATCGCCTGTATGTAGCAGAGCCGATCGGGTTATGGCAGTTTCTAGTCTCCAATGGAGACTATTGAAGCATACCAAAAGTGAAAAAAAAATGTTTTTAAAAACTATAAAAGTTCAATCACCCCCCTGAGCCCCATTCAAAATAAAAACAACAAAGATAAGAGGGCACCACTAATCAGGGATCACCTGCACCTGAAGCATGCTAAACAAGTAACACAACACAAGAAAAGAAAAAGCAACATGCTATTGACAGGGATCACCAAGACAAGAAATTAGCAAAATAATACAAATTTTATTCATGATAGTACACAAACAACACTGCACAAAGATTAAAAACACTAAAAATGCAAAAAGCATACAGTACATACATAGACCCACAATATGGTCAAACCCCTGCCTGAAAATGGCAAAGTGCCCCCTTCCAGCAGAATGGACCCTTTAAGACATGCAAAGTAAAGGTGGCAAAATGGCCATACAGACCAAATGATGTCACCGAGTAATAGCACAGGGTCCCCTAAGCACCCCACATGGTGTAGAGCAGTGGTAAGGAAATGGTCCCTTAAATAGGCAAAATTGCTGCCTGACAATATGTAAGCCCCCTAATAGGGGAAGCAAGGTAAAAGCCCATACAACCTGCGAGGGAACCCTCAATAGACGCTGTCAGGGTGAAATGACGCTATGCTTCCCCTGCCTATTCTATTTCCTCCACCAGCATAGTGTCATTTCACCCTGACAGCGTCTATTGAGGGTTCCCTGATGCTTCGGTGCAGTCCCCTGTAAATTTCTGGCAGCATTCAGTCTTTTTTGGTTGGTGTCTATCACATGGCACATCTAGAATTGAGGATCTTTGCTCCCTCCTCCTTAGGCTACTTTCACACATCAGGCTTTTTGTGTCAGGCATAATCCGTCCTATGCCTGACAGGACGGATCCGGCGCTGATTTTAAAAAACTGATGCAACTGATCAGTTTTCTTGCCGGATCCGTCCTAACCTTTTCAACACGGAAAGATAAAATTTCCATATTGAAAATGCAGGTATCAATGGAGAGAGAGAGAGAGAGAGAGAGAGAGAGAGGGAGAGGGAGAGAGAGAGAGAGACCTTGGTTTCCGGATCAGTTTTTTGATGGATTTGTCAAAAGACTGGTCCGGCTCCATAGATTTGCATTATTTCCGGCTGCCTGAAGTGCCGATTCAGGCACTATCAGGCGGCTCCGGAAAAAAAAAAAAAACGTTGCAGCGAGCGTCTTGTCCAGCCGCCGGAATGTACAATTCCAACGGATCCGGCCAAAAACGGATGCAACGCAGTGACATCAGGCGCGATCCGGCGCTAATGTAAGTCAATGGTAAAACACGCCGGATCGCGCCTGACGTCAAAAGACTGATGTGTGAAAGCAGCCTAAGCAGCTCCACATCTCTCAGATTGCAGTGTCATCTTCAGGTCATCCACAGATTTTCTGCTGGGTTCAGGTCTGGGCTCTGGCTGATTGTGCCATTCTGAAACCTTCATCTTCTTCTGGTGAAGCCATTGTTTTGCTGATTTAGAGGTCGTTTGGGGTTGTTGTTATGTTGAAATGTGAAATTCCTCTTCAGCTTTGTAGCAGAGGTCTGAAGGTATTGTTGTAGAATTGACTGATATTTAGAACTATTTATAATTCCCACCACCTTGTAAAAAGTCCCAGTTCCAGCTACTGAAAAACAGTCCCAAAGCACAATGCTGACTCCACCATACTTCACTGTGAATATAGTGATCTTCTGGTAATGCACAGTGTTTGCGTTGGGACAAACATACCTTTTAGAAATATGGCCAAAATGTTCAACCATGGTTCCAGTAGACCGTAACATGTTTTCCCACATGCTCTTTGCAGTCATTAGGTAGGTTTAGGCAAAACATAGGTGGACATGGATGTTTTTCTTTGTACGGAAAGGCTTCCATCTTGCCACCCTCCCCACAGTGGACATGAATGTCTTTCTTTGTACAGAAAGGCTTCCATCTTGCCACCCTCCCCCACAGGACGGACAACCAGTACTGGCCAGAAATTCCTGCAGCTCCTTTAATTTTGCTGTTGACCTGTTAGCAGCCAATTTTCCTCTTGTGTTTTCATCAATGTTTTAAGGGCTTCCAGGTCTAGGTAAAATCACTGTTGTGCCACATTTATGTAACTTCCTGAGAATGTCTTCACAAAGTTCCATGTTATATCTAATACCTTGGATAATATACTTTCTACTTAATAATGATTTTCCACAATCAGATCCTTTGCTGTGTTGTCAGCTGTTTACAGACTATGACTTTTCTGTAAAATGTAACTAAGAAAGTGTCAAGAAAATTCTCTTAAAACATTGAAACTTTCTATAGGGTTAATCAGAATCCCTGTAAATTACAGCTGTCGTGCACTGACTACTATGTAATATGGGGGTAAATGTCATTGGCTAATTGTGAACACAGCCACATCCAAAACTAATTAATTAAGCAACCACTTTAAATTTTGTTTTGTTATTATTATTTTACCCTCAAAATGATTTCAGTTTATCAATGGATTTGCATGGATTATGGGTGATATACAGTGATCAAAATTACTGTTATTGTGAACAGTTAAGCAAGTTGAAGATGAAATGATCTCTAAAAAGGCTAAAGTTAAATATGACACATTTCCTTTGTATTTTAGGGAAAAAATGTCATTTTTTAGATTTTAAAATTACAAAAAAGAAAAATGGGTTAATGCAAAAGTTTGGACACCTTTGGAGGTTTGTGTGCGCAGATAATTTTGACCAAGGTTTCAGACCTTAATTAGCCTGTTAGAGTAATGACTTGTTGACTATCGTCATTAGGAAAGGCCAGGTGATGCAAATGTCCCAGCTTTATAAACACCCAGCCTCCTCTATCCGTGTGCCGAAAACAGCAGCCATGGGTTCTTCTAAGCAGCTGCCGAGCACTCTGAATATGAAAATGATGGAAGCCCACAAAGCAGGAGAAGGATAAAAGAAAATAGCAAAGTGTTTTCAAGTTGCCCTTTCCTCAATTCAAAATGTAATTTAAGAAGTGGCACTTAACAGGAACAGTGGAGGTCAAGATAAGGTATGGAAGACCAAACAAAATTTCAGTGAGAGCTGCTCATAAGATTGCGAAAGAGGCAAATCAGAAACCCCGCTTGACTGTAAAAGACCTTCAGAAAGATTTATCAGTCTCTTGAGTTATGATACATAGTTCTATGGTATGTTTCGGTAACTGAGGAGAAATAGCAAAAAATAGCAAAAGTGGAAATACACCAGAGAGGCTGGAACCTATTGAATTGCAGTAACCTGAACTAACCACACAACTAGAAGTAGCCGTGGAGCGTTCCTACGGTGATCCTAGACGCCTCGTGACAGCCTGAGAGATAACTACACCTAAAGGCAGAAAGATGAAAGCTATCTGCCCCAGAGCAGATACCCAAAGAAAATAGGAAGCCCCAAACATGTAATGGTGGTTAGACAAGAAGAAGGCATGGACACAGACAGAAAATAGAATGAGCAAACGCTGGGGCCCAATCTGTCTAGACAGAAAAGTACAGGAAAGAATTCTGACTGCAATCCAACAAAACCCTAACAAAAAATAACCAACACTTCTGATTGCCAAAAAAACTGAGATCACACGATCTCATCCACCTAAATCAGATCTCTGGTGTAACAAAATGCTATTCAGCAAATAAAAAGTAGCAAAGGAGCAAAGCAAAAGTGCAGACACAAACAGAGCACAATTGCAGCGCCAGACCCCCAAAAGGGGGACAGGCTGCAGTCCACTGCAAGCAGCAAACCAGCAGAGAAAATCAAACAGAGGAAAAAAAAACAGCAAACACTTATCTGAAGGAGAGCAGGAAACTAGCAGTGCTTCAAGCAAGACCAGAAGGAACAATTGATAACCGGCAAGGCTGCTGGGAACTCAGGCCACTTATATCCTACCATTCAGCGCCAGCTGAAGGCCATTCAGTACTCAGTTCATTACCCTCAGCAACCACCGGAGTGAGCCCCAGCTCAGAAACCGCCTCTAGCATATTCACAACAGTACCCCCCCTTGAGGAGGGGTCACCGAACCCTCACCTGCGCAACCAGGCCAATCAGGATGGGCTCAATGATAGGCACGGATAAGTCTCCCAGCATGAATGTCTGAAGCAAACACCCAAGAATTGTCCTCCTGACCATAACCTCTCCACTTAACCAAATACTGGAGTTTCCGTCTAGCAAAACAAGAATCCAATATCTTCTCAACCACATACTCCAAATTGCCCTCAACCAAAACAGGGTCGGGAGGCGCAGCCATAGGAACCACTGGTTCGACAAACCTCTTCAATAAGGACTTGTGGAACACGTTATGGATCTTAAATGTCCCTGGAAAAAGCAAACGGAAGGAAACCGGATTAATAATTTCCATGATCTTATAAGGTCCAATAAACCTTGGCTTAAATTTTGGAGATGCAACCTTCATAGGGATATTCCTTGAGGACAACCAAACCAAGTCCCCCACTTTAAAACGAGGACCATCAGTCCTATGCCGGTTGGCAAACCGCTGGGCCTTCTCCTGAGAGAGAGACAACCTCTCCACCACCTGGTCCCAAATCTGCTGCATACGCTGCACAATAGAGTCAACCCCTGGACAGACAGAAGCCTCCGTCTGTCCTGAAGAAAATCGAGGGTGAAACCCAGAATTGCAGAAAAATGGAGACATCAAGGTGGCAGAGCTAGCTCTATTATTAAGAGCAAACTCAGCCAAAGGCAAAAAAGAGACCCAGTCATCTTGATCAGCAGACACAAAACATCTCAAATAAGTCTCCAAGGTCTCGTTTGTTCTCTCGGTTTGTCCATTGGTCTGAGGGTGAAATGCAAAGGAGAAAGACAACTGAACACCAAGTTTAGAACAAAATGTCCTCCAAAATCTGAAAAAAAACTGGACTCCTCTGTCAGACACAATGTTCTCTGGAATGCCATGTAACCGAACCACATGCTGAAAGAACAAAGGCACCAATTCGGAGGAGGAAGGCAACTTAGGTAATTGTTATGTTATGGTAGCTGAGGAGTGCAGGTAAAAAAGGAAATACACCAGAGCAGTTGGAATCTATGAGATTGCAGTACCCTGACTAACCACCGCAACTAGAGGCAGCCGTGGAGCGTTCCTACGTTGGTCCTAGACGCCTCGTCACAGCCTGAGAAACTAACTACACCTAAAGATAGAAATAGGAAAGCTATCTGCCCCGGAGCAGAACCCCAAAGATAATAGAAAGCCCCCAAACATGTAATGGCGGTTAGACAAGAGGAAATACTGACACAGAAAGAAAATAGTATGAGCAAACGCTGGGGCCCAAACTATCTAAATAGAAAAGGACAGGAAGGGTACTTACTGCAATCTCAGAAAACCCTGAAAAAACACCAACTCTACTAATTTCAAAATCACCTGAGATCACACGACCTCTACCACCTAAATTAGTTCTCTGGTGTAAAAAAAATCAAAACAGCAGCCACTGAAAAAAAACTGGAAAAAGCAAAAGTACAAAACACAGTGGCTGGACTAAACTGAGAGGGCAAAAGCCCCCGGAGGGGACCCTGAAGGCCCCCACAGAAGTGCAGGACAAAATGCAAAAATTAGCAAAAACACAAAATAAGAAATTGACTTATCTGATAGCAGGAGATGCAGACACGACACAGCAGGCTACAAGGGAAACTGGAAAGAAGGATTCAGACCAGAACAATTGATCACCGGCAACCCTGATGGGAAAATGACTCCCTTATATAAGACCAATCAGTAACACCTGATTCCCAGTCCTCACAATCCTCACTAGTACCGCTTGTAACCACCAGAGGGAGCCTCTGCTCAGAACTCATCTCAAACCCATTCACAACAGGTAATGGCACAAGATGTATCATCTGGGAAAACCTGTCACAGATTACCCAGATAACGGTCATTCTCTGAGAGACAGAAAGGTCAGAAATAAAATCCATAGAAATATGGGTCCATGGCCTCTTGGGTACAGGTAATGGCATTAACAAACCACTAGAACGAGAGCAAGGCTTGGAAAGAGAGCAAGTCCCACAGGACTGCACAAAGTCCCTGACTTCACGAGACAAAATAGGCCACCAAAAGGAGCGACTCACCAAGTCTCTGGTACCAAAAATCCCGGGATGACCAGCCAACGCGGAACAATGAATCTCAGACATCACACTCTTTTTCCACTGGTCAGGAACAAACAACTTCCCAACAGGGCAGCGCTCAGGTTTATCCTCCTGACACCCTTAAGGGTATGCCACACTAAACAACATCGCTAACGGGATCGCTAAAAAACGTCACTATTTAGCGATCCCGTTAGCGATGTTGTTGTGTGTGGCATCTACCAGCGACGTGGCCCCTGCTGAGATCCTGCTGTGATCTCGCTCGTCGCTGACATCGTTCCGGACCCTATTTTATCGTCGGCGCCCCCGCTGGTAAGTATATATCGCTGAGTGTGGCACATTTTTGTGAACAATGTGCGACCTCGTTAACGATGCATTAGTCAGCGGCGGAGGCGGGACTTTGTTTTCTTTCATTAACGCCCTTCAGCTCCGATTGGTGACCACATCACCTCAGCTATAATAACTGCGCCCCCATCCATTGTTTCCAGAGCACTTTGTGGATGATTCCAACTGTGCAAAACAATCTTTTTATAATAATAAAAAATTTATTTTAAAAATGCATTCGTGTTTTTTATTTTTTCAATTATTTTATCAATATGGGAGAAGGGATAATGATGGGTGAGATGTGGGGAGGGAGTAATGGGGATGGCAACGAGACATGTTACCAGCTGCTGTAGTTTTTAAAACCTTTTCTAATGTTTTTTGTTGTGTATTTTTTTTTTTACATTGTATCTACTTGTCACACACGGGGTCATGGGAGTACCATCACTCATAGGAGTTCATTGTTAAAGAAATAAAAAGAAAAAAATTTAAAAAATTAACAATTATTTCAAAGGCCCATGGTCTAACTAGCGTTCAAACCTTATAATTAAAAATAACACATAATACACCACAGCAGCATATATAAATTTTAAATATATAACATATATTTTTTGTCATATAGTTTAAAGATTAAAAGATTGAAATAAATATATAAAAATAAATTTTGGGAGGTAAAGGTCAACAAGGGGAGCTCCCGTCATTCATATACAGCTATTCACAGATAAGCGAGGCCATTGTGATCGCAAGGGGAGCTCCCGTCATTCATATACAGCTATTCACAGATAAGCGAGGCCATTGTGATCGCAAGGTGGCGATGAGCTCCTGCTATTCATACAGCTATTCACAGATAAGTGATGCCATTGTGATCGCAAGGGGAGCTCCCGTCATTCATATACAGCTATTCACAGATAAGCGAGGCCATTGTGATCGCAAGGTGGCGATAAGGAGCTCCTGCTATTCATATACAGCTATTCACAGATAAGCAATGCCATTGTGATCGCAGGGGGAGCTCCCGTCATTCATATACAGCTATTCACAGATAAGCAATGCCATTGTGATCGCAAGGGGAGCTCCCGTCATTCATATACAGCTATTCACAGATATGCGAGGCCATTGTGTTCGCAAGGTGGCGATGAGCTCCCGTCATTCATATACAGCTATTCACAGATATGTGAGGCGATTGTAATCGCAAGGTGACGGTTCTCGAGCTCAAGCCATACACAGATATGAGATGCCATTACGATCGCCTAGCTTGGAACGTGTATGGCTGGGCGCATGACTGCTGCGTCACTTTGCAAGCGCAATATCGTTTTGCGTCGAGAGTGCGGGCGCACGTAATGGAACGTGCGCACGCTGTGACGTCATGACGCTGGCGTTGCCTAATGCGTGCAGAAAATGGCGGCGACACAGCGCGGCGCAAAATGGACGGAGGGAGTGGTCCGCTATTTAATTAGCAGGGTGGACAGATGGGGCTATGACTGCAGGCTACCTGTGGCGCATCCTATGCGCCACAAAAAGCTAGTCCTGCAGAGGATCCGGCGGGGCCTGGTGTGTCGCTTTCATGTGCAACGGACCACAGCGCAGATCCGAAAAAAGCTGGCGGACCTCCGATACCGGTCCAGCGAGAGGGTCGCCAGCATCCGGGCGCAGCTACGCAGGCCTCACAGTGAGTATTGATGAGGGCAAGGGCGTACATAGAAATCATAGGGCCCCATTTTTTTGGCGCATGCGTTGTCTATATGTCACATTTCTATCATCTCTGTCTCCATCATCTCTGGCTCTATCATCTGTCTCCATCATCTCTGTCTCAATCATCTCTGTCTATTTTGACCGGAAAAAAAAATAATGCAACATGTAGCGTCTAGCGCGTATGGGCGCACACCGGGAAAATGCGCAGCGCACGACAAACGCACATGAACGCAGCAGTATATGGGGCCATTATTCAGTATGGAGCATTATGTGGAGCTATATAACAGTATGCAGCAGTATATGGGGCCATTATTCAGTATGGAGCATTATGTGGAGCTATTATACAGTATGCAGCAGTATATGGGGCCATTATTCAATATGGAGCATTATGTGGAGCTATTATACAGTATGCAGCAGTATATGGGGCCATTATTCAGTAGTTTTTTTCTTTCCCATCTTTCTTTCTCTGTTCTTTTTCTTTCTCTCTGTTCTTTCTTTCTTGGGAGTACCGGCAGTGATAATAGGGATTCTGAATTGTATATTTCATTTACAGCACCACCTTCACCAGCACCAGCTGCTCCACCGTCCCCAGCTACCCCTCCACCTCCATCTTCTTCCCCGGCTACCCCTCCACCACCAGCATCACCTCACCTCTCTGTGTAGCCCTGGTGTTGGGCACACGCAGTACCCTGGGGAGTGTATGGCGAGACGGCGGCTTAATGCTCAATATGCATTCATTCTACACACACTGGACACACCCTTGGGGTAGTGAAGTATACTCTAGGGAGTGGTCAAAGTAGTGGGTGTAGGGTGATTTTGAAAAGAGTCTAGTTCCTGTCTCTGGACAGAGAAGACGTGTGAGGTAGAGCTTAGACTTCTGTGGAAAGAGGAAAGAGGAGTCTAGCCTGCTTCATAACCAGTTCAAATAGTGGAGTCCGGTATAGGTTTTGACATATACCTTAGTCTGGTCAGAGCTGGATTATCTCTCAGCACACATTGAAGAAAGGAAGGAGTATCAGCACAGAAAGACTTCAGCGTTCCTGTCTAAGGACAGTATCAGGTACAGAGACGTGCTCCTGCCTGTGACAACTGAGCATCTGTGGCTGGCTTCATTGAAAGGAGAAAGATTGGAAGTGACTGCTCAACCCCTGGCTAGTGAGAATGTTTATGTTACCAGCGTGGACAAGGCGAAAGGCAAGTGGATTATAGAATTGGTGCTACAGGATTGCTTAAGTCCAGCACCCTGTTTACCGGTCACTGGGGACCGAAGAGTCGCTGTTGTTTCAGGCACAGAGGCAGGAAAACCAGGAATCTACCGGACCCTAGGTCGCGGCAGACAAGCCCCTTATAGTCGGTACGTAGCTGGGGTCAGAGGGAGTGAAGGCTTCGGAGTTCTGCAGGACTACATAAGTATTCAGCTCCTTCAAAGGAAGGCTCCTAACACTAAGCTGACTGGGCAGTTACAGCAAGCATTGCTGAAGATTGAGGGAACTACGCTTCATGCTAGTTGCACTCGCCATATTGGAGATAAAGGAGGCCCCTAACTTGTCCAGCTGCCGTCTCAAAATACACTCCCTTTGGATCAGCCTCCCCGGGACCTGCCTTGACATTCAGCAAGTAAAGGTATGGAAAGACATTGACTGTGTGAGACTGTGTTATTTACCGGCACCCGACTTCACCATCTTAACAGACTTTGAGGGAAGAGTCCCACCTGTAGGGGACCCGACATCTAGCTGCCTCACCATCCCTCAGAGATCTACAGCAGCGCTGGTACCCATTACCAGAATACTACAGGTGGCGTCACGAACTGTATATAGTTATCCCCTGTAAATATATCCCCCAACAACATACGCCAGACCGCCCGGGCCACAGACCGAGCCACAGCTACCTGTGACACAAATCCCCATAGACTTCTACGGGCTCGGCTCTGAGTACCCCATTGCCCTGGTAACCCACAATTGTGGTGGCGGGTCGACACAACTAACTTGGCGTCACGAACAGGATACCAAACTCGCGAAATTGCGAGCCCTGCGTGCCTAAGGACTTGTTTTTGTAAAAAGGACTGTTTGCACTTTTGGCGCCAAAATCGCCATTTTTGTCGCCATATTCGCGCCCTCAGGCGCTGGAGAAGAAGGTGGGCGTACCTTCGTGGGCGTCTACCCCCCTGTGGCGCGAAGAAAATGCCTGTCCTCTCAAAGTGCTATTATAACATGCGGTCCTGCCCTACAGCAAAGGAGGTCCGCCTCCTCTTCACCTTCCCTGTGAGGAGGAGGAGACGCAAACCCCACCTCCACGGAAGAGACCGGATGTCTCCAAAGAAAAGGGTTTGTTCTGGAACATGATGGAGGCCGGACGTGTGGAGCCGAGCGGAGCAGCGGAGGAAAGCAGGCCCCGGGCCCCCGCCAAGCTGCCATCGGCATCCGAGGCCTATGCGATTCTGCACCTGCAACAGGCGTTGTTAGAGGTTCGGGAGGAGAACTCACGTCTAAAGCAGTTGTTCCAACCTGGACTAGAGGAGATTGAGAGACGCCGCTGTAACCTGCAGAAATGGCGGATGACGAACACGGCGTCTCCTCCCCTCAACGAACCCCCACGATTCAAAGTACCGAAAAGTCTGCTGCCCAAGGCGAAGGAGCAACCGGAGGCTGCCCCCGAAAGTACCGTTCCCGATCCCACTGGTGAAGCGGTGGATGCGGAGGAGGTTGAGGAGGTACAGCCGATCCCGGAACGCCCGCCCGGCCAAGAGGCCGCAGCAGATTATCGGTCCCCGGCAGGGACACCGGAGGGGTCCTGTCCGTCACTACCAGATGTGGACTGGGACGAAATGGCGCGCCTGGATGACGTTGCCTACACCGCCCAGTGGGAGCAAGAATGGCGGAGTCGTGAGGAGACAAAGAGGCGACAGCAGGAGGAAGCGCGGGAAATCAAGAAGAACCGCCAGCGACAGTTTGCCGAGCTGATTGCTGATAAGGAGACTGTCCGTCGCGACAAAGGTACCTTACGGGAACCGCGGCGGCAGGGGTGTGTGACTGAGTTCCAGCTCCGGAAGGGCTGGGGCTTTATTCGTGAACCGGGCCTCTACCCAGCGGTCTTCGTCAGCAGGCGTGACGTGGAATCTCACCTGCCACAAGGCCATCCCGGGAGGGACTTAGTGAACGGCGACATAGTCACCTATACGCGGCATTGGGGAATGAAGGGGTGGTATGCCCTGAACGTCGCCATCGTCCGCGACCCCGTCCCAGACGCAGGTACCGTCACCATTACCGCAGCGTCCCCGTTTCCAGCTTCAGCAGCATCCGGCCGTGCCCCAGCATCGCCCCCGTCAAAATCATCGCAACATGCGACCCAAAGTCTATCGCAAGTGAAAGCCACTTCCATATCGCCAGATGCGACCCAGTCTAGATCGCAAACCCTGACGCGGTCTATATCATTGACTGTAATTGAGACGCAATCAGTGTCGTGTGAGGAAAGTGTACCGGTTGCGCCCCTAGAGGTTCAAACCAGAGATGTCGCAACCCAAACCCTGATCGCAGCACATGATTTGCTGGTCTTAGGATCTAGGGCCCATTGCGTTGTTCCAGCCCCCGGGGTGGAAAGCGTACTATTTGATGAATAAATATATAAAAAGAATTGGTAAGGTCCATAAAGGATCTACCATCAGTCAAAGTTTGAAAAATGTTTATAAAGTTTTTGCACAAGTTTATATATAATGTATATATATATAGTCCTAATTATAGAATGCCCGGCTGGGTAAATGGTGAATAGAACCATAAAAAGTTATTGCACTTTTATCATAATGTGATTTGATATATGCCTTTGGTTTACAATGGACTCGTAGGTTGAGGACTGAGACAGCCTAAAAACTCTCTTGTACATAGTTGCGCTCCGGCGCCCTATCTTGGTTTTACATAAGCCATACATATCTACCTCTGAAAAACAAAACCCGTATGGTGTGGCACTGAGTGAGGTCTGCACTTGGATGTCCTGCAGCCCACCCAGGACCCACGTTGAAGGTTTGGTGCGGGTCCTTCACAAGTATCTTGTAAAGTTATTTATTGAAAATGACATTTGATACTATTTGTATTTTTGTATTAAAGTTTGTAACGTTCGAAGTATTCTTACCTCCCGGATGGGAAGATGTTATTGTTCCAATGTTATTGCATAAACAAAATTTTTCTGTCTTTTGTATTTCACAGCCCGGGAGTGCTGTCATTTACCATGGGGGAATGTGTAGCCCTGGTGTTGGGCACACGCAGTACCCTGGGGAGTGTATGGCGAGACGGCGGCTTAATGCTCAATATGCATTCATTCTACACACACTGGACACACCCTTGGGGTAGTGAAGTATACTCTAGGGAGTGGTCAAAGTAGTGGGTGTAGGGTGATTTTGAAAAGAGTCTAGTTCCTGTCTCTGGACAGAGAAGACGTGTGAGGTAGAGCTTAGACTTCTGTGGAAAGAGGAAAGAGGAGTCTAGCCTGCTTCATAACCAGTTCAAATAGTGGAGTCCGGTATAGGTTTTGACATATACCTTAGTCTGGTCAGAGCTGGATTATCTCTCAGCACACATTGAAGAAAGGAAGGAGTATCAGCACAGAAAGACTTCAGCGTTCCTGTCTAAGGACAGTATCAGGTACAGAGACGTGCTCCTGCCTGTGACAACTGAGCATCTGTGGCTGGCTTCATTGAAAGGAGAAAGATTGGAAGTGACTGCTCAACCCCTGGCTAGTGAGAATGTTTATGTTACCAGCGTGGACAAGGCGAAAGGCAAGTGGATTATAGAATTGGTGCTACAGGATTGCTTAAGTCCAGCACCCTGTTTACCGGTCACTGGGGACCGAAGAGTCGCTGTTGTTTCAGGCACAGAGGCAGGAAAACCAGGAATCTACCGGACCCTAGGTCGCGGCAGACAAGCCCCTTATAGTCGGTACGTAGCTGGGGTCAGAGGGAGTGAAGGCTTCGGAGTTCTGCAGGACTACATAAGTATTCAGCTCCTTCAAAGGAAGGCTCCTAACACTAAGCTGACTGGGCAGTTACAGCAAGCATTGCTGAAGATTGAGGGAACTACGCTTCATGCTAGTTGCACTCGCCATATTGGAGATAAAGGAGGCCCCTAACTTGTCCAGCTGCCGTCTCAAAATACACTCCCTTTGGATCAGCCTCCCCGGGACCTGCCTTGACATTCAGCAAGTAAAGGTATGGAAAGACATTGACTGTGTGAGACTGTGTTATTTACCGGCACCCGACTTCACCATCTTAACAGACTTTGAGGGAAGAGTCCCACCTGTAGGGGACCCGACATCTAGCTGCCTCACCATCCCCTCAGAGATCTACAGCAGCGCTGGTACCCATTACCAGAATACTACAGGTGGCGTCACGAACTGTATATAGTTATCCCCTGTAAATATATCCCCCAACAACATACGCCAGACCGCCCGGGCCACAGACCGAGCCACAGCTACCTGTGACACAAATCCCCATAGACTTCTACGGGCTCGGCTCTGAGTACCCCATTGCCCTGGTAACCCACAATTGTGGTGGCGGGTCGACACATCTCCACCCCTTCACCGGCAGCAACCCCCCCTCGTGACTCGGTGGGTTCCAGTCCTTCCCCCGACATTGCCTTCTCTCCAGCATCATCCAGTGACATGGATGCAGGCTCCCCATCAGGTAATTAACGCACATTATATAAGCTTCAGACAAGTTAGAGAACTTTGTAAGGTCTTATGTGTAATGACTGTTGTGATATAAATTGTTTTTCATTTTTTCCCTAGCCGGCGGAGCAACAGGATCAGGGTGGGCAGTAAGCGGGTCCTCTGAGGAAAACCGTAAGTGTTAACAAACATAACATGTACATGTAGATGTTGCTACAGAATTCCCTGGTTAACTGTTACTTTTACCTCCACAGAAATCCCAACTGCCCAGGACCTGTTCCTGTCCCACCGCCGGCTGATGGCGGCCATGAGCAGCGCTGTGTCTGCCATGAATTCAGCTGCCACAGCCATGAATTCAGCGGTGGCAGGCATGGATTCAGCTGTGGCAGGCATGAATTCAGCAGTCATAGCGCTGCAAACTGCCATGGGAGCTCTGCATCACCACGGGATGATGCTGGAGAGACAATTTTCTGGACTCCGGGGCACTCATTAATTTATTTTTTGTAAATAATTTGTTATTATGTTAATATTTTGTTAATAATTTTTTATTTTATTATGTTAATGTTTTGTTTTTATTTAAATTTTATTTATTTTAAAAAATATATATATATGAAAAGAATATATATTTAATAATTCACGTTAATCTACGCAGGTGTGGTGTATTATTTTTTAGTATAAGGTTTTAGCGCTAGTGTGACCAGGGGCCTTTAAAAGAAATGTTAATTTTAGAATTTTTTTCCCTATGATGGAACACCTATGATAGCTGGTAGTACCATGACCCCGTGTGTGACAAGTAGATGTAATAAAAATACAACATTTTAATAGTTGACATCACATAAGAATAAAAGACCACAATTCATTAGATAAATAAGTTTTTTATTAAGAAAGGTAACAATGTAAAAAAAATATAGACAACAAAAAAAAAATTTGGGAAAAAATTTTAAAAACTACATCTGCTGGTAAGAGGGATCGTTGCCATTACCACGCTGTCTCTGCGGTGTATAACAATAAGGGGGAGCACCAACGTTTGGGTTTGGCACAGGATTGTGCGGCCACGAGTAGTCCGGGTACTGCGGTCTTGGCATGACGACATATCTGTTATCCAGGTTTCCAAAAGACGCTTGAGTCAGTACCTCAAACATGAGTCTCTCTGCATGAAGCCGCTGAACAGGATCCAGTGTAGGGAGCTTCTCATTTGCGAAGTATGCAAACCCTGTTATTTTAGGTTGTTTTTCTGCTGTTAGCACTTGTTTCGCAATTTCCACCAATTCAGGAGTAGCCGAGGTGGTGGGAGCCTTCCTTTTCCTTCCTGAAAGTGTAAGCCGGCGCCGCACAGATGAGGATGGTGGCTCTTCTTCATCTTCGATCAACGGCATGCTGTCTTGTTCAGTTGCAGGTGTGGAGACGGACTCTTCTGTGTCCTGCATGAACAAAAAACAAATGTTAAATCACAAAGAAAAAGAAATAATTCTTCTCACTATAACACCCATATACAGCAAAAATGTGAAAACGACACTTGTAAATGGATAGGCCTCAACCGTTCAGCTAGATAAATTATCAGTACATGAAGGGATATATTCTGCCATTTTATCTACATTTCACAATTATATTTTTTAATTTTAAGTCCACTTTGGCATGTACATTAAAATGTGTTGTAATACAAAGGTACTTACATGTATGACAGGGGTGTCCGGCTGGATCACCGGGTCTACATTCCACACGGATGACCCTTCTCTGGGTACTTCTTGGTCCCTTGTGAATGCAAAACAGATCAAAGTACCACAGTTGGGGGACATATACATCTTCGGCCCCCGCTCCAGATTTGGTAGAATTTATAACTTTATTGAGCTCTTTTTGATACACTGTGCGGAGGGCCTGGATGCGTTTTTTGACCGATGACTCATCCGCAGGTTCATCGGGGTAACGGCTCTTGCATATCTCCACCAGTTTTTGGTATGCGTCCTTCTTTTTAAGCCTGTTACAGTAATCTGGTGATTTTATTCTCCATAGGCACGGCATTGAGCGGTAGAGCTCGATAAACTCACGCAAAAAATCCTGTTTATCAGCCATCTGTAATAAAAAAAATTATGTGAGAACGCCAGAATGGTTAAATAAAATGTTTATAGCCTACAACATAGAACACAGCAGGGATCACAAAATGGTGGTTGGTGGGCGCAGCTGTAGTAAACAATAGCAGAGCTGGGATCATAAAATGGTGGAGGTGGGCGCAGCTGGAGTAAACAATAGCAGAGCTGGGATCACAAAATGGTGGTGGTGGGCGCGCCTGAACAAAACAATGGCAGACAAAGCAGAGATCTAAACATGGATCTGTAAAATTAAAGTAAAAATAAAAATGTGACAAAAATAATACCTACCTTACACAACTTGTGATTCTGGAGAAAAAAGAAAACAGGGAAAATAGCGTCACAAACTGGATCACGCCAGAGACTGGATCGCAGAGGAAACAACGCCATAGACTGGATCGCAGAAAAACAACGTCGTAGACCGGAACGCAGCAACAGCAATAGTGGCACAAATGGATCGCAGTAGCTACAAAGGCTAGCAGGACACACTGGAACGATGCTGGAGATTTGAAAGAACCGCTTCTGCTCGAGAGCAATGGAGAGTGCAGATACGTGGTTTTTTATGACGCGGTCATCCAATCACAAAGCGGGAGAGCTGTGATAAATATTTATGAGGTAAATAGCGACCACCAATCTGTGATGAGGGGCGTGCAAAAGGTCGCGTTCAGTCACGCCTATCGAGGTTGTGATCTTTCACAGTATATGCAAGTGTGGCACGTCCCAACGACCGCCAAAGTCGTTAAAAAGATCGCTACTGCTGATGCGTCGTTAATGAAATCGTCCAGTTTGGCAGCTACTAGCGACATTAAAACGATCACAACCAACGATCTCATTAGTATGCGACGCTAACGAGATCGCTAGCGGGATTGTGTAGTGTGGCAGTACCTTTACAGAGCCAGTCTCAAATTGGGCGAAATGGCAGAAAGAACCACACCCTCTTTCAAAATAACAGCAGGATTAGAAAGCTCAGGAGAATCTGCAAAGAAACTCCTCGAGAGGGCATCCGCCTTGACATTCTTAGTGCCAGGAAGAAAAGAAACCACAAAATTAAAACGTGTGAAAAACAAGGCCCACCTGGCCTGTCTAGGATTAAGTCGCTTGGCTGATTCGAGATAAACCAGATTCTTATGGTCCGTGAGGACCACCACCTGATGTTTGGCTCCTTCCAGCCAATGTCTCCACTTTTCAAAGGCCCACTTCATGGCCAATAACTCCCGATTACCCACGTCATAATTACGTTCAGTTGGAGAAAATTTTCGAGAGAAAAAGGCACAAGGGTTACTCTTAGAGGTCTCTGGATCCCTTTGGGACAAAACGGCACCTGCCCCAATCTCAGAGGCATCAACCTCCACCTGAAACGGCAGAAAAACATCAGGCTGCCGTAGAACAGGAGCAGAAATGAATCTCTGCTTAAGTTCCTGAAACGCAGAAACTGCCTCAGGAGGCCAATTCACCACATCGGAACCCTTTTTGGTCAAATCAGTCAATGGTTTAACAATACCAGAGAAATTACCAATAAATTTACGATAAAAATTGGCAAAACCCAAAAATCTCTGAAGAGCCTTCAATGAAGTAGGTTGAACCCAATCACATATGGCCTGAACCTTGACCGGGTCCATTTCAATAACAGACGGAGACAAAATTAATCCCAGAAATGAGCTATTCTGTACTCCAAAAAGACACTTAGATCCCTTCACATACAGTGCATTCTCTCTCAAAATCTGGAACACAGTCCGAATATGTTTCACATGAGAGTCCCAGTCATTGGAAAAACTCAAGATATCATCCAAATAAACAATCAGAAATTTATCCACAAAATCCCTGAAAATATCATTCATGAAGGATTGGAAGACGGAAGGGGCATTAGTAAGCCCAAAAGGCATCACTAGGTACTCAAAATGCCCCTCTGGGGTATTAAACACCGTCTTCCATTCATCCCTGTGCTTAATGCGAATAAGGTTATACGCCCCTTGAGGTCAAGCTTAGTAAACCAACTAGCACTTTTCACTCTGGAAAATAGGTCAGAAATCAAAGGTAATAGATATTGATATTTAACAGTGATCTTATTCAGGAGACGATAATCAATACACGGCCTCAATGAACCATCCTTTTTGGCCACAAAGAAAAAAACAGCGCCCAAGGGTGAAGAGGATGGTCTGATATGACCTTTCTCCAATGACTCCTTGATATAAGATCGCATAGCATCGTGTTCAGGTACAGATAAATTAAAAAGGCGACCTTTAAGAAATTTACCGCCAGGCACTTATTCAATAGCGCAATCATAGCTGCTGTGAAGGGGCAAGGATGCAGATTTACTTTCACTAAACACATCAGAAAAATCAGTCAAAAAGTCAGGGACATCCTGAGACTGGGGAGAGGCAGAAAAAACAGGAGTGTCAGTATTAACACATTGGCAGCCCCAACTGGTCACAGACACAGATTTCCAATCCAAAACAGGATTATGAGACTGTAACCAAGGGAAATCTAGTACAATAATGTCATGCAGATTATGCAGCACCAGAAATTTGCAACTCTCCTGATGATCTGGTTCAACCCTCATTATCACCTGAGTAGAAAACTGGGGTTTATTCTCCGCCAAAGGGGTAGAATCAATGCCCAGTAGGGGAATAGACTTCCGCAGGGGTATCATGGGAAACCCACAACGTTTGGCAAAGTCAAAATCCATCAGGTTAATAGCTGCTCCTGAATCAACAAAAGCCTGAGCCGAAAATGTGGACAGGGAGCAAATCAGGGTAACAGTCAACAGAAATTTAGTCTGAACACTACCCAAGACAACTGAGCGTGCAAAACGTCTTCCCCGCTTAGGGCAGACAGAAATAGCATGGGAAGCGTCACCACAGTAGAAACATAACCCATTGCGCTTATGAAACTCATGACGCTGAGCCCCAGAAGTCACTCCATCACACTGCATGGGCTCAGGAGCTGGCTCACAAGGCAACACTATCTCACGCATACCTCTGCGCTCATGCAAACGTCTGTCAATTTGAATAGCCAAAGACATAGAATCATTGAGACCAGAGGGAACAGGGAATCCCACCATAACGTCCTTTACTTTTTCTGACAGACCCTTTTGAAAAAGGGCTGCCAAAGCATCATCATTCCATTTGGTCAGGACTGCCCACTTTCGAAATTTCTGACAGTACAACTCAGCGTCTTCAAGACCCTGATTTAATGCCAACAAGATCTTTTCAGCTTGATCAGTGACATTAGGTTCATCGTACAATAACCCCAGAGCCTGAAAAAATACATCAATATCATTCAAAACAGGATCCCAGGTGTCAGGGAAAAAGCCCAATCCTGAGGGTCGCCGCGCAGCAGGGAGATGACAATTTGAACCTGCTGTGCCGCGTTCCCTAAGGACTTAGGCTTTAAGGAAAAAAACAACTTACAGTTATTTTTGAAATTCAGAAATTTAGATCGATCCCCCAAAAACAAATCTGGCATGGGGATCCTAGGTTCCACAACAGGCAACCCAGCAAGATAGGTAGCAATACTCCGAACCTCAGTGGCAAGCTGATCCACATGGCCAGACAACTCTGCAAACTCCATTGAGAGAAAAAAAATATTCCTCCTCAGCACCCAGAGAAAAGAGGGGAAAAAAATGCAACAAACAATTTCCTTATTACTATTTTCCCCTTCTGTGAGTACCATACAATTTTCAGTTTTTGGGCCGGTTATACTGTTATGTTTCGGTAACTGAGGAGAAATAGCAAAAAATAGCAAAAGCGGAAATACACCAGAGAGGCTGGAACCTATTGAATTGCAGTAACCTGAACTAACCACACAACTAGAAGTAGCCGTGGAGCATTCCTACGGTGATCCTAGATGCCTCATCACAGCCTGAGAGATAACTACACCTAAAGGCAGAAAGATGAAAGCTATCTGCCCCGGAGCAGATCCCCAAAGAAAATTGGAAGCCCCCAAACATGTAATGGCGGTTAGACAAGAAGAAAGCACGGACACAGACAGAAAATAGAATGAGCAAACGCTGGGGCCCAATCACACGATCTCATCCACCTAAATCAGATCTCTGGTGTAACAAAACGCTATTCAGCAAATAAAAAGTAACAAAGGAGCAAAGCAAAAGTGCAGACACAAACAGAGCACAATTGCAGCGCCAGACCCCCAAAAGGGGGACAGGCTGCAGTCCACTGCAAGCAGCAAACCAGCAGAAAAAATCAAACAGAGGAAAAAAAAACAGCAAACACTTATCTGAAGGAGAGCAGGAAACTAGCAGTGCTTCAAGCAAGACCAGAAGGAACAATTGATAATGGGAAAGGCTGCTGGGAACTCAGGCCACTTATATCCTACCATTCAGCGCCAGCTGAAGGCCATTCAGTACTCAGCTCATTACCCTCAGCAACCACGGGAGGGAGCCCCAGCTCAGAAGCCGTCTCCAGCATATTCACAACAGTTCTACTGTTCAGACACACCTGCACAAATACGGCCTTTATGGGAGAGTTGTCAGAAGAAAACCTCTCCAGCAGTTTTACCATAAAATTCAGGGTTAAAAGTATGCAAAACAGTATCTAAACAAGCCTGATGCATTTTGGAAACAAGTCTTGTGGACTGATGAGGTTAAAATAGATCTCTGTAGCCACAATGATTAAAGTTATGTGTGGAGAAAAAAGGGCCCAGGATTTCAGGAAAAGAACATCTCGCCAACTATTAAGCATGGGGGTGGATCAATCATGCTTTGGGGTTGTGTTGCAGCCAATGGCACGAGGTAGTGGGAAGAATGAATTCAATGAAATTTCCACAAATTCTCGATGCAAACATAACACCATATGTAAAAATGCTGAAGGTGAAAGGAGGAAGAGGATTGCTTCTACAAATGAATAATGATCCTTAACACACGTAACAATCCACAATAGACGACCTCAAAAGGCACAAGCTGAAGGTTTTACAATGGCCCTCACAATCCCTGATCTGAACATCATTGAAAACCCAGGAATCTCACAGAACGGGAGGATTTCTCCAAGAAAGAACCAATGAAAATCTCTCAAACAAGAATTGAAAGACTGTTATCTGGCTATAAAAAGCGTTTACAAGCTGTGATACTTGTAAAAGGGGGAGCTACTGGGTGCTAACCATGCAGGGTGCCAAAACTTTTGCATAATCCCTTTTTTTTCATTTTGTAATTTTTAAAATCTAAAAGATGAAAATATGTATTTTTTTGCCTAAAATACAAAAGAAATGTGTCATCCTCAACTAGGGGTGCCAAAACTTTTACATTACACTGTATGAAAAAAGACCACAGCTTTTTTCACTATGTCTAGTATGGAGTGCTGCCATTTTTGCTGTACATACAGTATTTGAAATTTTTTAGGCATTCAAAAATAGAATTTATATTAGTTGATTTTTAGCAGCTAACAAAAAAGTGAATGAAAAACAGGAAATGTAAATCAAATCCAGGCAGACACTCACCATGTAATACCATCAGGAGGCATCTGATCGGCTCCAAATTTATTCTGCAGTTGGACAATGACCCAAACATCCAGTCAATGTCATTAAAAATGAGAAGTCCTGGGGGTGATGATCTGGCACCACAGATCCCTGATTTCACATCATCCCGTTTGTCTGGGATCACATGAAGAGACAGAAGGATTCGCACAAGTTTCATACACAGGAGATCTGCGGTCAGGTCTCCAAGATGTTTGGAACAACCTTCTTCCGAGATTCTTCATAAACTGTGTACAATTGAGGAGAAGAAGCGATGGAGGCGATGGGCGGTCACAAGATGCTGATGATGGAGGCGATGGGCAGTCATCAGATGCTGATGATGGAGGCGACTGGCAGTCACCAGACACTGATGGTGGAGGTGACCGACAGTCACCAGATACTGATGATGGAGGTGATGGGCAGTCACCAGATACTGATGATGGAGGCAAAGGGCGGTCACAAATTACTAATCATAGAGTAGACGGGCAATCACCAGATACTGATGATGGAGGCGATGGGCAGTTACCAGAAACTAATGATGGAGGTGATGGGCAGTCACCAGATATTGATGATTTAGGTGATGAGTGGTCACCAGATATTGCTGATGGAGATAACGAGTGGTCACCTGGTAATGATGATGGAGGCAATGGGCAGTCACCAGATACTGATGATGGAAGTGATGGGGGTCAACAGATACTGATGATGGAAGTGACAGGCTGAAACCCTGTACTTATGATGGATAAAGTATTAACACAAAAGTCACGGAATGCTAGAAATCATAGGAGGGACAGAATATGCTAATGACATGAAAGTGATGCACGTCAATGTTGTCGAGCTCTACGTCATTGAATACAGCAGGATGTACATCAGTGACCTGCATTGCAACCCATGGGGCCTACTCAATGGAAAACCCATCCAAATACAAGATCAAACATAGAAGATAGAAGAGCCGATTGGAAGACTGGCAGAACCGGTATGAGGACAGCCGAGCAGAGATAAGTATATGTTTTTTAAGTTTTTTTACATTTCTTAACATCCATATTTGAGGAGTTGACAAGAACATCATCTGCTGGCTTCTTTGGGTGTGTCGTGAGCATGATCTGTGAACTATGTAGAAGTCATTGTGCAGAGATGATGTTACCCATTGTCTTTCATGGGAGAGTGTTATGGACGTGCTCGGGAACATCTGCAGAAATCGCTGTGCGAGAAGGGGAGAGGTGTTCTGTGTCATCATATGCAAGATTACTATGAGCATGCTCTGTGACCCTTGCATATGTCGATTTGCAGGAGGGGTGAGGATTTGAGCTGTGACATCATCCACTGACTTTTATGTGACTGCTGTGAGCATGCTTACTGAGCTGTGTAGAGGTTATTGTCCAGGAAGGGTGAGGAAGTGAGCTGTGACATCACCTATTGTGAATGATAGGTGTCACCTTTCATTGAAATCCTGAGTAATGTTAATGACATAGCTGCTGACAAGTGATTTCTACAGCACAGGAAGTATCAGTCTAATATTGCACTTCCTGGACAGAATAATCCTAGGATTTTAGGATATTATTTTCATCATCGATACCTTTATATTGATGCACTTTGCAGAACGATATATAAGATATGCGCTGTCCACACCTCCTCCTTTATTTCAGCCTATCACCCTACGGCCGGTGTCACACTTGCGTGTGTGATGCTAGACTCATGCGAGTTTCTATGCAGCCGCACGCTCCAGTCCAAGTGCCGGCGGCAGTGCCGGGTGTTCAAGCGAGAGACTCAAGCGAGTTTCTCGCATCACACACGCAAGTGTGACACCAGCCTACCTTTTCTCTCCACTGTTCTGAAACTTTCACCCTCCTTAATCTAACCATTCCATTTTAATTTACCAAACTTTTCTCGTGTTGTCCCTGATCTCTGGAATGCGCTACCCTGGACAATCAGATTAATTTCCAATGTCCACAGTTTTAAACCTGCCCTAAGAACACATTTCTTTCGACAAACCTACCACATTCTCTATTCCCACTCTTTTCCTTTTACCTTCCTCCTCGCACAATGTTTTCAGTAACGACTATATCAGTAGATCACTTCCAGGAAAGCATTTTTGCTTGGAGTTTCTCCATTTGTTTAACTCTCTTTATTTTTTTAATAACGAGCAAGAAGAAACTTTTCAGCTGGTTAAAAGTTCTTAGCGTTTACTCGATACTTCTTGAAAGTGATGATTGCCGGGACGTTTCCTTGTTTAAGACACTTTTTCTATTTGTGTTCTGTTAAATGTCTTTGAAATAGTTTGTATCTAAGTCTGCAAAGTGACATGAAGATCGAACCTCTCCGCAGGGAACATTTCATGTCTAGCAATTTTGGCAAGACTAAGAAGTCAGAAAAGTATAGTGTAAAAACCTTTCCACTCTCTGCGAATCCGCCTTCTGAAGTCTTTCAGTAGATTGTTACAAACACATTACAATCTCTCCTGTGTTGGAGAAGAGAGTGACTCTCACCGGATATAAATAAATAATGGGGGTAGAGCCTCACCGCATGAGAGCCGGCGCCCCCGTACACTGCAGGGCGTCTGTAGGCACTGCTCACAACTAGTGCTGCATCTATATCAGGGAATTGCTAAAATTGCCATTGAGAGGTGCAAGACTAGTGCAGACAAGACTCGAAACTAAATTCAGACCTTTAAACAGTGGTTTTCATTTTTATTTCATAAATCAATAGTACACAAGAAAATAAAAATATATCTTATCATAAAAATCTGTTTCTTTCTCCTCTTTTATTCCAATTCAGGGGTAGAACCTGTGAGATCTCCATTAAGTAAAGACAGGTATTCACATTACTGAGATAGATGACATTTGGTGCTCATGAAGTTCTATGGAGAGGAGCTAGAGGCAGACACAGACATTCTCCTGACACGAAAGTTACAGTTCTACATAAAATGTTATGAGCCTCAGCTGCCGTCTCCTATCTCAGTAATGGAGTAATTTGTATTCCAGATAGACAAATTTTACCCCAGAACTGAGAATTTTGAGACTCACTGATCAGTCCAGGAGGAGAAAGAAGTGCATTTCTCTGATAAGATATATTACAAAGTTTATTTTCTTCACATGTACTATTGATTCATGAAAAAAATACATACCGTATATACCCATGTATAAGCCGAGATTTTCAGCCCATTTTTTAGGGCTGAAAGTCCCCCTCTCGGCTTATACGCGGGTCATATACAGGGGTCGGCGGGGGAGGGGGAGCGGGAGTGTCGGATCATACTCATCCCTCCGCCGGCGCGGTCTCTGCAGCCCCCCTGCTTCTCCACGATCTCCGGCTCCTTCCTGCAGCGGTCACATGGCACCGCTCATTAAAGTCATGAATATGCACATATTCATGACTTTAATGAGCGGTACTGTGTGGCCCAGCTGTGCTTGGTACACATGTCTCCAGGAGAGTGCACAGATAAGGTAATTGTGAAGCCTGATATTCATTCACATCACACACTTCTAACACTGCCACTAGAGGGCAACTTAGACTATTTAAGTTAGTGTGACGTAGGAGTTCAGTAGAGTTCAGTTCAGTCTGAGGGAGAATCAGACCAGTTTCCTGTCTCAGGACAGAGCAGTTGAATCTTGGAGGGAGAGGAGAGAAGACTGATTCCTGACAGAGCTCAGGTAGTTCATTTGGTACTGAAGTGGAGGCTAGTACGAGTGGGAAGGAATCACTCTAGCCTAGTCAGAGCTACATTTGAATCTGAAGCTGCTACTCAGAACAAGCTGCCTGTGTTCCCTATGAACGTGGAAAGTAACTCTCAGAGCGAGCATGAAATCAGTTTGACAGAAGCTCCTGATAGCCACTCTGGACAGAGTCTTTGAAAGAAAGAAGGAAAGGGATTACAGCAGTTATAACACAGAGGCAACTGAGAACAGGTCAGTGAGCTTGGAAGAACAACTGACAACTACATCTACTGCTACCCGTGCTTATGTTAAGGGCATGAGCAGGGCGACAGGCGAGTGGAGAAAGAAGGACAAGTGACCAAGGTGACAGATCACCCTCACTTAATTAACCGGACACCGGGGTCCGAAGCATTGCTAGTACTTCACGTCTAGTAATAAGATACACCGGAATCCTTGCTGGACTTCAAGTCACAGAAGGTAGCCCTAAGCGTTGATACGTAACTGGAGTCAGGGAGAACAAGGACTTTTAGCTAGGCCAAGCTTAGAGGACTTCGTTCTTGCCAGCCTCTGAGCATCAGAGACAGAAAAGACTCTACCACAATGTCAGCCGGGCGAAGCTGCTATAGAAAGAGTTAAACTTGACTCCATGCAAGTTAGGACTCACATACACTTCAAGGAGAAAGGAGGCCTTAAACCTGCTCAGCAATCCCCTGAATGTGCATTCTCCACCCTGAGCAGCTTCCCGGGACATACCTGCCAACAACATCAGTAAAGGTATGGAAAGAGACTGAATTGTGTGTGTGTCAGGAGTCGAACCCAGTAGCTCTTGTCCACTGGCCAGCAGCTCTACCATCTGAGCTATTCTGCTGGCTGCAAAGTTCCTTGCTGAACCCAGATACCATTGACTGTTCTTCCTGATTGGCTACACCTAGTGCTCTCTTGATTGGGCCTCTGATTGCCAATTACACACCCTATATAAACCTGGCCCTGTGGGTGTGTCATTGCGAGATTATTGAGCTCCAAGCCTTTAGTCAAGCGTTTCCTGCTGATCCATTGCTACAAACACTGCTCTCCTGTGAACCGACCTCGGCCTGCCTTCTGACTACGCTCTCCGCCTGATCCATTGCTACAAACACTGCTCTCCTGTGTACCGACCTCCGGCTGCCACCTGACTACGTTATCTGCCTGCTCCTCTGTTACCGAACTGCCTTTTCTGTGTACCGACCTCCGGCTGCCACCTGACTACGTTATCTGCCTGCTCCTCTGTTACCGAACTGCCTTTCCTGTGTACCGACCTCCGGCTGCCACCTGACTACGTTATCCGCCTGATCCATTGCTACAAACACTGCTTTCCTGTGTACCGACCTCCGGCTGCCACCTGACTACGCTACCTGCCTCTGCTTCCCCTAGTGTTTGCAGTAACATCAGCTCCAACCCAGACGGGATCTTGACAGTGTGACTGACTTATTCTGCAACACCATTGACTTTGAGGGAACAGTCCCACCTGTGGGGGACTTAACATCTAGCTGCCTAATAACATCCCCTCAGAAGATTAACCCTGCAGCGCTGGTCTATCTGATCAGAAACCACAGGTGGCGTCACAAACTATTACTAAAATCCCCTGTAAATATCCCCCATTGTATGAGCGCCCAGGGCCACGGACCGAGCTCTGCTGCCAGTGACATCCCCCATAGCCCTGGTACCATGTGCGACTCATCTTTGGCGTCACGAACAGGATACGAAGCTTACTGGATGTGAGTCCTGTGTGCCTAGATTGAACTGTTTTGTGCAAAAAGACTGTTTGCTATTTTTGTGATTTTTGGCGCCATTTTCCGCCATTTTGCCGCCATATTCGCGCCCTGAGGCGCTGGTGAAGAAGGTGGGCGTGCATTCGTGGGCGTGTACCCCCTGTGGCGCGAAAGTGATGGGCGCCCTGTCAAAATGCTACTATAATGTGAGAGCCTGCCCACTGCTAAGGAGATCCGCCTCCTCTTCATTTTCTATGCCAAAAAGAGGAAGCGCAAATCCCGCCTCCACGGAAGAGACCAGATTGTTCCTGATGGAAAGCACAGTCTGGCCTGGAGAGAGATGGCGGAAAGGACAGGAGACGCTGTGTGGAGGAGCGGCGGCGCGCAGGCCCCGTTCCCCAGAAAAGCTACTGCCTGTGCCGGAGCCGTCCCCAGTTCGGGACACTAACCAAACCATGAAAGAAGTGATGGAGGTGGAAGCGGTGTTAAGGGACCTGGCCTGACACCGAGAAGATATGGAGGAGCTGGAGAAAAAATGGCGTGCCCGGAAACAGCGGCTGCTGTGGGACGCAATGCTCTCTCCCCCAGGAACGCAGCCAGTACCTGTGCTCCCTGTGCCACCACCGCCAGCGGCTGAAGAGAAACGGAGGCCGCCTCCAAAAGTGCTGATTCCGACTCCACCGATGAAGCGGCGGGAGAGAAGGAGGCTGAGGAGGCCCTGCCCGTTCCGGAGTACCAGCCAGGCCTGGAGGCCGCAGCGGAATGCCGATCCCCGGTAGGGACACCGGAGGAGACCCAGCTGTCAGTGTTGGAGAATGACTGGGAAGAGATGGAGCAGCGACAGCAGCAGGTTAGTGCGTCCCCAACTACGCCACTGCGCGCACCTGCATCGTGCTCTGCATCACAGCAGCAATGTGCACCAGCATCGCAACCAGCGTCCTCTTCCGCACCAAGATCATATCCAGCCTCATACGCTGCGACCCAACCTGCATCGCAATCCACGGTCGCTTCTGCACCGCAATCTGCAGCGTATCCCGTCTCGTACCCTGCGACCCACTCTGCATCGCAACCCACGACCACTTTTGCATCGCCACCTGCATCCTATTCGGAAGTACAACAGGGTTGTGCGTCCTATCCTGCAACGCAACCGGATGGTGCGACCACAGCTAGATCACAGCCCAAGCCTGCGTCCTCAATGGAAGATTTATACCTGCATGAGGCACCTGTTGAGCCCCTAGTGGATTGCACAAGGACTGTGTATACGCAAACCTTGATTGCAGGCCATGACTTGTGTGTTATGCGTTCAAAAGAACACCGCGTCGTTCCAGCCCCAGGAGTGGAAGACGTCATTGAAATCTGCAAAAGAGAAGAAGACCAGTAGGACCCAGACAGGGTTTACTGCCACTGTAAAAAGTTGAAGAAGTTGAAAATTTTGCACTTTATTGATATGTATGAAAATGTTTACATAATTTGATAAATGTGATGATGTTTGCATAGAATACCCAGTTGGGTAAAGTGAGTCAATTGAAATGTGATTTCTTGAAAAGGTTTTATCAAAATACTGCGTGGCTGTGGACTGTGCCAGCCCAAAAACTTTCATTGTAAATAGTTCGCACTTCGGTGCCCCATCTTGGTTTTACACAAAGCCTTAACTACCTCTGAAGAAAAACCCGTATGGTGTGGCCTAGAGTGAGGTCTGCAGCTCAGAAGTCCTGCAGCCCACCCAGGACCCACGTGGGAGGTTTTTGGTGCGGGTCCTCCACAAGAATCTTGTCTTATATATTTATGTGAAAAAAAATGTTTTGATAATTTTCTACTGACCTATGTACAAATTGTAACGTTGAAGAGTCCTTACCTCCCGCAAGGGATGAGTTATATGTTAAATGTTGATGTTATATGCAAAACAAAAATATTTTCTTTTCTATTTCAGCCCGGGAGTGCTGAGTTTAACTAGGGGGGGATGTGTGGCCCAGCTGCGCTTGGTCACATGTCTCCAGGAGAGTGCACAGATAAGGTAATTGTGAAGCTGATATTCATTCACATCACACACTTCCAACACTGCCACTAGAGGGCAACTTAGACTATTTAAGTTAGTGTGACGTAGGAGTTCAGTAGAGTTCAGTTCAGTCTGAGGGAGAATCAGACCAGTTTCCTGTCTCAGGACAGAGCAGTTGAATCTTGGAGGGAGAGGAGAGAAGACTGATTCCTGACAGAGCTCAGTTAGTTCATTTGGTACTGAAGTGGAGGCTAGTACGAGTGGGAAGGAATCACTCTAGCCTAGTCAGAGCTACATTTGAATCTGAAGCTGCTACTCAGAACAAGCTGCCTGTGTTCCCTATGAACGTGGAAAGTAACTCTCAGAGCGAGCATGAAATCAGTTTGACAGAAGCTCCTGATAGCCACTCTGGACAGAGTCTTTGAAAGAAAGAAGGAAAGGGATTACAGCAGTTATAACACGAGGCAACTGAGAACAGGTCAGTGAGCTTGGAAGAACAACTGACAACTACATCTACTGCTACCCGTGCTTATGTTAAGGGCAAGAGCAGGGCGACAGGCGAGTGGAGAAAGAAAGGCAAGTGACCAAGGTGACAGATCACCCTCACTTAATTAACCGGACACCGGGGTCCGAAGCATTGCTAGTACTTCACGTCTAGTAATAAGATACACCGGAATCCTTGCTGGACTTCAAGTCACAGAAGGTAGCCCTAAGCGTTGATACGTAACTGGAGTCAGGGAGAACAAGGACTTTTAGCTAGGCCAAGCTTAGAGGACTTCGTTCTTGCCAGCCTCTGAGCATCAGAGACAGAAAAGACTCTACCACAATGTCAGCCGGGCGAAGCTGCTATAGAAAGAGTTAAACTTGACTCCATGCAAGTTAGGACTCACATACACTTCAAGGAGAAAGGAGGCCTTAAACCTGCTCAGCAATCCCCTGAATGTGCATTCTCCACCCTGAGCAGCTTCCGGGACATACCTGCCAACAACATCAGTAAAGGTATGGAAAGAGACTGAATTGTGTGTGACTGACTTATTCTGCAACACCATTGACTTTGAGGGAACAGTCCCACCTGTGGGGGACTTAACATCTAGCTGCCTAATAACATCCCCTCAGAAGATTAACCCTGCAGCGCTGGTCTATCTGATCAGAAACCACAGGTGGCGTCACAAAACTATTACTAAAATCCCCTGTAAATATCCCCATTGTATGAGCGCCCAGGGCCACGGACCGAACTCTGCTGCCAGTGACATCCCCCATAGCCCTGGTACCATGTGCGACTTAGTACCACGTGACCGCTGCAGGACTGAAGCGCTGCGGAGAGCGCCGGGAGAAGAGGAGAGGCTGCAGAGATGCGCGGCGGAGGGGTGAGTATAGTGATATTTTACCTGTCTCTCGGTCCACCGCAGCGCGCTGCTCCCTCGGTCTGACTCTCTGTTTGTGAATGATCAGGCAGAGGGCGCGATGACGTCGTTAGTGCGCGCCCGCCCCCTGCCTGATCATTCACAGCCAGAGGAGTCAGACCGAGGGAGCAGCGCAGCGGTGCAGAGAGGACAGGTAAATATCTCAGGTGCTGGGGTCCTGAGCGAGCGGTGACACGGCACCTGTCCCCATAGCGCGCTGCTGTCACCGCCTGTCAGGACACCGGCACCTGGCCCCCAGCGACGAGAAGTGAGTATGTCATTTTTTTTTTTGCAGCAGCAGCATATGAGGCCTATACTATGGGGCATAATATGGAGCATTATGGGGCATAATCTGGAGCATATGGGGGCATAATATGGAGCATATGGGGGCATAAGCTGTGGAACATATGAGGCATAATATGGAGCATATGGGGGCATAAGCTGTGGAACATATGGGGGGCATAATCTGGAGCATATGGGGGCATAATCTGGAGCATATGGGGGCATAATATGGAGCATATGGGGGCATAAACTGTGGAACATATGGGGACATAAGCTGTGGAACATATGGGGGCATAATATAGAGCATATGGGGCATAAGCTGTGGAGCATATGGGGCATAATCTGGAGCATATGGGGGCATAAATAAGAAGCATATTGGGCATAATATGGAGCATATGGGGGCATAATATGGAGCATATGGGGGCATAAGCTGTGGAACATATGGGGCATAATCTGGAGCATATGGGGGCATAAATATGGAGCATATGGGGGCATAATCTGTGGAACAATATGGTGCATAATCTGGAGCATATGGGGGCATAATCTGTGGAACATATGGGGCATAATCTGGAGCATATGGGGCATAATCTGTGGTCATACGGGGGCATAATCTGTGGAATATATGGGGGCATAATCTGGAGCTATGGGGGCATAATCTGTGGAGCATATTGGGCATAATCTGTGGAGCATCATATGGGGGAATAATCATTTTTCACCCTAGGCTTATACGCGAGTCAATACGTTTTCCCAGTTTTTTGTGGCAAAATTAGGGGGGGTCGGCATATACACGGGTCGGCTTATACATGAGTATATACGGTAAATAAAATTCCTGTTGCTCTTAAAATAAATTCAGACCTTAAACTTAGACCCAAAATTTAATTTCAAACACTGTTCCAAAAATCTAATAAATTTTGACGCTCTAACCCAGACCTCAACATTTAATCAGACGTCAAATCATAGCAAAATTTGATATACAGACAAACCAAAAGGTTTGGACACACCTTCTCATTCAAAGATTCTTCTGTATTTTCATGACTATGAAAATTGTAGAATTACACTGAAGGCATCAAAACATGAATTAACACATGTGGAATTATACATTACACTTTACAAAAAAGTGTGAAACAACTGAAATATGTCTTATATTCTAGGTTCTTCAAAGTAGCCACCTTTTGCTTTGATTACTGCTTTGCACGCAGAAAAGGTGAACGGATGGACTCTACACGCCTGGTTCCCACCGTGAAGCATGGAGGAGGTGATGTGATGGTGTGGGGGTGCTTTGCTGGTGACACTGTTGGGGATTATTCATAATTGAAGCGGTGAGCGGTCCAGCTCACCCCAAACCATCTCGATTGGGTTCGGGGTCTGGTGACTGTGGAGGCCAGGTCATCTGGCGTAGCACCCCAACACTCTCCTTCTTGGTCAAATTACCTTACACAGCCTGGAGGTGTGTTTGGGGTCATTGTCCTGTTGAAAAATAAATGATGGTCCAACTAAACGCAAACCGGATGGAATAGCATGCTGCTGCAAGATGCTGAGGTAGCCATGCTGGTTCAGTATGCCTTAAAATTTTTGAATAAATCCCCAACAGTGTCACCAGCAAAGCACCCCCACACCATCACACCACCTCCTCCATGCTTCACGGTGGGAACCAGGCATGTAGAGTCCATCCGTTCACCTTTTCTGCGTGCAAAGCAGTAATCAAAGAAAAAGGTGGCTACTTTGAAGAACCTAGAATATAAGACATATTTTCAGTTGTTTCACACTTTTTTGTAAAGTGTAATGTATAATTCCACATGTTTTAAATTTCATAGTTTTGATGCCTTCAGTGTGATTCTACAATTTTCACAGTCATGAAAATACAGAAAAATCATTGAATGAGAAGGGTGTGTCCAAACTTTTGGTCTGTACTGTAGACCCCAGTCCAAACCTCTAATAAACCTCAATGCCCAAACTAGAGAATTTCAGCTTCTTTCAATTAAAAGACAAAGACATCTGAATCCGAAGCATAAGTTTATTTAATTGCTTGTCAGCAAGGAGACAAGTGGCCCACTCAGTAGGTTGTGTGCTGCTAATACATTTTGATCAAACTTATATGGGCAATACAAGGAGTGACGAACATACTTACGGTAATTCTTAGGCTAATTCTTGTAGCAGGCTATGGATAGAATTGGTGAAGACCCTGGGGTCCACAGGAGCTGTTTACAGCTTCCCCATTTCTCAGGACTTTAGCCTTGAGTGTGTTCCATAGACCACAGAGAGAAACACTGTTATTTTCGGTGTTCCCACTCACGATACTTCACTGCTTTTGGTAAATATAGTTCTACAGTTTTAATCTGTATTTAAATGATAAATTATATATTTATTACAACATTTTTTATAACAGACCCCACAATTATTGCAGACCACAGACTCGAACCTTAAAATTAACTCCAAACCCCTAATTTAAGTCAGACTCTTGACCAGACCTCAATATTTAGTTCAGACCCTAAACTACACCGCAAAATGTTTCCAAAACCAGAACTCCAACTTAATCCAGACCCTAAAATTAATTCAGATGGTAGAAAAGACCCCTAAATAAATTCAGACTCCAAGCAAGACCCAACTTTAAAGGGCTGGCCCGTAGTGCTTAATCACTTCACGGCCCAATATAGAATAAAATCTATCTATACTCACCTCCTGCAGTGGCACCGTTCCAGCAACGCTGTATTCCTGGTTTTCGTGACCACTGCAGACAATCATTTCGGACAACCTTCTTAACTTAATTCGAATCATAGCATTAGATACCAAAATTATTTCAGGCGGCGATTTTAATTCAAACCTCAGACCCCCAAAATAAACTGAGACCCTTGATCTATCCCAACCTACAATGCCCTTCCCTTCGGCATCCTCTGCTCTTATTGATATTGAATTAATTTACTTTTCGGGAACTTTCAGTTTTGTGTTTTTTTGTTGTAATTCGCAGGATAAACGGGTTATTGGGGTTGATATAGGGGCAGTAATTTAATAGAAACCCTAATAGTACATGACAGGGTCAGTGGCAGCACAATGGATGGGACATTGCAGGATGGATCCGATCTTGTCTTTCCAGATTCTCTCTCCACTTTATCTGTCATTTTGGGGGATGACGAGTGCGACATTTCTAATACATATATACAGCGTCACATATAGGAACCTGGCACGGAGAGAGGATGCACATGACTGTATCTGCTGCCTCTTATCGCCACCATCGACCTCGGCAATTTACTGCCTCCTAATAGAAAATCTGCAACAGAAAATTTCATCTTAGCTGCAGGCAGGAAAATGGCAAAAAAATGAAATCAACACATGGAAACTGTGCTCCTGAGTCTGCTGCTCAGTCTACGTAACCTACAATAATCTTCTCTGTTCATGATATGGAAATTTTTCTGCCATATATGAAGAAAAGTGTGTGCCCTCTCCACTTCCGGAGCTTTTCTGACCTCCTTTACATCCATAGTCATTATATGATTAAAGGGAATCTGTCACCCTAAATTGGCGGGATATTTAAATGATGGCAGTCAGGTCAGATGGGCGGTGTTTTGGGTACTTGCCTTAATATGTTGTTCGCCGCTGTCTCCATTATTTCTGGGAAATTGTAGTTGTTGCCCTCCATATAACGCGCCTGGCATTGCAATCTGCGGGCAAAGCATATGCGCGTGCGCAGTTCAAGATTGCAATGCGCAGGCACGTTATATGGAGGGCAACGACTACAATTCCCAGAAATAATGGAGACAGCGGCGAACAACATGTTAAGGCAAATACTCAAAACACCGCCCATCTGACCTGACTGCCATCATTTAAATATCCCGCCAATTTAGGTTTGACAGATTCCCTTTAATATAATCACCAAATCCAGACTCCTCCATCAGAGATTGTGATCCTTCACTACACAAAACAAGTCTCCTCCAGAGTCCAGTGGTGGCGGCTTGAGCTAAGTGCACATGTTCAGGAAAATTCGCTTTTTTTCACGTTTTTTCCGCCCATTTTCCGCGGTAAAAACTCGTCGAAAAGCAAGCATTAAGCATCTTATCATTTAGAATGAATTCCGCTATTTTTGTGCACATGGTGCGTTTTTTACGTGAAAAAACGCATCTCGGAAAAAGAACCGACATGTTCATTAATTTCGCGGAATTCTAGCGTTTTTTTCCCGCATATTATTGACCTAGAAAGTTCAGGGAAAAATCGCTGTAAAAATGCGCAAAATCCGTGCAAAAAAACCGCGTTTTTACCGCGGAAAAAGTCAGGTTTTGCTCAGGAAAATTCTGCACAAATTCCTGACGTGTGCACTTAGCCTTACACCACTCCATCTGACGCTCCACATTGTGCTTGGTGATGTACGGCTGCATGCAGATGCTCGGCCATGAAGCTCCCTGGGGTGGTGCGCAGAGTATGTGCTGATGTTAACATAGAGTAGATCTGGACTCTGCAGTGCGGTGGTAACTTTTCTGCCCTCTGCTCCTCAGCACTCGGCCCCCTGCTCTGTAGCATTACAGGGTCTCCACTTTGTGACTGAGTTGCTGTGGTTCTTACTTTTCTCAATAATATCACTCACAGGTGATGGGGGGAAGATCAAGGTGGAAGAAATGTCATGGACGGACATGTTACCACAGCCGCTCCTAGTACAGGACGGTGCTGGTATCAGTGAGCTCTGCACCACCGGCTGTTCTGTTCTGTAACACCGGAGTCATTTATGCAGTGGAGCAGAATGGCCATACATTACTTAGAAACAGTGAGGATTAGTAGAGCTGAATATGTAAAATGGCAGGTGGATCAGCAGAGCTGGTAGTACTAGATAAAGCAGTGCCAAATGTGCGGGCAGAACACAGGTACAGCAGAGTTGAACATGCAATCAGACATTTTGCTGTAGGAGTATGGGGTAGCAAACAGGAATAGCAGAGCCTGGCAGGTTCCCTGATACATTAGAGTCAGGGGGTCGGACAACACAATGGAATAGCAGAGGCAAGAAGATTGGCGGTACCTTCTATTCAATGTGAACATCAGCAGGAAAAGCAGAGATAAGTTGGCATGTAAGGGGTGGAATCTGGATAGCACTCAGGAGAAGGTGAGTAATCAGGAAGAGCAAAGTCAGTGGAACGAGACTCCTGGAAAGCACATGTTTGGAGCGCGCAGAATAACTTGGGTTGGGGTGTAATCTCAATTTTTTTTGCGAAATTCGAGTTAATTCTCTCCATCTCTATCAACGACAGATTGGAACATTTTCACGTTGTATCCCCGACTGTGACTCACGTTTTATGAATTTGACGTTAATTACTGAACGTACAGATACAAAATGTAAAAAAAAAATTCAGGATTTCAATCTTTGCCTTATGCTGCAAAACTAATGAGTGCAATTAATCCAAATGTTAACGAGCGTAAACCAGAGAATGTCTGACCTGCTAAGTGGAAGATATCAATGGCTTCTAACACATGTTGCACCTTGTTACTGGTCTCTTTACAGAAGCGCTAAACGGCCCTTTATAATGTTACATTTCTGTAATTAGTCTCTAGATACTCGAGAACTATGTGTCGTCCTCGGCTTGGGACGTCCTCCACTCGCTAGGCTCGGTATTTGAGGTTTGTATTTGCATTTTACATAACAGACATAAAATAGAAACCAAAAAAACTCAAAAAAAACTAAATTAACTTTTAATCCCAAATAAATTTTCCTTCAGTTTTTGTATTGTTTATTTTCGATGGCAGATTAATAGCCACACATAGAGCTGAACGACAATAAAAAGTTGAGGATTCTTAAAGTACTAAAGGCGTCACGCTCCGCAGATTGGCGGTTAGGATCATTAATATTTTAAAGGTGACATCATAAAATATTTACAACCTGTGAAATTAATGTAAACATTTTTATGTATCTGCATCTCCGACATGATTATCCGCGTTTCGTAGGCCTGGTTTTAATTAAAGCCATAAACAAAGCTGTTTTGTTTAACTTGTGCAGTCTATAAAAAGTCGCCAGCTTTCGGGCATTCATTGAATTTAACTTTTTGGAGTTAGGAATATGCAAAAACCAAGAGTAATAACGCTGCAAGAAGGAAAAATCCATCATGGCCGACCCATTTTACTGTGTTACTAGGGTAAACTGATCATTTACATTGAGCCCTGGATTATGCTATTTTATACCCAGATTTGCATAGTGAGATAAAGGGGCGGAGCTAAACATTTATGCTCTCTTATAGCATGGAAGAGGTGGGCAGAGGAGGCCGCCGTCAGCCAGAAATGGGGTTTATAAATAGCTTTGAAAGAAAATGCTATGGAATATCACAGGTTCAATGTAGAGAATCAATTCTAAAAACCCAAAATTTTAACAAAGTTTTGGGACTTTTAAAAGCAGGTTTTGAGGATTGGGAAGCATTTAAAAAAAGCAAAACAAACCCTCTCATACTCCCCTCTCCTCTGCCCATCACATATGAGTCCTGCTGCCACACAATCGCTTGTCTTTGGACTTCCTTTTGTTCCAGAACTCCGGTGCTGCTGTTCTTCACTACTTTGCATGCCGTCACTTAAGGTACGAGCACGTCTGTTGCTATCGGAGTGTTTCGCTCCCTATGTGACCTCGAGTAGCGCAATCATAAATGTTAATAACGCATTTCACGTCTCGTGATGAGATGGAGATTTGTGAAGAACGGCAGACCCGGGTGCCGGAAACGACAAGAGGAGAAAAGATAAGGAATCAATGTCAGCACCAAGGAATAGGAGACGGGAGGAGAGTGTTGTGGAAAGGTAGGCTAATACCAATTCATGTGACAATGCGCATAAAACTCATCCATTCAGCTGTGACTTTCCTGCATGAAAAGCCCCATTGGCTATAGAAAAAATCTGGGGTCAGTTCAAATTTCACATCCACGTAAATGATATTCAAAAATTATACCAAGGGTGCTCAAATATTTCACCATAGGGTGCCAATTTATTCCAAGGTGCTCAAATAATATTACCATTGTGTTCAAATAATATAACCAATGGCTCAAATATTATCCCAATAGTGTAAAAAATTTTATAACCATATAGTGCCAAATTTTCAATAGAGTGCTCAAATATCACCAGAGTGCCAAATAATCACCAAGAGGCTCAAATGATATCACCGTAGAGTTCCAAATAACCCATAGAGTGCTCAAATGATATCACCGTAAGTGCCAAATGATATCACCATAGAGTGTTCAAATATTATCCCATATAGTGCCAAATATTATCACCATATAGTCTCAAAAAATACCACCATATAGTGCTAAATATTATCACCAAAAGTCTCAAAATTACACCATATATGCTCAAATATTATCCCCCAAAATTTAGTGTCAAATAAATCCCATAACCAAATATTATCACCATAGAGGCCAAATGAATCAACCACAGAGTGCTCAAAGTTCCCATGAGTGCCAAATATTATCACCATAGAGTGCCAAATAATATCCACCAAAATTTGCTCAATAATATCACCATATGTGCTTAAATATTATACCAATAGTGCTCAAATATTTCACCAATAGGCCCAAATAATATCACCATTTGTGCTAAATATTACCCATATAGTGCTCAAAATATTACACCAAGGTGCCAAATGAATCACCATAGGTTTCAAGTATTTCACCATGGGGCTCAAAATATCACCTTGGGTGCCAAATATTATCACCATAGAGTGCTCAAAAATACATACCAGTGCTCAAATAATATCACCATATATGCTCAAATAATATACCAATGGCTCAAATAATTTCACCTATAGTGCGCAAATATACACCATAATGCTCAAATAATCACCATAGAGTGCCAAACGATATCACTATAGATTTCCCAAAAGTTTTCACCATAGAGTGTCAATAACATCAAAATAAAGTGCTAAAATTTTCATATGTTCTTAAATAATTTCCCATGTAGTAATCAAAAAACCCTATACAAGTCAAATAATGTCATCTACAATGGTCAAATAATAATCACCTGTGAGACAGTGAGTGAATTTGTGATGAATGGGGTGTACATTTCACCTAGGTATAAGGGAAAATTGTGGTTTGGGTGGGACTAGGGGGAGAAAGGTCCACTACCCCCTCACATTCAGACACACTTGCGCACAAGCCTGAAATACTCAGGTTTTAAATTGGAAGCCAGAAGTGGTGCTGCAAACACAATCGAGAGTATTTTTTGCTGGAAAGGAAGGTGTTGGCCAAAAACAGGTTCCAAGAGGTTGAGCTGTCTTTAGCCGGACACAGAGAGGTGTCCTGGCACAAAAGCAGTCTCCAAGAGTGTTTTGGCTATTCTTTGGGTGAGGAAGGACCCCGGACATAGGAGAGTCTCAGTGCGAATCCGTGTGAAGAGCGGCTGAAAGGAGTGGATCTCCTCAAGTTGGTATGAAGGTGCCTTCAGACAAAGAGAGTATCTGTGAAGCTCCATATGGTAACATATGTTTGTGTTTGTTTTTGGGACAGACTGGTAGAGTCGGGTCCCGGAAGAGAGGGCCATTATTAAGTGTAATTAGAGGCTAACAAGCCCGGTTTTCTGTTTATGCTTTTTTAATCTGTTTGCTGTGGACTTTTTAAAGCTGGTTGCGGCCAGTTTTACACCAAATGCTGTTGAATGAACTGTTTTCATCCCTTCTGTCTACCCAGCGCGATCCTGGCTAAACCCCCCTGGAAATGTTACATTGGCGGAGAATGCGGGGCGCGCAGTGCCTGATACAGTTAGTGCTGGATGTGTATGCAGCACGTGGCGAGAGACGCATTTTAAAAGGGGAAGTCTATTGAAATGCAGCAGAAAAAAAAAAAAAAAAAAGGTTTTCAGCGAAAGCGTTTTGGAGCAGTCTTGGAGAGACAGTGGCCCTGATAGGGTCTGCAGAGAGAAAATGAGCACGCAAAGCGGAACTTGTTGTGAAAATGACGGGAAGGCAGAGCAAAAGAAAAGTTGTGGAGCAGTCTAAAGAGACAGGGCCCTAATAACTTTGCAAAGGAAAAAAAAAAAAAAGGCTGCACAGCGGAAGAATTTTTCTATGGAAAAGAGTAGTTGGTGTTGTCTTGAGTGAAGACTGCCGTTGTTAGACAGAGAAGTCTGACGCAGGTGACAGCATGGAGGGCGCTGTTTTGAACAAAGGCCAAGTTAAAGGCAAATAAAAACGGCCCGGGGTGAACAATAAGTCCGGCGTATGGAGGAGCTCATTGAGTCCTGGCCCGGCCAGCGGACCGCAGGAGCATGGGCAGCAGGCCTGCAGCCCAGCAGCGCATGCGCAGGCCCAGCAGCAAATTCCGCGCGCAGCAGCAGGAGAATGCCGGTTTTTTTTGAGCAGATTGCAGCACAACACCCGCCCAGAGTAATGTGTGAAGGTACCTGCGTTGTCCCTGTAAAGAAGGCGGTAAGCCGGCCCTGAAAAAGATGACACCTCGTATGATGTGGAGGTATATCTCAAGGTTGAGAGATTGGCAAGAAGGGAATCTGCCCCTATCGAATGGGCCATGAGGCGCCCCTATCTGATTGGAGAGCCCCAAAGGGCATAGCAAACCCGAGCGAGCAACAGCCAAGACTATGGCAAGTTGAAAGCGGAGATTCTTACCCGGCGGGTGTTACGGTGACGCCCGGCCAGGGGGTTCAGACTGGGTTACGTTGGGAGTCGCAGTCAGCAGGCTTATTTGGAGTTGAAAAAGTGATAGTGAAACCCCTACACCCGACACGTCCTCCGGGTACAGCCTCGAGAGGTCGTCCTGTGTTGGCATTCCGATACCGCAAGTACGGGTATGGCCCAATTGCGTTATCGGAATTCCGATACTTAATTCCGAACTTTTTCAATATCTTTACCGGAACGGAAGTTCCCATAATTCTTTGAGAGGCAATGTGATGTTATGCCAATATGAATCTTAGAAGTGTGGGCACATCGTAATGCTGCGGTCACAATAATGGCATGGCTGGATTGGGTGAAATGATGTCGAATCACTATAAAAGGCGCCGCAGCCATTTTGGGTCACTTCGTGAATCAGTTAGGGG
>JARQOD010000001.1:381451640-381506657 GCA_033576555.1 Oophaga sylvatica | reverse complement strand
GGATTGGGTTTGGGTTTTGGGGTTTGGGGGTTGAGTTGGGAAAAAGGTTAGGGGTTTTTGGGGGGTTAGGGTTGGATTAGGGTTGGCTTGTGGTTGGTTTATGGTTAGAGTTGGGGGGGGGGTTAGGGGTGTTTGGGGGTTTTTGGGTTTTGGGGTTGGGTTTGTATTGGGGGGGGTGTGTGGGGGGTTGGGGGTTGGGGGTTTTGGGGGGTGTTTGGGGTTAGGTTGGAGTTAAATTGGGGGGTTTTCCATTTTTTTCGCACATCGGGGGGTTTCCATCGCGACTTGGCGCCCCCTTGATTCCTGAAATTTTGCGTTCAAAAAGTCAAACAGTGCTCTCTTTATTCCAACCCCGACGGGCCCAAACGGGGTTTCCCCCATATGGGGTATCACCTTTCCGGAAAAATTCACAACAACTTTGGGGGTCTAATTTTCTGTACTTTGGGGAAAAAAAAAATTTGGGGGTTTTAAAAAAAGTTATTTTTGGGAAAAAAACAAATGATTTTTTATTTTCCGCTCTGCGTTTAAACTTCTGTGAGAATTGGGGAGATTCAAAGTCCTTACCAACATTAGAGGAGCCCTTTTGGGGGTTTTTTCCCCAAAAGGGGGGTCACTTGGGGGGGGGGTTTCTATTTTTTGGACACTGGGCTCTGCAAACAAAACATGACACCCGGACCATTCCATCAGTGGCTTTAAAAAAATCACTTTTTCCCTTCCGCCCCTCGAGTGTGCCCCAATTTTTTCCCCCCACATTGGGATTCACGTATCGGACAAATTGGACAACAACTTTTGAGGTCTAATTTCCCTTTCCCGGGAAAAAAAAATTTGGGGAAAAAGATCATTTTTGGGGGAAAAAATTTTTTTTAATTTTTTCATGGCCGGCTTTTAAAATTTGTGTAGCCCTTGGGGTTCAAAGTGCTCATACACATCTAGATAAGCCCCTTTGGGGGGGTTAGTTTCAAAAAGGGGTTTACTTGTGGGGGGTTTTTTGTTTGGCCATCAGGGGCTCGCAAAGAAACTGACGCCCACAACATTCCTCAAGTCTGTTTTCCAAAATGCGCTCCTTCCCTTCTATGCTTCCCATCCCCAAAACAGGGTTTTCCCCCCCCCATATGGGTCCGTGTACTCGGAAAATTACAAAAACTTTGGGGTCCAATTTTCCCTGCCCCCTTGTGAAAAAAAAAATTGGGGTTAAAAAAATCATTTTTGGGGAAAAAAAAATTTTTTATTTTCACGGTCTGCTTTAAAAAAATTTCGTGAAGCAGGGGGGGGTTCAGGTGCTCCCCAAAAATTAGTTAATTCCCCTTGGGGGGGTCAATTTACAAAATGTGGTCATTGTGGGGGGTTTCACTGTTTAGGCAATCAGGGGCTCTGCCGCCGCAGAACCATTCCATCAATCGGCTTTTCAAAGCGCACTACATCCCTTTTCCACCCCGCGTGTGCCCAAACAGGGTTCCCCCCACGGAGGTACGGGTACTTGGACAAATTTTGACAAAAGTTTGGGGCCCCAATTTCCTCCGTAACCATTTGAAATAAAAAATGGGGGCTAAATAATATTTTTTGAGAAAAAAAAAATTTTTTTATTTTCACGCTCTCTTATAAACTGTTTTAAAAAACCCGGGGGTTTAAAAGTGCTCATGTCATCTGCATAATTCCTTGGGGGCTTTTTCAAAAAGGGGCCCCCTTTGGGGGGAGCTCCAAAGTTTGGATTAAGGGGCTCTCAAAATGACGGGGGGGCGCTCCGTGGAGCTAATTTTCCATTCAAAAAAAATAAAGGGGGTCCTTCCCTTCTGAGCCCTGCCGTGCCCCCAAACAGTGGTTTAAAATGACCCAATGAGGTATCGTGCTCGGAAAATTGCCAACAAATTTTGGGGCCCTTTTTTAAATTTCCCTGTGAAAATGAAAAAACTGAGGGTAAAAAAAAAATTTTTTTAAAAAAAAAAATCTTTCTTTTTTTAGGGTCAATTTGTGAAGCATTTGGGGGGTTTAAAGTGCTCATCTGCATTAGAAAAGTTTTGGGGGGTCTATTTTCCAAAAAAGGGGTCATTTTTTTGGGGGGGCCCAATTTTGGGGAAAAGGGGGCTCCCAAATGCGACATGGCAACCGCTAAAAAATTCCAGCTTTTTTCCCTTCAAAAAGTAAAAAAGGGGTTTTCCCTTCGGCCCTGCCGTGCGCCCAAACAGTGGTTTTGACCAATATGAGGGATCGGGTATCAGGAGAAATTGCCAACAAATTTAGACCATTTTATCCTGTTGCCCATGTAAAAAAGAAAAAACTGGGGCTAAAAAAAAATTTTTGTAAAAAAAAAACTTTCTTTTTTTTAGGATAAAAATTTTAAGCACCGGGGGGTTTAAAGTGCTCACTCTGCATCTAGAATTCTTGGGGGGCTATTTTAAAATTTTGGGGGCACTTGTGGGGGGCCCAAAAGTTTAGGCACACAGGGACTCTAAAAAGGACATGGAACCGTAAATTTCCCCGCATATTTTCCATTCAAAAAGTAAAAGGGGGCTCCTTCCCTTCTGACCCTGCCGTGCCCCCAAACAGTGGTTTATGCCACAATTGGGATTGTGTACTCAGGAAAAAATTCCCCCCAAATTTTAGGTCCAATTTATCCTGTTGCCCATGAAAAAATGAAAAAATTGATGCTAAAAAAAAATTTTGTTGGAAAAATAAAATGTCTTTTTTCCTTCCACGTTGCTTTATTCCTGTGAAGCCCAAAAGGTTAATAATCTTCTTGAAGAGTTTTGAGTACTTGAGGGTTTGCAGTTTTTTTTTAATGGTGTCCACTTTGGGTATTTTCTCCCCATAAGGCCCCCTCAAAGTACTTCAAATGTAGGTGGTCCCAAAAAAAAATGGTTTTGTAAATTTTGCTGTAAAAATAAAATCGCGGTAATTTTTAAAATCTTATAACTTCCTAAACAAAAAAAATTTTGTTCCCAAATTGTGCTGTGAAAGAGAATGTGGGAAATGTTATTTATTAACTATTTTTTTTCACATAACTCTCTGGTTTAACAGAAAAATTTCAAATTTGAAATTGCGAAATTTTCAAAATTTTGGCCCAAAGTTATTTTTTAAAATAACGCAAAAATTATCGCCCAAAATTTCCACTAAAATGAACCCCAAATCTCAGAAAAAACAGTTCAGAATCGCTATGACCGTTGAAGCGTTCCTGAGTTTTACCCATAAAAGGGACACGGTCAGAATTGCAAAAAATCCCCAGGTCTTTAGGTCAAAATAGGCTGGGTCATGAAGGGTTAATATACACCGCCCCCCCCATCTTGACTGAAACCCCAAAAATGTAAAAATTTTGCACATTTTTAAAAATAAATCTGAAAAAATCACTGGTCAAAATTATTCAGACCCTTTCTCAGACACTCATATTTAAATCACTGCTTTCCATTTCCTTGTGTCCTCCTTAAGATTGTTCTCTCCTTCATTGGAGTCCACTGTGTTTAATTTAAATGAAGGACTTGATTTGTAAATCCACACCTGTTATAAAGACCTCACAGCTCAAAGTGCATGTCGACCAAATGAAAATCATGAGAACAAAGGAACGGCCAAGAGCTCAGAGACAGATTGTGGCCAAAGGGACAGATCTGGCCAAGGTTACAAAATAATTTCGCAGTACTCAAGGTTCCTAAGGGGCACAATGGCCTCCTAATCCTTAAAGGAAGAATTTGGGACCACCAGAAGTCTTCCCAACCGGCCGTAAGCCAAACTAAGCAATCGTGGAGAAGAGCCTTGGGAGGAGGTAAATAAGAACCCCTAGATCACTATGGCTGGCTCCCAATGCAGTAGGGGAAAGGGAGAAAGTTCCACAAAGTCAACTATCACTGCAGTCCCCCCACCATGGGCCCTTTATGGCAAGGGGGCGCGAGGAAGCCTCCCCCCCGTGTAGACTATAAAAGCCCACATAAAGTTTGTAAAAAACACATGAAGGAGTCCCAGACTATGAGAAATAAGATTGTCTGTCTGATGAGTCAAAGGTAGAACTTTTTGGGGAACAATCCCCAACAGTGCAACATGGTGATGGTTAGCATCTGCTATGGGGGTGTTTTTCAAACGCAGGGACGGACGATGGGTTCAATTTAAGGAAACAAGAATGTGGCCAAGTTTCAGAAATATCCTGGTGAAAACCTCTTCCAGAGTGCTCTGGACCTCAGATTTAGCCAAGGTTCACCTTCCAACAAGACAATGCCCTAAGCCACAGCAAAAAAATAAAGGAGTGACTTCAGAACAACTCGTGACCATTCTTGACTGGCCCCCAAGCCCTGACCTAAACCCAATTGACATCCTATACCTGAAAAATGGCTGCCACCCCACATTACACAACCTGACGAACTGGAGAGGATCGCAAGGAAGAATGGCAAGGACCTCAAATCCAGTTGTGAATACTTGTTGCATCATTCCCAAGAAGATTCATGGCTGTACTAGCCAAAGGGGTTCTACTCAATACGAGCAAAGGGTCTGAATACTTATGACAAGGTTATTTTAGTTTTTTTTTAATAAATTTGCAAAAATTTCAACACTTCTGTTTTTTTCAGAAAGAGGGGTCAGAGTGTACATTATCCCCTTTCAGCCATCAGACGTACTATTCCGTCCAGTCCCTGGGACTTAATTCCCAAAAACGGAATAGTACGTCTATGCGATCAGCTGCGTTCCCAGGGGGAGTGCAGCTAATCGCGGCGGGTGTCAGCTGATTATCACAGCTGACACCCAGCACTATTGCCAGGGGCAGTCACGGAAACCCCCCCGTCACATTAACCCCCCGGGACACGCATGAAAACATCATCCCAGTGTGTGGGGACACAGGGGGAAATCGCGCAGGGAGCGGGCTCCCTGGGTTCTTCCCTGAGACCCTCAGAGCAGCGCAATATATCACTCTGTTCCGAGGGTCTCCTCCCTGCAGGACCCCGGATCCAAGATGGCCACGGGTCCTTCTGGGTCCTGCAGGGAGGGGGCTTCCTCAGTGCCTGCTAAGAGCAGGCACTGAAAAGCCTGCCCGCACTGCCTGTGAGACGCCGATCTGACGCTATACAGTGATGTCCCACCCTGGAACAAAGTAAAAAAGTAAAAAATATAAAATAACATGTGTAAAAATAAAATTCCCAAGTAAAAAAAAAATATAATTTTCCAATAAATTCATTTACATGTAATAAAAAAAAACAAAACAATAAAAGTACACATATTTAGTATCGCCGCGTCCGTAACGACCCCCCTATAAAACTGTCCCACTAGTTAACCCTTTAGTGAAGCCCTTAAAAAGAAAAAAAAACAAGGCAAAAAAACAATGATTTTTCTCATACAGCCGAACAAAAAGTGGAATAACGCGCGATCAAAAAGACGGATATAAATAAACATGGTACCGCGAAAACGTCATCTTGTCACACAAAAAACGAGCCGTCATACAGCATCATCAGCAAAAAATAAAAAAGTTAGAGCTCGCAGAATAAAGCGATGCAAAAATAATTATTTTTTATATATCATTGTTTTATTGTATAAAAGCGCCAAAACATAAAAAAGATATAAATGAGGTATCGCTGTAATCGTACTAACCCGAAGAATAAAACTGCTTTTTCAATTTTACCACACACTGAACGGTATAAACGCCTCCCCCAAAAGAAATTCATGAATTGCTTTTTTTTTTATTCATTCTGCCTCCCAAAAATCGTAATAAAAAGCGATAAAAAATGTTATGTGCCCGAAAATGGTACCAATAAAAACGTCAACTTGTCCCGCAAAAAAATAAGACCTCACATGACTCTGTGGGCCAAAATAAGTAAAAATTACAGCTCTCAAAATGTGATGATGCAAAAACTATTTTTTGCAATAAAAAGCGTCTCTTAGTGTGTGACAGCTGCCAATCATAAAAACCCAATATGAATAGTAAATCAAACCCCCATTTATCATACCAATAGTTAGGGAAAAATAATAAAATTAAAAAAATGTATTTATTTCCATTTTCCCATAAGGGTTGGGGCTAAAGTTAGGCCGGAGTCACACAGAACGACAACAAATCGGACCGTTTTAGTCGGTCGATTATCGGACAAAAATGTAATCATCAGACATCCGCCTGGCATCCGATTTTCCTTCAAAGATGCGATTTAGTCGCATGTGTCCGTACCTTGTAACATCCGACCACCGTTTTTTTGTTGCAGCTCACCAAAAAGGACCAATAACAGTTTTGAGGCCTGATACTCATTTAAATCATCAGGCAGAGCTATATTTAAGTGATCTGCTACAGGTGTGACTCTCCCACCTTTGCACTGGTGTCATTTTGTTCCTTGTGCTTAGTGCTTTCTAGCTGCTTTATCCCAAACATGAGCGACACACTCAGATTTACTCCCACTGAGCGTGTGCTGTTCCATTGGGTTATATCCCGACGTTTTGGGGAGCCATATCCTGTGATAGCAGATCCCAGAAGACACAGAAGGATGTGGGGCATCCACTTTTGACAAGAAGGATAACTAAAGGGCATTTTCACCGCCTATATTTGTCACTGCGTAGCATGGCGATAAGTTTTTCCAATATTGTCGAATGAGCATAGCTACTTTTGATACGTTGCTTGACATTGTGCTCCCTGGGATCACATTTCAGGACACCAGGATGAGAAAAGCTATTTCTGCAGAGGAACGCCTTCTCCTAACAATAAGGTATGTGTGTCAACGATATGTTGATGATGTTTGCCTCGACATAGTCACTTTGCAAGTGTTGTAGCACACTTATTGTACAGTTATAATGTGAGTAATGTATTTCTCAAGCTTACCTATCTAAATTATTCGCTTTGGTCTATTCCACAGAAGGCATGGCTTGTAGTATCATTTACTGCATGCGTGCTCTAAGAAACTGAAGCATTGTAAGTGTTGTGAATGGTGTGTTTCTTGTTTTTGGTGCTGATTTCTCCATGTTCTATGTTCTTTGTGTGTTACAGGTTCCTTTCTACTGGCATGTCCTACGCTGCTCTGCACTTAGAGTTCTTAATAGGGCGATCAACAATTTCAGGCATTGTGCGGTCAACTTGTGTGGAAATTTGGAGCAGACTACATCAAGACGTCATGCCTGAGCCAAAAATGTGTGACTGGTTGAGGATAGCACAGGGTTTTGCAGAAAATTGCCAGTTTCCACACTGTATAGGAGCCCTGGACGGCAAGCACATACGTGTTCGTAAACCTCCTAACTCAGGCTCCCAATTCTTCAATTATAAACAATATTTTTCAGTAGTATTGTTGGCCTTGGTCGACACAAACTACAGGTTTATAATTGTAGACATTGGGGCCTATGGAAGGACTGGAGACTCAAGAGTCTTCAATACTTCCATAATGGGTATGCGGATACGTAATAACCAACTGGACCTACCACCAGCAAGTCAACTTACAGACTCTATTCCAGAACGTGTGCCTTATGTTATAGTAGCGGATGAGGCATTTCAATTAACCTGTAATGTTATGAGGCCATATCACCATCGCTATCTTACCCATCGGCGGAGAATATTTAATTGTCGCCTGTCACGTGCTCTACGGCTGGTGGAGTGCACATTTGGAATTCTTTGTGCTAAATGGCAGGTACTTCAATCTGCAATTCAACTCAATGAAGACAATGTTAATGTGGTCCTCAAAGCATGTGTGGTCCTACATAATTTTTGTAAAATCCATGAATACTCCTCACATGATGTGGGTGACATTGCCTCTGTTAATGTGTCTATGCCTATATCACCACCCATCCATCCCCGTCGTCCACCTTCAGGCCTAAAAGTACGTGATGTGTTCACTCAATATTTTGTGTCCCCTGAGGGTGCTACTGCCTGGCAAGAGGAGGCATTATTACAGATATAGTGTGCCTATGTTGCTCTGTCATAAAGACACTTTGCTTCACCTAATTGTAGATGCTGTGTTGTTTTTGGTCTCATGTTGTGTCTAAGTTAGGCAGCCCATCACGTATTGAAATAATCACATACAATCAATGCGACTTAAACATTTTTTTATGTATTATGTCATGTTTAGTCGCTGTAAACATAATGCAAAAGGACTAATGTGTCCTAACCTTTTTTGAACATATTTGCTGCTAAATTGGCAGCAGTAAAATAAAGTACAATCTTAATAACTTAAAAGAAAAACATAATAAATACATTACACCTATAACTAGTGGTAGGTGTGGGGTGGTGAAGGTGGAGGGCCAGCTTGTGAGGGTTGGCTATACTGCTCTCCAGCCACTGTGTCACCATGAGTGGTGGCTGACTGTGCAGTTTGCTGGCTGCTTCTTGCTTGCTCTTGAGGGGGGTTTGGGTAAGGGAAGGTTGGGAACTGTTGTGGGTAGTCATAATATGACTGCCCACTTAGACTGTAGCCCCCAAAATGCCCATGTCGACCATACCCATGTTATGGCCAGCATTGAACATTGGGTATGGTCGAGTGGGCATATTGAGAATGGCCACTCTGTCCCATCTGTGGTACCTGTTGTGTTCCACTTTGATAGGACTCAGTTTGAGGAGGAGGAGTTGGTCTCTGTGGTCCACAAGGAGGAGGTGGAGGAGGAGCATGATGATGAGGAGGCTGATCAGAGGCTGATGCAGACTCCCCTTGCTGGCTTCCCAACAAACGTAGCAGATTTTCATTGGAACGTTGCCACCTTTCCAGTAAATCTAGTACGTTGTTGGGATCATTTGGTGGGGTTCCTGCATCCAGCACAATTTGTAGGCCAGCTCTGATCCGCAGTCTGTGCTGACGGGGAATGGCCCTGATGTACCGAGCCAGACTGCGTCCAAATGCCTCCTCCCCATTATCATGGGCAACAGTGGACAAGTAGTCAAGAACTCCTCTGTCCACCTGCCTCCTTGTGGCAGAACCAACTCCTTCTCTTCTACGCCTGGCTCGCCGTGACGCAAGTGCAGGAGGCGAAGCAACATCCTGTGGCCTACCAGGGTTGCTTCTGAGGGGAGGGTCTTGGGACTCTAGAGGCAAGCTCTCTGACTCCACTGCTGGTGGTGGTGGTGGTGATGCTGTTGCTGCTGCTGCGCTTGCTGACGATGACGGGCCAGCCTCCTCAACATCCCCCACGGGGTCAATCACTGCCTCTGAGTCAGAAGCTGGCTATCTCTACGTAAGGTTTGACTACGTGCTAGAGAAGAAACAATTTTGATTACAATTTACAAATTACAAAAATATAGCAATACAGTTTGTACAGACATTAACTTACGGTCGCACATCCATAGCTGGGGCCAGAAAATTCAGTCTATCATAATAGACATATTTGCGTTTACTGGTTGCTACTGCCCCACTGCGCCCCCTCAGCTGTCTCTCTCGCCTGTAGCAGTCTCTACAGCTGCGCCAACGCCTTGTAACATCTGCCACTGAAAAAGTAACGGATAAAAGCAAAAATTATACTTATCTGCCCTTGTAATGTAGTAAAAACAGAAGTACCGTACACGAGCAATATTATCCTTTTTTGGCGTGTTAGGGGTACACAACACCATTACAAATTGTATGTAGCTAAGATAACAAGTTAATATTAGAAGGGTTCATACATACAAAGCTCTATGAGATATGTGTCACAATAATGACCATTTATTTGGGACAGAGCGATGGCATTAACAAAAGGGACACATATTAAGTACTTCACCTACGCATTTATTGCATATGCAAACATTTTAAAGCTTAAGTAGGAGACCATTACAGTTGTATGTAAATATTAGAATGTGGTTGGTGTACTGACATAGCACTGGGGGTTTGAACAGTCATGACTGTTGTATTGGCCAAATTTTATTTTCACATATAAGGGTAGAGGGACATTATAACACATTGTTGTTGGTACATACTGAGTAGTCATACAGTATTGTAAGCGTTTTCATTAAGTTACTTACTGATGCGTTCTTGGTCCTCCCTAGACCTGTCGCCAAAATCCGGGAACATCTGGGAACATATTCTCCGCCAAGCCGCGTCCTTCCGCGACCGGTTGGAATAATTGGGATCCCGCTGGTCCCAAAGTTCTGGTCTCTTCTGGACCAGAACTATCAACATTTCAACATTGATGTGACTGGCCATGGTTCCTGGACTCCGTGGAGGCGGTTTCCTGCTTGGGTTTGAATTTTCGTAGCCTAATTAGCATGTCAGCCCTTCCTGACAATTATCCTGATGCAATTTCCTGTCACCTGGAATAGTGGTGTGATTAAATCGCAAGTCACACGTGCGGTTCGTTTGTAATCCGATTTTTCATCGCTCCCATAGACTTGCATTGGCGATAGTCAACCCACAATCGGTGACAATCGCAGCATGCTGCGATTGCACTCGGACGATTAAAACGGACCACTAAAAATCTGATACTGGAAGCTGCTCCATAGATTAACATAGGTCCGACTGCAATGCGATATTTCATCGCATTGCAGTCGTCCGATTTTGTCGCCAGTGTGACTCCGGCCTTAGGGTTAGAGTTGGGGTTAAAGTTAGGATTCGGGTTAGGGTTGGGATTAGGGTTAGGGGTGTGTTAGGGTTAGTTTTGTGGTTAAGGTTATGGTTAGGGTTAGGATTAGTGTTAGGGGTGTGTTGGGGTTAGGGTTGGAGTTAGAATTGGGGGGTGTCCACTGTTTAGGCACATCAGGGGCTCTCCAAACGTGATATGGTGTCTGATCTCAATTCCAGCCAATTCGGCTTTGAAAAAGTCAAACGGTGCTCCTTCCCTTCTGAGCTCTGCCATGCGCCCAAACAGTAGTTTACCCCCACATGTGGGGTATCAGTGTACTCAGAACAAATTGCACATTAACTCTTGGGGTCCAATTTCTTGTGTTACCATTGGGAAAATAAAAGATTGGGGGCGAAAATATCATTTTTGTGGAAAAATATATGATTTTTTATTTTTATGGCTCTACGTTATTAACTTCTGTGAAGCACTTGGGGTTTCAAAGTGCTCACCACAGATCTAGGTAAGTTCCTTAGGGGGCCTAGTTTCCAAAATGGGGTCACTTGTGGTGGGTTTCCACTGTTTAGGCACATCAGAGGCTCTCCAAACGTGACATGACACCAGCAGAACATTCCATCAAAGTCTGCATTACTAAACGTCAGTACTTCTATTCCGAGCCCCGACATGTATCCACACAGTAGTTTTCTCCCAGATATGGGGTATCAGCATACTCAGGACAAATTGGACAACAACTTTTGGGGTCCAATTTCTCCTGTTACCCTTGGGAAAATAATAAATTGGTGACTAAAAGATCATTTTTGTGGGAAAAAAAATAGGATTTTTTATTTTCATGCCCGGGCATTATAAACTTGTGTGAAGCACTTTGGGTTCAAAGTGCTCACCACAGATCTAAATAAGTTCATTAGGGGGTCTAGTTTCCAAAATGGGGTCACTTGTGGGGGGTTTACTGTTAGAACCCTCTTGTTAGGTTTTGTTTCAGTTTGCTGGTCACATGACCTTTTTTCCCTATTTAGTCTGGCTCCGCCCTTCTGGCTTTGCTGGACTTCATTGTATTATCTACTCTTAAGCTAGCCGGGTGCTTAGGTGCCTTTCTCAGTCAGTTTTGCTTGATCTTAGGATCTCTAAGTAATTTGTTTTCTGTTTTATTTTCCATGCTACAATTTCTGTTAGGAGGTGTCCACCTTTTCTCCCAGTCCCTAGATCTTGTAGGGATTCCTCCCTCGCAACTATAGGTCTTCGTTCAGACTAGCTGAGGACTTTAGCGGGTCTGGTCGCAGGATCAGGTTCCCCGTTACATCGTAGGGATCCAGCTTAGTTCTATTGTAGGGACAGAATTCCCATCTTTCCTTAGTGCTAGTAGCAGATCATAACAGTAAGTCCAGCCCATAAAAAAAAAAAAAAATCTCTAAGGAAAGATTTTCTGTTTCCATCATGGTGTCGATTCAGGATTTGGCTCAACGCCTGCAGGGACTTTCTCTGGAGGTGGATGAGATCCAGCAACACGTGAGTAGTTGTTCTGGAGCACATTTCGTGGAGCCAAAGGTACGTTTGCCTGATTTATTTTTTGGTGAACAACAAGATATTTTTTCTTTTAAAAATGCTTGCTTGTTGTATTTCCGTTTGAGACCCAGATCCTCTGGTGATGAATCACAGCGCATAGGGTTCATAATGTCACTTTTGCGCAAAGAACCTCAGGACTGGGCCTTTTCTCTGCAGCCTAGTGATCCATGCTTTAGATCAGTGGATAGTTTTTTTTCTGCTTTGGGGTTATTGTATGACGATCCTGATCGTGTTTCTTCAGCTGAGACAGAATTGAGACGTTTGAGACAGGGATCAGGTAATGTGGAAAAATATTGTACTCACTTCCGAAGGTGGTCCACTCAGGTAGGGTGGAACGATTCAGCTTTGAAAAGTTTATTTCTTGCAGGGTTAAGTGAAAGGGTTAAAGATTTGCTGATTGCTTATCCTATACCTGGTAACTTGCAAGAGGCTATGCAATTAGCCATACGGGTGGATAGGAGACTGCGTGCAAGGGTTAATGAGAGTAAATCTGCCTTGTCAGCTCCAAGTCTGGAGAGGGACTGTACTGACATTGGAGAGCCGATGGAAATTGGAGCAATGACACCTCACTCTCGGGAAAAAGAACGCAGATTTGCTGAAGGTTTGTGTTTCTATTGTGGCAAATCTAAGCATTTTATTAAGAACTGTGCGCTTCGAATGAATAAAGAGAAAAAAAAAAATGAGGTCAGTTTCGCCCGTATAGCTTGTTTAAACAATAAAGGTGTCTTTCTTTCTGCTACCACTGCTGTTGAGGAGGAATTAATGGAGTTTCGGGTATTTGTGGATTGTGGTTCAACTCTCAATGTGATTGATGGGAAATTTTTGGAAAAACTAAAATTAAAACCCAAACTTCTGTCTTCCCCTATTAATGTGGTTGCTGTGGATGGTTCTCCCTTCAAAAATGTTACTCACCATATCTGTGAATTTCCTCTTACTATTAATGGTGTTCATCAAGAGAATTTGGATTTGGTAGTTTTGAATAATTTGCCCTCACCGGTGATTTTGGGGTTACCTTGGTTAAAATTGCACAATCCAGTACTGGATTGGTCTACCAATGAAATTAAGTCCTGGAGTCCTAATTGTTATGACAAGTGTTGTAACGGGTGTATTGCTGCTGTAGTTAAGGGGGAGCTACCTGTACCTATTCAGGATTTTTGGAAAGTTTTTTCTGATAAGGAATCGCAGGTATTGCCTCCTCATAGAGATTATGATTGTGCAATTGAATTTGTCCCTGGAGCAACTCTTCCTAAAAGTCGTTTATTTAATTTGACTATTCCTGAGAGAAAGGCTTTGGAGGAATACATACAGACAAGCTTGGCCGCCGGTCACATTAGGCCTTCCAAGTCTCCTGTGGCAGTTGGATTTTATTTTGTTAAAAAAAAGGACGGCGGTTTACGGCCTTGTCTAGACTTTTGTGAGATTAATAAAATCACTGTACGCAATCCTTACCCACTGCCATTGATTCCTGATTTGTTTAACCAGTTAGTGGGGGCCAAGTGGTTCTCGAAAATTGATCTTCGAGGGGCATACAATTTGTTGCGCATGAAGGAGGGGGATGAATGGAAGACTGCGTTTAACACTCCACTGGGTCATTTTGAGAATCTGGTTATGCCTTTTGGGCTTTCCAGTGCTCCGGCATTTTTTCAGAATCTTCTTAATGACATCCTTAGACCTTTGATCGGCAGAAGTGTGGTTGTGTATTTGGATGACATTTTGATTTATTCACCGGATTTGGAGTCTCATTGGAGGAGTGTGCGTGAAGTATTACAGTTACTGAGTGATAATTCACTTTTTGCCAAGCTAGAAAAATGTGAGTTCGCTGTACAGAGACTTAGTTTTTTGGGCTACATTGTCTCCAGTGAAGGTTTTGAGATGGACCCGGTGAAAGTGCAAGCTGTGCAGGATTGGCCTAGACCTATTGGTGTGAAATCAAAACAGAGGTTTTTGGGGTTCGCCAATTATTATAGAAAATTCATTAAAAATTTTTCTGTGATTGCCAAACCTCTGACCGATCTCACCAGGAAAGGTGCTGATGCGGTTCAGTGGACTACTGAGGCCATTGAGGCTTTTGTGTTGCTAAAGGAGAAGTTCAGCTCTGCTCCCATCCTTACGCAGCCTGATGTGACTAAACCATTTTTGGTTGAGGTTGATGCTTCTTCTGTGGGGGTCGGCGCGGTGTTGTCTCAGGAAAAGACGGATGGAGTACATCCCTGTGCTTTATTTTCAAAGAAATTTTCTGAGTCTGAACTAAATTATGATATCGGTAATCGGGAATTGTTGGCAATTAAACTCGCATTTGAACACTGGCGTCATTTTTTGGAGGGAGCGGAATTTCCCGTTCAAGTCTTCACCGATCATAAAAATCTGGTCTACCTTGATGCTGCCAAACGCTTGAATGCCCGTCAGGCTAGGTGGGCACTGTTTTTCTCGCGGTTTAATTTTACCGTTACTTACATCCCAGGTACTAAAATGTTAAAGCTGATGCTTTGTCTCACAGATTTTCTCCTATGGTGGCTAACTGAGGAGAAGGAAAACATTTTGCAAGAGGGGGTTGTTATTGCTGTTTTGGACTCTGTGTTGGAAGATGAGATTCTTAAAGCACAGGAGAATGCCCCATCTAACACGCCGCATGGGAGGTTGTTTGTGCCTGGTACCCTGAGGAGAGATTTGTTTGTTGAAAGTCATGACTCTCGGTTGGCAGGTCATCCTGGAATCTCTGAGACCAAGAGACTTGTGGGTCGCAGCTTTTGGTGGCCTGGATGGCAGAAGGAAGTCATTAAGTGGGTGCGTCAATGCACTGTGTGTGCTAGATCTAAGTCTTCTCATACTCCTGCTGCGGGGTTGCTTTGCCCTCTGCAGGTCCCTAGTGCACCTTGGACACATTTGGCTATGGACTTTATTACTGACCTTCCCCCCTCTGAGGGTTTCACTGTCATCTGGGTGGTCGTGGACCGTTTTAGCAAGATGTGTCACTTGGTTCCTTTCATCAAACTGCCTTGCGCTAAGACTCTCGCTAAGGCCTTTGTCAAGGAAATTGTCAGACTACATGGTGTTCCTACTGACATTGTTTCCGATAGGGGACCTCAGTTTGTGGCTCGTTTTTGGTGCGCCTTTTGTGACAGGTTGGGCGTTCATTTGTCGTTTTCATCCGGATATCATCCTGAGTCTAATGGCCAGACAGAAAGGAAAAACCAGGATGTTGAGCAGTTCCTGCGTAGTTTTGTGACTGATAATCAAGAGGGGTGGTCTGAGTTTCTGCCACTTGCTGAGTTTGCTCTTAACAACCATACATCCGCTTCTGCTGGTTGTTCGCCTTTTTTTTGTTGTACTGGGAGACATCCGTCGTTTGGGTCATTTTCCAAGTTGGGATCGGCTGTACCTGAGTAGGAGAATTTTTCTGGTGTTTTGGAGAGAGTTTGGACTGATGTGCGTGGTAATCTTCAGGAGGCTAACAAAAGATCCAAAGTGTATTTTGATAGAAAACGACAAGAGGTTTTGTTTGCTATTGGTGACATGGTTTGGTTGTCCTCTAAGAATCTGCGCTTGAGGATTCCGTCTAAGAAATTGGGTCCCAAGTTTGTAGGGCCCTTTAAGGTGCTTCAGGTTATTAACCAATCTGCTGTTAAGTTGGAGCTTCCTACCGCCTGGAAGATTAATCCGGTGTTTCATGTTTCTCTCTTGAAAAAAGCTGAGGTCTCAGATGGAGACGTCTCGGCCACTGTTCCCTGGTGGTGGAGGATGGGCAATATGAGATTTCTCGCATCCTAAATTCTAGACGGTATAGAGGGAGTTTGCAGTACCTCGTCGCTTGGAAGGGTTATGGACCCGAGTATAACTCATGGGTGAGGGCGGATGATGTTTCTGCGTCTAGACTTGTCAGAGCGTTTCACAAGAGGTTTCCGGATAAGCCTAAGTCCTAGGGAATCTGAAGGATCCTCTTAGAAGGGAGGGTACTGTTAGAACCCTCTTGTTAGGTTTTGTTTCAGTTTGCTGGTCACATGACCTTTTTTCCCTATTTAGTCTGGCTCCGCCCTTCTGGCTTTGCTGGACTTCATTGTATTATCTACTCTTAAGCTAGCCGGGTGCTTAGGTGCCTTTCTCAGTCAGTTTTGCTTGATCTTAGGATCTCTAAGTAATTTGTTTTCTGTTTTATTTTCCCTGCTACAATTTCTGTTAGGAGGTGTCCACCTTTTCTCCCAGTCCCTAGATCTTGTAGGGATTCCTCCCTCGCAACTATAGGTCTTCGTTCAGACTAGCTGAGGACTTTAGCGGGTCTGGTCGCAGGATCAGGTTCCCCGTTACATCGTAGGGATCCAGCTTAGTTCTATTGTAGGGACAGAATTCCCATCTTTCCTTAGTGCTAGTAGCAGATCATAACATTTACACTGCTTAGGCACATCAGGGGCTCTGCAAACTGAACATGACACCAATCAAAGTCTGCATTCCAAAATGTCATTACTTCCTTTCCGAGCCCTGCCGTGCTCCCAAACAGTATTTCACCCCACATATGGGGTATCAGCATACTCAGGACAAATTGGACAACAACTTCTGGGGTTCAATTACCTTGGGAAAAATCAAAAATTGGGGACTAAAAAATAATTTTTGTGGAAATTTTTTTTTACACCCAGGCATTACAAACTTTAGTGAAACACTGGGGGTTGAACCTGCTCACAACAGATCTAGATAAGTTCCTTAGGGGGTCTAGTTTCCAAAATGGTGTCACTTGTTGGTGGTCTCCACTGTTTAGGTACATCAGGTGCTCTCCAAACGCTACATGGCTTCCAGCCAATTCTGCGTTGAAAAAGTCAAACTGCGCTCCTTCCCTTTAGAGCTCTGCCATGCACCCAAACAGTGGTTTACTCCCACATATTGGGTATCACCGTACTCAGGACAAATTGCACAATAACTTTTGGGGTCTTGTTACCCTTGGGAAAATTAGAATTGGGGTGACAAGATCATTTTTGTGGAAAAAATATGATTTTTTAATTTTACGGCTCTACGTTATAAACTTGTGTGAAGCACTTGGGGATTCAAAGTGCTCACCACAAATCTAGATAAGTTCCTTAAGGAGTCTTGTTTCCAAAATGGGGTCACTTGTGGGGAGTTTCCACTGTTTAGGCACATCAGGGACTCTGCAAACTGAACATGACACCCATCAAAGTCTGCATTCCAAAACGTCATTACTTCCTTTCTGAGCCCTGCCGTGCATCGAGTTCCCCCCCCCCACATATGGGGTATTAGAGTACTCAGGACAAATTGGTAAACAACTTTTGGGGTCCAATTTCCTTGGGAAAAATCAAAAATTGGGGACTAAAAAAATCATTTTTGTGGAAATTTATTTTTCACACCCAGGCATTATAAACTTTAGTGAAACACTTGGGGGTTCAAAGTGCTCACAACAGATCTAGATAAGTTCCATAGGGGGTGTAGTTTCCAAAATGGTGTCACTTGTGGGGGGTTTCCACTGTTTAAGCACATCAGGGGCTCTCCAAACGCGACATGGCGTCCAATCTCAATTCCAGCCAATTTTGGTTTGAAAAAGTCAAACGGCGCTCCTTCCTTTCTGAGCCCTGCCGTGCACCCAGACAGTGGTTTTCCCCCCACATATGGGGTATTGGCGTACTCAGGATAAATTACACAACAACTTTTTCTGTCCATTTTCTCCTTTTACCCTTGTTAAAATAAAAACATTGTAAAAATCATTTTGTGACTAAAAAGTTAAATGTTCATTTTTTCCTTCCAAGTTGCTTCAGCTCCTGTGAAGCACCTGAAGGGTTAATAAACTTCTTGAATGTGATTTTGAGTACCTTGAGGGGTGCAGTTTTTAGAATGGTGTCACTTTTGGGTATTTTCTGCCATATAGACCCTCAAAGTGACTTCAAATGTGAGGCGGTCCCTAAAAAATGGTTTTGTACAATTTGTTGTAAAAATGAGAAATCGCTTGTCAACTTTCAACCCTTATAACTTCGTAACAAAAAAAAATTTTGGTTCCAAAATTGTGCTGGTCTAAAGTAGACAGGTGGGAAATGTTATTTAGTAACTATTTTGTGTGACATATTTCTCTGTTTTAAGGGAATAAAAATTCAAAATTTGAAAATTGCTAAATTTTTGCCATATTTCCATTTTTTTCAGAAATAACCGCAAATTATATCGGAGAAATTTTACCACTAACATGAATTACAATATGTCACAAGAAAACAATCTCAAAATCGCTAAGATCCATTGAAGCGTTCCAGAGTCATAACCTCATAAAGAGACAGTGGTCAGAAATGTAAAAATTGACCCGGTCATTAACGTGCAAACCACCCTTGGGGGTGAAGGGGTTAAGTAATAAGAATTGATGTCGTTGGCAGAAGGTACTGAGGAAGCCGCCTCCCTGCAGGACCCGGCGAACATCTAGCTCCCCTGTGCCCCCGGTACACCACGATCATGTTTGATCGCGGTGTGCCAGGGGTTAATGTGCCGAGAGCAGCATAGAAATATAGGTATAGTACAATGACAAATACTTCACTTCTTACATTACATGACTGATATCTATTTTAAATTCTACAATAGCTCAAAAAACGGACAGTATATTCCTCCATACAGTATTATGGCCACCACATAGGGCGCCATACAGAATAATGAGCCCCATATATTGCTCCATACAGAATAATTGGTCCCATGTAATGTTCAATACAGTATATGAGGAGCTCCACATAATGCTATAGTATATGATGGTCCCCATATAATGTGCCATACAGTATAGGACGGTCCCCATAGAGTATAATGAGCCCCACATATTGCTCCATACAGTATAATGAGTCGCATATAAAGCTCCATACAGTATATGATGGGCCCCATATATTGCTCCATACAGAATGGGCTCCAAATAATGCTCCATACAGAATAGGCCCCATATGTGCTCCATATGATGCTCCATACCCTATATGATGCCCCATAAATAATGAACCCCATATGATGCTCCAGTATATGATGGGCCCCATGGATGATGCTCCAGTGTATGATGGGCCTATATAATGCTCCATATATAATGGGCCCCATATGATGCTCCAGTATATGATGGGCCCCATGGATGATGCTCCAGTGTATAATGGGCCCCGTATATGATGCTCCAGTATATGATGGGCCCCATTTATAATGCTCCAGTGTATAATGGGCCCGGTATATGATGCTTCAGTGTATGATGGGCCCCATGGATAATGCTCCAGTGTATGATGAGCCTATCTAATTCTCCATATATAATGGGCCCCATATGATGTTTCAGTATATGATGGTCCCCATGGATGATACTCCAGTGTATCATGGGCCTATATAATGCTCCATATATAATGGGCCCCATATGATGCTCCAGTATATGATGGGCCCCATGGATGATGCTCCAGTGTATAATGGGCCCCGTATATGATGCTCCAGTGTATGATGGGCCCCATGGATGATGCTCCAGTGTATGATGGGCCACATTTATAATGCTCCAGTGTATGATGGGCCCCATGGATGATGCTCCAGTGTATGATGGGCCTATATAATGCTCCATATATAATGGGCCCCATTTATAATGCTCCAGTGTATAATGGGCCCCGTATATGATGCTCCAGTGTATGATGGGCCACATTTATAATGCTCCAGTGTATGATAGGCCCCATGCATGATGCTCCAGTGTATGATGGGCCTATATAATGCTCCATATATAATGGGCCCCATTTATAATGCTCCAGTGTATAATGGGCCCCGTATATGATGCTATAGTGTATGCTGGGCCCCATATATAATTCTCCAGTGTATAATGCTCCCCATATATTGCTCCAAACATTAAAAAAATGAAATACCTCTCCTCGCTGGGCACTGCTCTACTCTGGACTCCTCAGCGTTGCCATTTTCCAGCTCTCTGCACTTGGACTGTTCAGGCAGAGGGCGTACAGACGTGACGTCATCACGCTCTCTGACCTGAATGTCACTGTCAGGAAACGCGGAAGACGTCACAGCGGTGGAGCAGGGAGAGGTAAGTATTGCAAGTGCTGGGTCCCTGAGCAAGCAGGGGGGGCCCACTCGCTGTCAGAGACACCGGCGTACTATGAGGGGCCCTGTGCCAGTGCCGTCGCCCACGAGTGGGCCCCCCACCTGCTCAGGGCACTGCCACTTGCCCGGGTGCGCCAGGTGCTGACGCGGCCCTGGGGGGGGTACTGCCCAGTTAGGGAGGTGGAAAAACTGGCATATGTTGAGATGTAGGCTGGACGTTCAGCAGCTGCAAATGGAGGAATTGGAGAAGTCGGAGGAAGAGGAGGACAAAGCGAGCCATTTTGCTGGCAACCTATGTGTCATCAGGGGAAGGTGGGACAAAATCCTTTGAAACCCATGCATGGCTCATTTTAATGAAGGTGAGATCACCAAGAGTTTAGGTCTACAGCCGGGTCCTTCTTTCTGTCAGGATTGATCCAGCAGCACTGAAGACTCTTTCTGATAGCACACTACCAGCAGGGCAAGCGAGCTCCTGTAAGACATATTGTGCCAATTCAAGCCAGGTGTCCAGTTTACAGGCCCAGCAGTCAAAGGGGAATGAACTGTGAGGGAGAACATCGATAGGGGAGGAGAGGTAATTTTGAACCATAGTTAACAACTGCTGTCTCCTGTCTGTTGCAATCGATTCAGTATTACGAGTCGTGTGAGCGTTACTCGAGAAATCAGTCCACAACATGGTCATGAAACCCCTGTCTCCAACGCCACTTCGGCTGTGTGCACCACGAACGCCTCTTCCATTTGGCCCAGTATGGTTCGTGGTAGAACCTGCACCGCTGCTGTGTGCTGGGAATGCCTCTAACAAATGGTTTACCAGAGTTGCTTGTTTGTTTGCCAATATTAGCTCTAGGTTCTCTTGTGGCATGATGTTCTGTAATTTGCCTTTATAGCGTGGATCGAGGATGCTGGCCAACCAGTAGTCGTCATCCTTCATAATTTTGGCAATGCGGGGGTCCCTTTTTAGGATCCGCAAGACATAATCACACATGTGGGCCAATGTTCCTGGTGTCAATGATGCACTGACAGTGGTGGGTGGAGGAGAACTTTCTGCCAAATCCACATCCCTCCAGTCACGCACAAACCCTGTTCCTGACCTTGGCAAGCCAACATTTTCTCTTGCCCCCTGAGAAGCATCCTCCTCCCCAAAATAATCATCCCCTCATCCTCCTCCTCCTCTTCCTCTTCTTCCTCCACTTCATCCAGGACAGTTCCCTGACCAGACAATGGCTGACTGTCATCAAGGCTTCCCTCCTCCTCCTCCTCTTCATCCTTCCATAGGGGGTGTAGTTTCCAAAATGGTGTCACTTGTGGGGGGTTTCCACTGTTTAAGCACATCAGGGGCTCTCCAAACGCGACATGGCGTCCAATCTCAATTCCAGCCAATTTTGGTTTGAAAAAGTCAAACGGCGCTCCTTCCTTTCTGAGCCCTGCCGTGCACCCAGACAGTGGTTTTCCCCCCACATATGGGGTATTGGCGTACTCAGGATAAATTACACAACAACTTTTTCTGTCCATTTTCTCCTTTTACCCTTGTTAAAATAAAAACATTGTAAAAATCATTTTGTGACTAAAAAGTTAAATGTTCATTTTTTCCTTCCAAGTTGCTTCAGCTCCTGTGAAGCACCTGAAGGGTTAATAAACTTCTTGAATGTGATTTTGAGTACCTTGAGGGGTGCAGTTTTTAGAATGGTGTCACTTTTGGGTATTTTCTGCCATATAGACCCCTCAAAGTGACTTCAAATGTGAGGCGGTCCCTAAAAAATGGTTTTGTACAATTTGTTGTAAAAATGAGAAATCGCTTGTCAACTTTCAACCCTTATAACTTCGTAACAAAAAAAAATTTTGGTTCCAAAATTGTGCTGGTCTAAAGTAGACAGGTGGGAAATGTTATTTAGTAACTATTTTGTGTGACATATTTCTCTGTTTTAAGGGAATAAAAATTCAAAATTTGAAAATTGCTAAATTTTTGCCATATTTCCATTTTTTTCAGAAATAACCGCAAATTATATCGGAGAAATTTTACCACTAACATGAATTACAATATGTCACAAGAAAACAATCTCAAAATCGCTAAGATCCATTGAAGCGTTCCAGAGTCATAACCTCATAAAGAGACAGTGGTCAGAAATGTAAAAATTGACCCGGTCATTAACGTGCAAACCACCCTTGGGGGTGAAGGGGTTAAGTAATAAGAATTGATGTCGTTGGCAGAAGGTACTGAGGAAGCCGCCTCCCTGCAGGACCCGGCGAACATCTAGCTCCCCTGTGCCCCCGGTACACCACGATCATGTTTGATCGCGGTGTGCCAGGGGTTAATGTGCCGAGAGCAGCATAGAAATATAGGTATAGTACAATGACAAATACTTCACTTCTTACATTACATGACTGATATCTATTTTAAATTCTACAATAGCTCAAAAAACGGACAGTATATTCCTCCATACAGTATTATGGCCACCACATAGGGCGCCATACAGAATAATGAGCCCCATATATTGCTCCATACAGAATAATTGGTCCCATGTAATGTTCAATACAGTATATGAGGAGCTCCACATAATGCTATAGTATATGATGGTCCCCATATAATGTGCCATACAGTATAGGACGGTCCCCATAGAGTATAATGAGCCCCACATATTGCTCCATACAGTATAATGAGTCGCATATAAAGCTCCATACAGTATATGATGGGCCCCATATATTGCTCCATACAGAATGGGCTCCAAATAATGCTCCATACAGAATAGGCCCCATATGTGCTCCATATGATGCTCCATACCCTATATGATGCCCCATAAATAATGAACCCCATATGATGCTCCAGTATATGATGGGCCCCATGGATGATGCTCCAGTGTATGATGGGCCTATATAATGCTCCATATATAATGGGCCCCATATGATGCTCCAGTATATGATGGGCCCCATGGATGATGCTCCAGTGTATAATGGGCCCCGTATATGATGCTCCAGTATATGATGGGCCCCATTTATAATGCTCCAGTGTATAATGGGCCCGGTATATGATGCTTCAGTGTATGATGGGCCCCATGGATAATGCTCCAGTGTATGATGAGCCTATCTAATTCTCCATATATAATGGGCCCCATATGATGTTTCAGTATATGATGGTCCCCATGGATGATACTCCAGTGTATCATGGGCCTATATAATGCTCCATATATAATGGGCCCCATATGATGCTCCAGTATATGATGGGCCCCATGGATGATGCTCCAGTGTATAATGGGCCCCGTATATGATGCTCCAGTGTATGATGGGCCCCATGGATGATGCTCCAGTGTATGATGGGCCACATTTATAATGCTCCAGTGTATGATGGGCCCCATGGATGATGCTCCAGTGTATGATGGGCCTATATAATGCTCCATATATAATGGGCCCCATTTATAATGCTCCAGTGTATAATGGGCCCCGTATATGATGCTCCAGTGTATGATGGGCCACATTTATAATGCTCCAGTGTATGATAGGCCCCATGCATGATGCTCCAGTGTATGATGGGCCTATATAATGCTCCATATATAATGGGCCCCATTTATAATGCTCCAGTGTATAATGGGCCCCGTATATGATGCTATAGTGTATGCTGGGCCCCATATATAATTCTCCAGTGTATAATGCTCCCCATATATTGCTCCAAACATTAAAAAAATGAAATACCTCTCCTCGCTGGGCACTGCTCTACTCTGGACTCCTCAGCGTTGCCATTTTCCAGCTCTCTGCACTTGGACTGTTCAGGCAGAGGGCGTACAGACGTGACGTCATCACGCTCTCTGACCTGAATGTCACTGTCAGGAAACGCGGAAGACGTCACAGCGGTGGAGCAGGGAGAGGTAAGTATTGCAAGTGCTGGGTCCCTGAGCAAGCAGGGGGGCCCACTCGCTGTCAGAGACACCGGCGTACTATGAGGGGCCCTGTGCCAGTGCCGTCGCCCACGAGTGGGCCCCCCACCTGCTCAGGGCACTGCCACTTGCCCGGGTGCGCCAGGTGCTGACGCGGCCCTGGGGGGGGTACTGCCCAGTTAGGGAGGTGGAAAAACTGGCATATGTTGAGATGTAGGCTGGACGTTCAGCAGCTGCAAATGGAGGAATTGGAGAAGTCGGAGGAAGAGGAGGACAAAGCGAGCCATTTTGCTGGCAACCTATGTGTCATCAGGGGAAGGTGGGACAAAATCCTTTGAAACCCATGCATGGCTCATTTTAATGAAGGTGAGATCACCAAGAGTTTAGGTCTACAGCCGGGTCCTTCTTTCTGTCAGGATTGATCCAGCAGCACTGAAGACTCTTTCTGATAGCACACTACCAGCAGGGCAAGCGAGCTCCTGTAAGACATATTGTGCCAATTCAAGCCAGGTGTCCAGTTTACAGGCCCAGCAGTCAAAGGGGAATGAACTGTGAGGGAGAACATCGATAGGGGAGGAGAGGTAATTTTGAACCATAGTTAACAACTGCTGTCTCCTGTCTGTTGCAATCGATTCAGTATTACGAGTCGTGTGAGCGTTACTCGAGAAATCAGTCCACAACATGGTCATGAAACCCCTGTCTCCAACGCCACTTCGGCTGTGTGCACCACGAACGCCTCTTCCATTTGGCCCAGTATGGTTCGTGGTAGAACCTGCACCGCTGCTGTGTGCTGGGAATGCCTCTAACAAATGGTTTACCAGAGTTGCTTGTTTGTTTGCCAATATTAGCTCTAGGTTCTCTTGTGGCATGATGTTCTGTAATTTGCCTTTATAGCGTGGATCGAGGATGCTGGCCAACCAGTAGTCATCATCCTTCATAATTTTGGCAATGCGGGGGTCCCTTTTTAGGATCCGCAAGACATAATCACACATGTGGGCCAATGTTCCTGGTGTCAATGATGCACTGACAGTGGTGGGTGGAGGAGAACTTTCTGCCAAATCCACATCCCTCCAGTCACGCACAAACCCTGTTCCTGACCTTGGCAAGCCAACATTTTCTCTTGCCCCCTGAGAAGCATCCTCCTCCCCAAAATAATCATCCCCCTCATCCTCCTCCTCCTCTTCCTCTTCTTCCTCCACTTCATCCAGGACAGTTCCCTGACCAGACAATGGCTGACTGTCATCAAGGCTTCCCTCCTCCTCCTCCTCTTCATCCTCCGCTGCAGACGCCTGATCCTTAATGTGCGTCAAAGTTTGCATGAGCAGACACATAATTGGGATGCTCATGCTTATGATGGCGTCGCCTGCACTTACCAGCCGTGTGCATTCCTCAAAACACTGAAGGACTTTACAGAGGTCTTTCAGCTTTGACTACTGCACACCAGACAACTCCATGTCTGCCGTCAAACTGCCTGCCTGTATATCCTCCCACAAATGCATTGCAGCCTGCCTCTGTTCGCACAGCCTCTCAACCATGTGCATGGTGGAGTTCCACCTTGTTGCAACGCCTATGATTAGGCGGTGCTTGGGGAGGTGGAGCGATCGCTGCAGCCTTTGCATACGACTGGAGTCTACGGGCGAGCGACGGATGTGCGAGCACAGTCTTCGCACCTTATGGAGCAGGGCTGTTAACTCCAGACAATTATTTAGGAAGCACTGCACCACCAGGTTCAAGGTGTGAGCCAGGCAAGGTATGTGTCTGAGTTTTGCCAGGGCTATGGCTGCCACAAAATTACGGCCGTTATCACTGACTACCTTGCCTGGCGCAAGATGTATACTGCCCAGCCATGACTCAGTTTCTCGCTGCAAGTAGTCGGCCAGTACCTCCGCTGTGTGTCTATTGTCGCCCAAAGACATTATATTTAAAACAGCCTGACGCTTACCACTAGCTGATCGATAGTGGGACACCTCGTGTGCAACACTGGCAGCTGCGGATGGAGTGCTCGTGCGACTGCGCTCTGTCAATGAGCTTTCGCTTCTGGAGGAGGAGGAGGAGGAGCAGGGTCGAATGCCTATAGTCACAATTTATTCAACAATACAAGGGCATCAATATCAAAAATCATAAAAAAAGGCCCTATAGGCAATACTTTATTAATAAAATTACCACAATGGGTAAACACCCAAACAAGTGACACAGAAACAAAAACACAAACAGAAAATATGTGTATCCCACTAAAATTGGGTACCACTGAGCTGTCCCTAGGGTGATACCTAGGCTCACTCCTACCTGACCGCGGAGGTTGGCACCCTAGGGGGGAACGTTGTGGCGCCCCCGCTCCTCGATGGCTAACCCTAGGGGCCCTATTGAACCCTACTGCGTCTAGGGAATCCCACTACCCAATAATTAAGTGGACCCCTAACGATTAGACAAAGATCAACTATGTCTAAAGACAGCCCTAAGCCCCAAATAATTAAAAACAAAAACAAAGTGAACACACAATTATTGATGGGTGATATCAAAGATGGCTACTAGAGGGACCAATAATTAATATCTCTTAATTGAAATTGATCAGGTCTGGAAGTGCGGTGTCTTGATATGTTACACCGTTATGTGAAGATAATTCTATTCGGATTAGCTTAATGCCTCCCACTCAGGGTAGGTCAACAAATGGAATGTCCGGTATCCTAATATTTTACATCGTCATTTTTTATGGTCGACCATTAGCTTCAAGAAAGACCCTATAATGCAGAAATTAATTAATCTCTAATAAACAAAGATATTGAGATAAAAACCTCGTCAAATGCATACAGTTTTTCCTATGTCAGATGGAGATATATATTGACAGGTAAATTCCCCAATGTAATAGATCACTTCATTTCTAATGTTTAGAAAAAACAACAAAAAATTGGTCCCATGTACAAAGGTGTGTGTACAATTAAACATCCCTTAAAGGTAATACACGTGTCTCATATAGAAATTGATCCCAATTGATACATGGACACAAGGTCCGATTGGTCACAATGAAAAAATATTGCACAAAATTCAATGATTCAATCTAGGTTCCTGATAAATGTATCCTGTCCACAATGTGTCAATGATTTAACCAATGATATAACCACAATAAACATCATAGTTGTGCTATATTTCGCAGAGCAATTGACCTCTTGATATTAGGTCAAATTAATATATACAATCTATGCCTCATATCGTAATTGCTGCACAATATTAGAACAATTGACCTCTTGATATTAGGTCAAGTTGATATCAACAAAATATACTTTATATAGCAATTACTGCACAGTGACAAATAGCTCATTAGATGAAAGAATATGGACACGATCAATAAGTCATATCCCAATAGTGGTAGCAAGGCGACCGCTCAGAAGATACATTATGCATAGCCATCCGGCCTCATAGATCAATATAGCACAATATAGTGGCTCTCTGATAAGGACCACCACAAATATCAGACCATCGCCCAGTCGTATGACTTCATGGATTAACTGTTCAAGTGTACATCTGCCATACTTATCTGACAGATTTGCCACCCGTCACCCCACTCTATATGCCTCAACGCTAGTGTTGAGCATTCCGATACCGCAAGTATCGGGTATCGGCCGATATTCGCTGTATCGGAATTCCGATACTTAGTTCCGATATTTTCCATATATCGTATACCGGAATCGGAAGTTCCCATAATTCTTTGAGAGGCAATGTGATTTTAGTCAGCCAATGAGGAATCCTAAGAAGTGTGGGCACATCCTGTACTGCTGCGGTCATGTTAACTAATGGCATGGCTGTGATTGGATGCTGAAATGATGTCAGAATGCACTATAAAAGGCGCCGTCGCCATTTTAGCGTCACTGTGCTGTGAACTCAGTTAGGGAAAGAACGCTGCTCTGCTGACTCTGAGGGACAGTTAGAGATTGCGATTTAGTGTACTGTGCTTTAGGCAGGCTAGTTTACCACCGGCTGTGTAAAGCTTCCTTTTGCCTGCAGTGTTGTTTTAATAGCTCTGCAAGGTGTGTGTGAGTGCAGGTGACGCTGCAGTTTGCTCTGTATGTAACGCTGTCTGTAGGCATCTGCACGTGTCACTGACAGACTCTTTTTTTTTTCTTCAGTGTAATTCTTGCTGCTCCATGCAATTGAAATAATAGTGTGACGTGCTTCCATCCGTATACAATACCTTGGTTGCAAACACTATAGAAGTCCACAAAGGAGCCTTTCACAGCAAGTGAACAGTTGTGTTTCAGTGTTCACTGCAGTCTGTGTTTTTTTTTTTTTTTTGAGTGCAGATCACGCTCCAGTTACTTCAACTAATGCTGCGTGTACTCTGCTGAGCGTCTGTCACTGGCTCATCCTTGTAATTTTTCAAAAATTGCTGCTGCTTTCTTCTATTTTACATTTACAAAAATCTATTAGTGTGACGCTCTTCCATCAAAATACAATACATTGCTTGCAAACATAATAGAAGTCCACAAAAAGGCCTTTCACAGCAAGTGAACAGTTGTGTTTCAGTGTTCACTCTAGTCTGAGGTTTAATTTTTTTGTAGGAGTGTAGATCCCGCTCCACTTACTTCAACCACCGCTGCGTGTACTCTGCTGAGTGTCTGTCACTGGCTCATCCTTGTAATTTTTCAAAAATTGCTGCTGCTTTCTTCTATTTTAAATTTACAAAAATCTATTAGTGTGACGCTCTTCCATCAAAATACAATACATTGCTTGCAAACATAATAGAAGTCCACAAAAAGGCCTTTCACAGCAAGTGAACAGTTGTGTTTCAGTGTTCACTCTAGTCTGAGGTTTAATTCTTTTGTAGGAGTGTAGATCCCGCTCCACTTACTTCAACCACCGCAGCGTGTACTCTGCTGAGTGTCTGTCACTGGCTCATCCTTGTAATTTTTCAAAAATTGCTGCTGCTTTCTTCTATTTTAAATTTACAAAAATCTATTAGTGTGACGCTCTTCCATCAAAATACAATACATTGCTTGCAAACATAATAGAAGTCCATAAAAAGGCCTTTCACAGCAAGTGAACAGTTGTGTTTCAGTGTTCACTCTAGTCTGAGGTTTAATTTTTTTGTAGGAGTGTAGATCCCGCTCCACTTACTTCAACCACCGCAGCGTGTACTCTGCTGAGTGTCTGTCACTGGCTCATCCTTGTAATTTTTCAAAAATTGCTGCTGCTTTCTTCTATTTTAAATTTACAAAAATCTATTAGTGTGACGCTCTTCCATCAAAATACAATACATTGCTTGCAAACATAATAGAAGTCCACAAAAAGGCCTTTCACAGCAAGTGAACAGTTGTGTTTCAGTGTTCACTCTAGTCTGAGGTTTAATTTTTTTGTAGGAGTGTAGATCCCGCTCCACTTACTTCAACCACCGCAGCGTGTACTCTGCTGAGTGTCTGTCACTGGCTCATCCTTGTAATTTTTCAAAAATTGCTGCTGCTTTCTTCTATTTTACATTTACAAAAATCTATTAGTGTGACGCTCTTCCATCAAAATACAATACATTGCTTGCAAACATAATAGAAGTCCACAAAAAGGCCTTTCACAGCAAGTGAACAGTTGTGTTTCAGTGTTCACTCTAGTCTGAGGTTTAATTTTTTTGTAGGAGTGTAGATCCCGCTCCACTTACTTCAACCACCGCAGCGTGTACTCTGCTGAGTGTCTGTCACTGGCTCATCCTTGTAATTTTTCAAAAATTGCTGCTGCTTTCTTCTATTTTACATTTACAAAAATCTATTGTGTGACGCTCTTCCAGAGGACAGCGTTTGTTGGCCAGTTGTGAGTCTGCAGCACATGGTTGATTTCATGCTGCACTGCCTGAGAAACGACCGCCGCATCGGCCACATTCTCACCACGTCAGATTATTGGGTGTACACCCTCCTAGACCCTCGTTACCGGGACAACTTACAAAGCCTCATCACACCGTTGAACCGGGACCGTAAAATGCTGGAGGACCAAGACACACTGTTGAAATCCATAATGTTCTCCATTCCAGCCGAGAGCGCTGCTGCTGCTACTGCTTTACAAAGCAGCTCTGTGCGTCGAGGCATTGTAGACACCTCTGCAACAAGAGGGAGCACAAGCAGCGCCTCTGCACAGGGCAAGAGCTGTATGTTACAAATGTGGCGAAGTTTTGTGACAGAGCCACCAAGGTGTACACCATAGTGATGGGAAATCTAGTTAATTTTGGTGATTAGTTCACCATGAACTAGTTCCCTGAAAAGATTAGTTCAAAAGATTAGTTCATTTAGTTCATTTAGTTCAGTTTTTCTCCACCCTATCCTGTGAGGAGCTGATAGGAAATGCATCATATGACCTCTGAACTAAATGAACTAGATGAACTGCTGAACAAAATGTTCTATTGAGAATGACTCAGGACAGCCTAGTTCAATCTGATGCCTCTGACTGAGCCCAGCAGTGCCACATAATGATTGTGTATGAGGGGGCTGAGAAGCAGTTCAGCATCCACCATTTTAAGAACAGAACAGGGGTCAGTGTTAAAGATTTTAGCAAGACTGATCTTCTAGGCTAGAGGCATGAACTACACACAGAAACACTCTCTCATACACACATATGAGCTGTGTCTGTGTACTGTGTGTGCAATTTCATTTTTTATTAATAATATTATTATTACTGTTATATTTGTATTTGATGTGTGGTATGCCTTGGAGGTGCTGGCTTGCCCTGCTGCCAGTGTATTATCTGAGCGTGTCTTTAGTGCTGCAGGTGGTGTACTAACAGACCGTCGCATGCGACTATCCTCAGACAATGTAGACCGGCTTATTTTTCTGAAAATGAACAAGGCATGGATCTCACCTGAATTTGCCTGTCTGTTTTCAGATTAAATAACTGTTTGCCAAAGTTTTCCAAGTCTCCTGTTATGTTCATCTTTCTACCACCTGAACTCTACTCCCTGGGCTACAACACTGCCAGTCACAGGGGAATGATCATTTACAAAACAAAATGTTATCCCCAACAAATAGTAGCGCAACGACTCCAGTGCCCACTTTATCGCCAGGCACTCTCTCTCTACAATGCTGTCTCTGTTTTTTGATGGAGTAAGTTTTAGACTCAGGAAACTAATGGGATGCTCCTCCCCGTTAAGCTCCAGTCCTGAGACAACACGGCACCCAGACCTACCTCTGACGCATCAGTCTGGACAATGAATTCTCTTTTGAACTCGGGTGTGCTCAAAACTGGTGACCCACACAGTGCCCCTTTTATTGCCCCTGTTGATGACCCCTTGCTGATTTATTAACCGGGTCCACCAGATCCATGGGTATTCTCTCAAACTGGACCTCTAAAATTTTTAATGGCACCAAGGGACTCACTAAATGAGGCTGAGGACTGTGTACCTGGCGCATGCGACAAGAGTTACAATACCGTTTAACTTCTTGATAGACCCCCAGCCAGTAAAACCGTTGTATAATTCTGTGTAGGGTTTTCTTTTGGCACAAATGTCACCCTAGTACATGCGCATGCGCTAAGTCCATTACCAACCTCCGATATGACTGCGGTAGCAGCAATTGCTAAAAAATTTCAACATGTATTTTATAAACCTGATACAGCAAATCTTGGTTCAGCTCTAATTGTTGAAATACTGTAGCTGCCCCGGGGTGTTGGGGTTCCCCATTGACAACCAGTAAATTTTCACGGGTTAGACTCAACGTAGGGGCCGCGGAGTTGCGCCTTAACAAATTTGTCACCTGTCACATTTAAGTATTACAATTCAGGTCCCGGTGTCAAATCTTCCATCTCCCCAACTAACACTTCGATAGGAGAGGGGTTTTCCTACTCCACCGAAGGCAAAGGTAATACTGCCCACTGCACACATGTGTTATGCATAGTGAGACTGATAGTAGCCAACAAAGTAGCTAACAAAGGCCACTTGTGATGGGCCTATCAGCGTAGGACCAATGCTACTCAAAAGATCTGCCATGATCCTGGACAAAATCTTGATATAATGGTCAATGAGTGAGAATGTACGATAGGATCCAGGCAGATGTGAAGGTTTGTTTGGTTTTAGTAGCAACTTCATGTGTGACATGTTTGAATGGCTGGGCAACGCTCCTGTCTCCAATATATGATTGAAGGTGCGTACCAATGTGGACGGGATATCCTCACTCAATAATTTAAATAATTTGGCTGTAAACCCGTCAGGTCCTGGAGCTTTCCCGTATTTAAAGTAACTTATCACCGCTGTCACTTCCGTCACCTCAATTTGTTTTTTTAAAAGGAGAAGCTGATAGTTTGTGATGGATGGTAACCGTATTCCATCTACAAAGGTGTTACCCTCCGCACTATCCGTATGTTCCACCTTATATAAGTCTGAGTAGTATTCTTGTAGAATGGTGTTTATGGTTCGAGGGTCTGTGTTCATGATCCCATGTTTATTCGTTAACGCTGTAATATGTTGATGACGAATGTGATTTCCTTTCGCTAGTCGTGCTAATAGTCTCCCTCATTTGCTACCATAACGATATACATCGGCTCTATAATTGTTATTACTGCTTCTCTCTCGTCGATATACCCATACGTGTAAGTCAGCCTTAGCCTGCTTACATCTATTTTTAACCTGTGTTGATGAACTTGTCTTGTTTACCGTGTACCTATTGCGTAATATCCTGCTAGCCTGCGAGTAGTTTGTCGCGATCTTCTTTTTTAGCGTTGTCTGATAACCTATTAGTTTCCCGCGCATTACTCCCTTCCCTGCTGCCCATAAAAGTTCCGGCCTATCCCTAGTATCTCCATTATCCCTTACATATTAAAAACACCATTGCTTCACGTGATGTCGAAACTTCTCATCCATTTAAAAATAGGTCGGGAAGCGCCAAGTTTGGTTTGGCCCCATCTGCACCATATCTGGCAGGGTCACTGATACGGGCGCGTGGTCATATATAGCTACGTTGTGCACATCTGCCTCTTCCACTCCCCTTAATAGCTCCTGTGCTAGCAATATATAATCTATTCTGGACCAAGAGTCATGTGGCGCCGAATAGAATGAATATTCACTGCCATCTGGGTTCAGGTGTGTCCAAATGTCTACAAAGTTACTCGTGTCTAGCAAGGGTTATTATAAACGTGTGTCATGTGATCGCACATTCATTCGCATCGACCTACAGTTCTTCACTGGTTCGATTCACCATATTTAAGTCACCACCGTGGGTGGTTTTAATGCTCTCCTATCGGCCTGATATGCTTGGATACCTGGGATAAATTCAGGAACGTCTCCAAACTCCCTACTCACATGTCAGCGCAGGAACCGTAAGAGGGAACGTGCTTGTTTTGTTGCGCATAGGTGGAGTTTTATACAGTAAATGATTACTGTTGTCTTATTTTTTGTGTCCCAAGGGCAGAATAAGTCTGCGTAACGTTACATTTTACAGACACTCATATAATAGACACACGCTACCCTAACCGTGACACAAGGAAGGTATTGTTGCCGGATAAAGCCGCCATTTTAGCGTCACTGTGCTGTTAATTCAGTTTGGGACAGAACGCTGCTCTGCTGACTCTGAGGGACAGTTAGAGATTGCGATTTTGTGTACTGTGCTTTAGGCAGGCTACTTTACCAACCGCTGTGTACATCTTCCTTTTGCCTTGCAGTGTTTTTTTCACAGCTCTGCAAGGTGTGTGTGTGAGTGCAGGTGACGCGCTGCAGTTTGCTCGGCATACAACGCTGTATGTAGGCATCTGCACATGTCACTCTCACACTCTTTTTTTTTTTTTTCTTTAGTGTAATTCTTGCTGCTCCATTCAATTGAAATTATAGTGTGACGTGCTTCCATCCGTATCCAATACATTGGTTGAAAACACTGTAGAAGGACACAAAAAGCCCTTTCACAGCTAAGAGTTGTGTTCACTGTAGTCTGAGATTTTAATTTATTCAATTTTGATCACGCTCAAGTTACTTCTTCAAGCAATGCTGCTTGTACTCTGCTGAGCGTGTCTTACTGCCTCATCCTTGTCATTTTTCTCGAATTGGTGTACATGTACATCAAAGTAGTCTTCATTTTGATCGAAATCCAAGCAGGTACCCGGACACTCTATGGCTGCTTTTATACGGTGGACTGGCTCCAACATTCAATAAGACTTAAGATGCAATCGGGCACCTTGTCAAGGCCCAATCCTCTTCTCCCTCTGATATAATAATAATAATAATAATCTTTATTTATATAGCGCCAACATATTCCGCAGCGCTTTACACTTTAACAGTTTCAAAACACAAGTCATAGGTAACAACGTTAACAATACAATAATTAAAGCAAAATCAGCCGACCCTGCTCGTGAGAGCTTACAATCTACAATGAGGTGGGGGAGATACAAAGTACAGGTGTGTATATATAATGGTGCATTTCCAATGATGGTCCAGCCATCTTGAGGGAGTGAGGCATGGATGGAGATAGTGAATGGGCTCCACATACACACTTAAACATAGAACGACTTTGGTTATTGAATGTGATAGGCCACTCTGAACAAATGTGTTTTGAGGGAGTGCCTGAAACCAGGCAAATTGTGGATAGTCCTAATTTCTTGTGGTAGAGCATTCCAGAGGATTTGCGCAGCGCGGGAGAAGTCTTGGAGTCGGGAGTGGGAGGTACGGATTACTGCAGAGGTTAGTCGAAAGTCATTTGCAGAGCGCAGCAGTCGGTTAGGCCGATAGATAGAAATGAGGGAGGAGATGTAGGGGGGTGCTGCACTGTGGAGAGCTTTGTGGGTGAGAACCAGTACTTTGAATTGGATCCTATAATGAATGGGCAGCCAGTGTAAGGACGCGTCCGAGTACCGATTAGCCAGATGGATGACCCTGGCTGCTGCATTAAGGATGGACTGGAGAGGGGATAGTCGAGTAATGGGGAGGCCAAGTAATAGAGCATTGCAGTAGTCCAGGCGGGAGTGGATCAATGCTACAGTGAGGGTTTTTGTTGTTTCCATGGTGAGAAAAGGGCGGATTCTAGAGATGTTCTTTAGGTGTAGACGGCAAATATCTAACAAACAGGTCATGCTGGAGAGACTTGCACCTACTGCCACTCAGGGTCTTCAGCTCCTTTGTGAGAAACTAATGTTTGGCCAGCCAGTATATCAAATAAAGTTCATGAGAAATGGGAACTGTGGTTGGCTTCACTTTTGGTACTGGGTGCTAATACCAAACCATGGTGTGCCATTCAATGGATATTCCTGGCTGGTTGGAGACAAGCTCATTCCCACAGAAAAGTACCAGAAAGCTAAGGAGATGGTGGCCTCTCTCAACATGAAGGAGTTTGCTCGTTGTCTAGGAGACCGACCACCCCTGCTGTGTACCTTGTCAACGTTGTGTTGAAGCTTGCAAGGATTAAGAGGTTACAGTGGTAAGTCTGGTTTTTACTAAAGATCCTGCTGTGTATTATAGTTTTTATGTTTTAAAAAAAATTTATCTTAGGAATGTTAAATAACTTTTTTTTTTTTTAAATACAATGTATCTTATGAATGTTAAATAATTTTTTTTTTTTTTTTATAAAATAAAATGTATCTTATGAATGTTAAATAACTTTTTTTTTTTTTTCAGGTATTTGATCTACCGTAGCTAGTTGCTGATCGTTGACTCTACACCCCTCTCCCCAGAATGTTACTCGGGTTATGGGGAGAAAATCACCGCTATTCCAGACTGATTTAATGTTAATGTGTCTGGCTCTTACACAGCACACAGCACTTGATGTTAGTTTATCTTTTTCCTAAATTATTTGTTACACTGCCCTTCTCACATTTTATTTGCACTTTTTTTTTTAAGTACAAGTTTTTTTACACTTCCTTGTTCTGTAAGTAGGCTTAATGGTTAAATGTTTTATACTAGATGTAAATATGTAACATGTAAATTTTATATTAAGATTTTGCAAATTATTAGGTCCACACCATCAGGCTCTTTCGTCCCCTCTCCCTCAGAGTAGCGGTAATATATCGGACCCCAGGCTAGCCCACACAGTTCCTTGACCACTTCTCTGCCTGGCTGCCGCACTTTCATGTCCTCAGAAGTACCAACCCTTATCCTTGGAGACTTCAACATCCCCATTAACAGCCCTACTTCCACACTCAAAACACATTTGTTCAGAGCGGCCTATCACATTCACTAATCAAAGTCTATGTGTAACTGTGTGTGTGTGTGTAGCCCATTCACTATCTCCATCCATCCCTCACTCCCTGAAAATGGCTGGACCATCATTGTAAATACACCATTGTATATAAACAACTGTACTTTGTAGCTCCCCCTCCTCATTGTATATTGTAAGGTCTCACGAGCAGGGGCGGCTTATATTGCTTTAATTATTGTATTGTTAACGTTGTCACTTATGACTTGTGTTATGAAACTGTTAAACTGTACAGCGCTGCAGAATCTGTTGGCGCTATATAAATAAAGATTATTATAGAGGCCCACTCAGTAGTGGTGAAGTGAACGGCGCAAATTGCGAGTTGATTGCGACTGATGCAGCTGATACTCCATTACTGCTGGCTGCTGCTCACACAACCGCTCCAACATATGTAACGTGGAATTCCACCTGGTGGGTACGTCACATATGATGCGATGTTCAGGAAGGCAAAATCTGCGTTGCAGAGCTGCAATGCGCGATCTGGCCATGGTGGAACGTCGCAAGTTAGCGCACTGTAGGCGGACCTTGTGCAGCAGTGCATCAAGATCCGGATAGTCCCTCAAAAAACTCTGGACGACCAAGTTTAGCACATGTGCCAGACATGGTATGTGAGTGACGTTGCCTAGGCCCAGACCTGCCACCAGATTTCGGCCATTGTCACACACTACCAAGCCTGGCTGGAGATTCGCTGGCAAAATACACATGTCGCTCTCTTGCTTTATGGCATTCCAGAGCTCCAGCGCTGTGTGGCTTTGATTCCCCATGGAAATTAATTTCAGGACGGCCTGTTGACGTTTGGCCACGTCTGTGCTCATATCGGTCAACAGGCTCGCTGTCTGGGTGTTATGTTTGACACCAATCTCTCCTTCACCTCCCATATACAATCTGTTGCCCGCTATTGCCGCCTACACCTAAAGAACATCTCTCCCGAATCCAAGTCTTCTCCCGCGCTGCGCCAATACTGTGGAATGCTGTACCCCAAGAAATTAGAACTATCCACAATTTGCATGTTTTCGGGCGCTCACTCAAAACACATTTCTTCATAGCGGCCTATCACATTCACTAATCAAAGTCATTCTATGTGTAAGTGTGTGTGTGTAGCCCATTCACTATCTCCATCCATCCCTCACTCCCTCAAAATGGCTGGGCCATCATTCTAAATACACCATTGTATATAAACACCTGTGCTTTGTATCTCCCCCACATATTTGTAAATTGTAAGCTCTCACGAGCATGTGCGGATTATATTGCTTTCATTATTGTATTGGTAACGTTGTTACTTATGACTTGTGTTCGGAAACTGTTAAACTGTAAAGCGCTGCGTAATCTGTTGGCGCTATATAACTAAAGATTCTTATTAAGCGTTCACGGGTCCATGTGGAGGTAGACCGTGACGGCTCCTGCAACGATGTTTCTGAGGAACTGTAGAAGGAGGAGTCAATGTGTACAGACTTGATTCCCGCAATCCTTGTAGTTGCCTAAACACGTACAGCGCCACTCGCAAGATCTGTACCCGGCTCCACAACATTGACCCAATGGGCAGTAAGGGAAAGGTATCGTCCCTGGCCATGGGTACTGGTCCACGCAGCGGTGGTCAGGTGGACATTGCTACTGACGGAGTTTAGTAGCGCATGTTTAATTTTAACCTCAACAACATGCTTTTGCAGACCAGGGACGGCTTGCCTGCTGAAATAAAATCAGCTTGGCACATTGTATTGTGGGACTGCCAATGCCATTAAGTTCCGTAAACTGTCAGTCTCCACCAAACTGAATGACAGCATTTCAAGGGACAGGAGTTTTGCAATGCCAGCATTCAGAAACTGTGCTCGTGGATGGTTTGCCGAGATTGGGCCTACACCCGATACGCCACAACCTGACACCCACAGATAAACAAGCCATAAAATCTATGAAAGATAACCCCAACATTATTATTAAACCAGCAGATAAGGGGGGGTGCTATCGTTATTATGAATAAGACCCAATCTATTGCCGAAATTCATAGACAACTGTCAGTTAACCTAACCTACAGACAACTCAATTGTGACCCTACATTTTACATCTGTCAAAAAATTGATCGTATCCTGACAAAACATCTTTAATTGATCACCATAGACTGTAAGACTATGACATTCCTTAATATTCAATACCCCATCACCCCTGTTTTCTACACACTCCCAAAAATCAACAAAAAACTACATTATCCACCCGCATACCCTAGAGGGATAATTCTCTGTGTTCTACAGTATCACCCAAATGTTTAACATGTTGCCTAATTGCTATGTATATATATTCTTCACCCTATGTATATATTGTATATATTGTATATATTATACATTGTCATTGACTGTAAATTTTTCTATCTCTTCCAGCGACTATTTGATAAAGGCCACTGCGTTGTCCAAAACGTCAGTCAGTAGTCTCATAGCTATTTTCTTTTTTCACATCAAGTGTGCAATAAAAATTTCAAATTTAACCATGACATATGCAGTTAAACTTGTGCAGTGATTCTCTATAGACTGTACATCTTCAGTGTGTCTTTGTAACTCAACTACGTGTTTTCTCCGCACATGTTTACACATATTTGTGGTATTGAGGTTACTGACACTTTACCTCTTTTTACTTTTTGATTACACAGCTTGCATTTGACATAGCAAATATCATCTGCAAGTGTGTGAAAAAAGGACCACGCAGTGCAAGTCCTGGGAGCGTCCGTTTAGACTTTTGTAAGAGAAATCCGAACAGGTGCCAAAATGGAGGCTACAGGCAACAGAGTATGCAGCCTAACTCTCCCTCCTGTTTGTACCGTTGGGGCAATCGCTTCCTCAGAGCTGCTACCACCACCTTCCTGTTCCTCACGCCATGTTGGGTCTTGGACCTCATCATCTCCACTAACCTCTTCCAACACCTGCTGCTGTTGGGTGGTCTGGCCACCACCATGCTCAACAGAAACTGGCACCTGAGTCTCATCATCATCAGATGCGTTCTGCGGTGTGCTGACCATCGGCACTGTCTCACCCGCCTCTTCAGATTCAGAGAGACACAGCTGTTGCGCATCACTGCATACTCCCTCTTCTTCACATTCCAGAATGCTGCTTGGCTGTGCCCCTGTTTGCAAACCAACAGATTCTGAGAACAGAAGCAGAGACTCAGCTGGCTCCTGTACAGAACTCTCTGACTGACTGGGCAATTTGGCAGGCGGTGAAGAGACAGATGGTTGATCAACAGTGCTGTGTTCCTGAGAGGAGGTGGAAGCAATTGAAGTCGATGCATTGGACCCTGGGCTCCAACACCGCCAGTTGTTGCCTGTAAGTGCTGTTAGCACAGTCAACACTTGCTCCTGTGTTACTGGGGTTGAGTAATGGCAGCTGTTCCCCTGCTGTGTGTACGACAAAAAGTCATGCTGCCTCCACCCTGTCCTCCTCTCATCCCTGGGCTTCAACACCGCCAGTTGTTGCTCGGAAGTAATTGGCACGGGTACTGACTCATGCCCACCCTGGTTACAGCACCACAGCTGTTTCCTGGCAGTGTCAACGTAAATTAGCCTCCAATAAGTTGTCCTGTCATGTTGCATTCCGGTTATCCGACTCTATGGTGCCTGCAGTTTAGGTGATTCCTATGTGTGCTGTGGGATATGTAAATAAAGGCTCTTTCCGTTGTTAAAATAGGACAAGCACCCACTGTAGGACTGTGTGATTTGGTAACTGCAGACGGCTTGCGGCTGTCAACTTACATTTTCATGGTGCCTTATGGTACCCGTCCGAGTTCCAGTACGTCAGCTGGTTCTCCACATGCCTTGCCTAGGTCCTCCATCTCGGTTTCCGAGTTCCTGCAATTGTCATGCTTGTCCTTGGTAGTGCTTTGGAGCACAGGTACTCCTGCTTAGTAACCGTGTCCCATGTAACGTCAGCTGTCACGGTGTGCCATTGGCTCTTTTCCTTCTGCTGCCCCTACGGGTTCCAGCACAGTCAGCTGGTCCTGTCTTACTTGCATTGGCTCTTGTACCTTCTGCTACCCGTCGGGTTCCAGTGCTGTCAACTGGTTCTCCGCAGTGCCTTTGGCCTAGGTGCCTCCATCTCGGTATCCGAGTTCCTGCAATGTCTGCTTGTCCTTGGTAGTGCTTTGGAGCACAGGTACCTCCTGCTTAGTAACCGTGTCCCAGTAACGTCAGCTGGTCCTCGGTTGTGCCATTGGCTCTTTTCCTTCTGCTGCCCCTCCGGGTTCCAGCACAGTCAGCTGGTCCTCGTTACTTGCATTGGCTCTTGTACCTTCTGCTACCCGTCGGGGTTCCAGTGCTGTCAACTGGTTCTCCGCAGTGCCTTTGGCCTAGGTGCCTCCATCTCGGTATCCGAGTTCCTGCAATGTCTGCTTGTCCTTGGTAGTGCTTTGGAGCACAGGTACCTCCTGCTTAGTAACCGTGTCCCAGTAACGTCAGCTGGTCCTCGGTTGTGCCATTGGCTCTTTTCCTTCTGCTGCCCCTCCGGGTTCCAGCACAGTCAGCTGGTCCTCGTTACTTGCATTGGCTCTTGTACCTTCTGCTACCCGTCCGGGTTCCAGTACCGTCAACTGGTTCTCCGCAGTGCCTTTGGCCTAGGTGCCTCCATCTCGGTATCCGAGTTCCAGCAACGTCTGCTGGTCCTTGGTATTGCTTTGGAGCACAGGTACCTCCTGCTTAGTAACCGTGTCCCAGTAACATCAGCTGGTACAAGGTTGTGCTACAAATACAAGATACAGAACAAGAGACACAAGAACATTAAGCAGAAGATCTAAAAGCAGAAGAACATGAAGTATAAGACCAAAATGAAGAGCAAAATATATGCTCTAAATTATAAGCAGAAGAAGACTAAGCAGTGTATGGGGGTGAGTCCGTTCCTCCTCGTGGTGCCCCTGGTAAATGCCTGATGCTGCAGGCTAAACTGAACACGGACAAATACTGTTGTAATTTAAATCTTTTGTGGCAGCAAGAACGGAACGATGAAAAAATCATACTTTTACAGATTACAAGTACAGTAATCTATGTCACAAATAAGAATATGATGAAGAAGATGAAGGACTATAATATGAAGAAGAATAATAGTTTAAAAAGAACAATATGAGTAATGTTAACAAAAAGATGAAACGCAAGAAGTTTTAGAAGAAGATAAAGAAGGTGAAGATGAAGAATAATTTGATGACAAAGATGATGCTGCTGAAGATTATGAAGGAGAAAGTGTGGCAAAAGTTAAAAAGGTGAAGAGCATGGAAGTTGTGAAACATACATATTTGCCAAAATAGAAAAAAGGTTAACAACATTGTCAATTTCTTCGTCAATCCGAACGTATTTCCTAAAAAAAAAAAATTAATGCTATTCCATTGGATTGGGTTAAACATCTATGCCTTTAATGTCTCCTCAACCTCCCCCAATACATTCTACATTACTCTTTGTTGTTTTCCTTCATGTACAATTAACCTACAAGGCAAGAATGGGTTTTTTTTAATTTCGATATTTTGTTCCCATAGACTTACATTGGACTTCCGGTATCGGTATCGGGTATCGCCGATATTTTTTGGATATCGGCGATACCATTCCGATTCCGATACTTTTGGATATCGGAAAGTATCGCTCAACTCTACCCAACGCATTTCGCCCACCGGGCTCATCAGGAGGCTCGATACGCCGATGACATGTGTCTTCCAATATGGTGTAGTAACAAGCCGATGCACGGAAACCGCTCTTCTTTTCAAGGAACGTCACCACCCCCATTTCTGACTCACCACCTATCAGTGGATATCCCCGCGGTGATGCCTATCGCATCATAAATAGACACGCCTTCTTTGTATCACGTCACAGTGACTCATCACCTAGCTATGGGCGTCTCTGCAGTAGTACCTCCCATATCTCGTATGGACACTCCCTCCAGCGTGTCACGTCACTGTGACTCAACACTTAACTGTGGATGTCTCTGCAGTGATATCTCCTGCGACACATAGGAACGCTCATTCCAAACTATCGCGTTATATGTCTCACCCCCTGACGGAGGGTATCCTAGCGGTGATGCTTCTCGCATCATGTACAGTCATTTCTTCCAATGTGTCGTGTCATGTGACTCACCTCCTAGCGGTGAGTGTTATCACAGTGATGCTTACCGCATCATGTATAGACACTCCCTCTAGTGTTATCATATCACAAAAAGTTCACCACCGAGAGATTCCACCTCTTAGGCGGCGGAGATTCAGTAAGTGAAATATGACTTCGCACGTCTATATACTACAGTAGGGGGTGTCACTTACAATACTTTATTCTCTGAAACATTGCCCCCACATTCTCTGTAGTGATATCTCTTACGCCACATAAGGACGCACATTCCAAACTATCGCGTTATATGTCTCACCCCCTGACGGAGGGTATCCTCGCTGTGATGCTTCTCGCATCATGTACAGTCATTTCCTCCAATGTGTCGCGTCATGTGACTCACCTCCTAGCGGTGAGTGTTACCACGGTGATGCTTACCGCATCGTGTATAGATACTCTCTCTGGTGTTATCATATCACAAAGAGTTCACACCGAGAAATTCCACCTCCTAACCGGCGAGGATTCAGTAAGTGAAATATATCCTCGCACGTCTATATAATGGTACTACAGTAGGGGATGTCTCTTATAATACTTTATTCTCTGAAAAATTACCCCCACTTTCCATTCACCATCTAACGTAGGATAAATGTGGATAACCTTAAAGTCACACGTCTCATATTTCAATCAGACATTAGCCCAGATACGTAGCTCACAGACAGGTTGCCTGTCAAATATCGGTAACATTTCCTTCTCAGAACCATCTTGTTCAATCAAAATAGGAAACGACGGATATAGAGGGATGTATAAATCAAAAAGAAGAGCGATACTCAGATACCTGAGATGTAAATATAGATATATATGACTCCCTATAAAAAAGAGGGTACCTATTAACAAAAAATTGACAGCCAAGCTGCCTTTTATTAGGTCCCTAACATCATATTGGCTATAAAAAACAGGCAGAAGTGAAGTAAGTTAGAGAAAACAGGCAAAAGAGAGTTGCTCATTCAGACCATATGGTTCTTGGGAGCTCAGTCTGAAGATCCACTCACACTCCCTCTTTAGGATCCTTTTATCAGTGTTGCCCCCCTTGGATTGATGTGCACGACCTCAATGATCATGAATTTGATATCACTGGGGTTACCACTATGACAGGAGAGCATATGATTCGCTAGAGGAGTCTCTCTCCTATTACGGATATCCCCCAGATGCTCTCCTACTCTCCTTCTAAACTTTCGTCCAGTCTTGCCTATATAGTCTTTAGGACAGGAACATGTTGCTTTGTATACAACTCCAGCCGTTTTACAATTTGAAAAATCCCGTATATAAAATACCTTACCCGTAGATGAACTGGAAAAAGATTTTGAGGGTAACATCCATTTGCAAAAACTGCAATTACCACATTTAAAGAACCCCTGAGGTTTCCTGTCCAGCCAAGTCCCTTTCATGAGAGGTCTTTTATATTGACTATGGACAAGTAGGTCTTTCAAGGATCGACCTTTCCTAAAGGTGATGTTGGGGCGCATTCCCACAGCATCCCTTAGGTCGGGATCCATCCTAAGAATTTCCCAATGTTTTGTTAGGATTCTCCTGACCTCCTGATGTCCCCGGTCAAAAGTGCCAATTACCCTAACTATTTCGGAAGGATCATTCTTAGGGCGTTTTTGTAAAAGTTCCTGTCTATCTGATTTCCTGGCAAAATCCAGGGCCGTATCGAGCACATGGGTAGGGTAGCCTTTCTCTTTGAACCTTGTGAACATGTCACCAACTTGGTTCTGGAAGGAATCACTTCTTGAACAGTTCCTTCTTAATCTTAGAAATTGACCCTTAGGGATCCCTCTTTTGAGTGGAACAGGATGATGGCTCTGCCAATGGAGAAGACTGTTTGTGCTTGTAGGTTTGCGAAAGATGCTGGTAGAAAGGCCCCCATCCTTCTCTTTTCTAATTGAAAGATCCAGAAACGATAATTGATTACTATGAATCTCAAATGTAAACCTCAGATTGATATCATTATGGTTCAGAACTTCAATATATGATTCAAAAGTATCCTTTGGCCCTGTCCAGATGATAAAGACATCGTCTATGTATATGTACCACATGGCGATGTTCTCTTGCCACCATCCAACATCACCCCGAAAGACAACAGTCTCCTTCCACCAGCCCAGGAACAGATTGGCGTACGATGGGGCACAAGGACTCCCCATCGCAGTGCCCCTGAGCTGGTGGAAATGTTTGCCATCAAAGCCAAAGGAATTATGGGTAAGGACAAAATCAAGAAGGGACAACACAAACTTTGTGTGTTCCCTACATGGTATAGATCTCTGCTGTAAAAAATATGCTACACCTTTTATACCCAACTGGTGTGGAATGCTACTATATAGCGCCTCGATGTCAATTGATGCAAGCCAAGACTCGCCCTCCAAATGAATTCCCTCTAGTTTGGTAAGTAAATCTGATGTATCCCTCAGATAAGATGGTAACGAGGTTACAAAGGGGCGCAAGATCTCATCAATGTAGACGCCACTATTCTGTGTCAGGGAATCTACCCCCGAGACAATAGGTCTCCCTTTAAGGGGGACTAGCCCCTTATGTATTTTTGGCAATGCATAAAAAGTAGCCAACACCGGAAACTTTGGAAATAGAAATTCAAACTCAGACTTTGAGATAAGTTTAGTTGTCAAGGCCTCCTCCAAAAGTATTTTAAGTTCCTCCTTAAAAGTAGCCAAGGGATCAGTTGGGAGAATCTCATAGGTGCAATTATCCAGTAGTATATTAGAACACATTGTCCGATATTCAGTATGATTCATGATGACCAAGTTCCCTCCTTTATCGGAAGACTTAATGACCAATTGGTCATTCTTCCGCAAAGTCTCCAAAGCCCTCCGTTCAATGGCAGATAAATTATCCTGTGATTCAAAATTATGCAGGCCTACTCTCTTGAGGTCTCAACTAATGATAGAAAAATGTCAATGTTACTTGTGTTGTTTATTGGTGGCGTTTTAACACTCTTGTTTTTTAGATTGGTAAAGGGTCCTTGTCCCTCCCCCTGTCTGGTGTCATTTTCTCTCAAAAGACCGAGGAGTGCTTGATAACCCTCAACATCCTCATCACTGAGTCCTTGCCGTTGACATTCTTCTCGGCTATTGTTCCTGAAAAATTTCTTCCATTTTAATTTCCTGCAGAACAGATTCAGATCTTTTACCCATTCAAAACAGTTAAAATTATTCGTCGGGACAAAATTCAAACCTCTTAATAGTACATCCAGTTCCTCCCTTGTTAGGGTATGCGAGGACAGGTTAATAACCCGACCCCTGGTCATTGAAACCGGGTTCTTAGATAGTAACCCGTCCTCGCCCCCTGCTCCAAAAAAGACACTGAGGAGGAGGAGGAGGCAGCAGCGAGTCCCTGCGGACATGGAACTGTGGGGAATGACATCTGAAAACCTCCCTTTGTGGGGCCTTCCCCCTTCTTCCACTTCTCCCCGATCTCCCCCTTCCACTTTGCCATCTCTATAGGGAGTCATATATATCTATATTTACATCTCAGGTATCTGAGTATCGCTCTTCTTTTTGATTTATACATCCCTCTATATCCGTCGTTTCCTATTTTGATGAACAAGATGGTTCTGAGAAGGAAATGTTACCGATATTTGACAGGCAACCTGTGAGCAACGTATCTAGGCTAATGTCTGATTGAAATATGAGACGTGTGACTTTACGGTTATCCACATTTATCCTACGTTAGATGGTGAATGGAAAGTGGGGGTAATTTTTCAGAGAATAAAGTATTATAAGAGACATCCCCTACTGTAGTACCATTATATAGACGTGCGAGGATATATTTCACTTACTGAATCCTCGCCGGTTAGGAGGTGGAATATCTCGGTGTGAACTCTTTGTGATATGATAACATCAGAGGGAGTATCTATACACGATGCGGTAAGCATCACCGTGGTAACACTCACCGCTAGGAGGTGAGTCACATGACGCGACACATTGGAGGAAATGACTGTACATTGTCAGGGACACCGCACTGCACTTGCTCACTGAGCCAGTGCGTGTGTCCTGAGTGAACAAACTGTGCCCAAAGATACCTGTATAGTAGAGCCGCAGCAGGGAAGACGTGTGTTTCTGAGGAACAGGACCTTCCGCAGCATGTGACTGCCAAGGGGCGGAGCCAGCCACACGTCTCTCAGAGGCAGCAGTATCAGGTAGAGAATGTTTCAGGCCGAGGGACCTGCAGGCACGTGACTGCCTAGGGGCGTGGCCTAAGCTCCAGAGATCTAGGAGGTAAAGGAAAACTCCTAGAAGGGTAACTACGAAATAAAGTTACCAAGGGGCATAGACAGAATGGATGGTCAGGATAGCCAGGTCATACACATAGAGGGCGACGAAGTACAAAAGGAGCAGGCAGAGAATAACCAGAACACAGCCAAGGAGTCATCCACAGACGGAACAACGCAGTACAAAAGGGACAGGCAAAACTCGTAACAGGGACACAGCCAAATCAGAACCAGACAGACAAAACGAAGCACAGGCACAATGCACTGGCACAAGCACAGGGTCAGACACACTCAGCCAAAGGTCAGAGTATAAACGACAAAGGCTGGCTTCACAGTGAGGCTATAAAAAGCCTCCCAGGACCCAGAAAGAGGCCAACCAAGTTAACCCCGCAACTACCTGATCCAAGAACCCAGTAAACCATGACAGTACCCCCTTCTTAATGGGGGGCCTCTGGACCCCCAGGTTTCCCAGGATTCCGAGCATGGAATGCCCGAACCAGACGGTCAGCATGTACCGATCTGGCCGGCACCCAAGACCGGTCCACTGGACCATACCCCCTCCAATGCACCAGGTACTGTAAGGACCCCCGAGACCGCCGGGAGTCTACAATATGTTGTACCTCAAATTCCATGTGCCCATCAACCAAGGCTGGGGAGGGAACAGCAGCTGGTTCTTCTACTACCGATCCCAAGGGTTTTAGCAAGGATCTATGGAATACGTTATGGAGTTTCAAAGCGGGGGGGAGGCGAAGACGATACACCACAGGGTTAATTACCTCAATGATCTCATAGGGACCTATGAACTTGGGCCCCAGTTTGGCGGAGGGTAGACGAAGACTTATGTTTCGCGTGGAGAGCCACACCTTGTCCCCACACTGCAACACCTGAGCAGGGTTCCTTTTTTTATCTGCAAAACGCTTATAAGTCTCCTGAGCCCTAAACATATTCAACCGAACTTTTGACCACAGATCCCTGATTCGGTTAACACAGTCCTCAGCTCCTGGACAGCCCGAATCTAAACGTGAGAATTCACCAAAATGAGGGTTCAAACCATAATTAATAAAAAACGGTGACCTACCGGTAGATTGATTGGTACGGTTGTTGAAGGCGAACTCCGCTAACGGTAGGGCATCACACCAGTCGCTTTGCAGAGTAGAAACCAAACATCGAAGAATTTGTTCAAGCGACTGGTTGGTGCGCTCCGTCTGCCCGTTACTCTCTGGGTGGTAGCCTGAGGAAAAAGACAAAGATATCCCCAACCTTTTGCAAAATGCCCGCCAAAACTTGGCCACAAATTGTGCCCCTCTGTCAGATACAATATTCATAGGTACCCCATGTAACCGTACAATCTGTGCGAGGAAATGCTTAGCGAGAGTCTCTGCAGTAGGTAGACTTGCCAGAGGTACAAAATGCGCTAACTTAGAAAACCTGTCCACAACTACCCAGATAACCGTGTTACCCCGAGAAGAAGGAAGGTTGGTAATGAAGTCCATGGACAAGTGGGTCCATGGCCTTCCTGGAATTGGCAAAGGCACCAATTCCCCGGCCGGCCGGCAATGAGAGCTCTTAGAACGAGCGCATACCCCACATGCAGCGACATGCTTCTTAATATCTGAAGCCATCAAAGGCCACCAAAAAACTCTAGCCACTGCCTCTCGTGTGGCAGAAATGCCTGGGTGAGCACTCAGTTTTGAATCATGGAACTCCCGCAGGAGCCTGGTGCGTAACTGCCGAGGAACAAACAATTTGTTTTCGGGTTTGGACCTTGGAGCTAAAGATTGAGCCCCCACAATCTCCCGCTCCAATTCCGACGACACTTCAGCTATAACGACATTGGGTTGAAGAATGGGGGACGGCGGGTCAGGGGCGGAAATCGGCTCAAAACTACGTGATAAAGCATCAGCTTTCACGTTTTTAGACCCTGGGCGAAAAGTTATAGAAAATTGAAATCTGGAAAAAAAAAGTGACCAACGGGCTTGCCTAGGAGTCAGTCTTTTAGCAGATTTGATATACTCTAGGTTTTTGTGGTCAGTGATGACTGTGATGGGGTGAGCCGCCCCCTCCAAAAAATGCCTCCATTCCTCGAACGCCAATTTGATTGCTAAGAGTTCTCTATTACCAACGTCATAATTTCTCTCAGCCTGAGAAAATTTTTTCGAGAAATAGGCACAAGGTTTGAGGTTAGTCAGAGAAGTAGGTCCCTGTGACAACACTGCCCCCACCCCAACCTCCGAAGCATCAACTTCAACCACAAACGGCTTGGATGAGTCAGGTTGAACCAGAACAGGAGCGGATGTGAAACAATTTTTCAAAGTTAAAAAAGATTGTTTGGCCGACGGGGACCAGTTCCTAACATCTGCCCCTTTACGTGTGAGATCCGTGAGGGGTTTCACAATCTGAGAAAAACCATTGATAAACCTGCGATAGTAATTCGTGAATCCCAAGAAGCGCTGGAGTCCTCTAAGGTCCCGAGGCTGGACCCACTCCATAATGGCTTGCACCTTCTTGGGATCCATACGAAACCCCTGTGGAGAGATTATGAGACCCAAAAATGATAGCTCCTGAACGAAGAAAGAACATTTCTCCAGCTTTACAAATAAATGATTTTCCCTGAGTCTTTGAAACACAGTTTTAACATGTGATAAATGTGAATGTCTGTCAGAGGAATATATCAGTATATCATCCAAATAGATCACAACAAAACGGCCAATGAGGTCCGAAAAAACTACATTAATGAAATTTTGAAACACAGCTGGAGCATTGGTGAGACCAAAAGGCATGACGAGATTCTCAAATAACCCCTCAGTAGTAAGAAAAGCAGTTTTCCACTCATCCCCTTCCCGTACTCTTATCAAATTATAAGCCCCCCTGAGGTCCAATTTTGAAAACCACTTGGCCCCAGAGAGCTGGTTACAGAGATCAGGAATCAGAGGCAGGGGGTATGTATTCCTGACTGTGATTTTATTAAGTTCTCGAAAGTCGAGGCAGGGACGTAGACCGCCATCCTTCTTTTTAACAAAGAAAAACCCCGCAGCTACTGGGGACACTGAGGGCCTTATATGCCCTTTGTGAAGACTTTCAGCAATGTATTGCTTCATAGCCAGGCGCTCCGGGCCTGACAAATTAAACAGACGGGCCTTGGGCAATTTGGCTCCCGGGACAAGATCAATAGCACAGTCAAATGATCTATGCGGGGGCAGAGCCTCAGCCTCACTTTCAGAGAACACGTCCTCAAAGTCTTTCAGGTACTCCGGAATACCCTCCAGACCAACAGAAGATATTGAGACAGGTTTTGCAAGTTTCATACAATCAACAGGTTTATGGCAACAGTCGACACATTGGGATCCCCATTTAATAATCTCCCCTGATTCCCAGTCAATCACCGGGTTGTGGCGTTGAAGCCATGGCATACCCAGCACTAGCCCTGTGGGCAATTTGTCCATGACAAAACATTCCATGTCTTCCTTGTGGGAAGAACCGACCTGCAAAGAGAACCTTTTGGAAGCATAAAGAATCCCTGTTCGGGTAAGAGGGGAAGAGTCGATAGCAACAATTTTAAGGGGTGTCTCCAGCCTGACTGTCCCTATCTTATGTTGGGAGATGACACAGGAACTGATCAGATTGAGAGATGAACCACTGTCCACCAATGCTGTCGAGAAAAAACGATAGTTGTCTACCAATAGTTCCACCTTTAATACGACTTTAGAACATGAGGAAAATAGTACCTGAAGGTCTGGGCAGCCTCTTCGAGCGCTACCCAGACCTAGTAGTTTTCCGCCGTCTTAGATGATGGACAGGTGGGACAATCTTTTCTCAATGTCCGGACTCTCCACAATAGAAACAGAGTTGTTTCTCCCGGCGATGTCTTCTCTCCTTCTCTTTTAGCGAGGTGGTGCCAATGTCCATGACCTCAGTAGTGGCTCCAGTCTCTTTGCTGCCAGCAAACAGTGAGGTTTCACACTGCATGATACCCCTGGCGCGTAGCCTGCGGTCCATTCGTACGGCCTGGGTTATGGCGTCCTCCAAAGTATCAGGTGGAGGATGAAGGGCCAGGGCGTCCTGGAGACGTTCAGACAGGCCTCTGCGGAATAGCCCTCGAAGGGCGGCATCATTCCAGGAGACCTCCGCTGCCCAACGTCGGAACTCCGAACAGAACCACTCGGCTGAATGTTTACCCTGACGAACACTCATTACCATGTCCTCAGCCATACGGACCCTGTCAGGCTCATCATAGATGCGGCCCAGGGCATGAAAAAAACATCAACAGTCATCCTCTCAGGAGCAGAAGGAGAGAGAGAAAAAGCCCAGGCTTGTGGGGCCCCCCGAAGTAGGGAAATAATGACCCCCACCCTCTGGAACTCATCCCCAGAAGAGCGAGGCCTCAGGAGAAAAAAAGTTTACACCCCTCCCTGAAGGCTCTGAACTCATTTTTATCCCCTGAGAAGTAGTCGGGCAGTTTAACTGGAGATTCAGGAGATACCAATGACACATCCTTACCACCTGTACCCAGAGACCCCGCAGCGACAGCCCCATGTACGGTATCTACCAGCTGCTGCTGGGTCTGAGCCATCATGCGCTGCTCAACATTCAGCTCCTGGAACCTTTGCGTCAGATGTTTCACCTGACCTGCTAACACCTGCATGGGATCCATGGGGATAACACTCCTAAATCTCCCCCTCAGAAAAAAAAATGTAACGGTCGTTTATAATGTCAGGGACACCGCACTGCACTTGCTCACTGAGCCAGTGCGTGTGTCCTGAGTGAACAAACTGTGCCCAAAGATACCTGTATAGTAGAGCCGCAGCAGGGAAGACGTGTGTTTCTGAGGAACAGGACCTTCCGCAGCATGTGACTGCCAAAGGGCGGAGCCAGCCACACGTCTCTCAGAGGCAGCAGTATCAGGTAGAGAATGTTTCAGGCCGAAGGACCTGCAGGCACGTGACTACCTAGGGGCGTGGCCTAAGCTCCAGAGATCTAGGAGGTAAAGGAAAACTCCTAGAAGGGTAACTACGAAATAAAGTTACCAAGGGGCATAGACAGAATGGATGGTCAGGATAGCCAGGTCATACACATAGAGGGCGACGAAGTACAAAAGGAGCAGGCAGAGAATAACCAGAACACAGCCAAGGAGTCATACACAGACGGAACAACGCAGTACAAAAGGGACAGGCAAAACTCGTAACAGGGACACAGCCAAATCAGAACCAGACAGACAAAACGAAGCACAGGCACAACGCACTGGCACAAGCACAGGGTCAGACACACTCAGCCAAAGGTCAGAGTATAAACGACAAAGGCTGACTTCACAGTGAGGCTATAAAAAGCCTCCCAGGACCCAGAAAGAGGCCAACCAAGTTAACCCCGCGACTACCTGATCCAAGAACCCAGTAAACCATGACATACATGATGCGAGAAGCATCACCGCGAGGATACCCTCCGTCAGGGGGTGAGACATATAACGCGATAGTTTGGAATGTGCGTCCTTATGTGGCGTAAGAGATATCACTACAGAGAATGTGGGGGCAATGTTTCAGAGAATAAAGTATTGTAAGTGACACCCCCTACTGTAGTATATAGACGTGCAAAGTCATATTTCACTTACTGAATCTCCGCCGCCTAAGAGGTGGAATCTCTCGGTGGTGAACTTTTTGTGATATGATAACACTAGAGGGAGTGTCTATACATGATGCGGTAAGCATCACTGTGATAACACTCACCGCTAGGATGTGAGTCACATGACACGACACATTGGAAGAAATGACTGTACATGATGCGAGAAGCATCACCGCTAGGATACCCTCCGTCAGGGGGTGAGACATATAACGAGATAGTTTGGAATGAGCGTTCCTATGTGTCGCAGGAGATATCACTGCAGAGACATCCACAGTTAAGTGGTGAGTCACAGTGACGTGACACGCTAGAGGAGTGTCCATACGAGATATGGGAGGTACTACTGCAGAGACGCCCATAGCTAGGTGATGAGTCACTGTGACGTGATACAACAGAAGGCGTGTCCATTTATGATGCGATAGGCATCACCGCGGGGATATCCACTGATAGGTGGTGAGTCAGAAATGGGAGCGGTGACATTCCTTGAAAAGAAGAGCGGTTTCCGTGCATCGGCTTGTTACTACACCATATTGGAAGACACATGTCATCGGCGTATCGAGCCTCCTGATGAGCCCGGTGGGCGAAACGCATTGAGGCATATAGAGTGGGGTGACGGGTGGCAAATCTGTCAGATAAGTATGGCAGATGTACACTTGAACAGTTAATCCATGAAGTCATACGACTGGGCGATGGTCTGATATTTGTGGTGGTCCTTATCAGAGAGCCACTATATTGTGCTATATTGATCTATGAGGCCGGATTGGGGCTTAGGGCTGTCTTTAGACATAGTTTTTCTTTGTCTAATCGTTAGGGGTCCCCTTAATTATTGGGTAGTGGGATTCCCTAGATGTGGTAGGGTTCAATAGGGCCCCTAGGGTTAGCCATCGAGGAGCGGGGGCGCCACAACGTTCCCCCCTAGGGTGCCAACCTCCGCGGTCAGGTAGGAGTGAGCCTAGGTATCACCCTAGGGACAGCTCAGTGGTACCCAATTTTAGTCGAATGCCTACAGCCAACTGTTGCCTATACCATGGGCTAGGCAGCACTGTCCCACCGCCGCTGTCCCCTGTGGACCCTGCATCCACCACATTAACCCGGTGCTATCATGGTTTAGGACATGGTTAATGTACTGTCCACTCAGGGTTAACTTTTGCTGGCCTCCAGTCAGGGTATAGGACATGGTTAATGTCCTACTCTCTCAGGGTTAACTTTTGCTGGCCTCCCTTTGGATCTGGGAGGGGTATTTATACCCACTCCAGAGGAAGCTTCTCTGTCAGCTATACTGTTGTGTTGACTGTGTATCTGACCCCCCTGGTTTGCTTGTCTACTGCTCTGTTTGTTTGATTCCCGTGTATTACCTGGTCTGTCCGCTCAATCTGCTCTCTGCCTCACGTTTTGGTACTATTGTCTTTTCCGGTTCTGACCTCCTGGCTTGGCTATTGATACTCTGTTACAGTTTTGTCCCTATTGTACCGTCTATTGCCCGTTCTGGTTTACTGATCTACTGCTACGTCCTGACTATCCGTTCTGTCTAATCCTTTGGTACTGTCGTGCTATCTCATGCTCTGATCTCGGCCTGTCCTGGTTTTCGTCTCTGTCTATGCCCCTCGGTAACTTTATCCCGTCGTTACCCTGCTAGGAGTTTTCCTTCAACTCCTAGAGCTCTGGAGCTTAGGCCATGCCCCCAGCAGTCACATGCTTCAGGTCCTGTTAGTCTGAAGTACACATCATTCATCGCTGCTGCCTCGCTCCACAGGTATCTTTTAGCACAGTTTGTTTGACTCAGGTCATGCGCACTGGCTCAGTGAGCAAGTGCAGTGCAGTGCTCCTGACAAGTGCGCAGTGATGGACACGTAACGGCCCTGGCCATGCCTACTGGCCCATGCATCTGTTGTGAGGTGCACCTTTCCACTCACTGATTGTTTGAGTGCATGGACAATGCGGTCTTTCACATGCAGGTGGAGGGCAGGGATGGCTTTTCTAGTAAAGAAGTGCTGACTGGGTAGGTCATAGCGTGGGACAGCATAGGCCATGAGCTCTCGGAACGCTGCACTTTCAAACAAGCGGAAGGGCATCATCTCTAATGAGATCAGTTTGGCAATGTAGGCGTTCAAAGCCAGTGTACGCTGATGAGAGGATGAGTCCTTTCTTGTCCTACTCAGAGTGTCTGCTAGGGCGAGCTGGACTTGAGAGCTGCATATGGGGGAACTAGAGGTGGACATGTCGGACTGAGAGGGGGTTGGTGATGGTGGTGGTGGTGGTGATGGCCTAGATTCAGTCTTTCGTTGCAAAAACATTGTGATTCCCTGACTGCTTTGGCCTTGCGACGACACCTCAACATTTCTTGCTGGTGGTGTGCTAACCGGTGGGCTTACAGTGGGGAAGCGATGTAGCGTTGCTGGCTACCTTCAGTCGGAGTAGGTGCACATGTGCTACCTGAGGTTTTGTAGTCCGTCCATGCTCGAAAGTGCATGGTGATTAAATGTCTAAGCATGCAACTGGTATTCAAATTTCGGAGATTTTTCCTTTGGCTAAAGGTCCTTCCGCACTTCTTACAGATAACCTTTGCCTCATTAATAGGATTTTGGTAAAAAAAAGTGCCACACTGCACTCTTCTTACTAAGGGATACATTTTCGGGGCTTGCACGCTGTGCTAATTTGACCGTCTGGCCAAGCTGTCCTGCAACCCTTTTTGTTTTTTTAACACGTTTTTGGACAGCTACGGGCCTGCCAGATATCGATGCCTGCTGTGGATCCTTCTCCTCTTCTGAGCTGTTGCCAGCGGCACCCTCTTCCCCCAATGGATGCCAATCCGGGTCAACAACTGGGTCATCCATCACCTCCTCTTCAATTTCATCTGCACCTTCCTTTGAGTCACCGTGTAAGGTGGTATAGTATGTGGGAAGGGGCACCTGAGTTTCATCAGCGTCAGATTCTGGCTCAGTAGACTGCGAGGGCAATGTAGTGCTCTGGGTGAATGTACCAGCAGAATCATCTAGCAGTGGCTGTGCATCAGTGCACTCCATGTCAGATTCATCTTGGACTGGGGAATTCAGGAATTGACTTGATAACCCAGGCATGGTATGTGAAAAG
>JARQOD010000001.1:381406470-381451540 GCA_033576555.1 Oophaga sylvatica | reverse complement strand
TTTTATTAGAGATTAATTAATTTCTGCATTATAGGGTCTTTCTTGAAGCTAATGGTCGACCATAAAAAATGACGATGTAAAATATTGGGATACCGGACATTCCATTTGTTGACCTACCCTGAGTGGGAGGCATTAAGCTAATCCGAATAGAATTATCTTCACATAACGGTGTAACATATCAAGACACCGCACTTCCAGACCTGATCAATTTCAATTAAGAGATATTAATTATTGGTCCCTCTAGTAGCCATCTTGATATCACCCATCAATAATTGTGTGTTCACTTTGTTTTTGTTTTTAATTATTTGGGGCTTAGGGCTGTCTTTAGACATAGTTGATCTTTGTCTAATCGTTAGGGTCCACTTAATTATTGGGTAGTGGGATTCCCTAGACGCAGTAGGGTTCAATAGGGCCCCTAGGGTTAGCCATCGAGGAGCGGGGCGCCACAACGTTCCCCCCTAGGGTGCCAACCTCCGCGGTCAGGTAGGAGTGAGCCTGGGTATCACCCTAGGGACAGCTCAGTGGTACCCAATTTTAGTGGGATACACATATTTTCTGTTTGTGTTTTTGTTTCTGTGTCACTTGTTTGGGTGTTTACCCATTGTGGTAATTTTATTAATAAAGTATTGCCTATAGGGCCTTTTTTTATGATTTTTGATATTGATGCCCTTGTATTGTTGAATAAATTGTGACTATAGGCATTCGACCCTGCTCCTCCTCCTCCTCCTCCAGAAGCGAAAGCTCATTGACAGAGCGCAGTCGCACGAGCACTCCATCCGCAGCTGCCAGTGTTGCACACGAGGTGTCCCACTATCGATCAGCTAGTGGTAAGCGTCAGGCTGTTTTAAATATAATGTCTTTGGGCGACAATAGACACACAGCGGAGGTACTGGCCGACTACTTGCAGCGAGAAACTGAGTCATGGCTGGGCAGTATACATCTTGCGCCAGGCAAGGTAGTCAGTGATAACGGCCGTAATTTTGTGGCAGCCATAGCCCTGGCAAAACTCAGACACATACCTTGCCTGGCTCACACCTGAACCTGGTGGTGCAGTGCTTCCTAAATAATTGTCTGGAGTTAACAGCCCTGCTCATAAGGTGCGAAGACTGTGCTCGCACATCCGCGCTCGCCCGTAGACTCCAGTCGTATGCAAAGGCTGCAGCGATCGCTCCACCTCCCCAAGCACCGCCTAATCATAGGCGTTGCAACAAGGTGGAACTCCACCATGCACATGGTTGAGAGGCTGTGCGAACAGAGGCAGGCTGCAATGCATTTGTGGGAGGATATACAGGCAGGCAGTTTGACGGCAGACATGGAGTTGTCTGGTGTGCAGTAGTCAAAGCTGAAAGACCTCTGTAAAGTCCTTCAGTGTTTTGAGGAATGCACACGGCTGGTAAGTGCAGGCGACGCCATCATAAGCATGAGCATCCCAATTATGTGTCTGCTCATGCAAACTTTGACGCACATTAAGGATCAGGCGTCTGCAGCGGAGGATGAAGAGGAGGAGGAGGAGGGAAGCCTTGATGACAGTCAGCCATTGTCTGGTCAGGGAACTGTCCTGGATGAAGTGGAGGAAGAAGAGAAGAGGAGGAGGAGGATGAGGGGGATGATTATTTTGGGGAGGAGGATGCTTCTCAGGGGCAAGAGAAAATGTTGGCTTGCCAAGGTCAGGAACAGGGTTTGTGCGTGACTGGAGGGATGTGGATTTGGCAGAAAGTTCTCCTCCACCCACCACTGTCAGTGCATCATTGACACCAGGAACATTGGCACACATGTGTGATTATGTCTTGCGGATCCTAAAAAGGGACCCCCGCATTGCCAAAATTATGAAGGATGACGACTACTGGTTGGCCAGCATCCTCGATCCACGCTATAAAGGCAAATTACAGAACATCATGCCACAAGAGAACCTAGAGCTAATATTGGCAAACAAACAAGCAACTCTGGTAAACCATTTGTTAGAGGCATTCCCAGCACACAGTAGCGGTGCAGGTTCTACCACGAACCATACTGGGCCAAATGGAAGAGGCGTTCGTGGTGCACACAGCCGAAGTGGCGTTGGAGACAGGGGTTTCATGACCATGTTGTGGACTGATTTCTCGAGTAACGCTCACACGACTCGTAATACTGAATCGATTGCAACAGACAGGAGACAGCAGTTGTTAACTATGGTTCAAAATTACCTCTCCTCCCCTATCGATGTTCTCCCTCACAGTTCATTCCCCTTTGACTGCTGGGCCTGTAAACTGGACACCTGGCTTGAATTGGCACAATATGTCTTACAGGAGCTCGCTTGCCCTGCTGGTAGTGTGCTATCAGAAAGAGTCTTCAGTGCTGCTGGATCAATCCTGACAGAAAGAAGGACCCGGCTGTAGACCTAAACTCTTGGTGATCTCACCTTCATTAAAATGAGCCATGCATGGGTTTCAAAGGATTTTGTCCCACCTTCCCCTGATGACACATAGGTTGCCAGCAAAATGGCTCGCTTTGTCCTCCTCTTCCTCCGACTTCTCCAATTCCTCCATTTGCAGCTGCTGAACGTCCAGCCTACATCTCAACATATGCCAGTTTTTTCCACCTCCCTAACTGGGCAGTACCCCCCCAGGGCCGCGTCAGCACCTGGCGCACCCGGGCAAGTGGCAGTGCCCTGAGCAGGTGGGGGGCCCACTCGTGGGCGACGGCACTGGCACAGGGCCCCTCATAGTACGCCGGTGTCTCTGACAGCGAGTGGGCCCCCCCTGCTTGCTCAGGGACCCAGCACTTGCAATACTTACCTCTCCCTGCTCCACCGCTGTGACGTCTTCCGCGTTTCCTGACAGTGACATTCAGGTCAGAGAGCGTGATGACGTCACGTCTGTACGCCCTCTGCCTGAACAGTCCAAGTGCAGAGAGCTGGAAAATGGCAACGCTGAGGAGTCCAGAGTAGAGCAGTGCCCAGCGAGGAGAGGTATTTCATTTTTTTTAATGTTTGGAGCAATATATGGGGAGCATTATACACTGGAGAATTATATATGGGGCCCAGCATACACTATAGCATCATATACGGGGCCCATTATACACTGGAGCATTATAAATGGGGCCCATTATATATGGAGCATTATATAGGCCCATCATACACTGGAGCATCATGCATGGGGCCTATCATACACTGGAGCATTATAAATGTGGCCCATCATACACTGGAGCATCATATACGGGGCCCATTATACACTGGAGCATTATAAATGGGGCCCATTATATATGGAGCATTATATAGGCCCATCATACACTGGAGCATCATCCATGGGGCCCATCATACACTGGAGCATTATAAATGTGGCCCATCATACACTGGAGCATCATCCATGGGGCCCATCATACACTGGAGCATCATATACGGGGCCCATTATACACTGGAGCATCATCCATGGGGCCCATCATATACTGGAGCATCATATGGGGCCCATTATATATGGAGCATTATATAGGCCCATGATACACTGGAGTATCATCCATGGGGACCATCATATACTGAAACATCATATGGGGCCCATTATATATGGAGAATTAGATAGGCTCATCATACACTGGAGCATTATCCATGGGGCCCATCATACACTGAAGCATCATATACCGGGCCCATTATACACTGGAGCATTATAAATGGGGCCCATCATATACTGGAGCATCATATACGGGGCCCATTATACACTGGAGCATCATCCATGGGGCCCATCATATACTGGAGCATCATATGGGGCCCATTATATATGGAGCATTATATAGGCCCATCATACACTGGAGCATCATCCATGGGGCCCATCATATACTGGAGCATCATATGGGGTTCATTATTTATGGGGCATCATATAGGGTATGGAGCATCATATGGAGCACATATGGGGCCTATTCTGTATGGAGCATTATTTGGAGCCCATTCTGTATGGAGCAATATATGGGGCCCATCATATACTGTATGGAGCTTTATATGCGACTCATTATACTGTATGGAGCAATATGTGGGGCTCATTATACTCTATGGGGACCGTCCTATACTGTATGGCACATTATATGGGGACCATCATATACTATAGCATTATGTGGAGCTCCTCATATACTGTATTGAACATTACATGGGACCAATTATTCTGTATGGAGCAATATATGGGGCTCATTATTCTGTATGGCGCCCTATGTGGTGGCCATAATACTGTATGGAGGAATATACTGTCCGTTTTTTGAGCTATTGTAGAATTTAAAATAGATATCAGTCATGTAATGTAAGAAGTGAAGTATTTGTCATTGTACTATACCTATATTTCTATGCTGCTCTCGGCACATTAACCCTGGCACACCGCGATCAAACATGATCGTGGTGTACCGGGGGCACAGGGGAGCTAGATGTTCGCCGGGTCCTGCAGGGAGGCGGCTTCCTCAGTACCTTCTGCCAACGACATCAATTCTTATTACTTAACCCCTTCACCCCCAAGGGTGGTTTGCACGTTAATGACCGGGTCAATTTTTACATTTCTGACCACTGTCTCTTTATGAGGTTATGACTCTGGAACGCTTCAATGGATCTTAGCGATTTTGAGATTGTTTTCTTGTGACATATTGTAATTCATGTTAGTGGTAAAATTTCTCCGATATAATTTGCGGTTATTTCTGAAAAAAATGGAAATATGGCAAAAATTTAGCAATTTTCAAATTTTGAATTTTTATTCCCTTAAAACAGAGAAATATGTCACACAAAATAGTTACTAAATAACATTTCCCACCTGTCTACTTTAGACCAGCACAATTTTGGAACCAAAATTTTTTTTTGTTACGAAGTTATAAGGGTTGAAAGTTGACAAGCGATTTCTCATTTTTACAACAAATTGTACAAAACCATTTTTTAGGGACCGCCTCACATTTGAAGTCACTTTGAGGGGTCTATATGGCAGAAAATACCCAAAAGTGACACCATTCTAAAAACTGCACCCCTCAAGGTACTCAAAATCACATTCAAGAAGTTTATTAACCCTTCAGGTGCTTCACAGGAGCTGAAGCAACTTGGAAGGAAAAAATGAACATTTAACTTTTTAGTCACAAAATGATTTTTACAATGTTTTTATTTTAACAAGGGTAAAAGGAGAAAATGGACAGAAAAAGTTGTTGTGTAATTTATCCTGAGTACGCCAATACCCCATATGTGGGGGGAAAACCACTGTCTGGGTGCACGGCAGGGCTCAGAAAGGAAGGAGCGCCGTTTGACTTTTTCAAACCAAAATTGGCTGGAATTGAGATTGGACGCCATGTCGCGTTTGGAGAGCCCCTGATGTGCCTAAACAGTGGAAACCCCCCACAAGTGACACCATTTTGGAAACTACACCCCCTATGGAACTTATCTAGATCTGTTGTGAGCACTTTGAACCCCCAAGTGTTTCACTAAAGTTTATAATGCCTGGGTGTGAAAAATAAATTTCCACAAAAATGATTTTTTTAGTCCCCAATTTTTGATTTTTCCCAAGGAAATTGGACCCCAAAAGTTGTTTACCAATTTGTCCTGAGTACTCTAATACCCCATATGTGGGGGGGGGAACTCGATGCACGGCAGGGCTCAGAAAGGAAGTAATGACGTTTTGGAATGCAGACTTTGATGGGTGTCATGTTCAGTTTGCAGAGTCCCTGATGTGCCTAAACAGTGGAAACTCCCCACAAGTGACCCCATTTTGGAAACAAGACTCCTTAAGGAACTTATCTAGATTTGTGGTGAGCACTTTGAATCCCCAAGTGCTTCACACAAGTTTATAACGTAGAGCCGTAAAATTAAAAAATCATATTTTTTCCACAAAAATGATCTTGTCACCCCAATTCTAATTTTCCCAAGGGTAACAAGACCCCAAAAGTTATTGTGCAATTTGTCCTGAGTACGGTGATACCCAATATGTGGGAGTAAACCACTGTTTGGGTGCATGGCAGAGCTCTAAAGGGAAGGAGCGCAGTTTGACTTTTTCAACGCAGAATTGGCTGGAAGCCATGTAGCGTTTGGAGAGCACCTGATGTACCTAAACAGTGGAGACCACCAACAAGTGACACCATTTTGGAAACTAGACCCCCTAAGGAACTTATCTAGATCTGTTGTGAGCAGGTTCAACCCCAGTGTTTCACTAAAGTTTGTAATGCCTGGGTGTAAAAAAAAATTTCCACAAAAATTATTTTTTAGTCCCCAATTTTTGATTTTTCCCAAGGTAATTGAACCCCAGAAGTTGTTGTCCAATTTGTCCTGAGTATGCTGATACCCCATATGTGGGGTGAAATACTGTTTGGGAGCACGGCAGGGCTCGGAAAGGAAGTAATGACATTTTGGAATGCAGACTTTGATTGGTGTCAGTTCAGTTTGCAGAGCCCCTGATGTGCCTAAGCAGTGTAAATGTTATGATCTGCTACTAGCACTAAGGAAAGATGGGAATTCTGTCCCTACAATAGAACTAAGCTGGATCCCTACGATGTAACGGGGAACCTGATCCTGCGACCAGACCCGCTAAAGTCCTCAGCTAGTCTGAACGAAGACCTATAGTTGCGAGGGAGGAATCCCTACAAGATCTAGGGACTGGGAGAAAAGGTGGACACCTCCTAACAGAAATTGTAGCAGGGAAAATAAAACAGAAAACAAATTACTTAGAGATCCTAAGATCAAGCAAAACTGACTGAGAAAGGCACCTAAGCACCCGGCTAGCTTAAGAGTAGATAATACAATGAAGTCCAGCAAAGCCAGAAGGGCGGAGCCAGACTAAATAGGGAAAAAAGGTCATGTGACCAGCAAACTGAAACAAAACCTAACAAGAGGGTTCTAACAGTACCCTCCCTTCTAAGAGGATCCTTCAGATTCCCTAGGACTTAGGCTTATCCGGAAACCTCTTGTGAAACGCTCTGACAAGTCTAGACGCAGAAACATCATCCGCCCTCACCCATGAGTTATCCTCGGGTCCATAACCCTTCCAAGCGACGAGGTACTGCAAACTCCCTCTATACCGTCTAGAATTTAGGATGCGAGAAATCTCATATTGCCCATCCTCCACCACCAGGGGAACAGTGGCCGAGACGTCTCCATCTGAGACCTCAGCTTTTTTCAAGAGAGAAACATGAAACACCGGATTAATCTTCCAGGCGGTAGGAAGCTCCAACTTAACAGCAGATTGGTTAATAACCTGAAGCACCTTAAAGGGCCCTACAAACTTGGGACCCAATTTCTTAGACGGAATCCTCAAGCGCAGATTCTTAGAGGACAACCAAACCATGTCACCAATAGCAAACAAAACCTCTTGTCGTTTTCTATCAAAATACACTTTGGATCTTTTGTTAGCCTCCTGAAGATTACCACGCACATCAGTCCAAACTCTCTCCAAAACACCAGAAAAATTCTCCTACTCAGGTACAGCCGATCCCAACTTGGAAAATGACCCAAACGACGGATGTCTCCCAGTACAACAAAAAAAAGGCGAACAACCAGCAGAAGCGGATGTATGGTTGTTAAGAGCAAACTCAGCAAGTGGCAGAAACTCAGACCACCCCTCTTGATTATCAGTCACAAAACTACGCAGGAACTGCTCAACATCCTGGTTTTTCCTTTCTGTCTGGCCATTAGACTCAGGATGATATCCGGATGAAAACGACAAATGAACGCCCAACCTGTCACAAAAGGCGCACCAAAAATGAGCCACAAACTGAGGTCCCCTATCGGAAACAATGTCAGTAGGAACACCATGTAGTCTGACAATTTCCTTGACAAAGGCCTTAGCGAGAGTCTTAGCGCAAGGCAGTTTGATGAAAGGAACCAAGTGACACATCTTGCTAAAACGGTCCACGACCACCCAGATGACAGTGAAACCCTCAGAGGGGGAAGGTCAGTAATAAAGTCCATAGCCAAATGTGTCCAAGGTGCACTAGGGACCTGCAGAGGGCAAAGCAACCCCGCAGCAGGAGTATGAGAAGACTTAGATCTAGCACACACAGTGCATTGACGCACCCACTTAATGACTTCCTTCTGCCATCCAGGCCACCAAAAGCTGCGACCCACAAGTCTCTTGGTCTCAGAGATTCCAGGATGACCTGCCAACCGAGAGTCATGACTTTCAACAAACAAATCTCTCCTCAGGGTACCAGGCACAAACAACCTCCCATGCGGCGTGTTAGATGGGGCATTCTCCTGTGCTTTAAGAATCTCATCTTCCAACACAGAGTCCAAAACAGCAATAACAACCCCCTCTTGCAAAATGTTTTCCTTCTCCTCAGTTAGCCACCATAGGAGAAAATCTGTGAGACAAAGCATCAGCTTTAACATTTTTAGTACCTGGATGTAAGTAACGGTAAAATTAAACCGCGAGAAAAACAGTGCCCACCTAGCCTGACGGGCATTCAAGCGTTTGGCAGCATCAAGGTAGACCAGATTTTTATGATCGGTGAAGACTTGAACGGGAAATTCCGCTCCCTCCAAAAAATGACGCCAGTGTTCAAATGCGAGTTTAATTGCCAACAATTCCCGATTACCGATATCATAATTTAGTTCAGACTCAGAAAATTTCTTTGAAAATAAAGCACAGGGATGTACTCCATCCGTCTTTTCCTGAGACAACACCGCGCCGACCCCCACAGAAGAAGCATCAACCTCAACCAAAAATGGTTTAGTCACATCAGGCTGCGTAAGGATGGGAGCAGAGCTGAACTTCTCCTTTAGCAACACAAAAGCCTCAATGGCCTCAGTAGTCCACTGAACCGCATCAGCACCTTTCCTGGTGAGATCGGTCGAGGTTTGGCAATCACAGAAAAATTTTTAATGAATTTTCTATAATAATTGGCGAACCCCAAAAACCTCTGTTTTGATTTCACACCAATAGGTCTAGGCCAATCCTGCACAGCTTGCACTTTCACCGGGTCCATCTCAAAACCTTCACTGGAGACAATGTAGCCCAAAAAACTAAGTCTCTGTACAGCGAACTCACATTTTTCTAGCTTGGCAAAAAGTGAATTATCACTCAGTAACTGTAATACTTCACGCACACTCCTCCAATGAGACTCCAAATCCGGTGAATAAATCAAAATGTCATCCAAATACACAACCACACTTCTGCCGATCAAAGGTCTAAGGATGTCATTAAGAAAATTCTGAAAAAATGCCGGAGCACTGGAAAGCCCAAAAGGCATAACCAGATTCTCAAAATGACCCAGTGGAGTGTTAAACGCAGTCTTCCATTCATCCCCCTCCTTCATGCGCAACAAATTGTATGCCCCTCGAAGATCAATTTTCGAGAACCACTTGGCCCCCACTAACTGGTTAAACAAATCAGGAATCAATGGCAGTGGGTAAGGATTGCGTACAGTGATTTTATTAATCTCACAAAAGTCTAGACAAGGCCGTAAACCGCCGTCCTTTTTTTTAACAAAATAAAATCCAACTGCCACAGGAGACTTGGAAGGCCTAATGTGACCGGCGGCCAAGCTTGTCTGTATGTATTCCTCCAAAGCCTTTCTCTCAGGAATAGTCAAATTAAATAAACGACTTTTAGGAAGAGTTGCTCCAGGGACAAATTCAATTGCACAATCATAATCTCTATGAGGAGGCAATACCTGCGATTCCTTATCAGAAAAAACTTTCCAAAAATCCTGAATAGGTACAGGTAGCTCCCCCTTAACTACAGCAGCAATACACCCGTTACAACACTTGTCATAACAATTAGGACTCCAGGACTTAATTTCATTGGTAGACCAATCCAGTACTGGATTGTGCAATTTTAACCAAGGTAACCCCAAAATCACCGGTGAGGGCAAATTATTCAAAACTACCAAATCCAAATTCTCTTGATGAACACCATTAATAGTAAGAGGAAATTCACAGATATGGTGAGTAACATTTTTGAAGGGAGAACCATCCACAGCAACCACATTAATAGGGGAAGACAGAAGTTTGGGTTTTAATTTTAGTTTTTCCAAAAATTTCCCATCAATCACATTGAGAGTTGAACCACAATCCACAAATACCCGAAACTCCATTAATTCCTCCTCAACAGCAGTGGTAGCAGAAAGAAAGACACCTTTATTGTTTAAACAAGCTATACGGGCGAAACTGACCTCATTTTTTTTTTTCTCTTTATTCATTCGAAGCGCACAGTTCTTAATAAAATGCTTAGATTTGCCACAATAGAAACACAAACCTTCAGCAAATCTGCGTTCTTTTTCCCGAGAGTGAGGTGTCATTGCTCCAATTTCCATCGGCTCTCCAATGTCAGTACAGTCCCTCTCCAGACTTGGAGCTGACAAGGCAGATTTACTCTCATTAACCCTTGCACGCAGTCTCCTATCCACCCGTATGGCTAATTGCATAGCCTCTTGCAAGTTACCAGGTATAGGATAAGCAATCAGCAAATCTTTAACCCTTTCACTTAACCCTGCAAGAAATAAACTTTTCAAAGCTGAATCGTTCCACCCTACCTGAGTGGACCACCTTCGGAAGTGAGTACAATATTTTTCCACATTACCTGATCCCTGTCTCAAACGTCTCAATTCTGTCTCAGCTGAAGAAACACGATCAGGATCGTCATACAATAACCCCAAAGCAGAAAAAGAACTATCCACTGATCTAAAGCATGGATCACTAGGCTGCAGAGAAAAGGCCCAGTCCTGAGGTTCTTTGCGCAAAAGTGACATTATGAACCCTATGCGCTGTGATTCATCACCAGAGGATCTGGGTCTCAAACGGAAATACAACAAGCAAGCATTTTTAAAAGAAAAAATATCTTGTTGTTCACCAAAAAATAAATCAGGCAAACGTACCTTTGGCTCCACGAAATGTGCTCCAGAACAACTACTCACGTGTTGCTGGATCTCATCCACCTCCAGAGAAAGTCCCTGCAGGCGTTGAGCCAAATCCTGAATCGACACATGATGGAAACAGAAAATCTTTCCTTAGAGATTTTTTTTTTTTTTTATGGGCTGGACTTACTGTTATGATCTGCTACTAGCACTAAGGAAAGATGGGAATTCTGTCCCTACAATAGAACTAAGCTGGATCCCTACGATGTAACGGGGAACCTGATCCTGCGACCAGACCCGCTAAAGTCCTCAGCTAGTCTGAACGAAGACCTATAGTTGCGAGGGAGGAATCCCTACAAGATCTAGGGACTGGGAGAAAAGGTGGACACCTCCTAACAGAAATTGTAGCATGGAAAATAAAACAGAAAACAAATTACTTAGAGATCCTAAGATCAAGCAAAACTGACTGAGAAAGGCACCTAAGCACCCGGCTAGCTTAAGAGTAGATAATACAATGAAGTCCAGCAAAGCCAGAAGGGCGGAGCCAGACTAAATAGGGAAAAAAGGTCATGTGACCAGCAAACTGAAACAAAACCTAACAAGAGGGTTCTAACAGTAAACCCCCCACAAGTGACCCCATTTTGGAAACTAGACCCCCTAATGAACTTATTTAGATCTGTGGTGAGCACTTTGAACCCCAAAGTGCTTCACACAAGTTTATAATGCCCGGGCATGAAAATAAAAAATCCTATTTTTTTTCCCACAAAAATGATCTTTTAGTCACCAATTTATTATTTTCCCAAGGGTAACAGGAGAAATTGGACCCCAAAAGTTGTTGTCCAATTTGTCCTGAGTATGCTGATACCCCATATCTGGGAGAAAACTACTGTGTGGATACATGTCGGGGCTCGGAATAGAAGTACTGACGTTTAGTAATGCAGACTTTGATGGAATGTTCTGCTGGTGTCATGTCACGTTTGGAGAGCCTCTGATGTGCCTAAACAGTGGAAACCCACCACAAGTGACCCCATTTTGGAAACTAGGCCCCCTAAGGAACTTACCTAGATCTGTGGTGAGCACTTTGAAACCCCAAGTGCTTCACAGAAGTTAATAACGTAGAGCCATAAAAATAAAAAATCATATATTTTTCCACAAAAATGATATTTTCGCCCCCAATCTTTTATTTTCCCAATGGTAACACAAGAAATTGGACCCCAAGAGTTAATGTGCAATTTGTTCTGAGTACACTGATACCCCACATGTGGGGGTAAACTACTGTTTGGGCGCATGGCAGAGCTCAGAAGGGAAGGAGCACCGTTTGACTTTTTCAAAGCCGAATTGGCTGGAATTGAGATCAGACACCATATCACGTTTGGAGAGCCCCTGATGTGCCTAAACAGTGACACCCCCCAATTCTAACTCCAACCCTAACCCCAACACACCCCTAACACTAATCCTAACCCTAACCATAACCTTAACCACAAAACTAACCCTAACACACCCCTAACCCTAATCCCAACCCTAACCCGAATCCTAACTTTAACCCCAACTCTAACCCTAAGGCCGGAGTCACACTGGCGACAAAATCGGACGACTGCAATGCGATGAAATATCGCATTGCAGTCGGACCTATGTTAATCTATGGAGCAGCTTCCAGTATCAGATTTTTAGTGGTCCGTTTTAATCGTCCGAGTGCAATCGCAGCATGCTGCGATTGTCACCGATTGTGGGTTGACTATCGCCAATGCAAGTCTATGGGAGCGATGAAAAATCGGATTACAAACGAACCGCACGTGTGACTTGCGATTTAATCACACCACTATTCCAGGTGACAGGAAATTGCATCAGGATAATTGTCAGGAAGGGCTGACATGCTAATTAGGCTACGAAAATTCAAACCCAAGCAGGAAACCGCCTCCACGGAGTCCAGGAACCATGGCCAGTCACATCAATGTTGAAATGTTGATAGTTCTGGTCCAGAAGAGACCAGAACTTTGGGACCAGCGGGATCCCAATTATTCCAACCGGTCGCGGAAGGACGCGGCTTGGCGGAGAATATGTTCCCAGATGTTCCCGGATTTTGGCGACAGGTCTAGGGAGGACCAAGAACGCATCAGTAAGTAACTTAATGAAAACGCTTACAATACTGTATGACTACTCAGTATGTACCAACAACAATGTGTTATAATGTCCCTCTACCCTTATATGTGAAAATAAAATTTGGCCAATACAACAGTCATGACTGTTCAAACCCCCAGTGCTATGTCAGTACACCAACCACATTCTAATATTTACATACAACTGTAATGGTCTCCTACTTAAGCTTTAAAATGTTTGCATATGCAATAAATGCGTAGGTGAAGTACTTAATATGTGTCCCTTTTGTTAATGCCATCGCTCTGTCCCAAATAAATGGTCATTATTGTGACACATATCTCATAGAGCTTTGTATGTATGAACCCTTCTAATATTAACTTGTTATCTTAGCTACATACAATTTGTAATGGTGTTGTGTACCCCTAACACGCCAAAAAAGGATAATATTGCTCGTGTACGGTACTTCTGTTTTTACTACATTACAAGGGCAGATAAGTATAATTTTTGCTTTTATCCGTTACTTTTTCAGTGGCAGATGTTACAAGGCGTTGGCGCAGCTGTAGAGACTGCTACAGGCGAGAGAGACAGCTGAGGGGGCGCAGTGGGGCAGTAGCAACCAGTAAACGCAAATATGTCTATTATGATAGACTGAATTTTCTGGCCCCAGCTATGGATGTGCGACCGTAAGTTAATGTCTGTACAAACTGTATTGCTATATTTTTGTAATTTGTAAATTGTAATCAAAATTGTTTCTTCTCTAGCACGTAGTCAAACCTTACGTAGAGATAGCCAGCTTCTGACTCAGAGGCAGTGATTGACCCCGTGGGGGATGTTGAGGAGGCTGGCCCGTCATCGTCAGCAAGCGCAGCAGCAGCAACAGCATCACCACCACCACCACCAGCAGTGGAGTCAGAGAGCTTGCCTCTAGAGTCCCAAGACCCTCCCCTCAGAAGCAACCCTGGTAGGCCACAGGATGTTGCTTCGCCTCCTGCACTTGCGTCACGGCGAGCCAGGCGTAGAAGAGAAGGAGTTGGTTCTGCCACAAGGAGGCAGGTGGACAGAGGAGTTCTTGACTACTTGTCCACTGTTGCCCATGATAATGGGGAGGAGGCATTTGGACGCAGTCTGGCTCGGTACATCAGGGCCATTCCCCGTCAGCACAGACTGCGGATCAGAGCTGGCCTACAAATTGTGCTGGATGCAGGAACCCCACCAAATGATCCCAACAACGTACTAGATTTACTGGAAAGGTGGCAACGTTCCAATGAAAATCTGCTACGTTTGTTGGGAAGCCAGCAAGGGGAGTCTGCATCAGCCTCTGATCAGCCTCCTCATCATCATGCTCCTCCTCCACCTCCTCCTTGTGGACCACAGAGACCAACTCCTCCTCCTCAAACTGAGTCCTATCAAAGTGGAACACAACAGGTACCACAGATGGGACAGAGTGGCCATTCTCAATATGCCCACTCGACCATACCCAATGTTCAATGCTGGCCATAACATGGGTATGGTCGACATGGGCATTTTGGGGGCTACAGTCTAAGTGGGCAGTCATATTATGACTACCCACAACAGTTCCCAACCTTCCCTTACCCAAACCCCCATCAAGAGCAAGCAAGAAGCAGCCAGCAAACTGCACAGTCAGCCACCACTCATGGTGACACAGTGGCTGGAGAGCAGTATAGCCAACCCTCACAAGCTGGCCCTCCACCTTCACCACCCCACACCTACCACTAGTTATGGGTGTAATGTATTTATTATGTTTTTCTTTTAAGTTATTAAGATTGTACTTTGTTTTACTGCTGCCAATTTAGCAGCAAATATGTTCAAAAAAGGTTAGGACACATTAGTCCTTTTGCATTATGTTTACAGCGACTAAACATGACATAATACATAAAAAAATGTTTAAGTCGCATTGATTGTATGTGATTATTTCAATACGTGATGGGCTGCCTAACTTAGACACAACATGAGACCAAAAACAACACAGCATCTACAATTAGGTGAAGCAAAGTGTCTTTATGACAGAGCAACATAGGCACACTATATCTGTAATAATGCCTCCTCTTGCCAGGCAGTAGCACCCTCAGGGGACACAAAATATTGAGTGAACACATCACGTACTTTTAGGCCTGAAGGTGGACGACGGGGATGGATGGGTGGTGATATAGGCATAGACACATTAACAGAGGCAATGTCACCCACATCATGTGAGGAGTATTCATGGATTTTACAAAAATTATGTAGGACCACACATGCTTTGAGGACCACATTAACATTGTCTTCATTGAGTTGAATTGCAGATTGAAGTACCTGCCATTTAGCACAAAGAATTCCAAATGTGCACTCCACCAGCCGTAGAGCACGTGACAGGCGACAATTAAATATTCTCCGCCGATGGGTAAGATAGCGATGGTGATATGGCCTCATAACATTACAGGTTAATTGAAATGCCTCATCCGCTACTATAACATAAGGCACACGTTCTGGAATAGAGTCTGTAAGTTGACTTGCTGGTGGTAGGTCCAGTTGGTTATTACGTATCCGCATACCCATTATGGAAGTATTGAAGACTCTTGAGTCTCCAGTCCTTCCATAGGCCCCAATGTCTACAATTATAAACCTGTAGTTTGTGTCGACCAAGGCCAACAATACTACTGAAAAATATTGTTTATAATTGAAGAATTGGGAGCCTGAGTTAGGAGGTTTACGAACACGTATGTGCTTGCCGTCCAGGGCTCCTATACAGTGTGGAAACTGGCAATTTTCTGCAAAACCCTGTGCTATCCTCAACCAGTCACACATTTTTGGCTCAGGCATGACGTCTTGATGTAGTCTGCTCCAAATTTCCACACAAGTTGACCGCACAATGCCTGAAATTGTTGATCGCCCTATTAAGAACTCTAAGTGCAGAGCAGCGTAGGACATGCCAGTAGAAAGGAACCTGTAACACACAAAGAACATAGAACATGGAGAAATCAGCACCAAAAACAAGAAACACACCATTCACAACACTTACAATGCTTCAGTTTCTTAGAGCACGCATGCAGTAAATGATACTACAAGCCATGCCTTCTGTGGAATAGACCAAAGCGAATAATTTAGATAGGTAAGCTTGAGAAATACATTACTCACATTATAACTGTACAATAAGTGTGCTACAACACTTGCAAAGTGACTATGTCGAGGCAAACATCATCAACATATCGTTGACACACATACCTTATTGTTAGGAGAAGGCGTTCCTCTGCAGAAATAGCTTTTCTCATCCTGGTGTCCTGAAATGTGATCCCAGGGAGCACAATGTCAAGCAACGTATCAAAAGTAGCTATGCTCATTCGACAATATTGGAAAAACTTATCTCCATGGCTACGCAGTGACAAATATAGGCGGTGAAAATGCCCTTTAGTTATCCTTCTTGTCAAAAGTGGATGCCCCCACATCCTTCTGTGTCTTCTGGGATCTGCTATCACAGGATATGGCTCCCCAAAACGTCGGGATATAACCCAATGGAACAGCACACGCTCAGTGGGAGTAAATCTGAGTGTGTCGCTCATGTTTGGGATAAAGCAGCTAGAAAGCACTAAGCACAAGGAACAAAATGACACCAGTGCAAAGGTGGGAGAGTCACACCTGTAGCAGATCACTTAAATATAGCTCTGCCTGATGATTTAAATGAGTATCAGGCCTCAAAACCGTTATTGGTCCTTTTTGGTGAGCTGCAACAAAAAAACGGTGGTCGGATGTTACAAGGTACGGACACATGCGACTAAATCGCATCTTTGAAGGAAAATCGGATGCCAGGCGGATGTCTGATGATTACATTTTTGTCCGATAATCGACCGACTAAAACGGTCCGATTTGTTGTCGTTCTGTGTGACTCCGGCCTAACTTTAGCCCCAACCCTTATGGGAAAATGGAAATAAATACATTTTTTTAATTTTATTATTTTTCCCTAACTATTGGTATGATAAATGGGGGTTTGATTTACTATTCATATTGGGTTTTTATGATTGGCAGCTGTCACACACTAAGAGACGCTTTTTATTGCAAAAAATAGTTTTTGCATCATCACATTTTGAGAGCTGTAATTTTTACTTATTTTGGCCCACAGAGTCATGTGAGGTCTTATTTTTTTGCGGGACAAGTTGACGTTTTTATTGGTACCATTTTCGGGCACATAACATTTTTTTATCGCTTTTTATTACGATTTTTGGGAGGCAGAATGAATAAAAAAAAAAGCAATTCATGAATTTCTTTTGGGGAGGCGTTTATACCGTTCAGTGTGTGGTAAAATTGAAAAAGCAGTTTATTCTTCGGGTTAGTACGATTACAGCGATACCTCATTTATATCTTTTTTATGTTTTGGCGCTTTTATACAATAAAACAATGATATATAAAAAATAATTATTTTTGCATCGCTTTATTCTGCGAGCTCTAACTTTTTTATTTTTTGCTGATGATGCTGTATGACGGCTCGTTTTTTGTGTGACAAGATGACGTTTTCAGCGGTACCATGTTTATTTATATCCGTCTTTTTGATCGCGCGTTATTCCACTTTTTGTTCGGCTGTATGATGATAAATCATTGTTTTTTTGCCTTGTTTTTTTTTTCTTTTTAAGGGCTTCACTAAAGGGGTTAACTAGTGGGACAGTTTTATAGGGCGGGTCGTTACGGACGCGGCGATACTAAATATGTGTACTTTTATTGTTTTGTTTTTTTTATTTACATGTAGAAATGAATTTATTGGAGAATATATTTTTTTCTTTACTTGGGAATTTTATTTTTACACATGTTATTTCTATATTTTTTACTTTTTTACTTTGTTCCAGGGTGGGACATCACTGTATAGCGTCAGATCGGCGATCTCACAGGCAGTGCAGCAGGCTTTCTCAGTGCCTGCTCTCAGCAGGCACTGAGGAAGCCGCCTCCCTGCAGGACCCAGAAGGACCCCGTGGCCATCTTGGATCCGGGGTCCTGCAGGGAGGAGACCCTCGGAACAGAGTGATCATATTGCGCTGCTCTGAGGGTCTCAGGGAAGAACCCAGGGAGCCCGCTCCCTGCGCGATGCTTCCCTGTGTCCCCGGTACACACTGGGATGATGTTTCATCGCAGTGTGCCGGGGGTTAATGTGACGGGAGCGGTCCGTGACTGCTCCTGGCACATAGTGCTGGGTGTCAGCTGTGATAATCAGCTGACACCCAGCCGCGATTAGCTGCACTCCCCCTGGGAACGCAGCTGATCGCATATGACGTACTATTCCGTTATTGGGAATTAAGTCCCAGGGCACATGGACGGAATAGTACGTCTGATGGCTGAAAGGGATAATGTACACTCTGCACCCCATCTTGTCTGAAAAAAACAGAAGTGTAGAAATTTTTGCAAATTTATTAAAGAAAAACTGAAATAACACATTGTCATAAGTATTCAGACCCTTTGCTCAGTATTGAGTAGAAGCACCCATTTGAGCTAGTACAGCCATGAATCTTCTTGGGAATGATGCAACAAGTTATTCACAACTGGATTTGAGGATCCTCTACCATTCTTCCTTGCAGATCCTCTCCAGTTCTGTCAGGTTGGATGTGAATGTTGGTGGACAGCCATTTTCAGGTCATCCAGAGATGCTCAATTGGGTTTAGGTCAGGGCTCTGGCTGGGCCAGTCAAGAATGGTCACAGAGTTGTTCTGAAGTCACTCCTTTATTATTTTAGCTGTGTGCTTAGGGTCATTGTCTTGTTGGAAGGTGAACCTTCGGCTAAATCTGAGGTCCAGAGCACTCTGGAAGAGGTTTTCATCCAGGATATTTCTGTACTTGGCCACATTCATGTTTCCTTCAATTGCAACCAATCGTCCTGTCCCTGCAGCTGAAAAACACCCCCATAGCATGATGCTACCATCACCATGTTGCACTGTTGGGATTGTATCACCAAAAAGTTCTACCTTTGACTCATCAGACCAGACAATCTTATTTCTCATAGTCTGGGACTCCTTCATGTGTTTTTTAGCAAACTTTATGTGGGCTTTTATATGTCTGACACTGAGGAGAGGCTTCCGTCGCGCCACTCTGCCATAAAGGCCCGACTGGTGGAGGACTGCAGTGATAGTTGACTTTGTGGAACTTTCTCCCATCTCCCTACTGCATCTGTGGAGCTCAGCCATAGTGATCTAGGGGTTCTTATTTACCTCTCTCACCAAGGCTCTTCTCCTACGATTGCTCAGTTTGGCTGTACGGCCAGGTCTGGGAAGACTTCTGGTGGTCCCAAACTTCTTCCATTTAAGGATTATGGAGGCCATTGTGCTCTTAGGAACCTTGAGTACTGCAGAAATTATTTTGTAACCTTGGCCAGATCTGTGCCTTGCCACAATTCTGTCTCTGAGCTCTTGGCCAGTTCCTTTGATCTCATGATTTTCATTTGGTCTGACATGCACTTTGAGCTGTGAGGTCTTATATAGACAGGTGTGTGCATTTACAAATCAAGTCCTATCAGTTTAATTAAACACAGCTGGACTCCAATGAAGGAGTAGAACAATCTTAAGGAGGATCACAAGGAAATGGATAGCATGTGACTTAAATATGAGTGTCTGAGAAAGGGTCTGAATAATTATGACCATGTGATATTTCAGATTTTATTTTTTAATAATGTGCAAAAATTTCTACATTTATGGGGTTTTCAGTCAAGATGGGGTGCAGAGTTGTATATTAACCCCTTCATGACCCAGCCTATTTTGACCTAAATGACCTGGCCATTTTTTGCAATTCTGACCAGTGTCCCTTTATGAGGTAATAACTCAGGAACGCTTCAACGGATCATAGCGATTCTGAGACTGTTTTTTCATGAGATATTGGGCTTCATGTTAGTGGTAAATTTAGGTCGATAATTTTTGCGTTTATTTGTGAAAAAAATGGAACTTTGGCCAAAATTTTGAAAATTTCGCAATTTTCAAATTTTGAATTTTTATTCTGTTAAACCAGAGAGTTATGTGACACAAAATAGTTAATAAATAACATTTCCCACATGTCTACTTTACATCAGCACAATTTTGGGAACAAAATTTTTTTTGTTAGGAAGTTATAAGAGTTAAAAGTTGACCAGCGATTTCTCATTTTTACAGCAAAATTTACAAAACCATTTTTTTAGGGACCACCTCACATTTGAAGTCACTTTGAGGGGTCTATATGGCAGAAAATACCCCAAAGTGACACCATTATAAAAACTGCACCCCTCAAGCTACTCAAAACTACATTCAAGAAGATTATTAACCCTTCAGGTGCTTCACAGGAACTAAAGCAACGTGGAAGGAAAAAATGGACATTTTAATTTTTCCAACAAAATTTTTCTTTTAGCATCAATTTTTTCATTTTTGCATGGGCAACAGGATAAATTGGACCCTAAAATTTGTTGGGCAATTTCTCCTGAGTACACAGATACCTCATATGTGGTCATAAACCACTGTTTGGGCGCACGGCAGGGCTCAGAAGGGAAGGAGCGCCATTTGACTTTTTGAATGGAAAATATGCTGGAATATTTAGCGGTTGCCATGTCGCATTTGGAGAGTCCCTGTGTGCCTAAACATTGGAGCTCCCCCACAAGTGACCCCATTTTGGAAACTAGACCCCCCAAGGAACTTATCTAGATGCAGAGTGAGCACTTTGAACCCCCAGGTGCTTTACAAATTGATCCGTAAAAAAAAGAAAGTACTTTTTTTTTCACAAAAATTTTCTTTTAGCCTCAGTTTTTTCATTTTCACATGGGCAACAGGATAAAATGGATCCTAAAATTTGTTGGTCAATTTCTCCTGAGTACACCGATACCTCATATGTGGTCATAAACCACTGTTTGGGCGCACGGCAGGGCTCAGAAGGGAATGAGCGCCATTTGACTTTTTGAATGGAAAATATGCTGGAATATTTAGCGGTTGCCATGTCGCATTTGGAGAGTCCCTGTGTGCCTAAACATTGGAGCTCCCCCATAAGTGACCCCATTTTGGAAACTAGACCCCCCAAGGAACTTATCTAGATGCAGAGTGAGCACTTTGAACCCCCAAGTGCTTCACAAATTGATCCGTAAAAAAAAGAAAGTACTTTTTTTTTCACAAAAATTTTCTTTCAGCCTCAGTTTTTTCATTTTCACATGGGCAACAGTATAAATTGGATCCTAAAATTTGTTGGACAATTTCTCCTGAGTACACAGATACCTCATATGTGGTCATAAACCACTGTTTGGGCGCACGGCAGGGCTCAGAAGGGAAGGAGCGCCATTTGACTTTTTGAATGGAAAATTAGCTCCAGTCGTTAGCGGACACCATGTCATGTTTGGAGAGCCCCTGTATGCCTAAACTTTGGAGCTCCCCCACAAATGACCCCATTTTAGAAACTAGACCCCCTAAGGAACTTATGCAGATGCACAGTGAGCACTTTGAAACCCCAGGTGCTTCACAACAGTTTATAACGCAGAGCGTGAAAATAAAAAATATTTTTTTTTTCTCAAAAAATGATTATTTAGCCCCCTATTTTTTATTTTCAAAATGGTTACAGGAGAAATTGGACCCCAAACGTTGTTGTCTAATTTGTCCTAAGTACGCTAGTACCTCACATGTGGGGGAGAACCACTGTTTGGGCACACGTCAGGGCTTGGAAGGGATGTAGTGACGCTTTGAAATGCCGACTTGATGGAATGGTCTGCGGGCGGGCAGAGCCCCTGATGTGCCTAAACAGTAGAAACCCCCCACAAGTGACCACATTTTGTAAACTAGACCCCTAAGGAACTTAACTAGATGTGTGGTGAGCACCTTGAACCCCCACGTGCTTCACAGAAGTTTGTAATGCAGAGCCGTGAAAATAAAAAATCATTTTTTTCCTCAAAAACTGATTTTTTTAACCCGCAATTTTTTATTTTCACAAGGGTAACAGGAGAAATTGGACCACAAAAGTTGTTGTACAGTTTGTCCTGAGTACACTGGTACCCCATATGTGGGGGGGAACCACTGTTTTGGCGCATGGGAGAGCATAGAAGGGAAGGAGCGCCATTTTGGAATGCAGACTTGATGGAATGTTCTGTGGGCGTCATGTTGCGTTTGCAGAGCCCCTGATGTGCCTAAACAGTAGAAACCCCCACAAGTGACCCCATTTTGGAAACTAGACCCCCCAAGGAGCTTATCTAGATGTGTAGTGAGCACTTTGAACCCCCAAGGGCTACACAGAAGTTTATAACGCCGGGCCATGAAAATTAAAAAATCATATTTTTTCCACAAACATGATCTTTTAGTCCCCAATTTTTTTATTTTCCCAAGGGTAACAGGAGAAATTAGACCTCAAAAGTTGTTGTCCAATTTGTCCTGAGTACGCTGATATCCCATATGTGGGAGAAAAACTACTGTATGGGCACACGTCGAGGCTCGGAAGGGAAGTAGTGATGTTTTGAAATGCCGACTTGATGGAATGGTCTGCGGGTGTCATGTTACGTTTGCAGAGCCCATGATGTGCCTAAACAGTAGAAACCCCCCCAAGTGACCCCATTTTGGAAACTAGATCCCCAAGGAACTCCTCTAGATGTGTGGTAAGGACTTTGAATCTCCAAGTTCTTCACAGAAGTTTATAACGCAGAGCCGTGAAAATAAAAAATCATTTGTTTTCCACAAAAATAACTTTTTTAATCCCCAATTTTTTTCCCAACAGTAACAGGAGAAATTAGACCCCCAAAGTTGTTGTGCAATTTTTCCCGAGTACGCTGATACCCCATATGTGGGGGTAAACCACTGTTTGGGCACACGTCGGGGCTTGGAATAAAGAGAGCACTGTTTGACTTTTTGAACGCAAAATTTGCAGGAATCAATGGTGGCGCCATGTCGCGTATGGAGACCCCCTGATGTGCGTAAATAGTGGAAACCCCTCAATTCTAACTCCAACCCTAACCCCAACACACCCCTAACCCAACCCTAACCCCTACACACCCCTAACCCTAATACAAACCCTAACCATAACCCTAACCCCAACACACCCCTAACCCTAATCCCAACTCTAACCATAAACCTAACCACAAGCCTAACCCTAATCCTAACCCTAACCCCAAAACACCCCTAACGCTTATCCTAACTCTAACCCTAACCACAAACCTAACCCTAATCCCAACCCTAACCCTAATTCCAACCCTAACCCTAATTCCAACCCTTACCCTAGTTCTAACCCTAACCCTAGTTCTAACCCTAAGGCTGGGTTCATATTGCGTTTTACCAGCCCGTTCAACACGTAGCGTTGACGGGCTGGTAACGGTATAGCATAACGCGATCGCGTTATGCTATACCCGCTAGTGCAGAGGAATCAGCGATGATTCATCTGTGCTAGCGGTGATGGAGCCCAGACGCTGCAGCCTGCGTCCAAGGCTCCGTCACTGAATGACGACACGTCGCAAACGCATGCCGCTTCATGGCATGTGTTGCGATGCGCACACAAATGGGGTGAATGGCAGCGTTAACGGACTGCGTTACACCGCATTATACCGCGGTGAAACGCAGTCCATCTAACGGACTGCCATAATGCAATATGAACCCAGCCTAACCCTAACCCTGAGGCCCCGTGCACACGTTGCGATTCACTTGCGGATTTTTCTAAAATCCGCAGGTAAAATGACCTGCCTTTTACCTGCGTATTTAGCGTGGATTTGCCGCGGTTTTTCTCTGCGGTTTTACACCTATAATGGAATAGGTGTAAAATCGCTGCGGAATCCGCACAAAGAATTGACATGCTGCGGATTTAAAACCGCAGCAAATCCTCGCTGAAAAATCTGCAGCATGTGCACAGCGTTTTTTTTTACCATTTATTTGCATTATACTGTACATGGTTTCTGGATCTGCTGTGGATCCGCAGCGCGAAATCCGCTGCGGATCCGCAGCAAAATCCGCTGCGGATCCGCAGCAAATTCCGCTGCGGATCCGCAGCAAATTCCGCTGCTGATCCGCAGCAAAATCCGCTGTTGATCCGCAGCAAAATCCGCTGCTGATCAGCAGCAAAATCCGCAACGTGTGCACAGGGCCTAATAGGAAAAAAAAATTCTTTATTACTTGTCCCTACCTATGACAGGGGGGGGGTTCACTTACTTTTTTTTATTTTGATCACTGTGACAGTTTATCACAGTGATCAAATTAAATTTCTTTCCAAGATGGCGGCGCCCATGAAGAATCCCGGGCAGCCCCCGGGAAGGATCCAGGGACATCGGTGGACCGGGAGAGGTGAGTATGGGGGTCGGAAGTGAGGGGGGGCGGATCGGAAGGTGGGGCAGTGGAGCCAGGACGAGGGGAGCTTTTAGTGACGGCGGTGACCGACCGCTGCCATCTTTCGGTGGTGGCGGCCGATCGCCGCCGTGAATCCGTGTGGGGGGGGGTCAGGGCTCGGTGTCCAGCCATGGCAGATGCTATTGCAGCATCGGCCATGGCTGGATTGTAATATTTCACCAATTGTATTGGTGAAATATTACAGATTGCTCTGATTGGCTGTTTCACTTTTAACAGTCAATCAGAGCGATCGTGGCCATGGGGGGTTAAGCCAACCCCCCTGTGGTGAAGCACAAAGGGTCCTGTGCCTGCGGGTCGATGACCTTTCAGTGACCCTGGTCACCCGACCTGCAGGGACGCGATCCTTTCATGACGCCACATAGGCGTCATGGGTCGGATTGGCACTGACTTTCATGACGCCTACGTGGCGTCACAGGTCGGGAAGGGGTTAATAGAAAAAAATGAACTTTTTTGAATTTACCAAATGGCTGCAATGAAACAAAGGGTGAAAAATGTAAGGGGTCTGAATACTTTCCGTACCCACTGTACCCTTAGGTTCCTGTGCTGCTGCACTTTAAATGTTCAACCCTGCTCCAGTATGCATATAGAATCAGTTCTAGGAAAGGCCATATCCCTTTGTATCTTCTCAGATCTGCTCACAATTTTACGGTGGCTCTTCACAATCACTTTTTACTTGTAGGCCTTATAGCTGAAATACATGTAGCTTAAAGTGCAAGTGATGTACAAGTGTTACCAGTTTGGAGGATCAGGTTCTGGCATAATACCATAGAAATCACAAATATCTTTCTAACAGACAGCTGATGATTAAAGGAGTATTCCCATCTCCAAGATCCTATCCCAAAATGTAGAAGGTGTAATAATAATAATATTAGCAAATACCTCCAATGTAGTATGCTTTTTCTAATTCGCTATGTTGCTTTCCTCATGTGTCCCATACTGGCAACATTTTTGGGCCCACTTGAGACTCCGCCCAGGCTCCACCCCAGCTTCACATCCGCTCCTCAAACTTTCCACAGTCCCACCACCCACCCTTTGGAAAAATTTCACTTCTGCACCACATCCTCACACATTAACAGTTCACATCGAACACCATATCACATACATAGCCATCAGCTTTTGTTTTGGCCAAAATACTTTTTAAGCCACCAGCACGACAAATTCAACTTTTTAGGCTGGGCCCTACTCTACTGTAACCTATTAAACATTTCTTAATATCCAATTCTCTTTTTAGGTATATTACTATTATTTTCTTTAAGAGAATGTATCACATACATTTTTTTAAAATGACCAATAATAGCACATACAAGGGACAAATACCATCACACCATAACCAGAACACATTACCACCACATAGTGACCAAATAATACCACATCCAAGGAACAAATACTGCCACACCGTGACCATACCACATATTACCACCACATAGTGACCAAAAATTAAAATTCCGATCATTAATAAAAAAAAATACTAATATTACCATAAATTCCATTATACCCAGGAGCTCTGTACATAGTATACAGTGTATAGTGTAGGTATACAGGTAATACAGTGAACACCTGTGACATTATGCACAGAAGCTCTGTATATAGTGTCAGCGTACAGGTCACACAGTGAACTTCAGTGACATTATACACAGAAGCTCTTTATATAGTCTTTAGTGTACAGGTAATACAGTGATCACCGTTGACATTATACACAGGAGTTCTGTATATAGTGTCAGTGTACAGATAATACAGTGATCACCGATGACATTATACACATGGGTTCTGTCTATAATGTCAGTGTACAGGCAATACAGGCATCACCAGTGAAATACACAGGAACTTTGTATATAGTGAATAGTGTTCAGGTAATACAGTGATCACCAGTGACATTATGCACAGGTGCTTTGTATAGAGTGTCAGTGTATAGGCAATACTGTGATCACCAGTGACATTATGCACAGGAGCTCTGTATATAGTGTCAGTGCACAGATAATGTAGTGATCCCCAGTGACATTATACACAGGAGCTCTGTATATAGTGTCAGTATACAGGTCATACAGTGATCACCATATAAAAAAGGCTGCACTCTATCATACTAAAGCATGACAATATGGAATACATGAAATTTTCAATAGTAATACTGCTTTGGAGTATAAGAAAAATTTTGAGACACTTAGTATAACATTTGGCCAAATATTATTTGCCCACCAACCATTGTCAAGCTGGTATCAAGTCTGATGGGTCCCTGACCTATGTGAACATACCTCTATTAGGCTGATATCTGAGTTTCTGGGTGTTTTTTTGTATCTTGTACATGGGGTAGCTCCCCCTGGTTTGCACCTAATTCACATTAGTCTGGATGTGCCAGTCAGGTTTTTTTTGTCATACAGTGATCAACAGTGACATTATACACAGGAGCTCTGTATATAGTGTTAGTGTACAGCTAATACAGTGATCACCAGTGACATTATACACAGGAGCTCTGTATATAGTACACACGAACTCACTGGTAACGTCTCCAGTTGAAGTACTTCAACTTCGCTTTTCTCCTTCATCCTGCGCAGACTGCCATTTTGTTTTCCAGCCAGGTCTCGTCTCTATATAAAATAACACACATTTATCTAGCGCACCGCTTCCAGAGCACATTTCCCAACTTCTACGCTACACAGCTGAATACAGAAGTGCACCCACCATTAATGTATAATTAGTTGTTATTATTTATTTATACAGCATCATTGATTCCATTGTGCTATATATGAGAAGGGGTTACATACAAAATACAGATATCACAGTAACAAAGTAAGAATGACTGACTGATACAGAGGGGAGAGCACCCTGCCCTTGCCGGCTTACATTCTACAGGATGGTGGGGAAGGAGACATTAGGTTGGGGGGTTACATAAGCTCCGGTGTTGGTGAGGCGGTAGCTCCGGTATTGGTGAGAAGGCAAGCGGGCTCATTGCAGGCTGTAAGCTTTCTTGAGGTGAGTTTTCAAGTTCCATTGGAAGGACCCAAATGTGTTTGATAGTAGGACTTGTTGGAGCACAGAATTCCAGAGGATGGGGGATATTCGGGAGAAGTCTTGGAGGTGATAGGGTGAGGAACAAATAAGTGCAACTTTTTTTGTTTATTGTATATGGAGGTAGCTGCTCCTAGTTGGCACCTGTTTACATTAGCTTGGAAGTACCGGTCAGTCTTTGTGTCATTGTATATTAGCTTTCTGACCGAGTACTCTGCCCTTCAGCATGTGATGAATTTTAATTGCAGCAACGTCCTACCTACCCATAAAATCAGAGTTGGAAGAGAGGTTTTCACATATACCCAGGAATTCAGACTTCAGTCTTAGAGAGGTATTCACATTAGATACATTAGGAGTCGGACCCATCAGTTTTGAGACCACCTTGTCGTTGGTTGATGGGCAAAAAGTGAAAAACACAGCGAAACTAGGTGCATCACAATAAAATGTTAAGAATCACTTGAATAACAAGGTGCTACTAGATGTATGGAAAAAGCTACAATCGATACAAAGAAAAAGGACCATAACATAGGACTAGTGCACACTTATACGTACAAAAAGATATAATGCTTTATTAAAATCACTACACACATAGGGTTAAAAACAATTATAAACAAACTGTCCTGATGAGGACAACCACTAGATGTCAAATATGTGCAACAACAAAACATACAATGATATAGTCATTCAGTAAACATGGTTGATGGGCATGCATGAATTGGCCAAATTATATGCTAAGCGTCTCAATTTTTCCTAGTATCCAGAAGCCATATTGCTATTCATATTTCATATATTTCAAATTGACATGCTTTAGCACTACAGAGTGCAACTTTTTTTGTTTATTGTATATGAAGGTAGCTGCTCCTAGTTAGCACTTGGTCACATTAGCTTGGAAGTGCCAGTCATTCTTTTTGTCAATGCACGAGAGGGCTGACCGTGTCAATAGCTGATGCGAGAGTGGCATTGTAGAAAGCAGTGGCACTGTCTGTGTCGTGGAGTGAGGATATGGACGCCAGTGGTAGAATAGAGTCAGAGAGTGTGTGGGTGTCTACACGTGCCAGGTTTCAGTGGGGGTGCACTAGTTGCTGGACATGGGTGACAGGTGAGGAGGACAGAGATGAGAAAGTGAGTAGATGGTAGTCAGATAGAGAGGGAGAGGTGAGGTTGTGAAGTTAGAGAGAGAGCAGATATGAGTGAAGATCATATCTAATGTATGTCCACCTGTGTAGGTGGCTGAGGAGGACCACTGAGTAAGTCCAAAAGATGAAGTAAGGGACAGGAGTTTAGAGGCTGTTGACTGAAGGGTATCAGTAGGGATGTTGAAGTCACCTATGATGATAGTGGGAATATCAGTGGAAAGAAAGTGAAAAAGCCAGAGAATTGGTCAATAAAGGCAATGCAGGCCCGGAGGTCGGTATATGACGGCCACTTGGAGGGAAAGTAGATACGGACAGAATGGACTTCAAAAGAGGGGAGAATAAGGTAGGGCAGAGGTGGGATTGGGTTAAAGGTGCAGTTTGTGGAAAGGAGAAGACCCACTACTCCACCATGTCTTTTGCCAGGGCGAGGATTGTGGATGATGTGGAGTCCACAGTAACACAAAGCTGCAAGGGAGGCCATGTCAGAGGGTGTCAGCCATGTTTCTGTGAGGCTGAGGAAGGAAAGATTGCGAGAGAGAAAGAGGTCATGAATCACATCAAGCTTATTGCAGATGGAGCGGGCATTCCAGAGTGATTCAGAGGGAGGGAGCAGGGGGTGGGCGTCAAGGGCACGGGCTTTATGTTGGAAATATTGCACTAGTTCAAATTAGGTAGGGAGTGGTAGGAGGGGGAATTAATGGGAAGTATCTGCTGTGAAGGTCCAGAATTGTGAGATATGTCACCAGCAGTGAGGAGAAACAGAGAGAGGGAGAATAGGTGAGAGAAGAGACCTGTAAATAATCCCGCCCCGAAGCACAAACATGTTTCTCATCATAGAGACAGACTGTGCTTCGGGGTGGAAGTGTGGGCAGTTCTCTTCTTGGTTTCTTCCCCCCCCCCACAGCACAGGCATATCATTAGCTGCAAACTTCTAACACTAATTACACAAGAACCACAAGACAAATTTCTTCACCCCAGGTATCATTTTAATCAGTATAACACTGCCATATTGACAGTGTCTGTAGGTTACTTAGCAAAATCCTGCTGACAGATTCGCTTTAAAGAAAATGGTCAAAGAGGGATTATATTTTCAGGGGAAGAGCCTGGTTACTGTCAGAAGTGGACTATACATGAGACTGAATGCTTCTGGGGCGGCCTCAGGGAATAAATGGAGCAATATTCATGAACCTTCCCATTGTGAATGCATCAATATGTTTCTGACAGTAACCAGGCTCTCCCCAGAACTACTGGTGCATTGGGTACTAAAATAATAGTGAGGAAGTGGAAGGTAACATGCCCACGATCAGGAACAGCAGCGTTTTAGACGCAGGGAACTTGCACTGTGTCCTAACAGCTGCATTCTACGATTTATTGAAATCCCATGCCCACTGTGCTTCTATTTGATGCTGTGTAAACTCACCTGCGTTGCAGGTTTACAAACCGCAACCGCAGCATGTCAATTTCTATTGCAGAGACGCTAGTCTCTGCAACAGCAATTTCCACAACAGATATGTATTGGATGCGGTAAATCCACATTGTTCAATGAACAAATGCAGATTTAACTGCGTGATTAGAACACAGCAGTTTGGACACAACGAAAATACGCTGCATTCAAAGTGCTGCTACTTCCTGATCGTGGGAACGCACCCGTAGTGTTAGCCTTGCAGCAATAAATAACAAAGCTGGCTTACATGATGTCCTAGAGATAAAAAGGCAAAGGTGCCTCTCAGACCAAAGCTTTACTGAACAGTGCAACAGAGGTAAGAAATAAAAAATACTTTATTGGAAAAAAAAATTCCCCAATATTATCTTTTGTTCACCATTTTATTAAAGAAATGAATCCCAAGTCAGTACTTCAAAGTGTTGTCATATGCAACAGATTAGGACTTCTATATTATAAGTAAAAGGAGGACTTTATGCTGACCTGACAGGAGATGGCAATGTTGTGTAATGTTTCCTTCTTTAATGTATTGTATAAGAATTAGTCTCTTGTTTAGTTTCACTTTTGTTTTGTTCATGTTTGCTGATGCAATGCTGTAATGTCTGTGCATTATTCCTTCACCTCATGTTCAGAGAAGTAAACACTTGTTATCCCATGCAACTTGCTCTGTGAAGTTTCCTCTACAAAGGTGTGGATTCAGAAGCTGTGCAACAGGTTATGGGCCCAGACACCCAGACCCAGGCATCCAGATACAGCGTACCCAGATACAGAGAATCCAGACACTACAGATCCCAGGACACCCAAGAATACCAGATACCCAAGACCCTGGTGAGTGCAGAAGAATTCTTCAGTGCAAGTCTCTCCAAACAAGTAAGATAAGTTAAAAATGATGAATAGCACAGTAGCTAAACTGAATGATGAGAACTATCAGCTATGGAAGTTCAAAGTAGAGATGTTATTGTCTAAAGATGATTTATGGGAAGTAATCACTACAGATAGACCTGATGAAGATAATCAGACATGGGATAGAAAAATAGACAAGCGAGAGCTACCATCAGCTTATTAGTGGATGATGCTCAATTAATACATATAAGAAATGAAGAAACAGTGAAAGGAATGTGGGAACAATTAAGAAAGCTATATGAGAGACCCAGCTTAAATCACAAGTTATTTCTACTAAGAAAGCTTTACAATATGAGACTAAATGCAGACAGTGACATGCAGAAGCATATATTCTCTATTATGGAAGTGATATCACAGCTAAGATCTATTGGTGAAGACATTAAAGAAAGCCATATAGCAGCAATTTTATTGTGCAGTTTACCAGATTCATATACAGCTTTAATAAATGCACTAGAGACAAGACCAGAAACTGACATTACATTAGAGTTTGTGAAGACCAGACTCATAGATGAATATCAGAGAAGGAAAGAACAAACAAATGATTCTTCTACTGAAAAAGATCATGGAAATGCTCTTAAATCTACAGAACTTAAAAAACCCTATAATAGAAAAGAGAATGCTTCAGATGTAAGAAAAAAGGTCATTTAAAGAAAGACTGTACTATATGGAAAGCAGAACAAAAGAAATTATACCATAAAGATAATATACAGAAGGTGAAAAACACAATTTCTGATTCATGTGAAATAATTGGAATGGCACATTTAAAGTAACTGATAAGAAATCATCACTTGGTTGGTTTATTGATTCAGGAGCAATGAGTCATATGACAAGTGACAAGAATTTCTTTACTGATCTTGATTTAAATAAGAAAGTAGCCATTTATCTTGCAGATGGAAGCAAAATAACCGCAGAAGGTATCGGACAAGGTATGCTAAATTGTTCAAACAAGTTCGGACAAGATTCAAAGATACTTGTACAGGATGTGTTGTATGTTCCAAAATTGGAAGGCGGATTATTATCTGTGAAACGTTTAACAGCAAAAGGACTTACAGTAAAATTCAAAGATAATGAGTGTGCAATTCTTGCAGGAAACAAGTTGATAACCAAAGTCAAGGCAGATGAACAATTATATCATTTTGACAAACCAAAGGAACAGATGAAGGTATATACACATGATCACAAAAACTGTATTCACATGTGGCATAGACGTCTAGGACATAGACACCCGGACAGTATAAGGGAACTACAGAGAAAAGAATTGACAAAAGATTTAAAGATATCAGATTGCTCAATTACCATAAGATGTGAATGTTGTATAAAATCCAAAGCCACAAGGATATCTATTCCAAAAGAAAGTGAGATGAAAAGCGAAAGACCACTTGATTTGGTGCATACTGACGTATGTGGACCCATGAAAGTGACTACATCAGGAGGCAATAGATACATGTTAACTTTTATAGATGACTACTCAAGATACACAGTCACATACTTAATTAAGAACAAAAGTGAAGTTTTTGATAAACTTGTAGACTATGTAACAAGATCAAGTAACAAATTTCAAAAGAAGCCAATTGTCATCAGAAGTGATAATGGAGGTGAATTTACAGGTCACAGAATAGAAGACTACTTAAGACAAAATGGAATAGAACATCAGAAAACTGTTCCATACACACCTGAACAAAATGGAGTAGCAGAAAGGAAAAACAGAACTCTAACAGAAATGATGAGATGTATGCTGATAAATTCTAAACTACCAGAGAAATATTGGGGTGAGGCAGCAATGACAGCTACATATCTACAGAACCGACTTTTTTCCAGAAAACTGAAGAAAACTCCATATGAACTGTGGCAAGGTAGGAAACCAAGTGTCAATCATTTAAAGTTTTTGGATGTAAAGTTTTTATATTCATTCCAACAGAAAAACGTTCCAAACTTCAAAACAGATCCATGGAAGGAATATTCGTTGGATATAGTGAAAACTGCAAAGGATATAGAATCCTAGATCCCAAAACAGACAGAGTTACAGTGAGTAACAGTGTGACATTCATTGAAGATTTAAATGAAGACATTATGATTTCAGTTGAAACAAAAAATGAGAAAAACAATAGTGACATAACTGAAGAAATATCTGATGAGAAAGAAGTAGAAATGAATGAAGAACAAAATACTGAAAGTGAAGAATCACAACTACAAACAGACACAGAACCAAGACGTTCAATAAGAGAGAACAAAGGAAAACCACCAAAACATCTCTCATACAAGACAAGTATAAGAAAAATCTATGAACCTACCTCTTGGAAAGACATATCTAAACTTCCTGAAGAAGCTAATAAATGGATAGAAGCAACAGAAACAGAAATTAAATCCATGCATGATTCAAATACATGGACACTAACAGATTTGCCAGAAGGAAGAAAAGCCATAGGATGTACATGGATTTTTAAAGCAAAATACCAAACAGATGGCACACCTGAAAGATATCGAGCAAGACTCAAAGCTAAAGGGTATTCTCAAAAATATGGAGAAGACTATGATGAAACATTTGCTCCAGTTGTCAAGCACACTACAATAAGAACTTTACTTACAGTTGCAGCAGTGGAACAGATGGAACTAAGACATCTGGATGTAAAGACAGCTTTTTTGAATGGAGATTTAACAAAAGACATTTACATGGAACAACCTCCAGGATTCAAAGATGAAAGAAATCCAAACAAAGTTTGCAAACTACAGAAAAGCATATATGGTTTAAAACAAGCAGCTAAAGTGTGGAATGACAAAATCACGGAAGTACTAACAAATGAAAAATTTCAAAGAAGCAAAGCTGATCCATGCTTGTATACAAAAAGGCTGAGTAATAGATGGATTTATGTACTCGTATATGTAGACGATATTTTGATTTGTTTTACACAAGAAAGGGATAAAGAAAACATTCTAAAAATCCTGAAACAAAATTTTGAAATCGAAGACTTGGGAAATGTAAAACAGTACCTAGAAATACAGTGTAAGCTTTTCCGGGGGGTTTAGCTCTAGGATCGCTGTCTGGGTAGACAGAATGGCACGGAAACAGTTCATTCAGACAGCAGTTTGGTGAAAACTGGCCGCAACCAGTTTTATTAAAGTCCACAGCACACAGATAAAAACAAATCATAAACAGAAATCCTGGGCTTGTCTAGCCTCTAACTACACTCTAGATAGATGGCCCTCTCTATCCGGGACCCAGACTCTACCAGTCTGTGCCCAAAACAACACATATCACATATGTTACCAGTGAGGAGTTTCACAGACACTCCTCCTTGTGTCTGAAAGCACCTTTGGGGAGATCCACTCCTATTCAGCCGCTATTCACACGGATTCTCACTGCGACTACTCCTGTGTCCGGGGTCCTTCCCGCACCCAGACTGAGATAGCTCACATTCCTCTAGAGACTGCTTCCTTGTGCCAGGACACCTCCCTGTGTCCGGGCTAAAGACAGTCCACACTCTTGGAGACACCTTCTGTGTCTGGACCCTTGTCCAGACTGAATGAGCTCCCTGACTGTGCTCCCAAGCACCTACTTCTGGCTTCCTAATCAACACCTGAGTGGATTCAGGTCTGAGCTGCAAGCGTGTACTGAATGGCAGGTGTAGTGACCTTTCTTTACCACCAGGTTTACAAAGCCACACATTTCGCTCATACCAGTCAGCAAGGTACTTAGGTGAAATATACACCTCATTCACCACATATTCCTTCACTGTCTCACATATCCCCTCCCTCTTCTCCAGACCGGAGGGCTGGTCATCCAGACCGGAGGGCTGGTCAACAATCCAACAGAGACAGTGAACTCTGGACCAGTCATGGCCCTCATCAGCTTCATCCTCACCACTGTCATAGCCAACATCAGTTTTTCTCTTCATCTGAAGCATCCGCACTACCCTGTACCCTCCCAGGCCTATACTCTCTGCGGGCCTCGGGTATCCTACACGGTTTCATCTTGACCTTAGGGCCGGGCTCAGATTCAATATAGTGCCTGGCCAAAGTAGTACGACCAGACACATCAGAACACTTCTGCTGACTCTTCCTCAGAAACTCATGTACCTCCTGTCCCTGGTGCACTGACCATGTGTCACCAACTATCACAGAAGGTATAGGGGGTTTTTCACTTTTCTCCAGTTCCCCACTTTCAGGCTCTTCTGGCAAGACATGCCCAGAAGCCACACCGTCAGTCCTAGACTCTACCTCTTCAGCCACGTTCTGCATCCCATCTGGGCTCCCGTGTGTCTGCAGTGGCAACGGAGTGACACATCGCTTTTCCCATTTGTTGGGACGTGGCTCCGATGTAGCCTCCCTGAAAGTGCGCTTGAGCTCACCAATGCCAGCTACTGATCCGGACCGTAACCCGTCCACGCCGCTGTCTTCGGCAGAAACAGATTCCTGGACAGAGTCAGTCCCCATATCTTCAGTCTTGCTCCTCACAGCTTCACTTGAAACCTCAGCTTCTGATGAGGCACCTGGCTTGGTGACCACCACTTCCATGGCTTTTTCCACCTCTGCAGCATCACCTTCAGAGTCCTTGGCATGATGCAGATCCACACCACACACTGACAACTTCTCATCTTCAACAGCATCCACTTGTGCTGTGTTCAGTTTCAGAGTCCTGCCTTTAAAGCTCAGCTCTCCTCCTTTCACCTTAGTCTTCGCCAGGGAACCGGCCAACTGTACAACATCTTCAGATGCCATCCTCCGTCCGACTGCAAGGTCAGCCTCAGCCTTCCTCTCAGGACTCTCAATCTCCTCTGCTACCATGCCTTCCTCACTTGCACTGGTTGCTTTACTGTCATCAGATGACTCACTATCACCACCACTATCCTGTCTGACCCCCTTTTCTCAGCCACATCTGGCTCACTTCCAGGGTTAGACACTTCATTTTCATTCACATCCGGCTCACTGTCAGGGCTATACCCTTCATTTTCATTCATATCCTGCTCACTTTCAGGAGTATAGAATTCATTCTCATTTACATCCTGATCTGGAACCTTAGTTAACATGTCATCCACAACATTAACTTCATCATCTGGTCCCTCAGTATGTGACTATGTGACAACCCCAGAACTACACTTCTATATAGTTCAGGCACTAGGAGCTGACTCACAACCTCTCCCTGGACTTCAGTGTTTCTGGCAACATGAGAGAACCTCTCCTCAGAGTCAGGCTCCTGGGAAACCTCATTTAGAACAATCATATTTTCCTGTGCTGTTTTAAGAGAGGGTTCTCGCCACTGCTCACTCTCAAAACCGTCACAGGACACAGGCAAGTCAGGGACACTCGGTTCCCGAGAACCACCATCCTCGTCTCCCAACATCACCTGCAAAGGAATTTCATCACTATCACAGTCATCATTATTATCAACATCATTATCATGACTATGATCAGTATTATCATCACTATCATTACCAGCATCAGCACCATTTTCATGGTCATCATCATTATCAGGTTCATCATCATCATTAGCATTATCATCATCATTATCACATAATTTTAACATCCCACTAGCATCGTGTTCCGCCCCTCGGGACTGCGTACCCTCAGTATGGGCTTCATCACACTGTCCATCAGAATCACCCTTCCCCCAGAGATCCTTAGACCGGGGAAAGTCATTACCCAATATAACGGGTTGCACCAGGGTCTTCACTACCCCCACTTCACATGAAATCTCCCCGAGTTTGGGGACCAAGTCCACGGCAGTCTCTGGGTAGACTTTGGTGTCTCCATGGATGCACACCACACTCAGGTGCTTATCAGGGATGAAGTCCCTATCACTCAGGCTGTCACATACGGAAGTCACTGGACTCTCTGAGTCCAAGAGGGCCTGCGCTGGGCAGCCATCTACAACCACCGGGGACCCCTGTGGTCCAGTCTCTTCGGCTGAGGTGGACACACACACAGGTTCTGCGCAGAGAGAGAGGGACCTGCCAACATCACGGCACATAGGCTCCCCCTCTATTGGACAGTTCGCTGCAATTTCACGCCAGCTCCAACACTGTCCATCACACTCTCCCACCCACATGTCCCCTCGGGCCTGAACCCGCTTATCAGCATACCCCATGTCCCCAACAGCTGGAACGCTCTTACCGGGAGAGTTCGACGTCCGGGAACTCTGAAGTGACGTCCTCTCAGACGGCTGTAGCTCAGGAGAACATGCTCGGGTGTAGCGGTTCACTGTAGGACATGCTCGGGTGTAGCGGTTCACTACCACCTTTTCAACTCCATAATCAGGCCTGCTGACTGCAGACTCCCAACTGTATCTCCAGTCACGAACTCCTCTGGCATGGGCTGTCACCGTAACACCCAGCCGGGTAAGAATCGCCGCTTTCAACTTGGCATAGTCTTCGCTGTCCTGCTTGCTCAGGTCAGCCCAGACTTTTTGGGGTTCCCCAATCAGATAGGGTACGACCACCATGGCCCATTCAGATAGTGGCAGATTCTCCTTCTCTGCCAGTCTCTCAAACCTAGTAAGATATACCTCCACATCATCACGAGGTGTCATTTTTCTCAAGGACCGTCTTACCACCTTCTTTATAGCGGACAACGCCGGTGCCTTCACAACATTACTTCGGGACGCGGCACCGAAATCCTTTTTTGGTGCTGTCATCTGCTCAACAAATAACCGGTTATTCTCCTGCTGCTGCTGCAGGAATTGCTGCTGGGCCTGCTGCATGCACTGCTGGTGCTGCAGGCGCTGCTGCTCCATGCTCTGCTGCATGCTTCGCTGGGCCTGGGCCAGGTACTCAATGAGCTCCTCCATACTGCCGGACTCATCTGTCTCAATCACAGCAGTCTTATGTTGCATATTAACTTTCGCCATTTGTTCAAACAGCGCCTCCATGCTGTCATCCATGCTGTCAGACTTCTCTGTCTTCACAACTGTAGTCTTCACTCAAGACATACACACTACACAGCTTTTTTTTTTTTTCCACAGAAAAATTCAGCCTTGCTGTGCAAACACTTTTTTTTTTTCCCTTTGCAAAGTCTATTAGGGCTACTGTCTCTTTAAGACTGCTCCACAAACTTTTCTTTTACTGCTGCACATTCCACAGTCATTTCACAACAAGTTCAGCTTTGCTGTGCATACATTTTCTTTCTGCAGACCCTATCAGGGCCACTGTCTCTCCAAGACTGCTCCAAACAGACGTTTCTGCTGACACACACTTTTTTTTTTTTTTTTTTTTTTCTGTTGCTATTTCAATAGACTTCACCTTTAATGCTGTCTCTCGCCACTGTGCTGCATGCACACTCCAGCACTAACTGTACCAGGCCCTGCGCTGCCCCAGCATTCTCCGCCAATTGTAAGCTTTTCCGGGGGGTTTAGCTCTAGGATCGCTGTCTGGGTAGACAGAATGGCACGGAAACAGTTCATTCAGACAGCAGTTTGGTGAAAACTGGCCGCAACCAGTTTTATTAAAGTCCACAGCACACAGATAAAAACAAATCATAAACAGAAATCCTGGGCTTGTCTAGCCTCTAACTACACTCTAGATAGATGGCCCTCTCTATCCGGGACCCAGACTCTACCAGTCTGTGCCCAAAACAACACATATCACATATGTTACCAGTGAGGAGTTTCACAGACACTCCTCCTTGTGTCTGAAAGCACCTTTGGGGGAGATCCACTCCTATTCAGCCGCTATTCACACGGATTCTCACTGCGACTACTCCTGTGTCCGGGGTCCTTCCCGCACCCAGACTGAGATAGCTCACATTCCTCTAGAGACTGCTTCCTTGTGCCAGGACACCTCCCTGTGTCCGGGCTAAAGACAGTCCACACTCTTGGAGACACCTTCTGTGTCTGGACCCTTGTCCAGACTGAATGAGCTCCCTGACTGTGCTCCCAAGCACCTACTTCTGGCTTCCTAATCAACACCTGAGTGGATTCAGGTCTGAGCTGCAAGCGTGTACTGAATGGCAGGTGTAGTGACCTTTCTTTACCACCAGGTTTACAAAGCCACACATTTCGCTCATACCAGTCAGCAAGGTACTTAGGTGAAATATACACCTCATTCACCACATATTCCTTCACTGTCTCACAACAGATAGAAAGACAAGAAGTACTGTGGTTAAGACAATTGTTGATAGAATTAGGACTATCACACTTGGAACCAACAAAACTCAAACCAAGGAGTATTGAAGTTGGAGTATTGTCCTACTGAAGAAATGACAGCGGACATTTTCACGAAGGTGTTGAATGCTGATAAACATTAGAGACTAATAAAAAAGTTGGGTTTGTTTGAATAAGTCCTTACTGTTGAGAAAGGGTGTTGTCATATGCAACAGATTAGGACTTCTATATTATAAGTAAAAGGAGGACTTTATGCTGACCTGACAGGAGATGGCAATGTTGTGTAATGTTTCCTTCTTTAATGTATTGTATAAGAATTAGTCTCTTGTTTAGTTTCACTTTCGTTTTGTTCATGTTTGCTGATGCAATGCTGTAATGTCTGTGCATTATTCCTTCACCTCATGTTCAGAGAAGTAAACGCTTGTTATCCCATGCAACTTGCTCTGTGAAGTTTCCTCTACAAAGGTGTGGATTCAGAAGCTGTGCAACACAAAGTCCATTTTATTTCTGTGTCATTCTTTCTTTGACCAGTCTTGTATTATTTCTATACAGCTGCATGATGAGCCCCAAGAATGATTTGTTCTGGTGGACGCAAGAGACTCCAGTCCAACACAGTTTGTGACTATAAAGTGCCCATATGCATAGGAATAACATGGGCAGCACAGTGGGCAGCACTGTGCAGGAGTTTGTATGTTCTCCCTATGTTTGCATGGGTTTCCTCCCACACTTGAAAGGCAAACTGATAGGGAATTCGGATTGAGAGCCCCATTGGGGACAGCGATGATAATAAAAGCGCTGCAAAATATGATTGTTTCAGTGCATCTACAAAAAATGAAGTGTCTCTGTAAATAGCCTTGAATAAAAATTGTGTATCATTATATGTATACAGTTGCTATGCAGCTCTACATGTATTCATGGCTATATAGTCCCTGGGGGTGGTAAGATCTTGTAGACATTCGTTACTTTTATTTCTATTCCTTTTTCTCTCTCATTGGTTTCTGGCTCATTTTTTTTTACACACCGCTACTTTGAGAAAAGAAATGTGAAGATTGTTCAAGGCAACATCACCTACTCCACCTCACACACAGGAGAGACCACATGTACTGAGGATTCACGTCTCCTCAAAACTTCTACTACGGACTCACATTGCTCAGCCATCAATGCTGAGATTCAATAACTCCTTACCTTAAAATACAGCAGAGAATAAAGCAGAAAACACAAGATAAATCTGCAAAGGTGAAGTAGAATATGTAGGGCTAGTTTCACACTAGCGTTTCACTGACCTGCGTCGGTCTGTGCACGGCCGTCGCTATGCTCCGCCCCGGCCGCACCTCCTCCCGGCCGCTCCTCCTATGGGCACATGACGCTGCATGCGACTTGCGTACCCTATCTTTAGCATTGGGTACGCAGGCCGTGCGCAGGTATGCGTTTGACGGTGCGTCGACCTGCGCCAAACAAACCGTGTTGCATTTTGGTGCGCTCGGCGCACCGTCAAAATGACGCATTCACCGGCAAACACGTACCTGCGCACTAACAATGACAGACTGATACAGAGGGGAGAGGACCTGCCCTTTCAGGCTTACATTCTACAGTCATATTAAAGTCTGTCCATCTCGCACCAAAGTTGGTACTCCATCACAAAAGACACCTGCCCTGGTCGTTTGGAGGGAGACGACCGGGGTGTGTACACTTACTCCACTTTCTCGACTCAGTTTATCATTTCAGTTGAAATAGTGGTTGGTGGGAAAACTGAGACTATTGGGGGTCTTGTGGATAGTGGAGCTGGAGTCAGTTTGGTGGATTATTGCTTTGCTCAGACCCATGGTCTGATCAGTAGGGCGCTGGCAAGACCCAGTTCTATTTGTGTGATTGATTCTGTTCCTCTCAGTTAGAAGAGCTTGACCCAAGTTGTACATAATGTGAACTTGCGTATATTGTCTTTTCATGAAGCGTTCCTGTCATGCTACATCTTGGAGGATATGCCTACTCCCATCGTCTTAGGCCTTCCCTGGCTGAAAAAACACAGGTCATTGATTGGCAGACCAGATACGTAGTCAGTTGGGGCAAGGTTTGTAACATCTGTTGCCTGGGAGCTATGAGCATTTTTGTCCTTCTTAAACCTACCTCTTCTTCTCCAGTGGAAGTAGCTACGGTGCTAACAAGGAATAGGGGCAAGACTACCTACACCTCAGGTAAACTATGAGTCTTGGTGTCCTAAGGGGAGGGTGGTGGTTCCCTCTGAGTATCCTGAGGGTATGAGTTTGGTGACACTGGATGCCTCTGTTGTCTGTCCCTCAAGGAGAGTACCATCTTGTGGTAAACGTACGCATGGTAATTAACATTCAGGTCTGGAACTGTGTGTGAATGAGTACATGTGGGTGTCCACTAAAAACATCAGGTGAAAGTACGCATCTGGGATTTGGAGTTCTAGGGTAATCGGGTCATATAGTGTGCCGGCCGTTCTCAGCCCTGAGACCTTCCAGTTGGAGTTATGACTAGTGATGCATGTACACAACGTGTTCCATAGGTCATTGCTCTGGAGATGTAATTAACATCACCATCGGGCTGCGTTTGCCGTGACCTTGAGGATCAGGTGACTATGGAGGTGTATACTAGTGGGTTGATGTGTCTTTGCCGTACATAATTTCTTAAGGGTTCAGAGGCCCCTCGTTGAAAGGGGGGTACTGTCAGGATTCATTATGGGATTTGTTGCAGCTCTGGTTCTGCTGTAATTTTAATGTTGTTTTTCCTTTTGATCTAGCAAGAGTTAATGTCAGTCTCTTGCTGGCAGCTTCTGTTAGGATGATCCGCTGATGTTAGTTGATTACCACTCCCACCTTCTTTTAAATAGTCACATGACCCAACAGCTGATCATCAGTAATAGAAAAATATTTAGACTTGAGAGTCCTCAGTGGTTGATACCTTTTAATGGCTAACTGAAAAGATGGTAACAAATTGCAAGCTTTCGAGACTACTTAGGTCTCTTCATCAGGCGAAGACTAATACAAAATCTGAAGAAAGCTTGCAATTTGTTACCATCTTTTCAGTTAGCCATTAAAAGGTATCAATCACTGAGGACTCTCAAGTCTAAATATTTTTCTATCTACTGGCTAACACGGTACGAAGATACACATCTTTCCTACATCAGTAATAGAGTTATTTTATGCAGACCAGCTTGGAGTGAAGACCTACCCGTGTCTGAGTAGGACAACAATACAGCAAAACTCAACCAGAATAACACAATACAACATAAAAGAAATCAACAAAATAACAAAATACAACATAAACCAACCAAAGATATCACAACTTAGACCTACATATTCTAATAAAAAAAGCAATAAAAGTTAACATCATATGACACAACTATGACATAATGTAACACAATAAAACAGAAATAAGCTAACAGACCTTTACCAAACAACATAACAATACAATAACATGACACAAAATAACACAAGAAAATACAATATAACAGCCTAGCACCAATGAACCCATGTTGGTACAATTTACCATCAACAAAACATACAATTTAACAACAACATAAAATTATAAAATATTTTGGTTGAATACAACCCTTGATTCCGAATTTCTCCCAAAATGTGTTTTTTTTTTATACATGTCTTCAGAGCCCACAGCTACTTTGTCACACACCCACGCCATGCTCTACACACTGACAACCCACACAATATCAAAATTATCTTGAATTTTAGGCAACAAGTACCATCCACACAGTTATATTTTACAGCACATTGCAAAACATGACATTATTTCTTATTTATTATACCATACTATATCATACGCAGTTTCCAACATTTCTGACACATGCACCACACTGTATCCTTTCACAATTCATTAAGTTTTTAAAGTGTTGTACCTTGTCACTTCGGGACAATGGTTCTCTCCTCTCCACTATTTGTAAGAGCTGATTTGGGTTTTATGACATGATAGTTCTATCTCACCCATGACAGCACCACGGACAGAGGGGATCCGCCCTTCAGGGACAGGAAACCTACAGAATAAAAGGGCGGTACCTCTCCCTCGCATCAGTTGGTTTCCTGTCCCTGATGGGTGAACCTTCTGACGGCGGTACCTGGAAGCCTGAAGAGCAGGAGAGAAGATCCAGGGTCGGCCAGTCCGAGTATTGGCAGCGGGGAGGCCCTGCCACGGCTGGTGCGGTGCCTGAAGCCACCACCGCTGGGACCGACGTGTCCACAGGGTGAGCGGGGGAAGCGGAGCTGCCACTCTGGAGAGGAGGCAGGGGCTGCCAGGGTCCGGCCATGTGTGCGGAGGTGCCTGTGGGAACGCAGGTGGACCAAGATGGCCGCCGTTCCGGAAGTATACTACTTCTGGGTCCCTGGGCGGGCACATGCGCAGAATGAAAGTTCCCCCTAGTGACGTACTGCAGGAGGAGGCCGGAAGTGACATCACACGCGCGGCAAGTTTAAATATGCTTCAGAGAGAAAAGACTCCTGGTTGAATGTTGTCCCTCGGGAAATGGAGGACAGCGACCAGCAGCAGGAGCAGCCGCAGCCCAGGCAGTAGCAACGTCGTAAGCAGTCAGAGGGGCAGGATCGTGACAAGCAGTCCACGCAGCACAGTAGATCTGCTGTGATGAGAAAATCACCTTCCGTGGATGATCCTTTGCAGGATCCGATACCTCCTCCAGAGCCGATTCCTACGACTGCATCCACTGGTGAGTGATCTTTGAGAAACTTCACCATTGTAATGTGGGCCCTTCTCCTCCCTCTATTAGGGAGGGAAGAGATCGGGGAAAATAGGAGTTGTCCCACCTGTAACAGAGCTCTGCCAGAATCCTGGAACAAGAAGCTCTGCGACTCTTGTACACAATAGATACCTTGTGAGGAAAGCCCCGATTTTGCCTCAGAGCTAAGATCTGTAATCAGATCGGAGGTCCAGAGTGCTGTTTCATCCCTAAAACGGGGGATAAAACCAAAAAGAGGGATTCTATAATATACTCCCAATCTGACCCCTCTACCTCGGGGGGTGTTGACTCGGACATGTCAGACTCCTCCTCTTCATCCTCGGACGAGGGAGGGAGTTATTGTTTTCCCCTAGACGAAGTAGACACGCTAGTAAAAGTAATGAGGTCTACTATGGGGGTGGTGGACCCTCGTCCTGATAACTCAGTTCTGGATATCATGTTTGGGGGATTAGGCCAAAAGATACGCAAGGCTTTCCTCTCAACGAAAATATCCGGGCGTTAATTAACTCCTTTACCCCCAAGGGTGGTTTGCACGTTAATGACCGGGCCAATTTTTACAATTCTGACCACTGTCACTTTATGAGGTTATAACTCTGGAAAGCTTCAATGGATCTTCGCGATTCTGAGAAGGTTTTCTCGTGACATATTGTACTTCACGTTAGTGGTAAAATTTCTTCGATATACCTTGCGTTTATTTTTGAAAAAAACGCAAATATGGCGAAAATTTTTGAAAATTTCGCAATTTTCAAAACTTTGAATTTTTGTTCCCTTAAAACAGAGAAATATGTCACACACAATAGTTAATAAATAACATTTCCCACTTGTCTACTTTACATCAGCACAATTTTGGAACCAAAATTTTTTTGTTAGGAAATTATAAGGGTTAAAAGTTGACCAGCGATTTCTCATTTTTACAACAAAATTTACAAAGCCAATTTTTTTAGGGACCACCTCACATTTGAAGTCACTTTGAGGGGTCTATATGGCGGAAAATACCCAAAAGTGACACCATTCTAAAAACTGCACCCCTCAAGGTACTCAAAACCACATTCAAGAAGTTTATTAACCCTTCAGGTGCTTCACAGGAGCTGAAGCAAAGTGGAAGGAAAAAATGAACATTTAACTTTTTAGTCACAAAAATGATCTTTTACAAACTTTTTTTATTTTCACAAGGGTAAAAGGAGAAAATGGACAGATAAAGTTGTTGTGCAATTTCTCCTGAGTACGCCAATACCCCATATGTAGTGGAAAACCACTGTTTGGGCACACGGTAGAGCTCGTAAGGGAACGAGTGCCGTTTGACTTTTTAAACCAAAATTGGCTGGAATTGAGATTGGACGCCATGTCACATTTGGAGAGCCCCTGATGCGCCTAAACAGTGGAAACCCCCCACAAATGACACCATTTTGGAAACTAGACCCCTATGGAACTTATCTAGATCTGTTGTGAGCACTTTAAACCCCCAAGTGTTTCACAAAAGTTTATAATGCCTGGGTGTGAAAAAAAAAAACAATTTTCCACAAAAATGATATTTTAGTCCCAAATTTTTGATTTTTCCCAAGGAAATTGGACCCCAAAAGTTGTTGTCCAATTTGTCCTGAGTACGCTGATACTCCA
>JARQOD010000001.1:381151103-381406370 GCA_033576555.1 Oophaga sylvatica | reverse complement strand
TGTAGAAGTTGGGAAAAAAACAAGTAATTGTCATGACGTATAACAGATATATTCAATGATAGTAACCGATATCTAATGTGACATCATTCTAAATTTCATATAATAGAGAACATCAACATGTATACATAGTATCTGCCAGCAATGTCTTACCTGACATAATATCCTATGTATAGTGGGTCAATACTGTGTACGTGTCACGCTGTCTCTGGAGAAGGTGGACCGGGGTCTATGCTGACCCTGAACTGGGGTCCTGACTAGTCCCTCTACCTGGAGGTACTGTTAATGGTACAGAGGTCCAGGCCACCAGCGTAACCCTGTCTCCTGTAGATCCCTGACCACTGTAATCTAGTCCTGAGAAGGACCCTGATTACCACCACAGGGAATGGGCAGGTCACAGCTTACACACAGTCTAAGACAAACGAGACAGACAAGGGTAAAGGAAACACAGCCTTGCATACAAAACTTCCACTACAGAGGAACACAAAAGGTTAAGGAGATAAACAATAAGCGAGGAGAGGAAAAACCACAACAGGCACTCTTAGCTTAAGTCTCTCAGAAACGATCCGCTCTGCTGGTCTGAATGAATGCTTTCACCGGCAACTTCCCCAGCAGACCAGCAGGTATATGAAGGAAGCTAATTAATAAAACATCAATCGCAGCTGGGCGAGGCTGGTCAGTCCAACACCGAGAGAGAAAGAATTAACTCCCTCAGTGCCGAAAAACACCCAGCACCAGAAACTCAGCTGTGCGAAGTCAGGGTGTGTAATCGCGACGATCTTCGCCGCGACACACCCGTGACAGTACCCCCCCCCTTCTACGAGGGGGCCTCTGGACCCTCAGGGCCTCGTCTATCTGGGTGAGTAGTGTGGAAGGCCCGAACCAAACGGTCTACGTTAATATCCGACGCAGAAACCCACATCCTCCTCCTCAGGACCATACACCCTCCAATGAACAAGGTACTGAAGGGACCGGCGATTCAGACTGAGTCAATGATCTTCGATACCTGAAACTCCAAATTACCATTGACCACCACTGAGGAGGAGGTAGAGGTGACGGTATAACTGGTGCCACGTACCTCTTAAGCAACGATTTGTGGAACACATTGTGGATTTTAAATGTAGGAGGGAGGTCAAGTCGGAAAGCCACCGGATTAACTATTGAACTGATCCTGTATGGCCCGATGAACCTGGGACCCAGTTTCCAGGAGGGAACCTTAAGTTTTATATTCTTGGTAGACAACCATACCAGATCGTTCACACTTAGGTCCGGACCAGACACTCTCCTCCTATCAGCCATACGTTTGTATCGGTTCCCCATAGTGCTCAGATTATTAAGCACTCCTCTCCACACTGAAGCAAGTGACGACGAAAAATCGTTCCTCCTCAGGAACCCCAGAAGAGCCCCCCCCATTGAAAGTACAAAACTGGGGGTGAAAACCATATGCCCCAAAAAACGGGGACTTACCCGCCTATTGTTAAGAGCGAACTCTGCCAGAGGCAAGAAAGAAGACCAGTCCTCTTGGTTCTCTGAGACAAAACACCGGAGAATATGTCTCTAAGCTCTGATTCAGACGCTCTGTCTGACCATTGGTCTGCGGATGAAAAAGCCGAAGAAAATGACAACTGCATCCCCCGACGAGAACAAAATGCCTTCCAGAATTTGGACACAAACTGAGACCCCCGATCCGACACCACATCGGAAGGCAACCCGTGAAGTCTCACAATCTCCCCAATGAATACCTGCGCCAGAGTTTTAGCATTAGGAAGAGCAGGAAGAGCAATAAAATGTGCCATTTTGCTGAACCTGTCAACTACAACTAGTATGACAGTTTTACCTGAAGACGGAGGAAGGTCCGTAATGAAGTCCATAGACAGATGGGTCCATGGACGCTCCGGGATTTTCAACGGTAAAAGGGCCCCAGACGGACGGGTATGTGGGGTCTTAGAGCGCGCACATACCCCACAGGACGCGACAAAAGTTACCACCTCTTTATTTAAGTTAGGCCACCAAAACCGGCGAGAAACGAGATCTACAGTTGCTTTACTCCCTGGGTGTCCTGCCAAAGCAGAATTATGATGTGCCTCGATAACCTTTTGTCTTAACTGATCTGGAACAAACAGTTTCCCTGGAGGTCCTACAGGGGCGTCCCCCTGAGCCTCCAATACCTCCTCCTCAAGCTCAGAGCATACAGCCTGGCACTCAACTTAAATGATAAAGGTTAATTTTATTGCAGTCACCAGAGACAACGTTTCGGTCATCTATCGACCTTTTTCAAAGCACTGCAACAGATATACAGAATATATACATCATGCTATGGATAAACATTGAATGAGTCTTCAAAGTACCCAAGTGCGGACATGAAAGAAAATATGTATAAAGAAAATAAAAAAATCAATAAGATCACAGTGTATTGTGAATATATGATACGATAAAAGAAAAGGAAAAAAAAAATTGAATAAAGAGAAAGGGGGGAATGAGAAACCTACCCGACTGCTTTGAGGGTTTTCAAATGAATGATGATGAATCACATAAGAGTTATGAACTTTGTCTTGTGAGGATATTAAGACTGCACCAAATAAAATACAAATAAAATATGCTATAAGGAAATAAGTAGATAGAGAGCTACAAAGAGTGTATGTAGTAAGCATACCTTATGGAAATGGTAAAATACCTGTGGCATATACTCAATGTGTTTTAATAAGAGCTCATAGCCTATAGGTGAAAAATACATCATATTAAGTCAAGAAAAATTATATATTCATCTTATGGGATGTATCGGATCACGGTAAGTACGGATACTGCACCGCAGTGTAGTAAATGGAACAAGTGCACCCACTAGCTTAGAAACCCCATGACATGCTATAACCCAGTGTAAATTAAGGCTGGGACCCAAATAATAAGAATGCTGAGAATGTATGGTATATTCCTAATGGTGACCAACCGGCACTATGGTGAGGGTAGCATAGATATATAGGAACAGGTCAGACGAAAGTGAATAAGTCTGAGTAGTGTGCATTAGCTGAAGATATGTGATGTGGTTTCAAAGGTGTAATTATATACACTGCGGTGGTACAAAAATATAATACGGTGGTGGTGAAACAGAGATGAAAACGCCATGGTAAACTTACATATAAGTAGTGGTATGATCTTTAAGATGAAAGACACTGTGGTGATAACGGAATAGTCAGATTGAGAAAAGTCAATTGTTATAGTGCCGCTATATAGTGCGATAATAGCGTGCAATCTTACCAGTGATGGTGAGTATAAAGTGCAGTCTTTTTCCAACGCGGCATCCACCGCTTGTTGGTATGTGCAGCGCCATATTGCGTCCCTATTTATGCCTCAAAGGCGGGATTAGGAGTGAGGATCTAAAGCGGAAGTCAGGGACCGGAAGTAGGCGTATACCTGCGTTCCACTGTGTGAGTCATGCGTTCCAGCAGCCATATTGGGGTTGTCCTGAGGCGGAGACTATTAAGATGCTGTGCGCATCATTGGGAGAGAAAGGGAAACGCTGGCTCAGAGTTCAACAAGGGAGGGAGAAGATAATGTGGCTTCATATTGTTATAGCAGTCGAGTAGGGAGGTGAAGATGAGAGGAATCCAGAGAGGGACGAGGAACTTTTTCACATATTAATTCAATAAAGTCGACTCTGGAAAGAGAAAAGAGTATTAGAACCTGTACTAAGGTAACACAGAATTATGTACATTGAACATAATTATAGGGACCCGTTTATAAGATATTAGATGACAGTAAAAAGGTACAATAAAAATATATTTATAATACAATCGACGTAATGGACACTTCAGATGAATGAATGAAGATCATAATCTCTATTTAAACCTTTTGGGGCAAGAGTTTGTAACTCGTGTATCCAAAAGGATTCTCTCTTTTTGAGGTATTTAATGCGGTCGCCACCTCGTCTTTGTGGTGTGACGAGTTCGATAATTTGGAACCTCAATTGTGCTATAGAATGCCCCATAGTGATGAAGTGATGTGGAACTGGTAATAGCATATTTTTGCACCTGATTGTGGATTTGTGTTTGGAAATCCGATCTTTAATGGGTTGAGTGGTTTCTCCCACGTACATCAAACCACAAGGGCATTTAATGAGATAAATAGCATATGAGGAATTGCATGTGGAGTAGTCCTTAATATGATATTTTTTGCCTGAATGTGGGTGGAAGAAATTTTCCCCTTTCAGGACATTGTTGCACTGATTGCAGTGCAGGCAAGGGTATGTCCCTACTTTTGGCTTGGATAAAAACCTTTGTGAGGTAATGCGTGGTTGTATGCTCATATCAGCTTTAACTAGAGAGTCACGGATATTGTGCGGACGTTTATAACAGGGTAGAAATGGGTTTTGGAATTCTTCAATGTTCGGGTGGGCTGTTTTAAGAATATTCCAGTGTTTTCTTATTGTATGTTGCAGGATATGGACATATGGATGGTATTCATGCACCAAAGGTATGCGTTTAGTTACTGGTTTGCGCATCCTCATTGGGGGTTTTATGGCTTCAGTTAATAAGGCAGAGGGATAGCCCCTTTCTTGAAATTTAGCATGCATTTCCTTAATCCTAATTTCACTTTGTGTGGGGTCAGACACAATTTGACGGACTCTTTGAAATTGTGATCGCGGGATAGCTCTTTTAGTGGAAAGAGGATGTAAACTACTGTAGTGTAGAATGCTATTGCGATCAGTTGGTTTTCTATAGAGATCCGTTGAAAGTGTTCCATTGCTATCTTTGGTGACCATGGTGTCCAAAAAACTAACTTGATTTTGGCTGTGAGTAATAGTAAAGGTTAGTTCTGGCCACGCTGCATTGAGTGTGCTGAAGAAATCCATCAGTGTATCTTCAGTGCCAGTCCAAATGCAAAAAATGTCGTCAATGAATCTTTTCCAAACTATACAATATTGTTTGTATGTTGGATTAGGGTAAACCACTTCCTCCTCAAAGGCCGCCATATAGCTATTTGCATAAGGCGGGGCTACATTCGAGCCCATTGCGGTCCCTTTGGTCTGCAAATAGAAAGTGTCCCCAAACATAAAGAAATTCTTAGTAAGAACTATTGTCAATAGTTGTGTACACAAATCTATAATTTCAGAAGGCTTTTCAGATAAGTGAAGAAGATGTCTCGTGCATGATATACCCTTCTGATGGGGAATAGAAGTGTATAAATCTTTAACGTCCAATGAGACGAGAATGGCATTGGCTGGTATTGTACCTAGGTTGCTTATAATCTGTAGAAAGTGTCCCGTATCAAGGAGATAAGACGGAGCCTTCCGTGTCAATGGTGTTATATTTTCTCCAAGAAGATAGATAGTGGCGATAGTAAGGACTGTTGTGAATGGGTTTGAGATGAGTTCTGAGCAGAGGCTCCCTCTGGTGGTTACAAGCGGTACTAGTGAGGATTGTGAGGACTGGGAATCAGGTGTTACTGATTGGTCTTATATAAGGGAGTCATTTTCCCATCAGGGTTGCCGGTGATCAATTGTTCTGGTCTGAATCCTTCTTTCCAGTTTCCCTTGTAGCCTGCTGTGTCGTGTCTGCATCTTCTGCTATCAGATAAGACAATTTCTTATTTTGTGTTTTTGCTATATTTTTGCATTTTGTCCTGCACTTCTGTGGGGGCCTTCAGGGTCCCCTCCGGGGGCTTTTGCCCTCTCAGTTTAGTCCAGCCACTGTGTTTTGTACTTTTGCTTTTTCCAGTTTTTTTTCAGTGGCTGCTGTTTTCATTTTGTTACACCAGAGAACTAATTTAGGTGGTAGAGGTCGTGTGATCTCAGATGATTTTGAAATTAGTAGTGTTGGTGTTTTTCAGGGTTTTCTGGGATTGCAGTAAGTACCCTTCCTGTCCTTTTCTATTTAGTTAGTTTGGGCCCCAGCGTTTGCTCATACTATTTTCTTTCTGTGTCAGTATTTCCTCTTGTCTAACCGCCATTACATGTTTGGGGGCTTTCTATTATCTTTGGGGTTCTGCTCCGGGGCAGATAGCTTTCCTATTTCTATCTTTAGGTGTAGTTAGTTTCTCAGGCTGTGACGAGGCGTCTAGGACCAACGTAGGAACGCTCCACGGCTGCCTCTAGTTGTGGTGGTTAGTCAGGGTACTGCAATCTCATAGATTCCAACTGCTCTGGTGTATTTCCTTTTTTACCTGCACTCCTCAGTTACCGTAACATAACAGTATCACCGGCCATAAAAATTGTATGGTACTCACAGAAGGGAAAAAATATTTTGAAGGAAGAAAAGTTGTCAGAGATATTTTTCTGTTTGTTGCATTTTTTTTTTTTTTTCCCTCTGTATCTCTGGGTGCTGGGGAGGATCTTTTCTCCCAATGGAGTTTGCACAGTTGTCTGGCCGTGTGGATCAGCTTGCCACTGAGGTTCAGAGTATTGCTGCATATCTTGCTAGGTTGCCTGTTGTGGAACCTAGGATCCCCATTCCAGATTTGTTTTTAGGGGATCGAGCTAAGTTTCAGAATTTCAAAAATAATTGTAAATTGTTTCTTGCCTTAAAATCTAAGTCCTCAGGAAACGCAGCGCAGCAGGTTCAAATTATCATCTCTCTCCTGCGCGGCGATCCTCAGGATTGGGCTTTTTCCCTGATACCTGGGGATCCTGTTTTGAGTGATGTTGATGCGTTTTTTCAGGCTTTGGGGTTATTGTACGATGAGCCTAATGTCACTGATCAAGCTGAAAAAGCCTTGTTGGCATTAAATCAGGGGCTTGATGACGCTGAGTTATACTGTCAGAGATTCCGTAGGTGGGCAGTCCTGACCAAATGGAATGACGACGCTTTGGCGGCCCTTTTCCGGAAGGGTCTGTCGGATAATGTAAAGGATGTTATGGTGGGGTTCCCTGTCCCCTCTGGTCTCAATGATTCTATGTCATTAGCGATTCAAATTGACAGACGTTTGCGTGAGCGGAGAAGTATGCGTGGAGTGGTGTTGCCTTGTGAACCAGCTGCTGAGCCCATGCAGTGTGATGGAGTGGTGTCTGGAGCACAGCGTCATGAGTTTCGAAAGCGCAATGGGTTATGTTTCTACTGTGGTGATGCCTCTCATGCTATTTCAGTCTGCCCTAAGCGGGGAAGACATTTTGCACGCTCAGTTGTCTTGGGTAGTGTTCAGACTAAGTTTTTATTAACTGTCACTCTGATATGCTCTCTGTCCTCATTTTCTGCTCAGGCTTTCGTTGATTCTGGAGCAGCTATTAACCTGATGGATTATGATTTTGCTAAACGTTGTGGGTTTCCCTTGATACCCCTACAGAAGTCTATTCCCCTACTGGGGATCGATTCTACCCCTTTGGCTGAGAATAAACCCCAGTTTTCTACTCAGGTGATAATGAGGGTTGAACCTGATCACCAGGAGTGCTGCAAATTTTTGGTTCTATATAATCTGCATGACATTATAGTGCTGGGTTTCCCTTGGTTACAGTCTCATAATCCTGTTTTGGATTGGAAATCTGTGTCTGTAACCAGTTGGGGCTGCCAATGTGTTAATACCAACACTCCTGTTTTTTCTGCCTCCCCCCATGCTGAGGATGTTCCTGACTTTTTGTTTGATTTTTCTGATGTGTTTAGCGAAAGTAAATCTGCATCCTTGCCTCCCCATAGGAGCTATGACTGCGCTATTGAATTAGTGCCGGGTAGTAAATTCCCTAAAGGTCGCCTTTTTAACTTGTCTGTACCTGAACATGACGCTATGCGGTCTTATATCAAGGAATCATTGGAGAAGGGTCATATCAGACCATCCTCTTCACCCTTAGGTGCCGGTTTTTTCTTTGTGGCCAAAAAAGATGGTTCATTAAGGCCGTGTATTGATTATCGTCTCTTGAACAATATTACTGTGAAATATCAATACCCGTTACCCTTGATTTCTGACCTGTTTTCCAGGGTAAAAAACGCTACTTGGTTTACCAAGCTTGACCTCAGGGGGGCGTATAACCTTATTCGCATTAAGCACGGGGATGAATGGAAGACGGCATTTAACACCCCTGAAGGGCATTTTGAGTACCTTGTGATGCCCTTTGGGCTCACTAATGCTCCTTCCGTCTTCCAGTCCTTCATGAATGACATTTTCAGGGATTTTGTGGACAAGTTTCTGATTGTTTATTTGGATGATATCTTGATTTTTTCTAATGACTGGGACTCTCATGTGAAACATGTTCGAACTGTATTCCAGATTTTGAGAGAGAATGCTCTGTATGTGAAGGGATCAAAGTGTCTTTTTGGCGTACAGAAGATCTCATTTCTGGGATTCATTTTGTCCCCATCTGTTATTGAAATGGACCCAGTCAAGGTTCAGGCCATCTGTGATTGGGTCCAACCTACTTCATTAAAGGCTCTTCAGAGATTTTTGGGTTTTGCCAATTTTTATCGTAAATTTATTGGTAATTTCTCGGTTATTGTTAAACCATTAACTGATTTGACCAGAAAGGGTTCTGATGTGGTGAATTGGCCTCCTGAGGCAGTCTCTGCATTTCAGGAACTTAAGCAGAGATTCACTTCTGCTCCTGTTCTACGGCAGCCTGATGTTTCTCTGCCATTTCAGGTGGAAGTTGATGCCTCTGAAATTGGGGCAGGTGCCGTTTTGTCCCAAAAAGATCCAGAGACCTCTAAAAGTAACCCTTGTGCCTTTTTCTCTCGAAAATTTTCTCCTACTGAACGTAATTATGACGTGGGTAATCGGGAGTTATTGGCCATGAAGTGGGCTTTTGAAGAGTGGAGACATTGGCTGGAGGGAGCCAAACATCAGGTGGTGGTCCTTACGGACCATAAGAATCTGGTCTATCTGGAATCTGCCAAGCGACTCAATCCTAGACAGGCCAGGTGGGCCTTGTTTTTCACACGTTTTAATTTTGTGGTTTCCTTTCTTCCTGGCACTAAGAATGTTAAGGCGGATGCCCTCTCGAGGAGTTTCCTTGCGGACTCTCCTGAGCTATCTGATCCCTCTGTTATTTTGAAGGAGGGTGTAGTTCTTTCCGCCATCTCGCCCAATTTGAGACTTGCTCTGGAGGGTGTCAGGAGGATAGGCCCGAGCGCTGCCCTGTTGGAAAATTGTTTGTCCCGGACCAATGGAAAAAGAGTGTGATGTCTGAGATTCATTGTTCCGCGTTGGCTGGGCATCCCGGAATTTTTGGTACCAGAGACTTGGTTAGTCGGTCCTTTTGGTGGCCTACCTTGTCTCGCGATGTCAGGGAATTTGTGCAGTCCTGCGGGACTTGCTCTCGCTCCAAGCCTTGCTCTCGCTCTAGTGGTTTGTTGATGCCATTGCCTGTGCCCAAGAGACCATGGACCCATATCTCTATGGATTTCATTTCCGATCTTCCTGTTTCTCAGAGAATGACCACCATCTGGGTAATTTGTGATAGGTTTTCCAAAATGATACATCTTGTGCCATTACCTAAGTTGCATTCCTCCTCTGAATTGGTGCCGTTGTTCCTTCAGCACGTGGTTCGTTTACACGGCATTCCTGAGAACATTGTGTCTGACAGAGGAGTCCAGTTTGTTTCCAGATTTTGGAGGACTTTTTGTTCTAAACTGGGTGTTCAATTGTCTTTCTCCTCGGCATTTCATCCTCAGACCAATGGTCAAACTGAGAGAACAAACCAGACATTGGAGACTTATCTAAGATGCTTTGTGTCTGCTGATCAGGATGACTGGGTCTCTTTTTTGCCTTTGGCTGAGTTTGCTCTTAATAATAAGGCTAGCTCTGCCACTTTGATGTCTCCGTTTTTCTGTAATTCTGGGTTTCACCCTCGATTTTCTTCAGGACAGACGGAGGCTTCTGTCTGTCCAGGTGCTGACTCTGTTGTTGAGCGTATGCAGCAGATTTGGGACCAGGTAGTGGAGAGGTTGTCCCTCTCTCGGGAGAGGGCCCAGCGGTTTGCTAACCGGCATAGGACTGATGGTCCTCGGTTTAGAGTGGGGGACTTGGTCTGGTTGTCCTCAAAGAATATTCCTATGAGAGTAGCATCTCCTAAATTTAAGCCTAGGTTCATTGGACCTTATAAGATCATGGAGATTATTAATCCTGTTTCTTTTCGTTTGCTTCTTCCAGGGACATTTAAGATCCATAACGTGTTACACAAGTCCTTGTTGAAGAGGTTTGTTGAGCCAGTGGTTCCTGCTGCTGTGCCTCCTGACCCTGTTTTGGTTGAGGGCAATCTGGAGTATGTGGTTGAGAAAATATTGGATTCTCGTTTTTCTAGACGAAGACTCCAGTATTTGGTTAAATGGAGAGGTTATGGTCAGGAAGACAATTCTTGGGTGTTTGCTTCGGACATCCATGCTAGGAGACTTATCCGTGCGTATCATAGAACTCATCCTGACCGACCTGGTTGCTCAAATGAGGGTTCGGTGACCCCTCCTCAAGGGGGGGGGTACTGTTGTGAATGGGTTTGAGATGAGTTATGAGCAGAGGCTCCCTCTGGTGGTTACAAGCGGTACTAGTGAGGATTGTGAGGACTGGGAATCAGGTGTTACTGATTGGTCTTATATAAGGGAGTCATTTTCCCATCAGGGTTGCCGGTGATCAATTGTTCTGGTCTGAATCCTTCTTTCCAGTTTCCCTTGTAGCCTGCTGTGTCGTGTCTGCATCTCCTGCTATCAGATAAGACAATTTCTTATTTTGTGTTTTTGCTATATTTTTGCATTTTGTCCTGCACTTCTGTGGGGGCCTTCAGGGTCCCCTCCGGGGGCTTTTGCCCTCTCAGTTTAGTCCAGCCACTGTGTTTTGTACTTTTGCTTTTTCCAGTTTTTTTTCAGTGGCTGCTGTTTTCATTTTGTTACACCAGAGAACTAATTTAGGTGGTAGAGGTCGTGTGATCTCAGGTGATTTTGAAATTAGTAGTGTTGGTGTTTTTCAGGGTTTTCTGGGATTGCAGTAAGTACCCTTCCTGTCCTTTTCTATTTAGTTAGTTTGGGCCCCAGCGTTTGCTCATACTATTTTCTTTCTGTGTCAGTATTTCCTCTTGTCTAACCGCCATTACATGTTTGGGGGCTTTCTATTATCTTTGGGGTTCTGCTCCGGGGCAGATAGCTTTCCTATTTCTATCTTTAGGTGTAGTTAGTTTCTCAGGCTGTGACGAGGCGTCTAGGACCAACGTAGGAACGCTCCACGGCTGCCTCTAGTTGTGGTGGTTAGTCAGGGTACTGCAATCTCATAGATTCCAACTGCTCTGGTGTATTTCCTTTTTTACCTGCACTCCTCAGTTACCGTAACATAACAAAGGACTCAGTGGAGGCCACTATCGGTCTCCCTGGGGGATTCTCTAAATTCTTGTGAATCTTAGGTAAGATGTAAAATACAGGAGTTATTCGGTCTCGGGTGGTGAGAAACTCCTGTGTTTTAGAGTCGATGACACCCTGGGCTACGAAATTAGTCAAAGTCTGTTGAATGAGTAGTTTGAGTTCACTTGTGGGATTCACGTTTAACTTAGTGTAAATTTTATCATCGTTCAATTGTCGTGTGACTTCAGCGACATAGGCTGTTTTGTCCATTATCACTATGGCACCCCCTTTGTCGGCTGGTTTAATAATGATCTTATCATCCTGTCTAAGGGATTGTAGTGCCTGAAAATCTAATGGTGATAAATTAGATTGGTAGTGGAGTTGGCCTATCTCCATATCATGTCTTAGCTTAAGAAAGGCTGTGTTAATGAAATTGATAAAGGTTTCAACTGCACGTGAATTACGTGGTGGTTGAAAAGTACTCTTATTTCTAAGACCAAAATCTGTCACTGAAATCATACATTTCGGTATAGTCATCGCCGGTGTTGGTAATTCAGGTGTCAATGCAAAATGAGCGGATAATCTTAATCGTCGATAAAATCGATGGAGATCCATGTCCATGATGAAGGTATCGAATTTGTAGGAGGGACAGAAGGAAAGTCCCTTCTGTAGCAAATTGTACTCGGCAATACTGAGGGTACGTGATGATATATTGACTACTAGGGGGTAATTACCTGTGAGCGTGTAGTCCGAGTGAAGTCCATATCTCTTCTGTCTGCGCCCTCTGCGGGTCCTCTTCTTCTTTGACGCCTTCTCTGGCCTAAAAAACGACTGGATCTGGTTTGGTAATCGCGTCTATCGGGTTCAGAACCTGAGGTGGAAGGGTCATTAGAAGAGTGAAAGTCAAATTGTGTATTGAACTGTCTAGGACCTGATTTGCTCAACCATTGGTAAACCCTATTATTGTCATAGTCCTCAGTATCTCTGCGGAACTTCAGACGTTTTCTGTTTTCTGTGTCTCGTTTGTGTTGTTCGATGTTGGTCTTAATACGTTCCTTCATGCTGGTGAGTTCTTCTGTCGTACCTGCTGTTGATAGTTGGGTTTCTATATTGGCGATTTTATCTTTGGTCATAGTAATCGCTCCTTGTAAATGTTCGGCAGTTAGAGTCATGATGTCGAGTGAACATTTGTTCAAAATCTGCTCAAATTTGGTGCAGTATTCTGTGGAGTCGCTGAATAAAGTTGGACGAAGAGAAACTCGTAATCCCCGAGGCATCATGTTGACACGGAGGTATTCAGATAAAGTTGCATAGTGTAACTCATAATTGACTTGGTGACGTAATTCTCGTTCCAAGTCTCTTCCTCTGGCTTCTCGTGGTGGAGTCTTAAGGAAATCACTAGAAAGATGCAACTTGGACAAAATATTACTTCTTTCATCAATATTGTACGAAAAGACATTGGAAGTCATGATGACAGCGTGCTCACGAAAGGGTGCGTATAATGTTAGGATATAGCGTGGCACAGCTGTGTGTGGTGCACAAGTAGGAGCCCAACCACATTAAAGAATAAGAAAAAACTTGGCACTCAACTTAAATGATAAAGGTTAATTTTATTGCAGTCACCAGAGGCAACGTTTCGGTCATCTATCGACCTTTTTCAAAGCACTGCAACAGATATACAGAATATATACATCATGCTATGGATAAACATTGAATGAGTCTTCAAAGTACCCAAGTGCGGACATGAAAGAAAATATGTATAAAGAAAATAAAAAAATCAGTAAGATCACAGTGTATTGTGAATATATGATACGATAAAAGAAAAGGAAAAAAAAAAAATTGAATAAAGAGAAAGGGGGGAATGAGAAACCTACCCGACTGCTTTGAGGGGTTTTCAAATGAATGATGATGAATCACATAAGAGTTATGAACTTTGTCTTGTGAGGATATTAAGACTGCACCAAATAAAATACAAATAAAATATGCTATAAGGAAATAAGTAGATAGAGAGCTACAAAGAGTGTATGTAGTAAGCATACCTTATGGAAATGGTAAAATACCTGTGGCATATACTCAATGTGTTTTAATAAGAGCTCATAGCCTATAGGTGAAAAATACATCATATTAAGTCAAGAAAAATTATATATTCATCTTATGGGATGTATCGGATCACGGTAAGTACGGATACTGCACCGCAGTGTAGTAAATGGAACAAGTGCACCCACTAGCTTAGAAACCCCATGACATGCTATAACCCAGTGTAAATTAAGGCTGGGACCCAAATAATAAGAATGCTGAGAATGTATGGTATATTCCTAATGGTGACCAACCGGCACTATGGTGAGGGTAGCATAGATATATAGGAACAGGTCAGACGAAAGTGAATAAGTCTGAGTAGTGTGCATTAGCTGAAGATATGTGATGTGGTTTCAAAGGTGTAATTATATACACTGCGGTGGTACAAAAATATAATACGGTGGTGGTGAAACAGAGATGAAAACGCCATGGTAAACTTACATATAAGTAGTGGTATGATCTTTAAGATGAAAGACACTGTGGTGATAACGGAATAGTCAGATTGAGAAAAGTCAATTGTTATAGTGCCGCTATATAGTGCATAATAGCGGTGCAATCTTACCAGTGATGGTGAGGTATAAGGTGCAGTCTTTTTCCAACGCGGCATCCACCGCTTGTTGGTATGTGCAGCGCCATATTGCGTCCCTATTTATGCCTCAAAGCGGGATTAGGAGTGAGGATCTAAAGCGGAAGTCAGGGACCGGAAGTAGGCGGTATACCTGCGTTCCACTGTGTGGAGTCATGCGTTCCAGCAGCCATATTGGGGTTGTCCTGAGGCGGAGACTATTAAGATGCTGTGCGCATCATTAGGGAGAGAAAGGGAAACGCTGGCTCAGAGTTCAACAAGGGAGGGGAGAAGATAATGTGGCTTCATATTGTTATAGCAGTCGAGTAGGGAGGTGAAGATGAGAGGAATCCAGAGAGGACGAGGAACTTTTTCACATATTGATTCAATAAAGTCGACTCTGGAAAGAGAAAAGAGTATTAGAACCTGTACTAAGGTAACACAGAATTATGTACATTGAACATAATGATAGGGACCCGTTTATAAGATATTAGATGACAGTAAAAAGGTACAATAAAAATATATATATAATACAATCGACGTAATGGACACTTCAGATGAATGAATGAAGATCATAATCTCTATTTAAACCTTTTGGGGCAAGAGTTTGCAACTCGTGTATCAAAAGGATTCTCTCTTTTTGAGGTATTTAATGCGGTCGCCACCTCGTCTTTGTGGTGTGACGAGTTCGATAATTTGGAACCTCAATTGTGCTATAGAATGCCCCATAGTGATGAAGTGATGTGGAACTGGTAATAGCATATTTTTGCACCTGATTGTGGATTTGTGTTTGGAAATCCGATCTTTAATGGGTTGAGTGGTTTCTCCCACGTACATCAAACCACAAGGGCATTTAATGAGATAAATAGCATATGAGGAATTGCATGTGGAGTAGTCCTTAATATGATATTTTTTGCCTGAATGTGGGTGGAAGAAATTTTCCCCTTTCAGGACATTGTTGCACTGATTGCAGTGCAGGCAAGGGTATGTCCCTACTTTTGGCTTGGATAAAAACCTTTGTGAGGTAATGCGTGGTTGTATGCTCATATCAGCTTTAACTAGAGAGTCACGGATATTGTGCGGACGTTTATAACAGGGTAGAAATGGGTTTTGGAATTCTTCAATGTTCGGGTGGGCTGTTTTAAGAATATTCCAGTGTTTTCTTATTGTATGGTGCAGGATATGGACATATGGATGGTATTCATGCACCAAAGGTATGCGTTTAGTTACTGGTTTGCGCATCCTCATTGGGGGTTTTATGGCTTCAGTTAATAAGGCAGAGGGATAGCCCCTTTCTTGAAATTTAGCATGCATTTCCTTAATCCTAATTTCACTTTGTGTGGGGTCAGACACAATTTGACGGACTCTTTGAAATTGTGATCGCGGGATAGCTCTTTTAGTGGAAAGAGGATGTAAACTACTGTAGTGTAGAATGCTATTGCGATCAGTTGGTTTTCTATAGAGATCCGTTGAAAGTGTTCCATTGCTATCTTTGGTGACCATGGTGTCCAAAAAACTAACTTGATTTTGGCTGTGAGTAATAGTAAAGGTTAGTTCTGGCCACGCTGCATTGAGTGTGCTGAAGAAATCCATCAGTGTATCTTCAGTGCCAGTCCAAATGCAAAAAATGTCGTCAATGAATCTTTTCCAAACTATACAATATTGTTTGTATGTTGGATTAGGGTAAACCACTTCCTCCTCAAAGGCCGCCATATAGCTATTTGCATAAGGCGGGGCTACATTCGAGCCCATTGCGGTCCCTTTGGTCTGCAAATAGAAAGTGTCCCCAAACATAAAGAAATTCTTAGTAAGAACTATTGTCAATAGTTGTGTACACAAATCTATAATTTCAGAAGGCTTTTCAGATAAGTGAAGAAGATGTCTCGTGCATGATATACCCTTCTGATGGGGAATAGAAGTGTATAAATCTTTAACGTCCAATGAGACGAGAATGGCATTGGCTGGTATTGTACCTAGGTTGCTTATAATCTGTAGAAAGTGTCCCGTATCAAGGAGATAAGACGGAGCCTTCCGTGTCAATGGTGTTAATATTTTCTCCAAGAAGATAGATAGTGGCGATAGTAAGGACTCAGTGAAGGCCACTATCGGTCTCCCTGGGGGATTCTCTAAATTCTTGTGAATCTTAGGTAAGATGTAAAATACAGGAGTTATTGGGTCTCGGGTGGTGAGAAACTCCTGTGTTTTAGAGTCGATGACACCTTGGGCTACGAAATTAGTCAAAGTCTGTTGAATGAGTAGTTTGAGTTCACTTGTGGGATTCACGTTTAACTTAGTGTAAATTTTATCATCGTTCAATTGTCGTGTGACTTCAGCGACATAGGCTGTTTTGTCCATTATCACTATGGCACCCCCTTTGTCGGCTGGTTTAATAATGATCTTAAACACCGGCGATGACTATACCGAAATGTATGATTTCAGTGACAGATTTTGGTCTTAGAAATAAGAGTACTTTTCAACCACCACGTAATTCACGTGCAGTTGAAACCTTTATCAATTTCATTAACACAGCCTTTCTTAAGCTAAGACATGATATGGAGATAGGCCAACTCCACTACCAATCTAATTTATCACCATTAGATTTTCAGGCACTACAATCCCTTAGACAGGATGATAAGATCATTATTAAACCAGCCGACAAAGGGGGTGCCATAGTGATAATGGACAAAACAGCCTATGTCGCTGAAGTCACACAACAATTGAACGATGATAAAATTTACACTAAGTTAAACGTGAATCCCACAAGTGAACTCAAACTACTCATTCAACAGACTTTGACTAATTTGTAGCCCAGGGTGTCATCGACTCTAAAACACAGGAGTTTCTCACCACCCGAGACCCAATAACTCCTGTATTTTACATCTTACCTAAGATTCACAAGAATTTAGAGAATCCCCCAGGGAGACCGATAGTGGCCTCCACTGAGTCCTTACTATCGCCACTATCTATCTTCTTGGAGAAAATATTAACACCATTGACACGGAAGGCTCCGTCTTATCTCCTTGATACGGGACACTTTCTACAGATTATAAGCAACCTAGGTACAATACCAGCCAATGCCATTCTCGTCTCATTGGACGTTAAAGATTTATACACTTCTATTCCCCATCAGAAGGGTATATCATGCACGAGACATCTTCTTCACTTATCTGAAAAGTCTTCTGAAATTATAGATTTGTGTACACAACTATTGACAATAGTTCTTACTAAGAATTTCTTTATGTTTGGGGACACTTTCTATTTGCAGACCAAAGGGACCGCAATGGGCTCGAATGTAGCCTCGCCTTATGCAAATAGCTATATGGCGGCCTTTGAGGAGGAAGTGGTTTACCCTAATCCAACATACAAACAATATTGTATAGTTTGGAAAAGATTCATTGACGACATTTTTTGCATTTGGACTGGCACTGAAGATACACTGATGGATTTCTTCAGCACACTCAATGCAGCGTGGCCAGAACTAACCTTTACTATTACTCACAGCCAAAATCAAGTTAGTTTTTTGGACACCATGGTCACCAAAGATAGCAATGGAACACTTTCAACGGATCTCTATAGAAAACCAACTGATCGCAATAGCATTCTACACTACAGTAGTTTACATCCTCTTTCCACTAAAAGAGCTATCCCGCGATCACAATTTCAAAGAGTCCGTCAAATTGTGTCTGACCCCACACAAAGTGAAATTAGGATTAAGGAAATGCATGCTAAATTTCAAGAAAGGGGCTATCCCTCTGCCTTATTAACTGAAGCCATAAAACCCCCAATGAGGATGCGCAAACCAGTAACTAAACGCATACCTTTGGTGCATGAATACCATCCATATGTCCATATCCTGCACCATACAATAAGAAAACACTGGAATATTCTTAAAACAGCCCACCCGAACATTGAAGAATTCCAAAACCCATTTCTACCCTGTTATAAACGTCCGCACAATATCCGTGACTCTCTAGTTAAAGCTGATATGAGCATACAACCATGCATTACCTCACAAAGGTTTTTATCCAAGCCAAAAGTAGGGACATACCCTTGCCTGCACTGCAATCAGTGCAACAATGTCCTGAAAGGGGAAAATTTCTTCCACCCACATTCAGGCAAAAAATATCATATTAAGGACTACTCCACATGCAATTCCTCATATGCTATTTATCTCATTAAATGCCCTTGTGGTTTGATGTACGTGGGAGAAACCACTCAACCCATTAAAGATCGGATTTCCAAACACAAATCCACAATCAGGTGCAAAAATATGCTATTACCAGTTCCACATCACTTCATCACTATGGGGCATTCTATAGCACAATTGAGGTTCCAAATTATCGAACTCGTCACACCACAAAGACGAGGTGGCGACCGCATTAAATACCTCAAAAAGAGAGAATCCTTTTGTATACACGAGTTACAAACTCTTGCCCCAAAAGGTTTAAATAGAGATTATGATCTTCATTCATTCATCTGAAGTGTCCATTACGTCGATTGTATTATATATATATTTTTATTGTACCTTTTTACTGTCATCTAATATCTTATAAACGGGTCCCTATCATTATGTTCAATGTACATAATTCTGTGTTACCTTAGTACAGGTTCTAATACTCTTTTCTCTTTCCAGAGTCGACTTTATTGAATCAATATGTGAAAAAGTTCCTCGTCCCTCTCTGGATTCCTCTCATCTTCACCTCCCTACTCGACTGCTATAACAATATGAAGCCACATTATCTTCTCCCCTCCCTTGTTGAACTCTGAGCCAGCGTTTCCCTTTCTCTCCCAATGATGCGCACAGCATCTTAATAGTCTCCACCTCAGGACAACCCCAATATGGCTGCTGGAACGCATGACTCCACACAGTGGAACGCAGGTATACCGCCTACTTCCGGTCCCTGACTTCCGCTTTAGATCCTCACTCCTAATCCCGCCTTTGAGGCATAAATAGGGACGCAATATGGCGCTGCACATACCAACAAGCGGTGGATGCCGCGTTGGAAAAAGACTGCACCTTATACCTCACCATCACTGGTAAGATTGCACCGCTATTATCGCACTATATAGCGGCACTATAACAATTGACTTTTCTCAATCTGACTATTCCGTTATCACCACAGTGTCTTTCATCTTAAAGATCATACCACTACTTATATGTAAGTTTACCATGGCGTTTTCATCTCTGTTTCACCACCACCGTATTATATTTTTGTACCACCGCAGTGTATATAATTACACCTTTGAAACCACATCACATATCTTCAGCTAATGCACACTACTCAGACTTATTCACTTTCGTCTGACCTGTTCCTATATATCTATGCTACCCTCACCATAGTGCCGGTTGGTCACCATTAGGAATATACCATACATTCTCAGCATTCTTATTATTTGGGTCCCAGCCTTAATTTACACTGGGTTATAGCATGTCATGGGGTTTCTAAGCTAGTGGGTGCACTTGTTCCATTTACTACACTGCGGTGCAGTATCCGTACTTACCGTGATCCGATACATCCCATAAGATGAATATATAATTTTTCTTGACTTAATATGATGTATTTTTCACCTAAAGGCTATGAGCTCTTATTAAAACACATTGAGTATATGCCACAGGTATTTTACCATTTCCATAAGGTATGTTTACTACATACACTCTTTGTAGCTCTCTATCTACTTATTTCCTTATAGCATATTTTATTTGTATTTTATTTGGTGCAGTCTTAATATCCTCACAAGACAAAGTTCATAACTCTTATGTGATTCATCATCATTCATTTGAAAACCCCTCAAAGCAGTCGGGTAGGTTTCTCATTCCCCCCTTTCTCTTTATTCAATTTTTTTTTTTCCTTTTCTTTTATCGTATCATATATTCACAATACACTGTGATCTTATTGATTTTTTTATTTTCTTTATACATATTTTCTTTCATGTCCGCACTTGGGTACTTTGAAGACTCATTCAATGTTTATCCATAGCATAATGTATATATTCTGTATATCTGTTGCAGTGCTTTGAAAAAGGTCGATAGATGACCGAAACGTTGTCTCTGGTGACTGCAATAAAATTAACCTTTATCATTTAAGTTGAGTGCCAAGTTTTTTCTTATTCTTTAATGTGGTTGGGCTCCTACTTGTGCACCACACACAGCTGTGCCACGCTATATCCTAACAGAGCATACAGCCGACACCACAACTCCCTCCTGAAGAATAGGAACCGGGTCATCCGTCTTCCCGGCCCCGGGAAACTACGAGATAAGGCATCAGCCTTTACATTTTTTAACCCAGGACGATATGTGACGACAAAATTAAACCTGGTACAAAACAACGACCATCTAGCTTGTCTGGAATTCAGACGTTTTGCAGACTCTAAATACAGCAGGTTCTTGTGATCAGTAATGACGGTGACCAGGTGGACTGCCCCCTCCAAAAAGTGACGCCACTCTTCAAAAGCCAACTTAATGGCCAAGAGTTCCCTATTGCCGACATCATAATTCCTCTCGGCGGACGACAATTTTTTAGAGAAGAAAGCGCACGGATGCCATTTACCAGGGACGGACCTTGAGATAATACCGCACCCACTCCTACGTCAGATGCGTCTACCTCCACAATGAACGGTTGTGATGCATCAGGTTGGATGAGTATGGGTGCTGAAGCAAAACATTTTTTCAAGGAGGAAAATGCTTGACAAGCTTTGTCAGACCACCTAGAAAAATCCGTCCCTTTTTTGTCATGTCAGTGAGAGGTTTGACAATGGATGAGAAATTACGAATAAATTTCCGGTAGTAGTTAGCAAACCCCAGGAAACGCTGCAGTGCTTTAAGATCCTCTGGCCGATCCCATTCAAACACAGCCTTCACTTTCCCAGGGTCCATACGGAAACCGGAGGCTGACACCAGGAATCCTAAAAACTGAAGTTCTTGTACGGCGAATACACACTTCTCCCATTTGGCGTACAGTTTATTGTCTCGCAAGATCTGCAACACTTGTCTCACATGCTCCTGATGAGACACAAGATCCGGCGAGTAAATTAAGATGTCATCTAGATAAATGACAACAAACTGTCCCACTAGGTGGCGAAAGATGTCATTAACAAAATGTTGAAACACCGCCGGGGCAGTGGTCAGACCAAAAGGCATGACAAGGTTCTCATAATGTCCCTCCAGAGTGTTAAACGCCGTCTTCCACTCATCCCCCTCCTTTATCCTAATCAGATTATACGCCCCCCTGAGATCCAACTTAGAGAACCAATTTGGCGCCCACAATCTGATTGAAGAGATCAGGAATAAGTGGGAGCGGATACGGATCTCGGACCGTAATCCGATTAAGCTCACGGAAATCCAGGCAAGGGCGTAGGCCTCCATCTTTTTTCTTCACAAAGAAGAACCCCGCGGCCACTGGGGAAGATGAAGGTCTAATATGCCCCTTGGCTAGACTTTCCGAAATATAATCCTTCATAGCTTGCCTCTCAGGACCAGAAAGGTTATATAACCTAGATTTTGGTAACTTAGCATCAGGAAGCAATTTTATAGCACAGTCATAAGCGCAATGAGGAGGTAATTCTTGACACCCTTCCTCTGAAAACACATCCTCAAAGTCCTCCAGAAAAGGAGGTAAGGTTCTAGGCACGACCGTACCGATGACCGTGTTCATGCAGTTACTATTGCAAAATTCACCCCACTGGCTTATCTCTCTGGATTGCCAATTAATAACTGGGTTATGTTTAGTTAACCAAGGAAGTCCCAACACAATAGGAGTGGGAAGGCCCTCCAACACATAACAAGACAATAGTTCTTTATGTATTGCCCCCACTCGAAGGTCTATGTTATGCACGGCTTGCACAAAGCTACCTTGACCGAGAGGCCTGGCGTCAATAGAGAATATAGGGATAGGTTTGGCCAATACACTCAGTTGCATACCTTGCACCTGGGCAAACCGAGCGTCCACCAGATTAGCACGGCCCCACTATCCAGAAGAACAGAAATCCTCTCAGTTCTCGTACCTACCACCACCTCCGCTGGTACGAGAAACTGAGACGGACTTGGGGACGAAATACATACTCCCAGATTGTCGTCCACCACACAACCTGGGATTAATAGTTTTCCGGCGACTTCTTGCTCAGTACAGTACGGGATGGACACCCCTCAATAAAATGTCCCTTTCTCCCGCAGAAGAAACACCTTCTTGTTTTGCGGCGCACCGCCGATCCCCTCCCTCGGAATGATGTCCCTCCCAACTGCATAGGTTCCTCGGAACAAACCAGGGGAACCTCAATATTAGGGACTTTAGAAGGAGGTGGAGTCATCACAGGGGGCGGAGTTACCCCACACCTCTCCCGAAGCCGTCTATCAATGCGAATTGCAAGAGCCATAGCGGCCTCCAGTGACGGGGGAGAATCATACTGAGCCAACACATCTTTTAATTTGTCAGATAAACCTTGACAAAACTGGCTCTTAAGAGCCGGGTCATTCCACTGAGTATCCGTGGCCCACCTACGGAACTCTGAAGAAAATTCCTCCGCCGGACGATCTCCCTGCTGTATCCTACGTAACTTCATTTCAGCAAGGAAGACCCGATCCGGGTCATCATATACCAGACCCAGGGCTGTAAAAAATCGGTCCACTGACTGGAGAGCCGAGGAGCCCGGGAGGAGAGAGAACGCCCAGGATTGAGGGTCCCCTTGTAAGAGCGAGATGACAATTCCCACCCTCTGATCCTCACTCCCCGACGACTGCGGCCGCAGCCGAAAATACAATTTACATGCTTCCCGGAAAGTAAAAAACTTGTCCCGCCCACCAGTAAACCTGTCCGGGAGAGCCACTTTAGGTTCAGATCTGGCTTGCTCCCGGGGTACAAAACCTTGGATTTAACGTCCGTTAGCTCCATGGACAAACTCTGCAACTGCTGAGCTAAATGGGCTACTGGATCCATGGTGGTTGGGGAGAATCTTTAGTTTGGGCCGGTGAAAATTTCACGACGTATAACAGATATATTCAATGATAGTAACCTATATCTAATGTGACATCATTCTAAATTTCATATAATAGAGAAAATCAACATGTATACATAGTATCTGCCAGCAATGTCTTACCTGACATAATATCCTATGTATAGTGGGTCAATACTGTGTACGTGTCACGCTGTCTCTGGAGAGAGGTGGACCGGGGTCTATGCTGACCCTGAACTGGGGTCCTGACTAGTCCCTCTACCTGGAGGTACTGTTAATGGTACAGAGGTCCAGGCCACCAGCGTAACCCTGTCTCCTGTAGATCCCTGACCACTGTAATCTAGTCCTGAGAAGGACCCTGATTACCACCACAGGGAATGGGCAGGTCACAGCTTACACACAGTCTAAGACAAACAAGACAGACAAGGGGTAAAGGAAACACAGCCTTGCATACAAAACTTCCACTACAGAGGAACACAAAAGGTTAAGGAGATAAACAATAAGCGAGGAGAGGAAAAACCACAACAGGCACTCTTAGCTTAAGTCTTCTCAGAAACGATCCGCTCTGCTGGTCTGAATGAATGCTTTCACCGGCAACTTCCCCAGCAGACCAGCAGGTATATGAAGGAAGCTAATTAATAAAACATCAATCGCAGCTGGGCGAGGCTGTCAGTCCAACACCGAGAGAGAAAGAATTAACTCCCTCAGTGCCGAAAAACACCCAGCACCAGAAACTCAGCTGTGCGAAGTCAGGGTGTGTAATCGCGACGATCTTCGCCGCGACACACCCGTGACAGTAATGTGTTCTGCAAGCAGTGCTCTAGATAACTGTGTTATTTCCTGCAGAGGCGAGCATTGGCTGGAAGAAGTGATGGCGGTCTGTGCTGGATGAAAGATGAAAAGCAAAGATGAAGGACTTCACCTAGAGATGTCACTGGTGAGTCAGTGTTACCTGTACACTCACACTATACACTGTATATGTAATGTATGTAGTACAGTTCATATAGCGTCTTGTGCTTGGGTGCGATGAAAATACTTGAGACACAGGTTTGATATAGAAAGTCTTGTATTACTTCATACAAGTTGGCAAAAATAGTCACACAGTTTGCAGACACAGAAGCAGGAGACACAGCAGGCCAGAGTAATCTAAGCTCAGCAATCACTCTCCACAACAGGTTCAGGATCTTCTTCTCTGTTACCGTAAGTCCATGCAAACGTGGGTCTTTCAAAGAGCAGGGTTCAGAGTCCACAAGTGCTTCAGAGTTCCTCAGTAGGAATAGCTGGAGTACAAGGTCCAAGGCTTTAGGAGTCAGGTCACAGGTTCACTGCAGGCTAGTTTCTGAAGCACTGATTGCTCAGCTGTGGCTGCTTAAGAAGCAAAAGGAGAGAATCAGGGCGGGAACATGCAAGCTGGAAACTCCATTTTGACTGAGGGCAAGATAGCTGCAGCAAGACAGAAAGTAAAATGGCTGACAAACAAACTGAGTTTCAGGAACATGTACACAGAACCTTACATTACTCCCCCCTTAGGGACAACCTCCGGATGACCTCAGGCCAGGCTTGTGTGGGTACCTCTGATGAAACTGACGGAGCAAGCGAGGAGCATTAACGTTATTGACTGGTTCCCATGAGTTGTCCTCCACTGGGTAGCCCTGCCATTTAATCAGATATTGTAACTGATTTCTATACAACCTGGAATCTAAAATCCTTTCCACCACAAATTCTTCCTGACCATCGACTAGCACTGGGTCAGGGCAAGGAGAAGAACGTCCAGGAAACGTATTGGGTGTTGCAGCCTTTAGTAGGGATACATGAAAGACAGGGTGAATTCTCATAGTTCTGGGCAGTTGAAGACGACAAGCAACGGCACTTATAATTTTACTGATTTTATAGGGTCCAATGTACTTATGTCCCAACTTAGACGATGGAATCCTTAACTTAAGATTTCTGGTTGACAGCCAGACCAAGTCTCCTACCTTGAAATCTGGTGCAGGTTTACGAAATTTATCTGCTGCTTTCTTGTACCTTTCCTGAGCCGATTCCAGATTCTCCTTTAGAAGATCCATATTCTTCTGTAAAGACATGATTCTTTCAGCCACTGCTGGTAAAGGCGTTTCTATGGGAAATCGTGGTAGAATGTTAGGATGATAACCTAGATTGGAGTAAAAAGGAGACTGCTTAGTGGAGGCACTCTGAGAGTTGTTATACGAGAACTCAGCTAATGGAAGTAGATCCACCCAATCATCCTGTAGGTGGCAGATAAAGCAGCGGAGATACTGCTCCAGGGTTTGATTGGTTCGTTCGGTCTGTCCATTAGTCTGGGGATGAAAAGCAGAAGAAAGGTTTACTTTAATGTCCAATGCTGCACAGAAATTTTGCCAAAACCTAGAAGTGAATTGCACCCCTCGATCCGAAATAACCTCATCCGGTACTCCATGTAAGCGAAACACATCTTTAATCATCAAATCTGATGTCTGTTTTGCAGTGGGTAAGCCGACACAAGGATAAAATGAGCTGCTTTTGTTAGACGGTCAACCACCACTAGAATGGTGTTCTTCCCTTGAGAGGTTGGTAACTCCACAATGAAGTCCATAGAAATGGATCCCCACGGGCGGGATGGGGTGGGAAGAGGCTGTAACAGACCAGTTGGTGAGGAGCGAGGTGTTTTGCATCTTGCACAGACTTCACATGAAGTGACATAGTTTAAAACATCCTTCCTGCAAGTGGGCCACCAAAAGAAACGAGAGAGAAATTCCTGTGTCTTTAGAATTCCTCTATGCCCAGCTATCTTGGAATCGTGAATGAGTTGCAATACTCTCAACCTGACTGTTTCAGGTATATACAGACGTTGTCCCTGAATCCACACACCATTCTTAAAGACAAGACTTACTTCCCTTGGGGGTTGTGCCAAAAAGGAATCTGCATGGTATGCTTCCTTGATGTCCTTAAGTAGGTCTTGATTATGAATTACTCCTAGGAATCTAGAGTCAGGAAGAATAGTCTTAGGAGGAGTAATTGGACGTGTCTCTGCTGAGTAAATCCTAGAGAGTGCATCAGCCTTTCCATTGCGCGATCCTGGTCTATAAGAAATGATAAAATTAAATTGGTTTAAGAAAAGATTCCAGCGAGCCTGGCGAGGAGTCAGGCACTTAGTCGACCTGATAAACTCAAGGTTACGATGATCTGTCAGGACGACTATTTGCTGTGCAGCTCCCTGAAGAAGGTGTCTCCATTCTTTGAAGGCGGCCATAATGGCCAACAACTCTCTATTGCCCACATCGTAGTTCCTCTCAGCCGAAGACAACTGCTGGGAAAAGAAGGCACAGGGATGCAAGACATTCTTCTCACCTGTTCTCTGAGAGAGTATAGCTCCAAGGCACAGTCTGAAGCATCCACCTCTATTATGAAGGCAAGCTCGGGGTTGGGATGTACTAGGATAGGTGCAGTGGTAAATTTATCTTTTAGACGGGAAAATGCTTCCTGGGCTTGGGGAGTCCAGGAGAACCTAGACTCTTTCCGGGTAAGTTGGGTGATAGGTGACACTACCTCAGAGAAATTTCTAATGAAACGTCTATAGAAGTTGGCAAACCCGATGAAGCGCTGTACCTCCTTCACATTTCTAGGACTTGGCCAATCCTTGATGGCTTGGGTTTTGCTTCCATCCATACTAATTCCTTGTGTAGACAGTACATACCCCAGAAATTGAATTTCGGTCCTATGGAATTCACACTTTTCAAGTTTGATGTAAAGATGATTTTGTCTTAGACGTTCCAAGACCATTCTCACATGTCCATGATGTTCCTCTGTGGAGTTAGAAAAAATTAGAATATCATCCAAATAAATTACCACGAATGTATCTAGGAGATCCCTGAAGATGTCATTCACCAAGTGTTGGAAAGTGGCTGGGGCGGTACTCAGACCAAAAGGCATAACTAGATATTCAAAGTGTCCATAGCGTGACCTGAATGCAGTCTTCCATTCATCCCCAGGTCTAATACGGACTAAGTTATAGGCCCCACGAAGATCTAGTTTAGAGAAAATTTTGGCATGTCGCACTCTCTCCAATAACTCAGGGATTAAAGGCAATGGATAACGGTTTCTAATAGTAACCTTATTGAGTTCCCTATAGTCTACGCAGGGTCTCAGAGATCCATCTTTCTTCTTCATAAAGAAGATGGGTGCACCTGTAGGAGATGAAGAGGGGCGTATGAAGCCCTTGGCTAGATTTTCGTCTATGTAATCCTTTAAAGCCTTTAGCTCGGGCCCCGCCAAGGGGTAGATCTTACCAAAAGGTATCTCTGCTCCAGGCAATAATTCAATTGGACAATCATATGGACGGTGAGGAGGAAGCTGGTCAGCGTTCTTCTTGTCACATAAATCCACATCGTCCTGGTATACAGCTGGTAGTTCAGGGACTGACATGGTTCCTTTAGGAACAGAGCAAGCTGAAACTTTTGGACTCATCTGTTTCTCTGGAAAGTGTAATTCCTTGGTCTCCCAGTTAATGGTAGGATTCTGAGCCTGCAGCCATGGTAGCCCTAGAATAATGGGAAAGTGGGGAGAAGAGATAAGCATAAAGGACAGTTTCTCTTGATGATCTTTACCCATAAGAACCCTCAAAGGCTCTGTTTCCTGATCCACTGGTCCAGAGGTCAGCAGGGAGCCATCCACAGTTTCCATCTGTACTGGAGTAGCCTTCTTCACTGAACGTATCCCCTGTTTCAGAGCAAAGGAGACATCCATAAAATTTCCACTTGCCCCTGAGTCGATCATAGCAGAGCTAGACACCCAAGCTGAGTCAACCCAGAGTTTGATGGAAAGAAAGCAATGAGAATTGTTTTTCTTACAACTCAGCTGGGACACCGCTGAGGAAAATTGAAAAATGGCAGCGTTTACACAGTCAACGTCCTCAGAGGTAACGGAGTTTAAGTCCGAGAAATCAAGATCTGTTGCTGCAGATCTCTCTGGAGCCTGAGGCTCGGACCTGACAGATCCCCTCTCGCAACACTCACAATGAATGAGTGCTGCAGTAGTCTTACGAGAACGGCTGGGGCAGTTTATAATGAAGTGCCCTGACTTACCACAATAGAAACATAGATTTTCCTTAAAACGATGTTCCTTGCGTGCATCACTAACCCGTCATTGTAAAGAGTCTACCTGCATGGGTTCAGGTTCAGGTTCCCGTGTAATCCTACTCAAAGGTTCCTTAGCTGGAGAGGAAGGTAGGAAAAGGTTAGTGCGATTGCTTTCGAACCATCTCTCTTGCCTGCGTTCAGTCAGACGAGTATCAATATGGATGCAGTAGTTAATAAAGTCACCTAACGCAGTGGGAGGGTCGGCACGAGCAAGTTCATCCTTAATCAGTGGAGATAACCCCTTTCGAAAAATAGATTTTTTGGCGGAACTGTCCCAGGTGGTATCAAGGGCCCATCTCCTGAAATCCAAGGCATATTCAGCTACCGAGTGCTTACCTTGGCGCAAAGCTAACATGGCTGCTTCAGCTGTTGCACCTCGATTGGGGTCATCAAACACCTGCCCCATGGCTGAAATAAAAGCATCAAGGTGATTCAAACAATCATCCTCAGTCTCAATCAGAGGGTTTGCCCACATCAAAGCCTTGTTGGTAAGCAACATAATTATAGTAAGCACCTTAGATCGTTCAGTGGGAAATTGTGAAGCATGTGCAGAAAAAAAAAGATTGCATTGATTAATAAATCCCCTGAATTTCTCACGTTCACCGCCAAAACGAAAAGGGGGCAACTTGGGAATCCCAGAACTCGGGGCTACGGCAGGAGCCTGGACTCGCTCTTCTAGAACCTCAATCCTGGCTCGCAAATCCTGGGCAGTCTGTCCAAACACTTGCAAATTGTGATTAGTGAGGTCCTGTAGGCTTGAAAAATGGTCTTTATATTCTGCAAATCTGCAAGGATATTATCAGTCACTCCGCAAAGTTCCTTTATGCGGGCCTCCATTTTCCAGATCTTTTAAGACAGGAGTACTGGAAGAAGAGGAGAGGAGAAAAAAAAACAATAGTGTTTACCTGTGGTAACACTGCAGAGAGAAAAAAAAATTAAGGGAACTGCTCACCTGGAATGGTTGTGAGAAGTCACAACCACTATCATCACAGAAAGTTCACCCGGACATCTGATATCCACAGTTACAGCAGACAAAAAAGAGAAAAGAGAAAAAAAAAAAACAATAGTGTTTACCTGTGGTAACACTGCAGAAAAAAAAACACTTAAGGGAATTGCTCACCTGGAATGGTTGTGAGAAGTCACAACCACTGTCATCACAGAAAGTACAACCGGACATCCGATATCCACAGTTACAGCAGACACAGCCTTTCCAGACCCAGCAGACACTAACGTTTTGGCTTCAGAATCTTGTAATGTATGTAGTACAGTTCATATAGCGTCTTGTGCTTGGGTGCGATGAAAATACTTGAGACACAGGTTTGATATAGAAAGTCTTGTATTACTTCATACAAGTTGGCAAAAATAGTCACACAGTTTGCAGACACAGAAGCAGGAGACACAGCAGGCCAGAGTAATCTAAGCTCAGCAATCACTCTCCACAACAGGTTCAGGATCTTCTTCTCTGTTACCGTAAGTCCATGCAAACGTGGGTCTTTCAAAGAGCAGGGTTCAGAGTCAACAAGTGCTTCAGAGTTCCTCAGTAGGAATAGCTGGAGTACAAGGTCCAAGGCTTTAGGAGTCAGGTCACAGGTTCACTGCAGGCTAGTTTCTGAAGCACTGATTGCTCAGCTGTGGCTGCTTAAGAAGCAAAAGGAGAGAATCAGGGCGGGAACATGCAAGCTGGAAACTCCATTTTGACTGAGGGCAAGATAGCTGCAGCAAGACAGAAAGTAAAATGGCTGACAAACAAACTGAGTTTCAGGAACATGTACACAGAACCTTACAGTATACTATATACAGAAGTCCTGTGTACAATGTCGCCAGTGATCATTGTATTACCTGTAAACAGACACTGCATACTAAGTACAGATCTCCTGTGTATAATGGTTCTTATGGTGATGGTATTGTGTTTTTTTTTTTATTACTGATCAGTATTGTAGTATTCAGTCACTATGTGGTGGTAATATGTGGTCTGGACATGGTGTTGTAGTATTTGTCCCTTGTATGTGATATTATTCGGTCACTGTGGTGGTAATATGTGGTCTGGACATGGTGTGGTGGTATTTGTTCCTTGTATGTGATATTATTTGGTCACTTTGTGGTGGTAATATGTGGTCTGGTCATGGTGCGGTGGTATTTGTCTCTTGTATGTGATCAGGGCCGGCTTTAGGTTTTTATGGGCCCCGGGCGAAAGAGTCTCAGTGGGCCCCTTTAACACAGACCACGATTCATGATGCACAGATACTGCAGAGAAATATGGGTATAGTACAATGCCAAACACTTCTCTTCTTCCATTACATGAGTGATATCTATTGTGATATCTATTGTAAATTCTACAATAGCTCAGAAACCGCCAAATCCTCACAGCGCACAGTACAGACTGGACAGTACAGTCCTCCATACAATATTATGGGCACCACATAGTCCTCCATACAGTATTATGGGCCAAATATAATGCTCCACAAAGAATATTGGACCCCAAATAATGCTCCATACAGGATACTGGTCCCCATATAATGCTTCATACAAAATATGGAGCTCTCCTCTGCACTGTGCTGCATTCTGCACTGTTATGGCTCAGGAAAGGGCGCTGTCGAAAGACTCCCCTTTATCATCATCATTGCCTCCCCATAATCATCATTGCCTCCCCATTAACATTATCATTTCCTCACCATCATCATCATTGCCTCCCCATTATCATCATTGCCTCCCCATTATCATTATCATTGCCTCCACATTATCATCGACTCCACATCATCATCGCATCCCCATTATCATCATCATTGCCTCCCCATTTTCATCATCATTGCCTCCCCATTATCATCATTATTACCTCCCCATTATCATTATTGTCTCCCCATCATCATCATCATCACCATTGTCTCTGCATCATCATCATCATTGCCTCCCCATTATCATCATTGCCTCCCCATTATTATCATTGCCTCCCCATCATCATCATCATTGTCTCCCCATCATCATCATCATTGCCTCCCCATCATCATCGCCTCCCCATCATCATCATTGGCTCCTCACCACCATCACTGCCTCCCCACCACCACCATCACACATACAGCACCACACACAGACAGCACTGCAGCACTCTCTCACATACACACACACACAAAGCACCGCACTACATACACACACGCAGGCAGACACACACACACACACTGATACACACAGACACATACACCTCACATCTCACCTGTCCGGCGCCCGCGCTTACTCTCTGCCACAGCCGGCCGCTGAATGATGACATCATCCAGCGGCGCTGCTGTGAGAGGAAGCGCTGGCGCCCTGCAGGCGCCCCCTGGAGCCCGGAACAGCGGAGGCACGGGGAGAGGTAAGTATTGTGCCGGCTGCTGCCAGGGCTCTGAGCAAGCGGGGGGGGGGCCCAGTGGCGACACTGGCACCGCTCTCATCCGCTAACGGGTGCTGGGGTGCCCGACTGCGAGTGGGCCCCCGCCTGCTCAGGGCCCCGGCACTTGCCCGGGTATGCCGGGTGCTGACTCCAGCCCTGACTGTGGTGGTAATATGTGGTCTGGTCATGATGTGGCGGTATTTGTCCCTTGTATGTGGTATTATAGGTCATTTTAAAAATTGAAAAATAAATAAAAATATACCTAAATTGTATTGGATATTTTAACAAATGTTTAATATGTTACAGCAGAGTAGAGTTCGGCCAAAAGAGTCTACCGTGTTATGGTGGTGGCTTAAAAAAATCTTTTGGCCAAAACAAGAGCTGCTGGTTATATGTGTGATCTGGTGATGGGAACTGTTAATGTGTGATTGGTGAGAAGTGAAGTTTTTCCAAGAGAGAGCGTTGGGACTGTGAACAGTTCGAGGGTGGAGGTGGGGCTGGGGTGGAGCCTGGGCAGAGTCTCAAGGGGGCCCCGAAAATTTTGCCAGTATAGAGCCCCCAAATTCCTAGTGACTGCCCTGCATCAGTGTAGGAAGTAACGATCCAGCTCATTCGTGCCTCCTGATCATTGCAGTGGACATCCACATCTGGATTGGAGTCCGAACTTAGTTATTGGTGCTTGACCTGCAACAGTTGTCTATCGGGCCAAGACGGATGAGGGCTGGCACTTGAGTCTTGCCATTCGTAGTCTGGTTCGCGGGTCTTGACAGGTGTATGGCTAGGCCTCAGGTCTTGACAGGTGTAGTCTTGCTCATTGGTCTTGACATGGCACAGGAGTAGGTCTCAGGTCTTGACAGGGGTGGTCTGGCTCTCAGGTCTCGACCGTTGTCGTCTGGGGGGCCATACTGGTGACTCGGTTGTGGCGTCTCTCTCAGCACACATCCTGCTAGTCTCACTTATTGGTGCAAAACTGATTTCTGCCTTGTCACTCTGGTCTTTTATATTGCAGAGCTGCATCTGACCCGATGCTCTCTTTGGACCTGTTCTCCCTGCAACACTTACTCTTTCTTCGGGTTACGTTTGAGCAGTAGATGGCAGTCTCCAATCACAAGTGGTGAACATCGCTGAGGATCTCATCTTCCATTGTACACTCTCTTACATATAACTGCCATTAAACAAAGCAACTTATAAAACAACTTGAAGCCACATTGCAAATAGTATTGATTTAACAAATTCTACAGTTTTACTTCCACAGCTCCTGCTCTAGCCTATGTGTCTCCATGACAACAAACGCGACATAGTGTGATCTGGTATGCATCATGTGGTACTCCACTTTCTGGAGTCTCATAATGCATTGAGTAAAAAAAAAATAATTAAAAAAAAAGTTTACAATATAATAGAATAATTCTTGATGGACCTAGGTCTTTTTACAACCTATGTAACTATGTAAAACTATGTAATATTCAAATATTAATATAGCAATATGTACAATACACTTCATATATTGTAATTCTTAGATTCCTTAAAAACAACCATTTACGACCCATTCAGCAGTAACCATCTCTGTGACCCGAGGGAAAACATTGAGTCTCATCACTTTAAACCACAAAAGTGTTATGTGTCCATGTAAATTACTAGCTGCAAGCATCTCCATGAATCATGCTTTCCTGGGTAGGTCCTGGATGCAGAAGCAGAAAACCACCAATGTGTAAACATGGGACAGAGATGCGGTTTACTGATGTCTTACATCTTTTAAAAAAAATCTGACTTAGAAAAGCAACATTGTAAAGATTGAATCTTCTCTATGGTAAGTATCATATAAGGGACTGAAATTACGCTCTCTAAAAGATGAGGCAAAGATAAATGACTACAAAGTTAAGGAAAGCTCCACCATTTTCACAGCTGAAATGTACAAAACAATCAATAAATGAGTAACACCACTATATTTCTTGTTTTATTTTGAGTTACATGAATTCTCACACTTCAATCACATCTGAAGCTGCATTGAAAATACTGCTGGTTTTCTTTGACCAAAGAACATTGCATAGTAGGAAACTCGGAAGACAGTCACATAGTAATACTTACAGAGCTGTAGCAGAGATCAGCACAAAAATAGGGTCTTATCCGAGAGATATGACAGGGGGTAAAATCAGATTACACTTACCTTCTAGACATATTCAAAAAGCATGTCAAATGGAATTTCAGCTGCAGCCGATCCACTGGTCAACAATTGACCATAAGACATCAAAGGATGGAAGGAGAGGTTTGTGGATGGTTTCTGCGCTTGCTGACAGTTAATGAGACGTATATCCCAGGATATAAAACAAAATGGTGGTTTATTCTACGCGTTTCAAAGTACAAATGACTTCTTCAGGAAAGACCACAAGTAAGGTATACTAGCAGAGGAGGGAAGAGCGGAACATCGGGCCTCCGTTGACCTCTTGGACAGAACTTTTTTTTTTATTGTTTTTCACATTTTCTCCTCTAGGGAGCGCAAAACTTGGCTTTGAAAACTGTTTAAGTCTCTTTAAAAGTACTAGCCGGTGCAGGCTCATTTCTATAGTATTTGGTAAAAGTTTAATAGCGGTTTCTCTTTTCTCTCTCTTTTAGAGGGTGATCTGCAAATTAATAATGTTATGTGACTGGGGGAGTCCTGGTTGGCCCTTTGACAGGGGATTGTTCTTTTATTGTTGCTTTCACCTTTTGTGGTTTGGGCGGTGGGCGACGACCCCCTGAAAAAAAAATTTCCGTAGCTGCTGTCTTCTTTTCTTTTTTTTTATTTACCCTGTGGGTTTAATATTTCCCACAGGGTCAGCTACGGACCAGGCTTCTTATTCCTGGGAAATATGGTGCATTATTTGCTAATATTGTTTGCTTTTTCTCTCTATGTTCTTTGTTGTCCTTGTCTCCCCATTACCTATTGTTTCTTTTTCCAATCGTTTGCAACCTCCGAATCTCCACTTGCAGAATATCCTGGAAGAGAGGGTCCGGTTCTGTATCTCGTGTATGGTGGGAGTGGTGTTGACGCCTGGTGATCTTATGTTTGCGAGTACACTATATAATCCCAAATGACGCATGCAATATCGCTAAATGTCAAGAGACTTAACTCTCTTAGAAAGAGGAAGCTTGCCCTATGGGAGATGAAGTCCCAAAAGGTCATATTGCCTTCCTTCAAGAGACACACTTTGATAAAACGGGCTCTTTCGGGTTCACCTTCAACTCCTTTCCAGTGTCTTATTCTGCATTCTTAAATAATAAGAGCGAGGTAGTGGCCATCTTGCTTTCCTCAGGTTGTCCCCTACAAGTGGACAAATCATATATTGATCCAGATGGTAGACATTTCATTTTGGAGGCTTCCTTGAGGGGCAGGCCTATCATTCTATGTAATTTATATGTTCCAAACTCAGGTCAGACTAAATATCTGAGAAAGGTTTTTTCCTTGATTCAAAAAATTCTACCAGCAGCTTTGCTGGTGGGATGTGACTTTAATATCCCTTTCTCAGAACAATTTCATAGACTCTCTATAAATGGTAAACTTCCACCACAAAATCTGATCAAACTGGCGAGAGACTTTAGAAAATTGATTCGGACTAACTCCTTGTTTGACTTGTAAAGGGGTCCCTTTAGTGATTGGGTAGAGGGATTCCCTAGGTGCTGCAGGGATTAACAGGGCCCCTAGGGTCAGCCATAAAGGAGCGGGGGCGCCACAACGTTCCCCCTTAGGGTGCCAACCTCCGCAGCCAGGTAGTGGCAAGCCTAGGCGTTACTCCAGGGACAACCTAGATGTACCCAAATGTTTTAACGGTAATATGTAACACACTGTTTGTAGTTGTCACGATTCTTTGGTGTTAACCCATTGAGGTTTTTTATTAATAAAGTATTGCCTATGGGTAGTGTTGAGCGATACGATAATGCAAATATCGGCTATCGGCCGATATTAGCTCTATCGGCCTTTCGATAATTCGTTTCGATATTTTCGTCTTATCGAATACCGTAATCGGAAGTTCCCATAATTCTTTGCGAGGCAATGTGATTTTAGTCAGCCAATGAGGAATCCTAAGAAGTGTGAGCACATCCTGTACTGCTGCGGTCATGTTAACTAATGGCATGGCTGTGATTGGATGCTGAAATATGTCAGAATGCACTATAAAAGGCGCCGCCGCCATTTTAGCGTCACTGTGCTGTGAATTTAGTAAGGGACAGAACGCTACTGTGCTGACTCTGAGGGACAGTTAGAGATTGCGATTTAGTGTACTGTGCTGTAGGCAGGCTAGCACCAACCGCTGTGTAAAGCTTCCTTTTGCCTGCAGTGTTGTTTTAACAGCTCTGCAAGGTGTGTGTGAGTGCAGGTGACGCTGCAGTTTGCTCTGCATGCAACGCTGTCTGTAGGCATCTGCACCTGTCACTCACAGACATATTTTTTTTTCCTTCAGTGTAATTCTTGCAGCTCCATGCAATTTAACTATTAGTGTGACGCGCTTCCATCCGTATCCAATACATTGGTTGCAAACACTATAGAAGTAGACAAAGGAGTAGCCTTTCACAGATTGTGAACAGTTGTGTTTCAGTGTTCACTTCAGTCTCTGCGTAATAACCACACTTAGGCGTTATAACTTTTCTGACTTTCTTTATCAATCTACCAAGATGAAGAAGTCAGTGAGTAAGGCACGTGGTCGTGGCCGTGGAGTTTCAGCAGGGAGAGGACGTGGGGATTCTGTGTCTGCTGCCGCCCTCAGTGACACAGCATCCACCATTTATCCCCGTGAGCGTTCCTTTATGCGCACTTTGGTAGGAGCTCGGCGTGCCCCCCTGCTGCGGGAAGAACAAATTGAAGCCGTTGTTGGTTGGATGGCAGCCAATGCATCGACTTCAATTCCTTCCACCTCCTCTCAGGAACACAACACTGTTGAGCAACCATCTGTCTGTTCACCGCCTGTCAAATTGCCAAGGCAGTCAGAGAGTTCTGTACAGGAGCCAGCTGAGTCTCTGCTTCTGTTCTCAGAATCTGTTGGCTCACAAACACGGGCACAGGCAAGCAGCATTCTGCAATTTGAAGAAGAGGGAGTATGCAGTGATGCGCAACAGCTGTGTCTCTCTCAATCTGAAGAGGCGGGTGAGCCAGTGCCGATGGACAGCACACCGCAGAACGCATCTTATGATGATGATGAGACTCAGGTGCCAGGTTTTGTGGAGCATGGTGCTGCCCAGACCATCCAACAGCAGCAGGTGTTGGAAGAGGGTAGTGGAGATGATGTCCGAGACCCAACATGGCGTGAGAAACAGGAAGGTGGTGGGAGCAGCTCTGAGGAAGAGATTGTCCCAACGGTACAAAGAGGAGGGAGAGGTAGGCTGCAGACTCGCTTGCCTGTAGCCTCCAGTTTGGCACCTGTTGGGAGCAGTTCTCTTAGAACTGTCAAAATTGGCGCTCCCATGACTTGCACTGCGTGGTCCTTTTTTGACAGACTTGTAGATGATATTTGCTATGTTCAATGCAAGCTGTGTAAGCAAAAAGTTAAAAGAGGTAAAAATATCAGGAACCTGAATACCACAAATATGTGGACACATGTACGGACAAAGCACGTAGCTGAGTTCTAAAGACACACTGGAGATGTAGGCCAACCTACAGCAGCACCTACATCTTTAGGTCATGTTCGAGCCTCTACCTCCAGCTCTCACACACCTGTTTCGGCTTCCTCACAGGATCTCCATGGAAGAACCTCGGTCACTGTTGTCCATAGAGAAACTGTTATTCCACCCACTGCAGCAAGTTCACAGTCACGTCACACTCCCAGAACAAAAAACAGCCATCGGTAACACAGGCATGGGATAAAAGACGGCCATACTCGGCAAACCATCCACGAGCACAGGCTCTGAATGCTGGCCTTGCAAAACTCCTGTCCCTTGAAATGCTGTCATTCAGGCTGGTGGAGACTGACAGTTTCAGGAACTTTATGGCATTGGCAGTCCCACAATATAATGTGCCAAGCCGATTTTATTTCAGCAGGCAAGCTGTCCCTGCTCTGCAAAAACATGTCGAGGGAAACATTAAACATGCGCTACTAAACGCCATCAGTAGCAGGGTCCACCTGACCACCGATGCGTGGACCAGTACCCATGGCCAGGGACGATACCTTTCCCTCACTGCCCATTGGGTCAATGTTGTGGAGCCGGGTACAGATCTTGCCAGTGGCGCTGTACGTGTTCTGCCAACTCCAAGGATTGCAGGAATCCAGTCTGTGCACATTGATTCCTCCTCCTACTCCAGTTCCTCAGAATCATCGCTGCACGAGCCGTCACGGTATACCTCCACATGGACCCGTGAACGCTTACCTGTTGCGACCGATATGAGCACAGCCGTGGCCAAACGTCAACAGGCCGTACTGAAATTAATTCCCATGGGGAATCGAAGCCACACAGCGCAGGAGCTCTGGGATGCCATCAAGCAGGAGAGCGATGTGTGGTTTTTGTCAGCTAATCTCCAGCAAGGCTTGGTAGTGTGTGACAATGGCCGAAATCTGGTGGCAGCTCTGGGCCTTGGCAACCTCACTCACATACCATGTCTGGCACATGTGCTCAACTTGGTCGTGCAGAGTTTTTTGAGGGACTATCCGGATCTTGATGCACTGCTGCACAAGGTCCGCCTAGAGTGCGCTCACTTGCGACGTTCCAGCATGGCCAGATCGCGCATTGCAGCTCTGCAAGTCAGATTTCGCCTTCCTGAACATCGCATCATATGTGACGTACCCACCAGGTGGAATTCCACGTTACATATGTTGGAGCGGTTGTGTGAGCAGCAGCCAGCAGTAATGGAGTATCAGCTGCAACAGGCGCAATCAACTCGCAATTTGCGCCGTTCACACTTCACCACTACTGAGTGGGCCTCTATGAACGACATCTGCGACGTTTTGCGTGCGTTTGATGTCTCAACGCGGATGGCGAGTGCAGATGATGCACTAGTCAGCATGACTGTACCCCTTATCTGCCTGCTTCAGAAATCACTGAAAGCACTAAAGGAAGAGGTTTTGAAAGAGGTGGAGGATGAGGAGTCACAAATTCAATTACCTTCAGGACAGTCAGCGCAACGTCGTTCCTCACAAAGGGCTGGGCAGGGCTCACTTTGTGAGGAGGATGAGGAGGAGGAGGAGGGGGAGTCAATGGAGGAGGAAGAAATCCCTACAGAGGGAGGTACACAACGCTCTACTCAGTATGTAGAGCGAGGGTGGGGTGATGCAGAGGAGACAGAGATAACGCCTCTTCCAGAGGACAGCCTTTGTTGGCCAGTTGGGAGTCTGCAGCACATGGTTGATTTCATGCTTCAGTGCCTGAGAAACGACCGCCGCATCGCCCACATTCTCAGCACGTCAGATTATTGGGTGTACACCCTCCTAGACCCTCGCTACCGGGACAACTTACAAACCCTCATCACACCGGTGAACCGGGACCTAAAATGCAGGAGTACCAAGACACACTGGTGCAATCCATACTGTTGTACATTCCAGCCGAGAGAGCTGCTGCTGCTACTGCTGCTGCTTTACAAAGCAGCTCTGTGCGTCGAGGCAGTGTAGACACCTCTACAACAAGAGGGAGCAGAAGCAGCGCCTCTGCACAGGGCAAGAACTGTATGTTACAAATGTGGCAAAGTTTTGTGACAGCGCCAGCAAGGTCTACACCATCCGAGACGGCTCCAGTCACCAGGAAGAAACGTTTCCGTAAGATGGTGACAGACTACTTGGCTTTCCCTCTAAGTGTACTCCCAGATGCCTCTTCCCCTTTCAAATTTTGGGTCTCTAAGTTGGATACATGGCCAGAGCTTAGCCAGTATGCATTGGAGGTGCTGGCTTGCCCTGCTGCCAGTGTATTATCTGAGCGTGTCTTTAGTGCTGCAGGTGGTGTAGTAACAGACCGTCGCATGCGACTATCCTCAGAGAATGTAGACCGGCTTACTTTTCTGAAAATGAACAAGGCATGGATCTCACCTGAATTTGCCTGTCCGTTTTCAGATTAAATAACTGTTTGGCAACGTTTTCCATGTCTCCTGTTATGTTCATCTTTCTACCACCTGAACTCTACTCCCTGGGCTACAACACCGCCATTTGTTGCTCGTAAGTAATTGGCAGGGGTACTGACTCCTGGCCAGCCTGGTTACAGCACGACAGCTGTTTCCTGGCAGTGTGAACGTCAATTATCCTCCAATAAGTTGTGCTGTCGTGTTGCATTCGGGTTAGCCGACTCTATGGTGCCTGCAGTTTAGGTGATTCCTATGTGTGCTGTGGGATATGTAAATAAAGGCGGTTTCCATTGTGACAATAGGATAAGCACCCACTGTAGGACTGTGTGATTCGGTAACTGCGGACGGCTTGCGTCCTGTCAACTTACATTTTCATGGGTGCGTTCTTCTACCCGTCCGGCGTCCAGTACCGTCAAGTGGTTCTCCCCAGTGCCTTTGGCCTAGGTGCCTCCATCTCCGTATCCGAGTTCCAGCAACGTCTGCTGGTCCTTGGTAGTGCTTTGGAGCACAGGTACCTCCTGCTTAGTAACCGTGTCACAGTAACGTCAGCTGGTACTCGGTTGTGACATTGCCTCTTTTCCTTCTGCTACCCGTCCGGGGTCCAGTACCGTCAAGTGGTTCTCCCCAGTGCCTTTGGCCTAGGTGCCTCCATCTCCGTATCCGAGTTCCAGCAACGTCTGCTGGTCCTTGGTAGTGCTTTGGAGCACAGGTACCTCCTGCTTAGTAACCGTGTCACAGTAACGTCAGCTGGTACTCGGTTGTGACATTGCCTCTTTTCCTTCTGCTACCCGTCCGGGGTCCAGTACCGTCAAGTGGTTCTCCCCAGTGCCTTTGGCCTAGGTGCCTCCATCTCCGTATCCGAGTTCCAGCAACGTCTGCTGGTCCTTGGTAGTGCTTTGGAGCACAGGTACCTCCTGCTTAGTAACCGTGTCACAGTAACGTCAGCTGGTACTCGGTTGTGACATTGCCTCTTTTCCTTCTGCTACCCGTCCGGGGTCCAGCACAGTCAGCTGGTCCTCGTTACTTCCATTGTCTCTTGCTCCATCTGATACCCGTCAGGGTTCCAGTAACGTCAGCTGTTTCTCGGAAATTAGACGACATTAAAGACCACCCAGAAGAAGATGACGACAACAAGGACGACGAGCATGAAGCCAACCAGCCTGAACACCATCACAAAGAAAAAATAAAAGATTACCCAGAAGAAGATCACCAACAGGACAAAGAAGGTTAAGACAAACTACAAGATACAGAACAATAGACAGAAGAACAATAAGCAAAAGATCAAAAAACAGAAGAACATGAAGTATAAGACCAAAATGAAGAGCAAAATATATGCTCTAAATTCTAAGCAGAAGAAGACTAAGCAGTGTATGGGGGTGAGTCCGTTCCTCCTCGTGGTGCCCCTGGAAAATGCCTGCTGCTGCAGGCTAAACTGAACATGGACAAATACTGTTGTAATTTAAATCTTTTGTGACAGCAAGAACGGAAGGATGAACAATTCATACTTTTACAGATTACAAGTACAGGAATCTCTGTCACAAATAAGAATATGATGAAGAAGATGAAGAGGAAGAAGATGAAGAATTTGAATATGAAGAAGATTAATTAGTTTAATAATAACAATATGAGTAATGTAAACAAAAACATGAATAGCAAGAAGTTTAAGAAGAAGATTAAGAAGGTGAAGATGAAGAATAATTTGATGAGAAAGATGATGCTGCTGCTGAAGATTATGAAGGAGAAAGTGTGGCACTGGCAAAAGTTAAAAAGGTGAAGAGCATGGAAGTTGTGAAACATACATATTTGCCAAAATAGAAAAAAGGTTAACAACATTGTCAATTTGTTAGTCAATCCAAACGTATTTCCAAAAAAAAAGATATTAATGCTATTCCAATGCATTGGGTTAAACATGTATGCCTTTATTGTCTCCTCAACCTCCCCCAATACATTCTACATTAGTCTTTGTTGTTTTCCTTCATGTACAATTAACCAACAAGGCAAGAATGTTTTTTTTTAATTTCGATATTTTGTTCCCATAGACTTACATGGGACTTCCGCTATCGAAATCGGATATCGACGATATTTAGTGCTATCGGCGATACAATTTCGATACGATATTTTTAGATATCGAGCAATATCGCTCAACACTACCTATGGGGCATTGTTTATGATTTCTGATTCTTGAGGCCCTCATATTTATATTTTTCAGTCACATATTTGAACTCGAGGTTGTTATGGCCAGTTTTTTGGCAGGTCCCATAAATTCTGATATATGGCAAGAAGATGCTAATCAGGCTTTCAGTGTAGGGGGTACACATAACAGCTTCATTAGTCCCTTAACCCTCAAAAACTTGTTTGGTGAGGTTTATGGTGCCTACAAAGAATATCTCAAATCCTGGTGGGAGTTTAGGACTTTAGAGAATTATCTTAAGAATCGTAATATCCCCAGGGGATTGAGAATTAATATTAATCCCTCGCCAGGGATTGCTTCTCCTGAACTGAAGAATGTGTGGCTCAAAGAGTCCATTGAATCATCAATGAGATTCATGCAAATCCCATTGGCAGAGAAAAAGAAAGTTTTTGATAAATCTACCGCACAACTTAGTAAACTCATTGAGGGTGTATTAAAATTCAAAATGGACCCTGACTTCAATAGGAGAGAGGGACTGCTACAGACATCTGTTGAGAGATATCAAACCCTTATTAAGGAACGCAAACAGTTACAATTTCAATGAGATCGTAAAGACTTTAGCGAGAATCAGGTGTTTAATTTCCAAAGGGAAAGACTGTCTGATGCTTCATCGTCAGATATAGACACCTCGGACACTGAAAGGACTGATAACACCACGGGGGCTTTCAGCAGTTCAGGGGCTCATTTCCTAGACAGAGATGGAAAAGTGGAAGAGGGAGGTCTGGGAGGAATGGAAAAAGAGGAAGAGTAGCCCAAATGGGGGGATTTCAAACATCTTTTCCCCAAGTGTCTTGCCCGACGGGACTCACTATTACCTCCTCCTCCTCTTCCTCGGCCTCTTTTTTGGAACAGGGTGCGAGAACAGGATACCATCTAAGAACCCGGTTTCAGTAATCAGGGGACAAATTATTAACCTGTCCTCGCACATGTTAACGAGAGAAGAACTTGATGTTTTATCAAGAAGCCTGAACTTTGTACCAACAAACAAGTTCAACTGTTTTGAATGGGTGAAGGATCTCAATTTATTTTGTAGGAAACTTAAGTGGAAGAAATTCTTCAGACATAATAGCCGTGAAGAATGTCAGCGGCAGGGTCTCAATGATGAAGACATTGAGGGGTACCAGGCACTTCTTGGTTTGCTGAGGGAAAATGACAGAGTACTTGAGGTTGGAAAAGGGCCCTTTACCAATTTAAAAAACAGGAGTGAAAAGATGCCACCAATAGGTGACACAAGTAACATAGACATCTTTAAATCACTGGTAGAGAGGGATTTGAAGAGGGTAAGGAGGCCGAACCTTGGGACAGAAGATAATCAGTCTGATATTGAACGAAGAGCTTTGGAAACCCTAAAGAAAAATGACCAGTTGGTCGTTAAGTCCTCGGACAAAGGAGGTAACTTGGTCCAAGGATACTTTTGAGCAATTCATCAAGGAACTTAACGAGAATGATATCAATCTCAGGTTTACCTTCGAGATCCATAAGAGTCAATTGTCCTTTTTGGATATTAAGATCAGGAAAGAAACTAATTGTGTTATATCTACTAGCATCTATCGAAAGCCCACAAGTACAAACAGTCTCCTTCACTGGCAGAGTCATCACCCTACTCCACTTAAAAGAGGGATCCCTAAGGGTTAATTTCTCAAAATGAAAAGGAACAGCTCAAGGAATGATTCTTTCCATAGCCAAGTGGACGATATGTTTACTAGGTTTAAGGAGAAGGGGTACCCCACACATGTTCTTGATACAGCCTTTGAATTTGCTAAAAAAGCAGATTGGCAACAGTTTCTGCAGAAACGTACCAAGTTAGACTCCTCGGAGATAATTAGGGTCATTGGTACCTTTGATCTCGGACACCAAGAGGTCAGGCAAATTCTTACTAGACATTGGGAGGTTTTGAGACTGGACCCGGATCTTAGAGATATAGTGGAGGTATGCCCCAATATTACCTTCAGAAAAAGCAGGTCTATCAAGGACATGTTGGTTCATAGCCAATACAAAAGACCAGTGGCAAGAGGTTCTTGGCTGGATAGAAAACCTCAGGGGTTCTTGAAATGTGGTAACTGTAGTTTTTGTAAATGGATGTTACCTGCTAAACCCTTTTGCAGCTCTTCAACGGGCAAGGTCTTCTATGCATGTGACTTTTCTAATTGCAAGACCACTGGGGTTATATATAAGGCGACATGTTCCTGCCCAAGAGACTATATAGGGAAGACCAGAAGGGAGTTTAGAAGGAGAGTTGGGGAACATTTGGGGGACATCTGTAATAACAGGGACACCCCTCTGGCTAAACATATGGATGCGTGTCATGGTGGTAACCTGGGTGAAATCAAATTCATGATTATTGAGGTTGTTCATATCAATCCAAGGGGGGGGGGGGAACATCGACAAGGCCATTCTGAGGAGAGAGTGTGAATGGATCTTTAGATTGGAGTCTCTGGAACCCCAGGGGATCAATGAACAGCTGACTTTCGACTGTTTCTTATAAGCCATGTCATGATTTGGGATCTTATAGAGAGAGCTTGTCCTCTCAACCTTATGTTAATTGGTCTCCCTTTAGACTGGGAGCCTCATAGATTGTTATGATATATATATCTTTATCTATCTATTAACCGATTCCTCCTTTCATTGAACCTAGACCCCAATTATGATTACTATGTTGCATCTTATTTCTCTTCTTTTTACCCAGAAGATGTGTTAGATGCCTTGAGTACATACATTTCATTAAATACTTGCCCTTTTGTTATATTATCGCTAAGGGGCTGAGGGTGGAGCTACAGGTTGTGCTCCACATTTGCATATCAATGAGCGGTTGCGTGCACGGAGCATGCGCATCGGCAGTGGGCATTGGTGCGTGCCCGCTGTGTGGGATGCGCTATATGTTGTGGGCATACGTAGTTGCCCCCTGTAATTGAGCCCTACTGGAGGGTGGTACTGCTTTAGGAGATTGTTGTTATGGGGGTGGAGCTATGGGCAACGTACGCCCAATGTACCGCTGTGAATGAACGGGGATGGAACTATTGGCCACGTCCCTGAATATACCACCCTGTATGTTTCACATGACTGATCTTGAAGTGACGTCCCCTTTTCTGAGCAGGCGCATTGCTTCGCTCTGAAGCCGACATTGAGCACACATAGGAAGTGGAAGTGACGCGCCACATGACTGTTCTGGATGTGACATCACTTTTATCGAGCAGGCGCGTTGCTTCGCTCTGAAGCCGACACTGGGCATATACAGGAAGCGGAAGTGATGCGCCTGTTCTAGTCACTTGTGCTCTCTCCTATATGGATGCACGCAAGAGGTAGTGGCCGTAATGCGGGGGGCGGAGATATCTGAATGCCCACCGATTGGTGGAGGCTAGCGTTGGGGGCGGTGGCAGTCTTTACAAAAGGTGGACGGTTCCTGGGTATCGGTTAGCTACAACACCATCTTGGTGACACATGATATCGACACATCTAGCCTCCTGATGAGCCCCTTTGGGCAAAACGCGCTGAGGCGCTTATCTGCGGGTGACAGGTGGCAAATGTGACAGATAAGTAGATAAGTATTGCAATCATCATTATCAGCAACTCATCTGTCTTTAGTCTGAGCTGGGGGGTTTTATCGTTTATTTGACAATGTGGAAGTTCCCAAAGGAGGAGGATTAGTTGTATCCTGTGGAACTCTGGGGCCATTGGGCTAGTGCAATATCTGCAATTTGATTATCTTTGATTTGGGATTTGCGCATCATTTGTCTGTGATCGCATCACTGTGTTATTGGGCTGATGCAATATTTGCAAGTTGGTGACTTTTGCTCTGTGAACTGTGCATTATTTATCTGTTATGCACTCATGATCTATATACTGTCCTATGTATCTGGGGTACAATATTCTAGCATCTATCCCAGTCATTAGATTTAATGGACAAATTGAGACCACTATATGCTATATCTATTTTGGGTCTGGAGTGTCCTTAAAAATCTGGAGAATACCAGGACAGTCATCATGTTATCTTTGCAAGTTACTTTAACAGACACTGTGGTGTTGATTATATCTATTTGGCATACCCCAAGTGGGGGCTTGTCACCTACAGTCCTTATACCAGCAAGACATCTATTATTAAGTACCACCTGTTACTATCTGTGTTCACTTTTGTTTTTAATCTTTTGGGACATAGGGTTGTCTTAAGGGTATGCCACACTAAACAACATCGCTAACGGGATCGCTAAAAAACGTCACTATTTAGTGATCCCGTTAGCGATGTTGTTGTGTGCGGCATCTACCAGCGACGTGGCCCCTGCTGAGATCCTGCTGTGATCTCGCTCGTCGCTGACATCGTTCCGGACCCTATTCTATCGTCGGCGCCCCCGCTGGTAAGTATATATCGCTGAGTGTGGCACCTTTTCTTAGCGATTTAGCGGTACTTTTGTACCGCTAAAGTCGTTGAGGAGATCGCTAACCGCGATAGCGTCCTAAACGACATCGCTAAGTTAAGCCGCTATCAGCGATATAGAAACAATCCCGCTAGCGATCGCATTAGTATGCGTCGTTATCGTTATCGCTAGCGGGATTGTTTAGTGTGGCATCCCCTTTAGATATAGGATTGGTCTATGTCTATTGTAGGGGTCCCTTTAGTGATTGGGTAGAGGGATTCCCTAGGTGCTGCAGGGTTTAACAGGGCCCCTAGGGTCAGCCATCGAGGAGCGGGGGTGCCACAACGTTCCCCCTAGGGTGCCAACCTCCGCAGCCAGGTAGTGGCAAGCCTAGGCGTTACTCCAGGGACAACCTAGATGTACCCAAATGTTTTAATGGTAATATGTAACACACTGTAGTTGTCACGATTCTTTGGTGTTAACCCATTGAGGTTTTTTATTAATAAAGCATTGCCTGTGGGGCATTGTTTATGATTTCTGATTCCAGATTAAAAAGAAATGCTAAAGCCGAATTTGATAAATTAACTTCTCAATTCTCGAGAGAGGAGGCTAGGTTGGCGGCCTCGCCCTCAGTGAAGACCTTAAATAAAGTTGTGACACTTAGAAATAAATTAATCCTATTGTATTAAATGGTTAAAAAAAACCACACACATTAATTAAAAATGATTTTAATGAAATAAATACACATAGTTTTTGACCATATTTATTGTACTGGTAATCCTTCCGAATCCCTTGTTCTCCTGTAATAAAAATAAAATAATAAAACAACAATATTCTTACCTCTCTGGCGCTCAGTCAGGTCCCGCCCTGCAATCCATTTGAAAGGGTTAACAGGTTTACAGCAGGGACCGCTGCTAATGCTGCCAGCCCTGCTGTAAAACCCCGAATGAATGAGTTCATCTCCCCGACTCACAGGAGATGAACTGATTAGATGGGAAGCTTAAATGATTGTTTCCCACGCTATTCAGTTCACTTCAGGTCAGCCGGGGACTCCGCACTGCATCAGTGACGTCAGAGGGAGTCCGTGGCTGACCTGAACTGAATAGCATGGGAAACAATCAATTAAGCTTCCCAGCTAATCAGCTCATCTCCTGTGAACTGGGGAGATGAATTCATTCATTCGGGGGTTTACAGTGGGGCTGGCAGCATTAGCAGTGGTCCCTGCTGTAAACCTGTTAACCCTTTCAGATGGATTGCAGCGTGGGACCTGACTGAGAGCATGAGTGGTAAGAATATTGTTGTTTATTATTTTATTTTTATTACAGGAGAACAAGGGATTCGGAAGGATTACCAGTACAATAAAAATGGTAAAAAACTATGTGTATTTATTTCATTAAAATTAATTAATTAATTTTTAATTAATGTGTGTGTGTTTTTTTTAACAATTTAGTACAATAGGATTAATAATGGAGAGTTGTCTAATTGACAACTCTCCATTATTAACCCGGTTTAATGTCACCTTCCAATAGCAAGGTGGCCTTAACCCATTATTAACCCATTAGCCACAGCTACAGGGCAATGGGAATAGACGGGCTAAGTGCCAGAAAAGGTGCATCTAATAATAGATGTGCCTTTTCTGGGGTGGCTGGGGACAGATGTTAGTAGCCAGGGGGGGCCCAAAAAAATGTTCCCTCCCTAGGCTAAGAATATCTGTCTTCAGTCACTGGCTTTCCCTGTCTGGTGGAGAAAATACCGCGGGTGCCCACGCATTTTTTTCAACTAATTTACACATTTAATTAACACCTACATGTATGAAATTTTGCACACATACACTCATGTAATTGTTAATGAAAACCATATATCAAACTACATGAAATGAAATGGTTTACTGTATGTAAACCATGTGTCATTTCATGTCGGGTTCTCTAATGATTTTACAGAAGCCGGCAATTGAATTAGCGGCTATTATAATATGTAGAAGTGTATGAACTATAAAAATATATATATATATATATCACAATGACATGTACAGTACAGACCAAAAGTTTGGACACATCTTTTCATTTAAAGATTTTTCTGTATTTTTATGACTATGAAAATTGTACATTCACACTGAAGGTATCAAAACTATGAATTAACACATGTGGAATTATATACTTAACAAAAAAGTGTGTAACAACTGAAATTATGTCTTATATTCTAGGTTCTTCAAAGTAGCCACCTTTTGCTTTGATGACTGCTTTGCACACTCTTGGCATTCTCTTGATGAGCTTCAAGAGGTAGTCACCGGAAATGGTCTTCCAACAATCTTGAAGGAGTTCCCAGAGATGCTTAGCACTTGTTGGCCCTTTTGCCTTCACTCTGCGGTCCAGCTCACCTCAAACCATCTCGATTGGGTTCAGGTCTGGTTACTGTGAAGGCCAGGTCATCTGGCGTAGCACCCCATCACTCTCCTTCTTGGTCAAATAGTCCTTACACAGCCTGGAGGTGTGTTTGGGGTCATTGTCCTGTTGAAAAATAAATGATGGTCCAACTAAACGCAAACCGGATGGAATAGCATGCCGCTGCAAGATGCTGTGGTAGCCATGCTGGTTCAGTATGCCTTCAATTTTGACTAAATCCCCAACAGTGTCACCAGCAAAGCACCCCCACACCATCACACCTCCTCCTCCATGCTTAACGGTGGGAACCAGGCATGTAGAGTCCATCCGTTCACCTTTTCTGCGTCGCCCAAAGACAGGGTGGTTGGAACCAAAGATCTCAAATTTGGACTCATCAGACCAAAGCACAGATTTCCACTGGTGTAATGTCCATTCCTTGTGTTCTTTAGCCCAAACAAGTCTCTTCTGCTTGTTGCCTGTCCTTAGCAGTGGTTTCCTAGCAGCTATTTTACCATGAAGGCTTGCTGCACAAAGTCTCCTCTTAACAGTTGTTGTAGAGTTGTGTCTGCTGCTACAACTCTGTGTAGCATTGACCTGGTCTCTAATCTGAGCTGCTGTAAACCTGCAATTTCTGAGGCTGGTGACTCGGATAAACTTATCCTCAGAAGCAGAGGTGACTCTTGGTCTTCCTTTCCTGGGGCGGTCCTCATGTGAGCCAGTTTCTTTGTAGCGCTTGATGGTTTTTGCAACTGCACTTGGGGACACTTTCAAAGTTTTCCCAATTTTTCGGACTGACTGACCTTCATTTCTTAAAGTAATGATGGCCACTAATTTTTTTTTTACTTAGCTGCTTTTTTCTTGCCATAATACAAATTCTAACAGTCTATTCAGTAGGACTATCAGCTGTGTATCCACCAGACTTCTGCAGAACACAATTGATGGTCCCAACCCCATTTATAAGGCCAGAAATCCCACTTATTAAACCTGACAGGGCACACCTGTGAAGTGAAAACCATTTCCAGTGACTACCTCTTGAAGCTCATCAAGAGAATGCGAAGAGTGTGCAAAGCAGTCATCAAAGCAAAAGGTGGCTACTTTGAAGAACCTAGAATATAAGCCATAATTTCAGTTGTTTCACACTTTTTTGTTAGGTATATAATTCCACATGTGTTAATTCATAGTTTTGATGCCTTCAGTGTGAATGTACAATTTTCATAGTCATGAAAATACAGAAAAATATTTAAATGAGAAGGTGTGTCCAAACTTTTGGTCTGTAGTGTATATATATATATATATATGTATATATATATATATATATATGTATGTATTCTATGTGTATATATCTATTCTTTCTTTTGTGATTTAAAAACTGTCATTTAGATCCATTATATGTCGGTTTTGCAAGCCGGCGAGAAAATCTCGCCGTGCGGATACCATACAGATGTCACACAGATTCTTAGATGCGAGGAAATTGCATCATCTCATTTAAAACGGATTACATACGGCTCAACATACGGAAAACAGTTGTGCGATTATCGCATTACAAAATCGGACCGATTTTTTACATGTTGTGTGTGGCTCCGGCCTTAGAGTTACTATATGGTTGGTGGTAGTGAGTTAGGATTAGTGAAAATTAGTGGACTCCTGACCTGCTGCCATTCTGCATTGGAAAAGGCCAGAAGTTGAAGTTAGTGACCACCCAGCTCTGCGTGCTGTCCCCCAGATCATACCCATCCACATGTTTAATGAATAAAAACACTTGTTTGGCAGAAAATGTAAATATTAAACCAGATGTTTGCTAGTGTCAGAGCAGAGAGCATCCCCCACATTGATGTGGTTTTGCTTGGCACAAAAATTTGTCTAGTGGAGAGACTGACACCACATGAATTTTTTCATGCCGATTCCTCCTTGTCATGTTTGTTCTCAGTCTTCTCACGCTTCTGTGGCAAATGTTACCCAAATGGTTGCATTGCTACTATAATTCTTATTTCCCTCGTGCCCTGCATATGTTTATTGCTGCTAAGTCTGGTTTCAGTTATGATTAGAGGTAAAGTCTTAGCCAAAGCAATCACACAGATTGCATACACTTCAGAGCCAACTATATCATAGATTGTTTCAGTCCTACAGTCATAGTAACAACTTGGTAAACACAATATGTCAGATTTGGGAAATTTTTATCATCAGAAACTTTTTTTTGGTGACAACAAAACTTGTTATTATTTATTGTCTCTATCTTACATACTGTATGTATATGAAAAAATTAAGCTAAAAAATACTCAATGTAGTCCATCATTAACTGTTTTTATGGAGTCTCTAGAAATCCTGAGCAATAAAAAATTAAGGAAATGATTAAAAAAAACTACAAAATGAGAACTTTAAAGGCTGTGTACACACGTTCAGGATTTTTCGCATTTTTTTTCGCGTTTTTGCGGCAGTTTTCCGCTGCAAAAGCGCTTTAAAAACGCATGCATCAAGCATCCTATGATTAGAATTCATTCTGCAATTTTTGTGCACATGGAGTGTTTTTTTCCGCGAAAAAAAAAACGCATCGCGGTAAAAAACGGAGCATGTTCATTAATTTTGCGGTAAGGCTATGTTTACATGTTGAGGATTTTTCGCGTTTTTTTAGCATTTTTGCGGCGGTTTTCCCCTGAAAAAACGCATGCATTAAGCATCCTATTAGTAGAATGCATTCCGCAATTTTTGTGCACATGCTGCGTTTTTTTCTGTGAAAAAAACGCATCGCGGAAAAAAACCCAGCATGTTCATTCTTTTTCCGGAATCGCGGCAATTCCGCCGCCATAGGAATGCATTGAACCGCTTCCTTTCCGCATGTAGCTATGCCCACCATGCGCAAAGTAAGCGGTTCATGTGCGGATGGTCTGGAGGAGAGGAGACTCTCCTCCAGGCCCTGGGTACCATATCCATATTAAAACAATAATTAAAATAAAAAATATTGATATTCTCACCTTCCGGCGGCCCCCGCAGCTTTCCCGCCTCTCAGCGACGCTCCTGGCAACTCCCGTTCCCAGTGATGCATTGCGAGAATCACCCCAGATGACATAGCGGTCTCGCGTGATGCTACGTCATCTGGGGTCATTGTCGCTAAGCATCCTTGGGAACGCGATTGGCCGGGAGCGTCGCTGAGAGGCGGGAAGGCTGCGGGGGCCGCCGGAAGGTGAGAATATCACGATTTATTATTTTTTAAAATATTTTTAACATTAGACCTTTTTACTATTGATGCGGCATAGGCGCATAGGCGGCATCAATAGTAAAAAGATGGTCACACTTGTCAAACACGTTGTTTGACTCGTGTGACCAACCTGTCAATCAGTTTTCCAAGCGATGCTACAGATCGCTTGGAAAACGCTAGCATTCTACAAGCTAAAAACGCTTGCAAAACGCTAGTTTCTGGCGGGAATACGCATACCTATAAAATGCATATTTCCCGCGGCAGTGAGGTGCGGGATTGCCGCGGAAATTTCCGAACGTGTGAATATAGCCTAAATTTGCGTATTTCCCGCTATATTATTGACCTAGAATGTTCAGGAAAAAATCGCGGTAAAGACGTGCTAAAAACGCATCCGTATTTCCTGGGAAAAAGTCTGGTTTTTCTCAGGAAATTTCTGCAAAGATTCCGGAACGTGTGCACACAAAAGGTTTAAGGTCTTCACATCAATATTTTACTTACAGTGACAACATGTACAACAATGGATTCCACAGCTGAACGAGCTCCTTCAACAGTGGCGGAAAAATGGTTTGAAGGCTGGAATAAAAAACCCAGTATTTTCTAGATTTTATTCTTTCTTCTAGTTAATAGGACTTTAAATTCTTCTTACAAAGGAAAATATAAAGCCATGAGATCTTCAATAGATATTGTTTAACTTAAATTGACAACATGTTTCAATGGTGATCTATATATTTTAATTAATTATAAAGAAGTAGTTCTAAATAAGAAAAAATCCAAGGTCATAGAAAAGAATATTTTCCTTCAATTAGCCATGTAGAAACAAAACACATTTAGAGCTTTTTAGAAAAAAAATGGAGGTATCATGGAATAGCTACTTGTATTTAGGAAGACTGAAAGGTGCATTGCCTCACTAAATAATATCACTTCAACAGGCGAATTTAAATTAGAGTACTTCAGAGCTGGATACACTTCTTTCACCAGTTTATACTATGGTCAATGAGAATCTACCATAGTTTTAGGGGAAAAAAAAAGAAATTAAGACTATCATGGAAACTGCTTGTACAAAGGAAGGCTCAAAACCTCCAAGATCTTATTCTTTCAATTTGAAGCGAATAAAGCAATGCACCAGAATTCTGGTGAAATTTGAGCGAAAAAATATGTCTTTAAAGGGAATCTGTCATCCCATTTTGGCTAAATCAGATAAAGATATGACTGAATAGTGCGTCCTGTTATGATTTGGTAGCTGAGGAGAGCAGGCAAAAAAGGAAATACACCAGAGAGGTTGGAATCTATGGGATTGCAGTACCCTGACTAACCACCACAATTAAAGGCAGCCGTGGAGCGTACCTACGTTGGTCCTAGACACCTCGTCACAGCCTGAGAAGCTAACTACACCTAAAGACAGAAAGAGGAAAACTATCTGCCCCGGAGCAGATCCCCAAAGAACAAAGAAAGCCCCCAAACATGTAATGGCGGTTAGACAAGAGGAAAATACAGACACAGACAGAAAATAGTATGAGCAAACGTTGGGGCCAAAACTTCCTAAATAGAAAAGGATAGGAAGGTCACTTACTGCAATCCCAAAAAACCCTGAAAAGTACCAACTCAACTAATTACAAAAACACCTGAGATTACACGACCTCTACCACCTAAATTAGTTCTCTGGTGTAACAAAACTAAACAGCAGCCACTGAAAAAACTGGAAAAGGCAAATGAACAAACAACAGTGGCTGAACTAAACTGAGAGGAGCACAAGCCCCCGGAGGGGACCCGGCAGACCCCCACAGAAGCGCAGGACAAAATGCAAAAAGCAAGCACAAAAAACTAAAAGAAGAAAATGTCTTATCTGTTAGCAGAAGATGCAGGCACGAAACAGCAAGATACAAAGTGAACAGGAATCAAAGATGAGACCAGAACAATTGATCACCGGCAACCCTGATGGGAGGGAACCTCCCTTATATAAGACCAGTCAGTAACACCTGATCGCCAATCTTCACAATCTTCATTGGATAGTTCAGTACTGTTTGTAACCACCAGAGGGAGCTTCTGCTCAGAATTCATTTCTAGCACATTCACAACAGTACCCCCCCTTGAGGAGGGGTCACCGAACCCTCATTTGAGCAACCAGGTCGGTCAGGATGAGCTCTGTGATACGCACGGATGAGTCTCCTAGCATGGATGTCCGAAGCAAACACCCAAGAATTGTCCTCCTGACCATAACCTCTCCACTTAACCAAATACTGGAGTTTCCGTCTAGAAAAACGAGAATTCAATATTTTCTCAAGCACATACTCCAGATTGCCCTCAACCAAAACAGGGTCAGGAGGCACAGCCATAGGAACCACTGGCTCGACAAACCTCTTCAATAAGGACTTGTGGAACACGTTATGGATCTTAAATGTCCCTGGAAGAAGTAAACGAAAGGAAACAGGATTAAGAATCTCCATGATCTTATAAGGTCCAATGAACCTAGGCTTAAACTTAGGAGATGCAACTCTCATAGGGATATTTCTTGAGGACAACCAGACCAAGTCCCCCACTTCAAACCGAGGACCATCAGTCCTATGCCGGTTGGCAAACCGCTGGGCCCTCTCCTGAGAGAGGGACAACCTCTCCACTACCTGGTCCCAAATCTGCTGCATACGCTCCACAACAGAGTCAACACCTGGACAGACAGAAACCTCCGTCTGTCCTGAAGAAAATCGAGGGTGAAACCCAGAATTGCAGAAAAATGGAGACATCAAAGTGGCAGAGCTAGCCCTATTATTAAGAGCAAACTCAGCCAAAGGCAAAAAAGAGACCCAGTCATCCTGATCAGCAGACACAATGCATCTCAGATAAGTCTCCAATGTCTGGTTTGTTCTCTCAGTTTGTCCATTGGTCTGAGGATGAAAAGCCGAGGAGAAAGACAATTGAACACCAAGTTTAGAACAAAAAGTCCTCCAAAATCTGGAAACAAACTGGACTCCTCTGTCAGACACAATGTTCTCAGGAATGCCGTGTAACCGAACCACGTGCTGAAGGAACAAAGGCACCAATTCAGAGGAGGAAGGCAACTTAGGTAATGGCACAAGATGTATCATTTTGGAAAACATATCACAAATCACCCAGATAACGGTCATTCTCTGAGAAACAGGGAGGTCGGAAATGAAATCCATAGAGATATGGGTCCATGGTCTCTTGGGCACAGGCAATGGCATCAACAAACCACTAGAGCGAGACCAAGGCTTGGAGCGAGAGCAAGTCCCGCAGGACTGCACAAATTCCCTGACGTCACGAGACAAAGTAGGCCACCAAAAGGACCGACTAACCAAGTCTCTGGTACCAAAAATTCCGGGATGACCGGCCAACGCGGAACAATGAATCTCAGACATCACACTCTTTTTCCACCGGTCTGGGACAAACAATTTCCCTATAGGGCAGCGCTCGGGTTTATCCTCCTGACACCCTTCCAGAGCCAGTCTCAAATTGGGCGAGATGGCGGAAAGAACTACACCCTCTTTCAAAATAACAGCAGGATCAGATAACTCAGGAGAGTCCACAAGGAAACTCCTCGAGAGGGCATCCGCCTTAACATTCTTAGTGCCAGGAAGAAAGGAAACCACAAAATTAAAACGTGTGAAAAACAAGGCCCACCTGGCCTGTCTAGGATTAAGTCGCTTGGCTGATTCCAGATAAACCAGATTCTTATGGTCCGTGAGGACCACCACCTGATGTTTGGCTCCCTCCAGCCAATGTCTCCACTCTTCAAAAGCCCACTTCATGGCCAATAACTCCCGATTACCCACGTCATAATTACGTTCAGTTGGAGAAAATTTTCGAGAGAAAAAGGCACAAGGGTTACTTTTAGAGGTCTCTGGATCTCTTTGGGACAAAACGGCACCTGCCCCAATTTCAGAGGCATCAACCCCCACCTGAAATGGCAGAGAAACATCAGGCTGCCGTAGAACAGGAGCAGAAGTGAATCTCTGCTTAAGTTCCTGAAACGCAGAGACTGCCTCAGGAGGCCAATTCACCACATCAGAGCCCTTTTTGGTCAAATCAGTCAATGGTTTAACAATAACAGAGAAATTACCAATAAATTTACGATAAAAATTGGCAAAACCCAAGAATCTTTGAAGAGCCTTTAATGAAGTAGGTTGGACCCAATCACAGATGGCCTGAACCTTGACCGGGTCCATTTCAATAACAGATGGGGACAAAATGAATCCCAGAAATGAGATCCTCTGTACGCCAAAAAGACACTTTGATCCCTTCACATACAGAGCATTCTCTCTCAAAATCTGGAACACAGTCCGAACATGTTTCACATGAGATTCCCAGTCATTGGAAAAAATCAAGATATCATCCAAATAAACAATCAGAAATTTATCCACAAAATCCCTGAAAATGTCATTCATGAAGGACTGGAAGACAGAAGGAGCATTAGTGAGCCCAAAGGGCATCACTAGGTACTCAAAATGCCCCTCTGGGGTATTAAATGCCGTCTTCCATTCATCCCCGTGCTTAATGCGAATAAGGTTATATGCCCCCCTGAGGTCAAGCTTGGTAAACCAAGTAGCACTTTTCACCCTGGAAAACAGGTCAGAAATCAAGGGTAACGGATATTGATATTTCACAGTGATATTGTTCAAGAGACGATAATCAATACACGGCCTTAATGAACCATCCTTTTTGGCCACAAAGAAAAAACCGGCACCCAAGAGTGAAGAGGATGGTCTGATATGACCCTTCTCCAATGACTCCTTGATATAAGACCGCATAGCGTCATGTTCAGGTACAGACAAGTTAAAAAGGCGACCTTTAGGGAATTTACTACCAGGCACTAATTCAATAGCGCAGTCATAGCTCCTATGGGGGGGCAAGGATGCAGATTTACTTTCGCTAAACACATCAGAAAAATCAGTCAAAAAGTCAGGAACATCCTGAGCTGGGGGGAGCAGAAAAAACAAGAGTGTTGGTATTAACACATTGGCAGCCCCAACTGGTTACAGACACAGATTTCCAATCCAAAACAGGATTATGAGACTGTAACCAAGGGAAACCCAGTACGATAATGTCATGCAGATTATACAGCACCAAAAAATTGCAACTCTCCTGATGATCAGGTTCAACCCTCATTATCACCTGAGTAGAGAACTGAGGTTTATTCTCAGCCAAAGGGGTAGAATCGATCCCCAGTAGGGGAATAGACTTCCGTAGGGGTATCAAGGGAAACCCACAACGTTTAGCAAAATCAAAATCCATCAGGTTAATAGCTGCTCCCGAATCAACAAAATCCTGAGCAGAAAATGTGGACAGGGAGCAAATCAGGGTAACAGTCAACAAAAATTTAGTCTGAACACTACCCAAGACAACTGAACGTGCAAAACGTCTTCCCCGCTTAGGGCAGACTGAAATAGCATGAGAGGCATCACCACAGTAGAAACATAACCCATTGCGTTTACGAAACTCATGACGCTGTGCCCCAGAAGCCACTCTATCACACTGCATGGGTTCAGAAGCTGGTTCACAAGGCAACACTGTTCCACGCATACCTCTACGCTCACGCAAACGTCTGTCAATTTGAATTGCTAAAGACATAGAATCATTGAGACCAGAGGGGACAGGGAATCCCACCATAACATCCTTTACATTCTCTGACAGACCCTTCCGAAAAAGGGCTGCCAAAGCATCGTCATTCCATTTGGTCAGGACTGCCCACCTTCGGAATCTCTGACAGTATAACTCAGCGTCCTCAAGCCCCTGATTTAATGCCAACAAGGCTTTTTGAGCTTGATCAGTGACATTAGGCTCATCGTACAATAACCCCAGAGCCTGAAAAAATGCATCAACATTACTCAAAACAGGATCCTCAGGTGTCAGGGAAAAAGCCCAATCCTGAGGATCGCCGCGCAGGAGAGAGAGATGACAATTTGAACCTGCTGTGCTGCGTTCCCTGAGGACTTAGATTTCAAGGCAAAAAACAACTTACAGTTATTTTTGAAATTCAGAAATTTAGCTCGATCCCCTAAAAACAAATCTGGCATGGGAATCCTAGGTTCCACAACAGGCAACCTCGCAAGATAGGTAGCAATACTCCGAACTTCAGTGGCAAGCTGATCCACACGGCCAGACAACTGTGCAAACTCCATTGAGAGAAAAAAAAAAATCTCTGACAACTCTGACAATCTTCTTTCTTTAACACTATTTTTCCCTTCTGTGAGTACCATACAAATATCAGTTTTTGAGGTCGGTGATACTGTTATGATTTGGTAGCTGAGGAGAGCAGGCAAAAAAGGAAATACACCAGAGAGGTTGGAATCTATGGGATTGCAGTACCCTGACTAACCACCACAACTAAAGGCAGCCGTGGAGCGTACCTACGTTGGTCCTAGACGCCTCGTCACAGCCTGAGAAGCTAACTACACCTAAAGACAGAAAGAGGAAAACTATCTGCCCCGGAGCAGATCCCCAAAGAACAAAGAAAACCCCCAAACATGTAATGGCGGTTAGACAAGAGGAAAATACAGACACAGACAGAAAATAGTATGAGCAAACGTTGGGGCCAAAACTTCCTAAATAGAAAAGGATAGGAAGGTCACTTACTGCAATCCCAAAAAACCCTGAAAAGTACCAACTCTACTAATTACAAAAACACCTGAGATCACACGACCTCTACCACCTAAATTAGTTCTCTGGTGTAACAAAACTAAACAGCAGCCACTGAAAAAACTGGAAAAGGCAAATGAACAAACAACAGTGGCTGAACTAAACTGAGAGGAGCACAAGCCCCCGGAGGGGACCCGGCAGACCCCCACAGAAGCGCAGGACAAAATGCAAAAAGCAAGCACAAAAAACTAAAAGAAGAAAATGTCTTATCTGTTAGCAGAAGATGCAGGCACGAAACAGCAAGCTACAAAGTGAACAGGAATCAAAGATGAGACCAGAACAATTGATCACCGGCAACCCTGATGGGAGGGAACCTCCCTTATATAAGACCAGTCAGTAACACCTGATCGCCAATCTTCACAATCTTCATTGGATAGTTCAGTACTGTTTGTAACCACCAGAGGGAGCTTCTGCTCAGAATTCATTTCTAGCACATTCACAACAGCGTCCCATAAGTAACCTATCGGTATGTATCACATATCCTGATACCCCCGCTTTGATGCCAAAATACCTTTGTAAACTTCGTATTTTGGTATGCTAATCAGGGTGGTCCGGTCCGGAGGGCGGCGTTTTCTCTCTCCCCCCCCCCTGCTCCTCGGCATCTCTTGTGTATGGCCGTCTGTGAATCGCACAGACGGCGTTCAGCTTCCCGCGATTGCGCTTTTCAAATTCTCCCTGCGCATGTGCAGTTTGCTTTGCCCAACAGTGGGCAAAGCATAAAATCATTACAGCGAATGCGAAACTATTGTCCTTTACTTTCCTTGCCCCAGAAGTCGTCCAAGGCAAGCAGTCATTTCAGGGGCAAGGAAAGAGTTGCGCATGCGCTGTAATGATTTTATGCTTTGCCCACTGTTGGGCAAAGCACACTGTGCATGAGCTAGGGAGGAATTTGAAAAGTGCAATCGCGGGAAGCCGAACGCCGTCTGTGTGATTCACAGACGGCCATATGCAAGAGATGTCGAGGAGTGGGGGGGGAGAAGAGAGAAAACGCCGCCCTCCGGACCGGACAGCCCTGATTAGCATACCAAAATACGAAGTTTACAAAGGTATTTTGGCATCAAAACGGGGGTATCAGGATATGTGATACATACCGATAGGTTACTTATGGGACGCACTATTCAGTCATATCTTTATCTGATATAGCCAAAATGGGGTGATAGATTCCCTTTAATGACTTGAACCATATTTAGTATATGTTTTGGACACTATTCATGAATTAAACAAGGGGGCATGACCTAGCTGAAAAGAGACAAATGGGTTGCGTCGTCAACAGAAATTTTGTGGTAAATATCTGGCACAAAATAGGCCACCTAACAGGGGGTGTAAATGTAAACTAGACAGTCATGTAAGAAAAAGCCTGTGATATCAAACAGCATGAACTGCTATGATAAATATGGCACATTTTAAGACTGTCTAGTCTAAGTTTGTCTAAGAATTAACCCCTTCCCGACCTATGACGCCTACGTAGGCGTCATGGAAACCTATGCCTTCCCGACCTGTGAAGCCTACGTAGGCGTCATGGTATAAATCCCATTCCTGCAGGTCGGGTGCCCTGGGGTCACTGAAAGGTCACCCGACCTGCAGGCACAAGACCCTTTGTACTTCACCACAGGGGGGGTGGTTTAACCCCCCCCGTGGCTACGATCGCTCTGATTGGCTGTTAAAAGTGAAACAGCCAATCAGAGTGATTTGTAATATTTCACCAATGAAATTTGGTGAAATATTACAATCCAGCCATGGCCGATGCTGCAATAGCATCGGCCATGGCTGGAGACCGAGATCCAACCCCCCCACACTAAGTGACTGGGGCGATCGGCCCCTGCCACCGATTGATGGCGGCGATCGGTCGCCGCCATCACTATCTGCTCCCCTCCCCTTCACTCTGCTCCCCCCGCCTTCCGATCCCCCCTCACCTCTCCCGGTCCCTGCGATGTCCCTGTGTGCGTCCTGGTGTCCCTCCCGGGTACTTCATGTGTGCCGCCATCTTGGAAAATGGCAGGCGCATGCGCAGTGTGCCCGCCGGCCGGCAGATTCCATTCATTTATTTTGATCACTGTGATAAACTCTCACAGTGATCAAAATTAAAAAAGTAAATAAATCCCCCTTTATCACCCCCATAGGTAGGGACAAATAATAAAATACAGAAAATATTTTTTATTTTTCCATTAGGGTTAGCATTAGAGGTTAGAACTACGGTTAGGGTTGGAATTAGGGTTAGGATTAGGGTTAGGGTTGGAATTAGGGTTAGTGTTGGAATTAGGGTTAGGGTTAGAATTAGGGTTAGGGTTAGGGTTGGAATTAGGGTTAGGGTTGGGATTAGGGTTAGACTTGTGATTAGGGTTAGAGTTGGGATTAGGGTTTGGGGTGTGTTGGAGTTAGGGTTGGGATTAGGGTTAGGCTTGTGGTTAGGTTTATGGTTAGGGTTGGGATTAGGGTTAGGGGTGTGTTGGGGTTAGGGTTATGGTTACGGGTGTGTTGGGGTTAGGGTTGGAGTTAGAATTGAGGGGTTTCCACTATTTAGGCACATCAGGGGGTCTCCAAACGTGACATGGCACCACCATTTATTCCAGTAATTTTTGCGTTCAAAAAGTCAAACAATGCTCCCCCATTCCGAGCCCCGATGTGTGCCCAAACAGTGGTTTAACCCCACATATAGGGTATCAGCGTACTCAGGAAAATTTGCACAACAATTTTGTGCATCTAATTTCTCCTGTTACCCTTGGGAAAATAAAAAATTGGGGACTAAAAAATTATTATTGTGGAAAAAATTGATTTTTTATTTTCACGGCTCTGCGTTATAAACTTCTGTGAAGAACTTGGAGATTCAAAGTGCTCACCACACATTTAGATGAGTTCCTTGGGGGATCTAGTTTCCAAAATGGGGTCACTTGTGGGGGTTTCTACTGTTTAGGCACATCATGGGGTCTGCAAACGTATCATGACGCCGGCAGACTATCCCATCAAGTCGGCATTTTAAAACGTCATTACTTCCCTTCCGAGCCCCGACGTGTGCCCAAACAGTGGTTCCCCCCACATATGAGGTGCCAGCGTACTCAGGACAAACAGGACAACAACTTTTGGGGTCCAATTTCTCCTGTTACCCTTGTGAAAATAAAAAATAGGGGGCTGCAAAATCATTTTTTGAGGAAAAAAAATTATTTTTTATTTTCATTGCTCTGGGTTATAAACTTCTGTGAAGCACTTGGGGGTTCAAAGTGCTCACTACACATCAATATAAGTCTCTTGGGAGGTCTAGTTTCCAAAATGGGGGTCACTTGGGGGGTTTCCACAGTTTAGGCACATCAGGGGCTCTGCAAACGTAAGTAGAAATGAAAGTCCAGCTCACCAGTGCAGCATATCAGGAATCGGAGCAAGGAACCGCTGTGTCCGACGTAGAACATTGCAAAAAGAGAAAATCCAGCTCAACGATGAAGTGAAGATAAAAAAATCTTTATTCACTTGTCATTCCAAATACAGAGGAGTATCAGCATAGATGGCAGCAGATGAATGCGTTATCAACGCGTTTCAGGTGACGCAGCACCCTTAGTCATGGAATTTCTCTTTTTGCTCTGCAAACGTAACATGACGCCCGCAGACCATTCCATTAAGTCGGCATTTCAAAATGTCACTACTTCCCTTCTGAGCCCCGACGTGTGCCCATACAGCAGTTTTCTCCCACATATGGGATATCAGCATATTCATGACAAATTGGACAACAACTTTTGGAGTCTAATTTCTCCTGTTACCCTTGGGAAAATAAAAAATTGGGGACATGTTTGTGGAAAAAATATGATTTTTTTATTTTCATGCCCAGGCGTTATAAACTTCTGTGAAGCCCTTGGGGGTTCAAAGTGCTCACCACACATCTAGATAAGTTCCTTGGGGGTCTAGTTTCCAAAATGGCGTCACTTGTGGGGAGTTTCTACTGTTTAGGCACATCAGGGGCTCTGCATATGCAACAAGATGCCCGCAAACCATTCCATCAAGTCGGCATTTCAAAGCGTCACTACATCCCTTCTGAGCCCTGAGGTGTGCCCAAACAGTTGTTCCCCCCCACATATGGGGTACCAGCGTCCTCAGGACAAACTGTACAAACACTTTTGGGGTCCAATTTCTCCTGTAACTATTGTAAAATAAAAAATATGGGGCAAAAAATTCATTTCATTTTTTGAGGAAAAAAATGATTTTTTATTTTCACGGCTCTGCGTTATAAACTTCTGTGAAGCACCTGGGGGTTCAAAGTGCTCACTATGCATCTAGAGAAGGTCTTAGGGGTCTAGTTTCCAAAATGGGGTCATTTGCGGGGGAGCTCCAAAGTTTAGGTACACAGGGGCTCTCCAAACAAGACAAGGTGTCCGCTAACGATTGGAGCTAATTTTCCATTCAAAAAGTCAAATGGCGCTCCTTTCCCTTTGAGCCCTGCTGTGCACCCAAACAGTGTTCCCCCCACATATGGGGTACCAGCGTACTCAGGACAAACTGTACAACAAATTTTGGGGTCCAATATATCCTGTTATCCTTGGGAAAATAAAAAATATCTGGCTAAAAAATAATTTTTGAGGAAAAAAAAGATTTTTTTATTTTCACTGCTCTGCGTTTATAAACTTTTGTGAAGCACTTGGGGGTTCAAAGTGCTCACTACACATCTAGATAAGTTCCTTAAGGGGTCTAGTATCCAAAATGGTGTCACTTGTGGGGGTTTTTCACTATTTAGGCACACAGGGGCTCTCCAAACACGTCATGGTGTCCACTAACTATTGGAGCTAATTTTCCATTCAAAAAGTCAAATGGTGCTCCTTCCCTTCTGGGCCCTGCCATGTGCCCAAACAGTGGTTTATGACCACTTATGAGGTATTGGTGTACTCAGGAGAAATTGCCCAACAAATTTTAGGATCCATTTTATCCTGTTGCCCATGTGAAAATGAAAAAACTAAGGCTAAAAGAAAATTTTTGTGAAAAAAAAGTACTTTCTTTTTTTTACGGATCAATTTGTGAAGCACCTGGGGGTTCAAAGTGCTCACTATGCATCTAGATAAGTTCCTTGGGGGGTCTAGTTTCCAAAATGGGGTCACTTGTAGGGGAGCTCCAATGTTTAGTCACACAGGTACTCTCCAAATGCGACATGGCAACCGCTAAATATTCCAGCATATTTTCCATTCAAAAAGTCAAATGGCGCTCCTTCCCTTCTGAGCCCTGTCGTGCGCCCAAACAGTGGTTTATAACCACAAACAACCCAACAAATTTTAGGATGCATTTTATCCTGTTGCCCATGTAAAAATGAAAAAATTGATGCTAAAAGAAAATTTTTGTTGGAAAAATTAAAATGTCTATTTTTTCCTTCCACATTGCTTTAGTTCCTGTGAAGCACCTGAAGGATTAATAATCTTCTTGAATGTAGTTTTGAGTATCTTGAGGGTGCAATTTTTAGAATGGTGTCACTTCTGGGTATTTTCTGCCATATAGACCCCTCAAAGTGACTTCAAATGTTAGGTGGTCCCTAAAAAAATGGTTTTGTAAATTTTGTTGTAAAAATGAGAATCGCTGGTCAACTTTTAACCCTTATAACTTCCTAACAAAAAAAAATTTGTTTCTAAAATTGTGCTGATGTAAAGTAGACATGTGGGAAATTTTATTTATTAGCTATTTGTGTCACATAACTCTCTGGTTTAACAGAATAAAAATTCAAAATTTGAAAATTGCGAAATTTTCAAAATTTTTACCAAATTTCCATTTTTTTAGGTGTGGATAGGAATACAGCTGGTCCAATAGTGGTTGATAAGTGGATTTAATTAGGGATGGATAGAAAAAAAGACTTCTAGTCACGTTCAAATGAGGAAAAAAGAAAAACAAAGTGCCTTCAAATATAGTATTTAGCTTGACATAATGAGCAGAAATTGGAAAAGTTCTAATCCAGATGGGATGAAAAGTAGGGATGGGTGAACCCGAACTGTAAAGTTCGGGACCGTATTCGGTCACAAGGACCCGAACACGGGTTTCCATGGGAAACCCGTGTTACAGTTCGGGTTAGGGACCGGGGCCATTAGAAATTTACTTACCTTTCCAACGACGTGCCCTCCCGTTCTGCTGTCTCCCTTCCGCATCCGCTTCCGGGGCCACTCATTCACTGCCGGCAGTATTCACTGCACTCAGCAATCTTTGGCTTTTTCTGGCCGTGTTTGTGAGGTAACGTCACCGCACGAACACTGCCTGAAAAAGCCGAAGACTGCCGAGTGCAGTGAATACTGCGGGCAGTTAATGAGCGGCCCCGGAAGAAGATGCGGCCGGGAGACAGGAGAACGCGTTGCTGGACAGGTAAGTATATTTTTAATGGCCCATATCTGTAAAGTTCAAGTTCGGGGTTTGGACGCAAGTTCGCGTCATCTCCAGCCCCAAACTCGAACTTTTCAAAAATACTCAGGTGAATTCGCCGATCCCGAACATCGGGGGGTTTGCCCATCACTAATGAGTAAAAGTTATTGTCTAATAGGGATGAATAAGAACATTTCTATTCTAATTGGGAAGAGCAGAGAAAAATATCAGAACAATGGGTTCCATAAAAACCCACGGTGGCTCAGTGGTTAGCACTGTGGCCTTGTAGCGATGGGTTCAAATCCCACCAAGGATAACATCGGCAAGGAGTATGTATGTTCTCCCTGTGTTTGCGTGGGTTTCTTCTGGGTTCTCTGGTTTCCTCCCACACTCCAAATACTCCAAATCCCATACTGATAGTGAATCTAGATTGTGAGCACCATTGGGACAGCGATGAAAATGTAGAGTGGGTTCGGAAAGTATTCAGACCCCATTAAAATTTTCACTCTTTGTTTCATTGCAGCCATTTGGTAAGTGCAAAAAAGTTAATTTTTTTTCTCATGAATGTACACTCTGCACCCTATCTTGACTGAAAAAAACAGAAATGTAGAAATTTTTGCAAATTTATTAAAAAAGAAAAACTGAAATATCGCATGGTCATAAATATTCAGACTCTTTGCTCAGTATTGAGTAGAAGCACCCTTCTGAGCTAGTACAGCCATGAGTCTTCTTGGGAATGATGCAACAAGTTTTTCACACCTGGATTTGGGGATCCTCTCCAGTTCCATCAGGTTGGATGGTGAACGTTGATGAACAGCCATTTTCAGGTCTCTCCAGAGATGCTCAATTGGGTTTAGGTCAGGGCTTTGGCTGGGCCAGTCAAGAATGGTCACAGAGTTGTTCTGAAGCCACTCCTTTGTAATTTTAGCTGTGTGCTTAGGGTCATTGTCTTGTTGGAAGGTGAACCTTCGGCCAAGTCTGAGGTCCAGAGCACTCTGGAAGAGGTTTTCATCCAAGATATCAGTGTACTAGCCGCATTCATGTTTCCTTCAATTTCATCCAGTCGTCCTGTCCCTGCAGCTGAAAAACACCCCCATAGCATGATGCTGCTACCACCATGTTTCACTGTTGGGATTGTATTGGGCAGGTGATGAGCAGTGCCTGGTTTTCTCCACACATACCGCTTAGAATTATCACCAAAAAGTTCTATCTTTGTCTCATCAGACCAGAGAATCTTATTTCTCAGTCTGTGAGTCCTTCATGTGTTTTTTTAGCGAACTCTATGCGGGCATTCATATGTCTTCCACTGAGGAGAGGCTTCCGTCAGGCCACTCTGCCATAAAGACCTGACTGGTGGAGGGCTGCAGTGATAGTTGACTTTGTGGAACTTTCTCCCATCTCCCTCCTGCATCTGTGGAGCTCAGCGACAGTGATCTTGAGGCTCTTCTTTACCTCTCTCACCAAGGCTCTTCTCCCACTATTGCTCAGTTTGGCTTCTTCCATTTAAGAATTATGATGAGCACTATGCTCTTAGGAACCTTGAGTACTGCAGAAATTCTTTTGTAACCTGGCCAGATGTGTGCCTTGCTACAATTCTGTCTCTGAGCTCATTGGCCAGTTCTTTTGACCCCATGATTCTCATTTGGGCTGACATGCACTGTGAGCTGTGAGGTCTTATATAGACAGGTGTGTGCCTTTTACAAATCAAGTCCTATCAGTTTAATTAAACACAACTGGACTCCAATGAAGGAGTAGAACCATCTCAAGGAGGATCACAAGGAAACGGACAGCATGTGACTTAAATATGAGTGTCTGAGCATAGGGTTTGAGTACTTATGACCATGTGATATTTCAGTTTTTTTTTTTTAATTTGCAAAAATGTCTACATTTCTGTTTTTTTTCAGTCAAGATGGGGTGCAGAGTGTACGTTAATGAGAAAAAAATGAACTTTTTTTGAATTTACCAAATGGCTGCAATGAAACAGAGTGACAAATTTAAAGGGGTCTGAATACTTTCCAAACCCACTGTATGTAAATCGCTGCAGAATATGACAGCACTATATAAGCAAAACATAATAAATAAATAAATAATAGTCTGGTCCAATGAGTGTTGATCCAAAAATTTCCAGTCGAGTGGAGACTCAAAAGAAAAGTCCTGGTCCAGTGGGGATCGATCATAAAAATCTTGGTCTAATATGGTGTGATTGGAAAATGTCTGGCCCCATTGGGTCCAGTGAAGAAAAGAAAAATGTTTAGACTAGTAGGCATGGGAAGTAATAGTTCTGGTCTAATTGAGATACAAGTAGGTAGGACAGTTTTGGGTCCAATGTGAACAGATAGGAAAGGTTCTGGGCGAGTCCTGGGGTCCCACAGAATATGCTTATTTACCTGCCATGTTAACCACCTATCATTTTCTTGCCCTATAGACAAATGCTTATACTTTATATAGAAGTTATTCATGTGTTACTGTACTGCAGAACATAAGTTTTTATAAAGTCACATATTATGGAAAGAGACAAAAAACTCATAATTAGATTCTACTCTCCCTGTGTCATGTACAGACAGATAAATGTACTTCTGCATATGATTATTAATTCATTTTGGAGAGAGTTACAGTAACATATTTCATGGAAATAAATACTTCAAAATGTTGCACTGACTCCCGATAGAAATCTTTCACTAAAATGAAAACTGCCAAAAACTATGAAAATTCAGCCCAAATGCATAATTTACACAACCCCTCAGAGTCTATTGTCTTTTGTTTCTTCACTCTTGTTTTCCTGATCTCCCTCAATAAATCCCAGCTTGGAAGATACATCTAGTACACAACGTACAAGAACAGTCCTGGGCTCTGGAATTCTCAATGTCTAGAGAGTGAAGCAAGACTCATGGACAGCCAAATCATTTAGTCGTATTGTTATTTTGACTCAATCTGTGTTAATAGCTCGGGATGTTTGCACTTCTTAAATTTATGAAAATTAAACAAACATGGCTTTATTGATTTCACTATGTAGTCCAGAGTTTAGTACAATACAAAATTTGGTCATAGAAGGATAAAACATATAATGTACTCATTCAAATGTGCATGAAATAATATATCGCTTACCAATATGGATCCTTGGTCAGCATTTTTCCTATTACATAATATGTGGGGGTTATGTTTCATTGATATCAGTATAAAATTTTAGTTGTGAAAACTGGTACTGCAAGTAGAGAATTCTTCTAGAAAGAGGTTCTCCAGATTAGGATGTAGCAATCAGTGGCTCAAAGATAGAAATTTTACACAGGCCTCGCAGCATAAAAAACACAAGAAATGAAACATCGATAGCTGTTACAGTTTTTGCAGTTTAGCCCAGGAGCTCTACGTAATTCTTCACTCTCGATGGGTGGAAAAGCTCTATCTTGCCATGATATTTCAAGAAAAATGTGCAGGATCAGTTCAGTATTGAATCACATGTAATGCACATTGGAGGTTCAAACTAGTGACTGGCTGTATTGAGGTTAGGGGACCTTACTCTAGCAGCATACAGAGACTCTTTGGGTGTTGGGTTTTCTCTAATTGTTGGATCAGTTTAGCCCCAGAACATCAATTTTCTAATCTCAACCAGCTTACTGGGAGTTCTACAACTCACATATCTTACTACATATCCACAGCAATCATCTGATGAAGGTCAGTATTGGACCGAAAGGTCATAAGCTGTTGTTCCAGACTGGTTAAATAGTAAATACATTTCCCATCTATTGCCACGCATCCTACTGAGTGCTGAGTTTTACTATTAGGCCGGCGTCACACTAGTTAGGAATACGGACGAGTGAGAGGCGTGAAAACCACGCATTACACACGTACCATAGTTCTCTATGGGGCAGCTCTGATCATGCGTATTTTTCTCGGCCGTATCTTACGGTGCGAGACACACACAGCATGCTGTGATTGTACGCGTATTACGCCCGTTGTACGCCAATGAAAGTCTATGGGTGCAAGAAAACAACGGATTATACACAGACCACACGTGTGACTTGCGAGAAATATGCAAGACTTCTGCAGCTCACAGGAAATGGTGCAACACATGCAGCAGGAAGCTGACACATGCAAATTAGCTCAAAAAGAGCGCCAGACATCCCGGAAGAACGCCTCCACGGAGTCAGCCATGATGTCCACCCTCATCAATGTCAAGATGCTCATTGTGTTGGTGCAGGAGAGGCCCGAAATTTGGGACCAAAAAGATGCACATTATGCAGACCGTGCAAGGAAAGAGGCGGCATGGAGGCGCATCTGTGGGCAAATGTTTCTCCACTTTGGCGACAGCCCACGCGAGGAGCAGCAGCGAATCAGTAAGTTACTTGATTTTTTTCCAAACTTCTTAACGGTCAGAGCGTATTTGTAGCGCAGAATTTTCCCCCAAATTTTTTTTTTGTCTTTTTGTGGTGCAAAAATGTTAGTATAGTCACATCCTACTAGGCCCCCATGACTATATTACGTGTATGTCGAACAATTTGGCTTTGTGCAGCTAGCAAATTGATTACATTATATGTGTCATTGCAGTGGATGATGTTATGAGAAGATGGAGAAGCATCCGCGATCATTACCGGCGGGAACGGCAGCAGAGGTCCAAGAGCGAGTCATCAGCACCCACAAAAAGAAAATACGTTTACTTTGACAGGCTGGGTTTTCTTGCACCTATTCTGGATCTCAAACCGTAAGTACATAGATCACACCACATAACACATATGCAGTTTAGGCTCACACCTCCTACATGTTCTAATCCCCTTTAATTTCCCAACAGAACTCAATCCAACCTCACTGAGAGGGAGACAGGCTCCGACTCAGAGGCCATTATTGACCCGGTTGGGGGAGGTGAAGAGGTGGCTGGCCCATCGTCTCAACCTCCCATCAGCACCCCCCAAGGTTCACAATCCCAAGGACCACAGCAACCCCCTCCTCCTCTACCTGTACCAAAGGCACCAGCTGCAGCAGCATCCACCTTTGGGGATGAAGCAGGAAACAGCAGCAGCCCCACTGTACCTCTGGGGGGCTCCCCCCAGCCTGCTGCAATATATCGCCGTGGGAGAAGACGGAGAGACATCACTGGGTCAAACACACGTAGGCATGTGGACACTGGGGTACTCAATTACCTTTCAAGGGCAGCTGTGGATGAGGGTGAGGAGGCCTATGCCCGTAGCCTTGCCCGCTACCTTTGTCCCCTACCCCGTGAGCTCAGGCTCCGTGTGCGAGGATCAATGCACATACTAATTGATGCATGCACACCCCCCAATACACCATATGAGGTGTTTGAGTTCCTTGAGAGGTGGCAGCTCTCACCCCGTGACCTTCTGCGCCTTGCCCCCCACCAAAATGTGCATGCTCAATTAGGATCTGATGATCCTCCTGCATAGGTGCCTACACCTCAACCCATTCCCCCACCGAACCAACCTTGGCAACAACACGGTCACATATCTGGCTATAATCCGACTTCCCAATATGGCCACTTGTACAGATCCAGTGTTGGAAGCTGGTCCCAACCTGGATGTGCTCAACATGGTCATATTGGGGGGTATGATTCTCGTGGGTATCATCTTACACAGGAATATAATCTCCCTTATCTGTATTGGCAATGTGCCCACACACCAACCTGACCATGGGCAGATGTTAGCTCAGGGCCCAGAAAATCCACCCCAACAGGGTGATGGTCAAGGTGGTCATCCAAGCAAACCACACAGAGATGCTGGGAACCCGCCAACCCCACCACCCACATACCACCAGCTGTGATTTTTTATTTTACTTATATATTATGACTTAAAAGGTAGTTTGTTATTTCTTTTATATCTACTTTAGACTCATGTTTTGCAAAAGAAATGTGCACTAATCTAGATGCCTGTAATAAACATATGGTAACAATATGCTCTTGAGTAGGCATACTCAACGTTTGTTATTTTCATTATCTCTTATAATTTAAACAAGTTTGTTATTTTTTTATATTTATTTTCACACCATGTTGTGTAAAGTATATTTGCACTCATCTGAATGCCTACAAAGAGCATATGGTACTTAGCTGGTGGATATGGGCTAGGTGAAAATTATTTGGTTATTTATATCTTATCATTTATATCAATGTTTGTTATTTTTTTCACATCCATTTTAAACATTGTTGGCTAATGCATCATTGCATTAGTCTAGTCTTAGAACCCAACCATATGGGGCAGATATGGTGCTCACTAGTGATAGTGAAAGTTTGTTATTTTGCTTATTTCTTATTATTTATGGAAAAGTTTGTTAGTTTTTTAGATTTAATTTCACTCACAGTTGTCAAATGCATCTTTGCACTTGTCTAATGTGACCAATCGGACATATGGGTCACATATGATCAGCACTACCCATATTGACTATTGTTTTTTGTCACATACTATTATGTATAGAAACATTTGTAATTTTGTCATGCCTTATTTTGGTACTTGTGTAAGAATGCACACTTACACTATTGTGATGTAAATACATATACCATATGAATCAAATATGGTAGTCACTACCTCAAGTGACAGTTTGCACATATAAATATCTATTTTTATAAAAAGTTTGGAGTCTTTTTTCATAAGTTGTTTGTACTCAACCACCAACACATCTGTTATGACCATTAACACCAGACAGAGACTATGTCTACAAAAAATTATTTTTTTAGATATACACACACAAAAACATTACAGCATAGATGCATCATCTTGCCATGTTGTAGTACCTTCAGGTGACACAAAATATTGGGTAAAGATATCACGGATTTTCAGCCCTGAGAATGGGCGACGTAAAGGGATGACATGGGGCGTAGGCATATCCCCATTGGTCACCACTCTTTCATCAACATCTGATGGGCGACAATCATGCATTCTGGTGAAATTATGCAGAACAACACAGGCTTTGATGACCTCATTGGCGTTGGCTTCACACAGCTGAATAGCAGACTGGAGGACACGCCATTTAGCACACAAAATGCCAAAGGCACACTCCACCAGGCGCCTGGCCCGTGATAGGCACAAGTTGAAGATCCGACGACAGTGGTCAAGATGTCGTCATGGATATGGCCTCATCACATTCCTTGATAGCTGGAAGGCCTCATCCCCAACTACAACAAATGTGACAGCTTCTAGATTGGAGCCTGGAAGTTGCCGTGCTGGTGGTAGGTTCAACTCATTAGTGCGCAGCCGCCGACCCATAATGGAAGAATTGAAGACTCTAGAGTCTCCAGTTCTTCCATAGGCCCCAATGTCTACAGCACCACAGAAAAAATATTGTTTATAATTATAGAATTGGGACCCTGAGTTCGGCGGCATACGCACACGGATGTGCTTCCCATCAAGGGCTCCTATACAATTTGGGAAGTGGCATTGCTCCTCAAATCCCCTGGCAATCCTCTTCCAGTCTTCCATCTTTGGCTCAGGCATCACCAGTTGATGCAGTCTGTCCCAGAGCTGTGAGCAGGTATCACGCACAATGCAGGAGATGGTGGACCTCCCAATCAAAAACTCCAGATGGAGTGCGGCATAGGATATGCCAGTAGTTAGGAACCTACAAGTAACCAAATGTACAGAGAACAATCAATACACATGCACAAAGGTTTAACAAACGCACTATACATAACCCTTACATGATTTAATGTAAAAAACAATCATAAGTTCAATTTACCCCAAGTAAACATTTTCACTAATTTTAACATACACATCATTGTTTAGGTACTTCAAGGTGATATATGGCCTATATTATGAGGATATTTCTGCTACAGCCATAAGGGTGAGTTTCCACGGTCAGGAAACGCTGCGTGTTTGGCGCTGTGCGCTGGCGCAGCGCCAAACACGCAGCGTCCAGATGTTACCACATAGTGGAGGGGATTTAAAGAAATCCCGTCTCCACTATGCGTAACAACACGCAGGCGGCAGACCTGCGTAAACGGACATGCGGCGCGTCTTTTCAGACCGCAGCATGTCCTAGCGTATTGCGGCGACGCTGCGTTGCCGCAACGGAATTTCACACAGGGCTATGTAGCCCTGCGTTCTTTCCGGAGGTGTTCCGGAGGTGTCCTGTACACCTCCGGAAAGAGCGCGTGTCAGAAAGGGGGCGGGGCTTAGACGGAGCGGAATTTCCACTCCGTCAAATGCGCTGTGGTTCCGGACCGTGGAACCACAGCCTAAGGGTAAAGGGAAACTAGTGGGAAAACACATAATCAACAGACAGTATGTAGGTGAGGAATACATACCGTAGCGTAAGGAGAAGTCGCTCCTCTACAGATATAGCTTTGCGCATCCTGGTATCCTGGTAGGTGATCCCAGGGCGCACAATCTCCAACAAAACATCAAATGTGGGAATGGTCATCCGACAAACACAGAAAATACTTGTCTGGATGAGTCTGCAGAGATGCATACAGCCGGTGAAAATGGCCTTTATTGAGGCGGTGCCTCAAATGCAGATGCACCCACATTCACCTCCTCCTCCTCCGCGGATCAACGATCACTGGGTAAGGCTGGCCAAAGCAGCGGGACAAAACCCAGTTGTAGAACACTCGATCAGTTGGGGTGAACTGAAGAGTGTCAGACATGTTGGCAAGCAAGCAGCAGTACTCCAACACAAGCACACCACAAAAATGGCAAAATTGGGGGTTGCAACCTGATGCAGAGCCAATAAATAGCCTTGCTGATGATGATTTGAATGAGTTTCAGGCATAAAAACTGTTAAATGTCCATTTTGCAAGGCGGCGAGAAAAATACGCTGTACGGATGCCATACGGATTGCATACGGATGCTTACATGCACAAAATACGTAGTTGCACCCTGACAACGGATGAAATATTGATTGTTGTGCCGGCAACATTTTGGCGTATTACGCTCGTACAATACGGTCCGTATTTTTCTACGGTGAGTGTGACGCCGGCCTTACTGTTTCATGTATGCAGTTCCAATGAGGACCTATACAGTATGTCTCTCATGTTCACCCTATGAGCTGTTCACGTTACACCCATAAACTTAAATAAATTTTATTGGGATTTAATGTGATACCAACACAAAGTGTTTGTGAAGTATAAAGGAAATTCTACATTGTTTTCTAATTATTTAAAAAATATAAATCTGAAAATTGTGAGGTGCATTTGTATTCAGCCCCTTGTAGTCTAATTCCCCTAGATAAAATCCAAAATGACTAATTGCCTCCAGAAGTCACATAACTAGTACATTGCGTTCATCTGTGTGTAATGTTTTCTCAGCAATACTCCAGCTGTTCTGTGAAGGCCTCAGAAGCTTGTTTAACCCCTTAACCACAGGGTATTTTTGGTTTTGCATTTTCATTTTTTGCTCCCCTTCTTCCCAGAGCCATAACTTTTTTATTTTTTTGATGAAAATGGCCATGTGAGGGCTTGTTTTTTGCGGGACAAGTTGTACTTTTGACTGAAACCATTGGTTTTACCATGTCGTGTAACAGAAAACGGGACAAAAAGTGAGGTAAAATTGCAAAAAAATGTGCAATCCCACAATTGTTTTTGTTTGGCTTTTTTACTAGGTTCACTAAATGCTTAAACTGACCTACCATTATGATTCTCCAAGTCATTACGAGTTCACAGACACCAAACATGTTTAGGTTCTTTTTTATCTAAGTGGTGAAAAAAAATTCCAAAGTTTGTAAAAAAAAAAAAAAAAGTTGCCATTTTCTGAGACCAGTAGAGTCTCCACTTTTCAGGATCTGGGGCCGGTTGAGGGCTTATTTTTTGCGTGCCGATCTGACGTTTTTATTTATACCATTTTGGTGTAGATAGGTTCTTTTGATCGCCCATTATTGCATTTTATTGCAATGTTGCAGCGACCAAAAAAAACGTAATTCTGACATTGAGTTTTTTTTCTCGCTATACCGTTTACCGATTGGATTAATTCTTTATATATATATTGATAGATCAGGCGATTCTGAAAATGGCGATGCCAAATATGTATATATTTGATTTTTTGATTTATTGTTTTATTTTGAATGGGGTGGAAGGGGGGTTATTTGAACTTTTTTTTTTTTATATTTTTAAAAACATTATTTTTTTTACTTTTTACTTGCTTCAATAGTCTCCATGGGAGACTTGAAGCTGAAGCTGTCCGATCGCCTCTGCTACATACAGCAGGGCTTCAGCTCACTTGCTATGAGCGCCGACCACCAGATGGTTCTCATAGCAATCCAGCAATGACAACCACAGGGGTCTTGTTCTGACCCCGGGTTATCATGCCAACCCATCGGCGACTTCAGCCACGCCTGTTCCAGGCACATGTCAGCTGATCAGATCAGCTGTTATGTCCCTTAAAAGGTGTGGGCTCATCGCCGGAGCCCACATCAAAAAGGGGAAGGTGTCCAATGACGGACTCTATTCGTCATTGAACGTTAACGGGAATCTGTCACCCCAATTTTACCATATCAAGTAAAGATATGGCTGAATAGTGCGTCCCATAACAAAGCTATCTGTTAGGGTCTGCGGAACACACCAAATATAAGATGTAGAGAGGTGCGTTCGCAGCCCGGGGTCCATTGTGCAGGCGGAGCCTGCTGCTAGTAAGATGGCGCAAGAAGCGAACTCTGTTATCCCGCAGAGTCACCAAAATAAACGCCGTAACGTGCTGTGGCAATATGTGCGAACTCTGTTATTCCACAGAGCCGCTAGAAGGAGTGCCGCAGCGCTATATGGTGATGTGTGCGAACTCAGTTAACACCACTGAGTCGCAAAGTAAACACGACAAACTTCTGTGTCCTGTTAGGCACCCAGGTACACAGTTGACTGCTAAGCGAACATAGATAGTGATCATGAGCTAATGTCCTCGCGGGAGTCACCCGCAATCTATGGCCTCTGAACGCCAGGCCCTGAATACGGCAATCAAACTTCTCACCGGTTATGCCGGTAATCTAGGGCATCTAAGACACCGACCCTGACCAGCTAGCATACCAGGCTCCTCACCGATTAGGTCGGTATTGTAATGGCGTATTTCAGCCGCCCTAACCACACACACGCATGACCATACTGGTGCAAAGCATATAACGGTTGATACTAGCGCACGGCCGTGCGGTAAGGACAGTCTTTTATAGCAGCCACGAGAAAAAGACCTTCCAGGAAGGACCAATGGGAAGTTGCTTCAGAGCATCAACAGCCACAGGACCTTCCTGAAGGACCAATAGGAGTGGCAGCTGTATCTGAGCATGTGACCCCTGATCTCCAATGGGAGATCTTGCCCTGGGCATGCTCAGATGAAGCAACAAAGGACTTAGTCCCAAATCTGCCTGCTCCAACACTGGGTGCAGCAGCAAGTCTCTGCACAGTACTGGGCCAGGCAAGACGCTGGGACTGACATCTCTGCCGAGCAGGAACCACTGCGGCTGCAGATGGATGGGGGACCGCAGCGGGAACAGCTTGAGATTCCCCTTGTGCAGGAGTGGGAACTCAAACCCTAACATTACCCCCCTTCTTTGGGCCTTGCTGCGCTCAAAGGCAGCGATGAGCTGCGGAGCATGAACATGCTCGGCAGGCTTCCAGGACCTATCCTCTGGCCCATAAACGCTCCAATCCACCAAATAAAATTTTTTGCCTCGTACCACCTTGCACCCAACAATGGCGTTCACCTCATGATCGTCGGTTGATGGACCCGACGTCCCGGCAGATTACTTAGAAAACCACGGTACAAGGTCCACGGTAATTCGCCTGGGAGCACGAAATGTGGGTGTATACCAAGGCAGGCGGTGGCTGCGTAACAACCCCACATTGGGTTGCTGCTCAAAATTGTAAAGAAGGCCCCAAAACGAGTGCAATTTGGGGACTCGACATGTACGATTTTTCGGGCATAGGAGCGAATAGGTAAAATCCCGGCGGCAAAGTACGGAACCGTGGAATCGGCAACCATCACCTTTTGGAGGGCTGGAATCACCTGTGGTGCAGTCCCAAATGTCCCGTGTCTCCACAGCCCAGTCTGCCACCCTGGAATCGGCGGAAGACACGGGCATGGGCACTGGTGCTGCAGATGCTGACCGTAGTTCAATAGGAATGGGGTCTGTCCGGTGGAGTCAGCCACAGCATTATTTAGAGCGAACTCAGCCCACGGTAGCAAGGATGCCCAGTCAATCTGCCTGGCAGAGACAAAATGTCGCAAGTATGTGACCAAGGTCTGGTTGGCCCTCTCTACCAACCCATTCATCTCGGGATGGTATGCAGAGGAGAGATTCAACTCAATGCTGAGTAAACGACACAGCTCTCTCCAGAACTGAGATGCAAACTGGGGACCTCGATCACTGACAATTTTGTCTGGCATACCGTGTAGGCGGAAAATATGCCTAATGAATAATGCTGCCAAGGCCCGTGCAGACGGTAACCGTGGTAACGGCACCAAGTGCACCATTTTAGAGAAGTGGTCGGTTATCACCAAGATGATGGTGCAGCCCGGACTTGGGTAAGCCCACCACAAAATCCATCCCGACCATCTCCCAGGGCCTGTTTGCCACCGGCAAAGGGAAAAGTAGCCCAGCCGGCCGTTGTCGAGGGGATTTATTCTTGGCGCAGGAGACGCACGCCTGAACATACTCCCTGACGTCATGGGCCATCTGCGGCCACCAGTATGTCCTCGCCAGCAACTCAGAAGTCCTTTTTGTCCCAAAATGTCCACCCACCCTTGACGAATGTGCCCAAGAGAGTACTTCCGGTCGCAAATTGGTGGGCACAAAAGTCTTGCCCGGAGGCACAGACTCAAGCGAAACCGGAGCCACCGTTCTTAGGCTCTCTGTGGGGACAATAAGCCGAGGCTCCTCCTCCACCTCCTCAGAGGACACCACGGAGCGAGATAGAGCGTCGGCACGAATGTTCTACTCACCGGAGAGAAAATGGAGGGTGAAATGGAACCGGGAGAAGAACAAGGACCATCTGGCCTGACGGGAATTTAGTCGATTGGCTGTCTGCAAATACACCAAGTTCTTGTGGTCCGTAAATACTTGGAAGGGGAAGCGAGCCCCCTGCAGAAGATGTCTCCACTCGGAGAAGGCCAACTTCATAGCCAGTAACTCCCTGTCCCCGATGGAATAATTCCTCTCTGCTGGTGTAAAGGTCTTGGAAAAGGAGAAGCAGGGATGCTTCCGACCCTGGGCATCCTTTTGAAAAAGGACTGCTCCAGCACCAACAGAAGAGGCATCCACCTCTAAAATAAACGGTTTAGCAACATCGGGGTGATGTAAGATGGGAGCACTGGCGAAATGTGACTTGATGGAGGAGAACGCCTTGGTGACCTCCTCTGACCACAACTTGGGATTAGCTGCCTTCTTGGTGAGGGCTACCAAGGGAGCTACCAAAGTAGAGAAGTGGGGAATGAATTGGCGATAGTAGTTAATGAACCCCATAAAGTGCTGCACCGCTTTAAGGGAGTGGGGTTCTTGCCAGTCCATTACAGCCTGTAGTTTGGCAGGATCCATAGCCAATCCCTGGGCGGAGATGATATAGCCCAGGAAAGGTAGAGACTCCTGCTCAAGCATGCACTTCTCCAACTTTGCATATAGTGAATTTGCTCGCAAGAGGTCGAAGAACTTGCAGACATCTCTCCGGTGGGAGGCTATATCTGGAGAAAAGATGAGAATGTCATCCAGATAGACTACCACCGAGGTGGTCAACATATCCCGGAAGATGTCGTTCACAAAGGAAGACAGCTGGGGCATTACAGAGCCCAAAGGGCATTACCAGATATTCGTAATGCCCATCCTTGGTGTTAAATGCCGTCTTCCATTCGTCCCCCTCACGGATGCGAATCAGGTTATACGCACCTTGCTCCCCGAAGCCTGTCAAAGAGCTCAGAGATTAGCGGCAAAGGATACTTATTTTTCACAGTGATAGCGCTGAGACCCCTATAATCAATGCACGGACGTAATTCTCTGTTGTTCTTCTGCACAAAGAAGAACACCGCTCCCGCTGGTGACACCGACTTCCTAATGAATCCCCTTGCCAAGTTCTCCTGAATATATTGGGACATGGCCTCTGTCTCAGGAAGAGAGAGGGGATAAACCCTTCCTCTAGGAGGCTCAGCTCCAGGCAAGAGGTGGATAGGACAGTCATAGGGGCGATGAGGCGGAAGAGTCTCCGCAGCCTTCTTCGAGAAAACGTCGGGATAGGACCAATAGACCTTGGGAAGAGGAGAGAGGTCTATGGGTATCTCAGTGGTGGTGACCTGCACGCTGTCCCTAATGCATCTGCCTTTACATAAATTACCCCAACCCAGAATTCTTCCTGAAGACCACTCAATATGGGGAGAGTGGTGGCGGAGCCAGGGTAATCCCAACAAAACCTCATCTATACCCTCAGGGAGGATAAAAAATGATATATTCTCCTGATGGGAAGGAGACATAGACAAGGTGAGTGGGACAGACTGATGGGTTATTTGTGTGGGCCGAATTGCTCCGTTCAACACCGTACCGACACTGGTTCAGCCAGCAACACCAAAGGCATAGTGTGGCGAGAAGTAAAGGAGGACGACATAAAATTCCCCTCTGCCCCAGAATCCACACACAGCTTGACGGTTGGGTGGTAGAACCATGGGTAATTATCCCCTTGAGGAGCACTTTAGGGGAAAAACTCATAGCGTCCAGTGACCCTGTTCCTATGGTTACTGGGCGAGATCGTTTATTCAGCCGCTGTGGACATCGGTTGGCAAAATGTCCCTGCTGCTGGCAAATATAACAAATCGGGGATGAACGAGTGACCTGAGATTTAGATCCCGCAGGAGCAACCTCCTGAAGGTCGGGCGCCTGAACGGGCGACTCCAGAGGGGTGGCGAAGGTAGAAGCCAACCGAACCCTCTGCCTACACTGGGCACGTTCCAGCCTCCGCTCATGGAAATGGAGGTCGACGCGGGTGGAAATAGCGATAAGCTTCTCCAGTGTGGCAGGAATCTCCCTGGTAGCCAAGGCGTCTTTCACATGACCAGCCAGTCCTCTCAAGAACACGGGAATGAGGACTTTATCTAGCCACTCTAATTCCGAGGCCAGAGTCCGAAATTGGACAGCAAAATGGCTGACCAAAGCCGAACCCTGGGTACTTGCCAGCAGTTGAAGCGCCGTATCGTAGGTGACCTAAGATCCTAGAAAAACCTTTTTCAGAGCCTCCAGAAAACAAGAAGCGCTCTGCACCACACGGTCATCGTGCTCCCACAGTGGCATTGCCCACTCCAACGCTCTGCCCGACAGAAGAGCTATCACAAAGCCCACTTGTGCCCGATCCGTGGGGAAACGTGCAGCCAGAAGCTCGAGGTGTATGGAGCACTGACTCACGAATCCCCGACATTGCTTGCTGTCACCAGCAAACTTGTCTGGAAGCGGGAGGTGGGACAATGTAGGGGCAGAGGTGGCAGAGGACAAACTGGCTGCAGCTACGCTAGCAGCCTGAACTGCGACTGCGGTAACATCCACAGCTGAGGTTGTGCGCTCAAGAGCCGCCAACCTACCCTCCAGCTGCTGGATGTACAGCTGTAAACGCTGTTCATCTGCCATTTTACTAGCCAGACCCTGGCGCTAGTATTATGCTAGGGTCTGCGGAACGCACCAAATATAAGATGTAGAGAGGTGCGTTCGCAGCCCGGGGTCCACCGTGTAGGCGGAGCCTGCTGCTAGTAAGATGGTGCAAGAAGCGAACTCTGTTATCCCGCAGAGTCGCCTAAATAAACGCCGTAATGCGCTGTGGCAATATGTGCGAACTCTGTTATTCCACAGAGCCGCTAGAAGGAGTGCCGCAGCACTATATGGCGATGTGTGCGAACTCAGTTAACACCACTGAGTCGCAAAGTAAACACGCTAGGGCACTGTCTAGCGTTGAAAGCGAACCCTGTTGGGTCACAGAGCCGCTGAGACAAACTTCTGTGTCCTGTTAGGCACCCAGGTACACAGTTGACTGCTAAGCGAACATAGAAAGTGATCATGCGCTAATGTCCTCGCGGGAGTCACCCGCAATCTATGGCGTCTGAACGCCAGGCCCTAAATACGGCAATCAAACTCCTCACCGGTTATGCCGGTAATCTAAGGCATCTAAGACACCGACCCTGACCAGCTAGCATACCAAGCTTCTCACTGATTAGGTCGGTATTGTAATGGCGTATTTCAGCCGCCCTAACCACACACACGCATGACCATACTGGCGCAAAGCATATAATGGTTGATACTAGCGCACGGCCATGCGGTAAGGACAGCCTTTTATAGCCGCCAAGAGAAAAAGACCTTCCAGGAAGGACCAATGGGAAGCTGCTTCAGAACATCAACAGCCACAGGACCTTTCTGAAGGACCAATAGCAGTACAGCGCATGCGCTACTCTTTCCTTGCCCCGTAAGTCGACCAAATCAAGCAGTCATTTCCGGGGCAAGGAAAGAGTAGCGCATGCGCTGTTATGATTTTATGCTTTGCCCACTGTTGGGCAAAGCACACTGCACATGCGCTGGGCCGAATTTGAAATGCGCAATTGCGGGATTCACAGATGGCGATACGCAAGTGATGCCGAGGAGTGGGGGGGAGGACATGGAAAACGCCTCCCTCCTGACCTGACCGCCCTGATTGACAGCGCAAAAACCAAACTTTACTAAGGTATTTTGATATGAAAACGGGGATATCAGGATATATGATACCTACCGATAGCTTTGTTATAGGACGCACTATTCAGCCATATCTTTACTTGATATGGCAAAATTGGGGTGACAGATTCCCTTTAAGGGGTTAAGAGCATTAGGGAGCAAACAGCATCATAAAAACCAAGGAGCACACCAAACAGGTCAGGGATAAAGTTATGGAGAAGAGTATGGCACGGTTAGGTTATAAAAAAATGTCCCAAGCTCTGAACATCTCACATCGCTAACAGGCAATCCTGCATGTGTTCCGGCTGTCGACTAGGCGAGAGACATGCAGCTGCAGGGACTTGAACATATTTTTAGAGCACACTGAAGACACTTGGTTAGAACACGAGCATGTTCGGATAACACCACACCTCCCAACTTTTGAAGAGGGGAAAGAGGGACAAAGGGGTAAATTTTAGGCCATGCCCCAACCACACCCATTTCACAACTAGTCACGCCCATGTCCATGCCCCAACCACACCCATTTAGCACTGCTGATCACACTGACTGGTACTGAGGGCACAGTGGCTGGCATTATGGGCACAGTGGCTGGTACTGTGGGCACACTGACTGGTACTGAGGAAAAGAAAGAAAGAACAGAAAGAGAGAAAAAAGAAAACAGAGAAAGAAAGAAAAAACAGAGAGAAAGAAAGAGGGGAAAGAAAGAACATACAGAGAGAAAGAAAGAATCATAGAATCATAGAATGGTAGAGTAAGAAAGGGACCTCCTGGGCCATCTGGTCCATCCCCCTGCTCAAAGCAGGATTCTCTAAATCATCCCAGACAGATGTCTGTCCAGCCTCTGTTTGAAGACTTCCATTGAAGGAGAACTCACCACCTCTCGTGGCAGCCTGTTCCACTCATTGATCACCCTAACTGTCAAAAAGTTTTTTCTAATATCTAATCTGTGTCTCCTCCCATTCAGTTTCATCCCATTGCTTCTAGTCTTTCCTTGTGCAAATGAGAATAAAGATGATCCTTCTACAATGTGACAGCCCTTGAGATATTTGTAGACAGCTATTAAGTCTCCTCTCAGTCTTCTTTTTTGCAAGCTAAACATTCCCAAATCCTGTAACCGTTCCTCATAGGACATGGTTTGCAGACCGGTCACCATTCTGGTGGCTCTTCTCTGAACTTGCTCCAGTTTGTTGATGTCTTTTTTAAAATGTGGTGCCCAAAACTGGACACAGTATTCCAGATGAGGTCTGACCAAAGAGGAGTAGAGGGCAATAATGACCACACGTGATCTAGACTGTATGCTTCTGTTAATACATCCCAGAATTGTATTTGCCTTTTTTGCTGCTGCATCACACTGTTGACTCATGTTCAGTCTGTGATCAATTAGTATACCCAAGTCTTTTTCACATGTGCTGTTACTTAGCCCTATTCCTCCCATTTTGTATACGCTTTTTTCATTTTTATTGCCCAGATGTAGTACTTTGCATTTTTCCCTGTTAAAAAACATTCTGTTAGTTGCTGCCCACTGCTCCAGTTTATTTATATCTTTTTGAATCCTCTCTCTCTATTCTCTAGTATTAGCTACTCCTCCTAGCTTTGTGTCATCAGCAATTTTGATCAGTTTACCCTCAATTCCTTCATCTAAATCATTGACAAAGATGTTGAACAATACAGGGCCCAAAACAGAGCCTTGTGGTACCCCACTTGAGACATTCTTCCAACTGGATGTGCAGCCATTTACAACCACTCTTTGGGTCCGATCACTAAGCCAGTTATGATTGAATCCACCTAACAGTTGCCTTGTCCATTCCATACTTAGTCATTTTTTCAATAAGGATTGTGTGATATACTTTGTCAAATGCTTTGCTGAAGTCAAGATTTCCTATAGAGGAAAGAAAGAAAGAACAGAGAGAAGAAAGAAAGAAAGAAACAGAGGAAAAAAAAAAGAGGGGAACGAAAGAAAGAACAGAGAGAGAAAGAAAGAACAGAGAGAGAAAGAAAGAAACAGAGAGAGAGAAAGAAAGAACAGAGAGAAAAAGAAAGAAAGAGAAAGAGGTGAGAGAAAGAAAGAACAGAGAGAAAGAAAGAAAGAGAAAGACAGAAAGAAAGAAAGGGGAAATAAAGAACAGAGAGAGAATGAAAGAAAGAAGAGAGAGATAGAAAGAAAGAAAGAAAGAAAGAAAGAAAAGAAAGAAAAAGAACAGAAGAGAGAAGAAAGAAAGGGGAAAGAAAGAACAGAGAGGGCGAGAGAAAGAAAGAGGGAAAGAAAGAACAGAGAGAAAGAAAGAAAGAAAGAAAGAAAAGAAAGAAAGAGGAAAAGAAAGAAGAGAAGAAGAAAGAAGAAAGAAGGGAAAAAGAAAAAAGAGAAAGAAAAAAAGAAGAGAAAAAGAAAGAAAGAAAAAGAAGAGAAAGAAGGAGAAAAAAAAAAAAAGAAAGAAGAAGGAAAAGAGAAAGAAGAAAGAAAGGAAAAAGAAAGAAAAGAAAGAAAAGAGGGAAAAGAAAGAAAAGAGAGAGAGAAAAGAAAGAGAAAGAAAGAAAAGAGAAAGAAAGAAAGAAAAAGAAGAAAGAAAGAAAAGAAGAGGAAGAAGAAAAAGAGAAGGGGAAGAAGAGAAGAAAAAAAGGAGAAAGAAAAAGAAGAAGAGGAGAGAAAGGAAAGAAGAAGAAAGAAGAAAAAAAGAGAAGAAGAAAAAAGAGAGAAAAAGGAGGAGAAAGGAAAAAGAAAGACGAAAAAGAAGAAAAAGAAGAGAAGAAAAAAGAAAGAAAGGGAAAGAAAGAGAGAAAAAAAAGAAAGAAGAGGAAGAAAGAAAGAAAAAGAGAAAAGAGAAAGAAGAAAGAAAAAGAAAGAAAGAAAAGAGAAAGAAAAGAAAGAGAAGAAAGAAAGAAAGAGAAGGGAAGAAAGAAAGAGAAAGAAAGAGAAAAGAAAAAGAAGAAAAGAAAAGAAAAGAAAGAAAGAAGAAAGAAGAAAGAAGAAAGAAAGGAAAAGAAGAGGAAAAGAAAGAAGAGAAGAAAAGAAAGAAGGAAAAGAGAGAAGAAAAAGAAGAAGGAAAAAAGGAAAGGAAAGAAAAGAAAAAAGAAGAAAAAGGAAAAAGGAAAGAAAAAGAAAGAAGAAAAAAGAGAAAAAAAAAAAAAAGAAAGAAAGAAAGAGAAAAAAGAAGAAAAAAAGAAGAAAAAAGAAAAAAAACAAAGAAAGAAGAAAGAAAGAAGAAAAAAAAAGAAAAAAGAAAAAAGAAAAGAAAAAAAAGAAGAAAAAAGAAGAAAGAGAGGGAAAAAAAAAGAAAAGAAGAAAAAAAGAGGAAAAGAAAAAGAAAGGAGAAGGGAAAAAAAAAGAAAGAGAAAAAAAAAAAAAAAAAAAAAAAAAAAAAAAAAAAAAAAAAAAAAAAAAAAAAAAAAAAAAAAAAAAAAAAAAAAAAAAAAAAAAAAAAAAAAAAAAAAAAAAAAAAAAAAAAAAAAAAAAAAAAAAAAAAAAAAAAAAAAAAAAAAAAAAAAAAAAAAAAAAAAAAAAAAAAAAAAAAAAAAAAAAAAAAAAAAAAAAAAAAAAAAAAAAAAAAAAAAAAAAAAAAAAAAAAAAAAAAAAAAAAAAAAAAAAAAAAAAAAAAAAAGGGGGGGGGGGGGGGGGGGGGGGGGGGGGGGGGGGGGGGGGGGGGGGGGGGGGGGGGGGGGGGGGGGGGGGGGGGGGGGGGGGGGGGGGGGGGGGGGGGGGGGGGGGGGGGGGGGGGGGGGGGGGGGGGGGGGCGAAGAAAGAAAAGAAAGAGAGAAAGAAAAAGAGAAAAAAAGAAAGAAGAAAGAAAAGAAGAGAAAAAAGAGAAGGAAAGCAAGAAAGAAAGAAAAACAAGAAGAAAGAGAGAAAAAAGAAAAAGAAGAAGGAGAAAGAACAAGAGAAGAAAAAGGAAGGAGGGAAGAAAAAAGACAGAAGAAAGAAAGAAAAGAAGAAAGAAGAAGAAAGAAAAAAGAAAGGAGGGGAGAAAGAAAGAAAGAAAGAAGAGAAAGAAAAAAAGAAAAAAGAGAAGAAAAAGAAAGAAAGAGAAGAAAGAAAAAGAAAGAGAAAGAAGAAAGAAAAGAGAAGAAGAAAATAAGAAAGAAAAGAGAAAAGAAGAAGAAAGAAAAAGAAGAAAGAAAGAAGAAAGGAAAGAAAGAAGAGAGAAAAAGAAGAAGAGAAGAGAAAGAAAAAAAAGAAAGAGAAAAAAAGAAAGAGGAAGAGAAAAGAAAAAAGAAGGAGAAAAGAAGAAGAGAAAAGAGAAAGATAGAAAGAAGAAAAAGAAGAGAAAGATAAAAGAAAGAAGAAAGAAAAGAAAGAAAAGAAGACAGAAGAAAGAAGAGAGAGAAAGAAAGAAAAAAGAAGAAAGAGAGAAAAGAAAAAAGAGAGAAAAGAAAAGAGAGAAAAGAAAGAAAAGAAGAGAAAGAAAGAAAGAAGAAAAAGAAAAAGAAAAGAAAGAAGAAAAAGAAAGAAAGAAAGAAAGAAGAAGAAGAAAGAAAGGAGAAAGAAGAAGAGGGAAGAAAAAGAAGAAAAAGGAGAAAGAAGAGAAGAAAAGAAGAAAGAAGAAGAGAAAAAGAAAAGAAAGAAAAGAAGAGAAAGAAAAGAAGAAGAGAAGAAGAAGAAAAAGAAAGAAAGGAAGAGAAGAAAGAAAGAAAAGAAAGAGAAGAACAAAAGAAAGAGAGAAAAGAAAGCAAAAGAAAAAGAAAGAAAGAGAAGAAGAGACAAAGAAGAGAAGAAAGAAGAGAAAGGAAAGAAGAAAGAGAAGAGAAAAAGAAAGAAAGAGCAGAGAGAGAAAGGAAAAACAGAGAGAGAAAGAAAGAGCAGAGAAAGAAATAAAGAACAGAGAGAAAAGAAAGAAAGAGGGGGAAGAAAGAAAGAACAGAGCAAAAGAAAGAACAGAGAGAGAGAAAGGAAGAGGGGGAAAGAAAGAGTGAACAGAGAAAAAAAGAAAAGAAAGAAAGAACAGAGAGAGAGAAAGAAAGAAAGAAAGAACAGAGAAAGAAAGAAAGAGGGGACAAGAAAAAAAGAAAAGAGAGAAAAAAGAAAGGGGAAAGAAAGAAAGAACAGAGAGGGAGAGAGAAATAAAGAGGGGAAAGAAAGAACAGAGAGAGAAAGTAAGAAAGGGGGAAGAAAGAAAGAACAGAGTGGGAGAGAGAAAGAAGGAGGGGAAAGAAAGAACAGAGAAAGAAAGAAGAGAGGAAAGAAAGAAATAACAGAGAGAGAAAGAAAGAAAAGAGAGAGAAAGAAAGAGGGGACAGAAAGAAAGAACAGAGAGAGAGAAAGAAAGAAAGAAAGAAAGAAAGGAAAGAAAGAAAGAAAGAAAGAAAGAAAGGGGAAAGAAAGAACAGAGAGGGAGAGAGAAAGAAAGTGGGGAAAGAACAGAGAGAGAAAGAAATAAAGAAAGAAAGAAAGAGGGGAAAGAAAGATAGAACAGAGATAGAAAGTAAGAAAGGGGAAAGAAAGAAAGAACAGAAGGGAGAGAGAAAGAAGGAGGGGAAAGAAATAACAGAGAAAGAAAGAAAGGGAAAGAAATAACAGAGAGAGAAAGAAAGAACAGAGAGAGAAAGAAAGAGGTGACAGAAAGAAAGAACAGAGAGAGAGAAAAAAATAAAGAAAGAAAGAAAGATAGAACAGAGATAGAAAGTAAGAAAGGGAGAAAGAAAGAAAGAAAGAAAGAAAGAACAGAGAGGGAGAGAGAAAGAAGGAGGGGAAAGAAATAACAGAGAAAGAAAGAGGGAAAAAAAAGAAATAACAGAGAGAGAAAGAAAGAAAGAACAGAGAGAAAGAAAGAAAGATGTAACAGAAAGAAATAACAGAGAAGAGAGAAAAGAAAGGGGGAAAGAAAGGAGAGAGAGAAGAAAGAGGGGAAAGAACAGAGAGAAAAGAAAAAGAAAGAAAAAATAAAGAAAGAAAGAACAGAGATATAGAAAGAAAGAACAGAGAAAGAAAGAAAGAGGGGACAGAAAGAAAGAACAGAGAGAGAAAGAAAGAAAGGGGAAAGAAGGAAAAGAACAGAGAGGGCGAGAGAAAGAAAGAGAGAAAGAAAGAAAGAAAGAAAGAAAGAAAGAACAGAGAGAAAGTTGGAAGAAAGAAAGAACATAGAGATCATAGAATGGTAGAGTTGGAAGGGACCTCCTGGGCCTTCTGGTCCAACCCCCTGCTCAAAGCAGGATTCTCTAAATCATCCCAGACAGATGTCTATCCAGCCTCTGTTTGAAGACTTCCATTGAAGGAGAACTCACGACCTCTTGTGGCAGCCTGTTCCACTCCTTGATCACCCTAACTGTCAAAAAGTTTTTTCTAATATCTAATCTGTGTCTCCTCCCATTCAGTTTCATCCCATTGCTTCTAGTCTTTCCTTGTGCAAATGAGAATAAAGATGATCCTTCTACAATGTGACAGCCCTTGAGATATTTGTAGACAGCTATTAAGTCTCCTCTCAGTCTTCTTTTTTGCAAGCTAAACATTCCCAAATCCTGCAACCGTTCCTCATAGGACATGGTTTGCAGACCGGTCACCATTCTGGTGGCTCTTCTCTGAACTTGCTCCAGTTTGTTGATGTCTTTTTTAAAATGTGGTGCCCAAAACTGGACACAGTATTCCAGATGAGGTCTGACCAAAGAGGAGTAGAGGGCAATAATGACCTCACGTGATCTAGACTGTATGCTTCTGTTGATACATCCTAGAATTGCATTTGCCTTTTTTGCTGCTGCATCACACTGTTGACTCATGTTAAGTCTGTGATCAATTAGTATACCCAAGTCTTTTTCACATGTGCTGTTACTTAGCCCTATTCCTCCCATTTTGTATATGCTTTTTTCATTTTTATTGCCCAGATGTAGTACTTTGCATTTTTCCCTGTTAAAATCCATTCTGTTAGTTGCTGCCCACTGCTCCAGTTTATGTATATCTTTTTGAATCCTCTCTCTCTCTTCTCTAGTATTAGCTACCCCTCCTAGCTTTGTGTCATCAGCAAATTTGATCAGTTTACCCTCAATTCCTTCATCTAAATCATTGATAAAGATGTTGAACAATACAGGGCCCAAAACAGAGCCTTGTGGTACCCCACTTGAGACATTCTTCCAACTGGATGTGCAGCCATTTACAACCACTCTTTGGGTCCGATCACTAAGCCAGTTATGAATCCACCTAACAGTTGCCTTGTCCATTCCATACTTAGTCATTTTTTCAATAAAGATTGTGTGAGATACTTTGTCAAATGCTTTGCTGAAGTCAAGATATACTATATCTACAGCATTTCCCTGATCCACCCAGTCAGTGATTCTGTCATAGAAGGAAATTAAGTTAGTCTGACATGACTTATTAGTTACAAACCCATGCTGACTCTGTTTAATCACTTCATTCTTATCCAGGTACTTGCATACATGTTCTTTAATAATTTGTTCAAAGATCTTTCCTGGTATAGAAGTCAGACTCACCGGCCTGTAGTTCCCTGGGTCCACCTTCTTCCCCTTTTTGAAGATAGGAACAACATTTGCTCTTCTCCAGTCTTCTGGGACTTCTCCTGTTCTCCAAGAATTTTCAAAGATTATGGACAGTGGTTCAAGAATTTCTTCTGCTATCTCCTTCAGTACCCTGGGGTGTAATTCATCTGGACCTGGAGACTTGAATTCATTTATGTTAGCTAAGTGTTTCCTCACTGTCTTTCTGTTTATAGATATCCTGGATTCTTCTATTCCTTTAATAGGGCAGTGAAGATCAGTTGATGTTACATTTCCTTTCTGAGAGAAAACAGATGCAAAATAGGAATTTAAAAGTTCAGCCTTCTCAACATCCTGACTTACCATTTCATCATTTTCATCCTGTAAAAATCCTATAGCATCTTTGACTTTTCTTTTACTTTTGACGTATCCCCAAAATCCTTTTTTGTTGCTTTTGACGTCACTTGCAAGCCTTAATTCATTGTCAGCTTTAGATAATCTGATTTGTGCCCTGCAGGTTCTGCAGACGGCATTATATTCTTCTTTAGATATGCCTCCCTCTTTCCATTTGATAAACATTTCTTTCTTCCTTTTTAGCATGTGTTTAAGTTCTATGTTCATCCATCCTGGTTTCCTTAAATGCTTCCCATTCTTCCCTCTTTTTGGAATTGTTAACGATTGTGCTTTGAGAATCTCATTTTTCAAGATTTTCCATCCTTCCTGGACATTTTTGTCCTTAAGGATATCCAGCCATTGGATCCCTCCAATTCTCTTTCTGAGTTCCTTAAAATCTGCCTTTCTGAAATCTAACCTTGACGTCTGAGTCTTCACAGGTCTTCCTCCTCTTGTTATCCAAAATTCTAAAATAGCATGGTCACTACCTCCTAGAGTCCCAGCCACTCTTACCGCCTCCACCATTTCCTCCCTGTTTATGAGGATTAGATCCAAGGTAGCAGATCCCCTTGTTTTCTCCATTACCTTTTGGAAGATAAAGTTGTCAGCAAGAGAGGATAAGAATTTCCTGTTAGTTTTGCCTGAGAGAGATTCCCAACAAATGTCTGAATAGTTGAAATCTCCCAGGACCACTATGTCATATTTTTTGGAGAACTTGGCCATTTGATGCATAAAGAGTTCATCCATATCTTCAGCTTGCACAGGCGGCCTGTAGTAAATGCCTACAATGGTGTCCTTTCCATTGTTCTGTCCTTGTATTCTTACCCAAACAGTTTCCACAGAACTCCCAGTCTCTGAAGCGTCAATCTCTGTGCAGATATACGCTTTTCTAACATACAATGCAACACCTCCTCCTCGTTTATCAAGTCTGTTTCTTGCAAATAAGTTGTATCCTTCTAGCCTTGTATTCCAATCATGTGTATCGTCCACCAAGTCTCAGTGATTCCAATGACATCATATTTCTTCTCCTGCGTTAGTAGCTCCAGTTCTCCTTGTTTGTTGCCCATGCTTTGTGCATTCGTATAGAAACACTTTAGTTTGTGATTGGTTTCTCTTCCTTCAATATTTTTATTATGTAAATTTTTTTGTCTTTGTTCTTCCCCTTCACTTCTAATAGCAGAAATCTCAATAATATTTGTCAAGTGTATGGCTTTTGCTGGTGTTTTGCTTCCCTTCCCACATTGTTCTAGTTTAAAGCTCTCCTGATGAGTGTAGCAAGGCGACTTCCAAATACATGTGTTCCAGTCTTCGTAAGGTGCACCCCATCTCTAGCAAGTAGTCCATCGTATAGGTAATTCACTCCGTGATCCAGAAATCCAAATCCTTGCTGACGGCACCATCGACGTAGCCAGTTGTTCACCTGCAGAATCTTATTCCACCTCCTTGTTCCATGGCCATCCACTGGGAGGATGGTAGAGAAGACCTTCAATGTAGATAACCTCTCTTCCAGATTTTGCAACTTTTCCTCCAACAGGGACATAAGCTTGCATTTCTGGCATGTGAAGTTTGGCTTTTCCACTGGTAAGTCTATGAACATGTAGCAAGAAATGCAGCTTACCACATGGCTCCTAGCCTCTTCCATGTTCTTATTGTTCAAGAGATAATCAAGCGGTGAAATATAAGCCAAAACGGTTTACTGATGTCCTCCTTTCAGCTGCAACAGCCAAAATCCAGTGTTCCTTGAGCTCGCGGAGACTCTTCACTTATCCCAGAAGGCACTGGGAATATGCAAATTATCTCCTCGGGACTCCTCCCCTGGTTTACTGATGTCCTCCTTTCAGCTGCAACAGCCAAAATCCAGTGTTCCTTGAGCTCGCGGAGACTCTTCACTTATCCCAGAAGGCACTGGGAATATGCAAATTATCTCCTCGGGACTCCTCCCCTGGTTTACTGATGTCCTCCTTCAGCTGCAACAGCCAAAATCCAGTGTTCCTTGAGCTCGCGGAGACTCTTCACTTATCCCAGAAGGCACTGGGAATATGCAAATTATCTCCTCGGGACTCCTCCCCTGGTTTGATAGAGAGAAAGAAAGAAATAAAGAAATAAAGAGAGAAAGAAAGAAATAAAGAAAGAAAGAACAGAGAGAGAAAGAAAGAGGGGACAGAAAAAGAACAGAGAGAGAAAAAAAAGAAAGAGGGGAAAGAAAGAACAGAGAGAGAAAGAAAGAAAGAACAAAGAGAAAGATTAGAAAGAAAGAAAGCACAGAGAGAAAGAAAGAACAGAGAGAGGAAGATCAGAGAGAAAGAAAGAACAGAGAGAGAAAGAGAGGGAAAAAACACACAGAGAGAGAGAGAAAGAAAGCAAGAACAGAGAGAGAGAGAAAGAAAGAACAGAGAGAAAGAATGAAAGAGAACAGAGAGAGAAAGAAAGAGCAGAGAGAGAGAAAGGAAAAACAGAGAGAGAAAGAAAGAATAGAGATAGAAAGAAAGGGGAAGGAAAGAAAGAACAGAGAGAGAGAAAGAAAGAACAGCGAGAGAAGGAAAGAGGGGACAGAAAAAAGAACAGAGAGAGAAAAAAGAAAGAGGGGAAAGAAAGAAAGAAAGAACAGAGAGGGAGAGAGAAAATAAAGTTGGGAAAAAAAGAGCAGAGAGAGAAAGAAAGAACAGAGCAAAATAAAGAACAGAGAGAGAGAGAAAGGAAGAGGGGGAAAGAAAGAAAGAATAGAGAAAGAAAGAAAGGGGAAGGAAAGAAAGAACAGAGAGAGAGAAAGAAAGAACAGTGAGAGAAGGAAAGAGGGGACAGAAAAAAGAACAGAGAGAGAAAAAAGAAAGAGGGGAAAGAAAGAAAGAACAGAGAGGGAGAGAGAAATAAAGTTGGGAAAAAAAGAGCAGAGAGAGAAAGAAAGAAAGAAAGAAAGAAAGAGGGGAAAGAAAGAAAGAACAGAGATAGAAAGTAAAAAAGGGGAAGGAAAGAAAGAAAGAACAGAGAGAAAGAAAGAAAGAACAGAGAGAAAGTGGAAAGAAAGAAAGAACATAGAGATAGAGAGAAAGAAAGAATAAAGAGAGAAAGAAAGAACAGAGAGAGAAGAAAGAGGGGACAGAAGAAAGAACAGAGAGAAAGAAAGAAAGAAAGAAAGAGAAAGAAAGAAGGAACAGAGAGAAAGAAAGAGAGGAAAGAAAGAAAGAAAGAACAGAGAGAAAGATTGGAAAGAAAGAAAGAACAGAGAGAGAGAAAGAGAGGAAAAAAGAACACACAGAGAAAGAAAGCAAGAACAGAGAGAAAGAAAGAACAGAGAGAAATAATGAAACAGAACAGTGAGAGAAAGAAAGAACAGAGAGAGAAAGAAATAAAGAACAGAGAGAGAAAAAAAGGGGGAGAAGAAAGAAAGAAAGAACAGAGCAAAAGAAAGAACACAGAGAGAGAGAAAGGAAGAGAGGGAAAGAAAGAAAGAATAGATAAAAGAAAGAAAGAAAGGGGAAGGAAAGAAAGAAAGAACAGAGAGAGAAAGAAAGAACAGAGAGAGAAGGAAAGAGGGGACAGAAAAAAAGAACAGAGAGAGAAAAAAGAAAGAGGGGAAAGAGAGAAAAGAGAGGAAGAGAGAAATAAAAAGGGGAAAGAAAGAGCAGAGAGAGAAAGAAAGAGGGGAAAGAAAGAAAGAACAGAGACAGAAAGTAAGAAAGGGGAAAGAAAGAAAGAAAGAAAGAAAGAAGACAGGAAGGAGAAGAAAGAAAGGAGGGAGAGAAAGAGGGGAAGAAAGAACAGAGAAGAAAGAAAGAAAGAAAGAGGGATAGAAAGAAAATAACAGAGAGAGAAAGAAAGAAAGAAAGAACAGAGAAAGAAAGAAAGAGAGGAGACAGACAGAAAGAACAGAGAGAAAAAGAAAGAAAGAAAGAAAGGGGAAAGAAAGAACAGAGAGGGAGAGAGAAAGAAAGAGGGGAAAGAAAGAACAGAGAGAGAAAGAAACAAAGAAAGAAAGAACAGAGAGAGAAAGAAAGAAAGAAAGAAAGAAAGAAAGAAAGAAGAAAGAAAGAAAGAAAGAAAAGAAAGAAAGAAAGAAAGGGGACAGAAAGAAAGAACAGAGAGAGAAAGAAAGGGGAAAGAAGGAAAGAACAGAAAGGGAAAGAGAAAGAAAGAACAGAGAGAAAGAAAGAAAGAACAGAGAGAAAGGGGGAAGAAAGAAAGAACATAGAGATAGAGAGAAAGAAAGAAGGAACAGAGAGAGAGAAAGAGAGAACAGAAAAAAGAACAGAGTGAGAGAGACAAAAAAGAGGGGAAAGAAAGAACAGAGAGAGAAAGAAAGAAAGACGGAACAGAGAGAGAAAGAAAGAGAGGAAAGAAAGAACAGAAAGAAAGATTGGAAAGAAAGAAAGAACAGATAGAGAGAAAGAAAGAACAGAGAGAGAAAGACCAGAGAGAAAGAAAGAACAGAGCGAGAAAGAGAGGAAAGAAAGAACACACACACACAGAGAGAAAGAAAGCAAGAACAGAGAGAGAGAGAAAAAAAGAACAGATAGAAAGAATGAAAGAGAACAGAGAGAGGAAGAAAGAGCAGAGAGAGAAAAGAAAAACAGAGAGAAAGAACAGAGAGAGAATGAAATAAAGAACAGAGAGAGAAAGAAAGAAAGAAAGAACAGAGCAAAAGAAAGAACAGAGAGAGAGAAAGGAAGAGGGGGAAAGAAAGAAAGAACAGAGAGAGAAAGAAAGAACAGAGAGAGAAGGAAAGAGGGGACAGAAAAAAAGAACAGAGAGAGAAAAAAGAAAGAGGGGAAACAAAGAAAGAACAAAGAGGGAGAAAGAAATAAAGAGGGGAAAGAAAGAACAGAGAGAGAAAGAAATAAAGAGGGAAAGAAGAAAGAAAGAAAGAAAGAAAGAAAGGACAGAGATAGAAAGTAAGAAAGGGGAAAGAAAGAAAGAACAGAGGGGAGAGAGAAAGAAGGAGGGGAAAGAAAGAACAAAGAAAGAAAGAGGGACAGAAAGAAATAACAGAGAGAAAGAAAGAAAGAAGGGAAAGAAAGAATAGAGAGAGAAAGATAAGAAAGAAAGAACAGAGAGAGAGAGAAAGAAAGAGAGAACACAGTGTTAGTGATCAAGTTCCCACTGCTGCACAAGGGGAATCTCGAGCCAGTCCTGCTGCGGTCCCCATCCATCTCCAGCCGCAGTGGAGCCTGCTCAGCAGAGATGTCGGTCCCAGCGTCTCGCCCAGTTTAACACTGTGCAGAGGCTTGTTGTGGTCTTTCCTGGTTCCTCTATTATAACCAGTGCTGGAGCAGGCAGTTCGGGAACTAAGTCCCTGCTTTCTCCATCTGAGCATGCCCAGGGCAAGATCTCCCATTGGAGATCAGGGGTCACATGCTCAGTTACAGCAGCGACTCCCATTGGTCCGCCAGGAAGGTCATGAAACTACATGTGTTCTGGAATGGTTTCGCATTGGTCCTTTTCTGGTAGGTCCTGCAGTTGCTACTATAAAAGGGTGGAATGGCCGGGCCGCCATGCGCTAGTATCAAGTCTGTTACGTGCTTGCGCCAGTGTGGTCATGTATGCATGTGGTTAGGTCTGGCTGAAATAAGCCCCTAGAATACTGGCACCTCCGGTGAGGAGATTGTATGCACGTGTTCAGGGCTCAGCTGAAAATTCCATTAGAATACTGGCTTCTCCGGTGAGGAAATTATTGCTTGTGTTCTGACTGCATGACCACAGACTGCAATCCGCTTAGCAGTCATCTGTGTTCCCTGTGAGTCTAACAGGACACAGTCTTTTTCTCAGCGGCTCTGTGACGCAACAGGGTTCGCTTTATAATGCTAGTCAGCGCCCTAGCGTTTTACTGTGCGTCTCACTGAAGCTAAGTGAGTTCGCACTTATCGCCAAATAGAGCTGTGGCATTCCCGCTAGCGGCTCTGGGGATTAACAGAGTTCGCACTAACTGCCACAGCACGCTATGGCATTTATTTTAGCGACTCTGCGGGATAACAGAGTTCGCTACTTACGCCATCTTACTAGCAGCGGGCTCTGCCTGCACGAAGGACCCCGGGCTGCGAACGCACCTCTCTACATTATCTATTAGGTGCGTTCCGCAGACCCTAACACACAGAGAGAGAGAAAGAAAGCAAGAACAGAGAGAAAGAACAGAGAGAAAAAGAAAGAGGGGAAAGAAAGAGAACAGAGAGAGAAAGAAAGAACAGAGAGAGAGAAAGGAAGAACAGAGAGAAAGGAAGAACAGAGCGAGAAAGAAAGAACAGAGAGAGAAAGAAAGAAAGAGGGGAAAGAAAGAAAGAACAGAGCGAAAGAAAGAACAGAGAGAGAAAAGAAGAAGGGAAAGAAAGAACAGAAAAAGAAAGAAAGAGGAAAGAAAGTTGGAACAGGGAGAGAGAAAGAAAGACAGAAAGAAAGATAGAGGGGAAAGAAAGAAAGAAAGAGGAAAGAAAGAACAGAGCGATAGAGAGAAAGAAAGAAACAGAGAGAGAAAAAAAGAGGGGAACAAAAGAAAGAACAGAGAGGGAGATAGAAAGAAAGAGAGAAAAGAAAGAACAGAGAGAGAGAAAGAAAGAAAGAATAGAGAGAGAAAGAAAGGATGAAAGAAAGAACAGAGAGGGAGAGAGAAAGAAAGGGGGAAAGAAAGAACAGAGAAAGAAAGAACAGAGAAAGAAAGAACAGAGAGATAGAGAGAAAGAAAGAAACAGAGAGAAAAAGAAAGAACAGAGAAAGAAAGAAAGAAAGAAAGAGGGAAAAGAACCGAGAGAGAGAAAGAGAAAGAAAGAGGAAAGAAAGAACAGAGAGATAAAGAAAAGGGAAAGAAAGAAACAACAGAGAGATAGAGAGAAAGAAAGAAAGAGCAGAGAGAGAAAGGGGACAGAAAAAAAGAACAGAGAGAGAAAAAAAGAAAGAGGGGAAAGAAAGAACAGAGAGAGAAAGAAATAAAAATTCTATAAAGATACTATAGCAGCCCTGCTCCCATTGTAGTGCCCACCTGAGCCTCCCGGTACAGGACATATCATGATCCGCTCACATGGCCGGCATCCCCGATTTCAAGGCGATCCCGCTGTCTGCGCTATGGGAGGACACGTTGATGGATCTGAAGCATTCCCTGAAGTGCCTCCATGGTTCCGTCACTATCTCCTCCTGAAATTACCTAATTTCCGGTCAGCTTCCAGCACGTCACTTCTGGTGGAACGTCACTTGTGAATTCTAAAGTGCTCCTCGGGGCTCCGCCGTGTACTCCTGTGTCCATGGGAAAAGTAAGCTCCCGGCCGGGTCAGCGCGGCAGACTCTCTCTCAAAATCGGGACTGTCCCGCTGGATCTGGGACATTTGGGAGGTATAAATGCTCCCCACCATACACCTTGTACATGCATGGCTCCACACACCTCATGCACACACGGTTCCACTTTGTATGCCTCGTACACACACGGCTCCGCTCCGTACACCTTGCATACACATGGCTCCACTCAGTACACACATGGCTCCTCTCCGTAAACCTCGTACACATGCGGCTCCGCTCCGTACACCTCGTACACACACCGTTCTACTCCGTACACCTCATACACACACGGCTCCGCTCCGTACACTTCGTACACACACGGCTCCGCTCCAGTCACCCCGTACACTCTTGCCTCCGCTCCATACACATGCGGCTCCACTCCATACACCACGTACATTCACGGCTCCGCTCCATACACACACGGCTCTGCTCCATACACCCTGTACACTTACGGCTCCGCTCCATACACACACACCTCGTACACACGTGGCTCTGCTCCGTACACCTCATACACACGTGGCTCCCCTATGTACACCTCATACACATGTGGCTCTGATCCGTACACCTCGCACACACACTGCTCCGCTCTGTATACCTTGTACATACACTGCTCCGCTCCGTACACCTCATACACACACGTCTCTGCTCCGTACACCTCATACACACACGGCTCTGCTCCGTACACCTTGTACACACATGGCTCTGCTACATCCACACTGTAAACCCCTCCTGACCCCACACATAAACTTCACCTCATCCAGCACGATGAATACCAGCACAGCAGAGTCCTGCATATACTGAGGACCCTGATCATGTGACCCCCTGACTTCTCCCCTCCTGTGACCTCATCACAGGTCCTGTGCGTACAGAACAGCCCAGCGACTTCATTGAGGGGCTGCGGTGGCCGGTGGGTCGCTCTGGGAGGGCGAGGATGAGGTCGATGGATTGGAGTGCAATGCAGGAAAAATAAGGTCCCGGGCGGGACAGCGGGCCAGATCCGGGATGGTTGGGAGGTATGTAACACCATATCCAAGCTCACTCACTCATCAGTACTGAGGTGTAGGTTCACTTTCCAGCAGGACAACGACCCTAAACCTACTGCCAGAGCTACAATGATTGATTTAAATCAAAGCATATTCATGTGTGTGACCGACTCAGTCACAGTCCAGACCTAAATCCCATGGAGAATCTGTAGCAAGACTTGAAAATTGCTGTTCACATATGTCTCCATGCAATATCACTGAATGAGAGCGAGTGTGCAGATAAGAAGGGGCAAAAATGTCACCTCTACTTGTGCAAAGCTGGAGAGACAGACCCCAAAAGACATCTAGCAAAAGTACGAGTCGTATTAATGCAGTGGGAGTTAAATACAAAAGAAGGTCACGATTTTCAGATTTATATTTTTAACATATTTAGACAACCATGTTTTTATCCTTTACACTTCTCAAACACTTGCTAGTTTATGTTTGTAAATCATATAAAATCCAAATATAATACATTGAAGCTTGTGGGTGTAACGTTAAAAAATGTGGAAAAGTTCACAGGGTATGAATACTTTTCACTGTAGGCTTACATAGGCGGTGTACAAAATAAATGGTAAAATATTTTTAAACAATACTCCTGCAAAGTTCCTCTATTTTTTACATTATACTTAATGGAGCTATAAATGATGGTTTCAAATATATTTACACCTTTTTAACTTATATGAAAAGTAGATCTATTTAACATCCAAAGCCACTGTTTCTAACACCTGCTTACCAAATATTCTCTTGTTCTGTACCTAGAAAACTGTTAACTGAAATAACAGGAGGTATCATCTGGCCGGTCAGCTGTTTACATGTCATACACATCTGGAATAGCCGTCTGATTCCATGATGCAAATAGTTTGGAAAGTTATGTGATTTCATTTATGGATCAAAATTATCAAAATTATATTGTTCATGGAAGAATTTCCCAAGATGATCGCCTTTACTGTATATGACAGCTTAGCAGTATCCTCTGTTGTCTTTTCAAGAATGTTTCCCTGTTTAACAGTCTGTTTCTTGCCAGCTCTGAGAGCTATACCATTACAAGATTCCTTGTCTGCTAGCAGTAACTTCTATCCCGGCTCCCACTGCTTTATTACTGTGTAACTTCACTATTATGTGATGCAGAAGAAATCCATCACACAGCATTCCCCTCACACTGGTAGCTTTTAATTGCTGACTAATTGGACATTTGCCTGGTAAAAACAGATTCCAGGGGATCCCAGACTTTCCCTTCTTATTTATAACACAAATCTGGCAGTGTTATACAGTGGATATAAACTTGCACATAAGGGCAGGGCCTGCGATAGGGACAGGCAGACTAGGTAGCTGCCTAGGGCCCCCGATGCCCCCAGGCAGGGGTGGACATACCGCTGGTGCAACTGCACCAGGGACCAGAGGTGGAGGAGGCCCCTGCAGGCAGGAAGCGCATGCTGCCCATAGCAGCAGAGTATGCAGCCGCTATGGGGCCACTCAGTCAAGATTGAGGTCGGGAGTGAAAGGCAGTATTATAGTAGTTATATTACTGTACAGTAGTTATATTCTTGTATATAAGGGGCAGTATTCTTGTAGTTATATTCTTGTACATGGAGGCAGTATTATAGTAGTTATATTCTTATACATAGGAGCAGTATTATAGTAGTTATATTCTTGTACATAGGGGCAGAAATATAGCAGTTATATTCTACATAGGAGCAGTTATATAGTAGTTATATTCTTCTACATAGGGAGCAGAATTTTAGTAGTTATATTCTTGTACATACAAGGCAATTTTATAGTAGTTATAGTCTGTACATAAGGGGCAGTAATATAGTAGCTACATTCTTGTACATAGGGAGCAGTATTATAGTAGTTATATTCTGGTGTTGTCATATGCAACAGATCAGAACTTATTATATATGTGTAACAGGAGGACTTTATGCTGACCTGACAGTAGATGGCGATGTTGTGTAATGTTTCCTTCTGTTTAATGTATAGTATAAGAATTAGTCTCTTCTGTGTTTAGTTTCACTTTCGTTTTGTTTATGTTTGCTGATGCAATGCTGTAATGACTGTGCATTATTCTTTTACCTCGTGTTCAGAGAAGTAAACGCTTGTTATCCCATGCAACTTGCTCTGTGAAGTTTCCTCTGCAAAGGTGTGGATTCAGAAGCTGTGCAACAGGTTATGGGCCCAGACACCCAGGCACCCAGACACCCACACCCAGGCACCCAGATACATCGTACCCAGATACAGAGAATCCAGACACCACAGGACACTACAAGCACCAAGAATTCAAGATACCCAGGACACTGGAACTGTCAGCAAGACCCTGGTGAATGCAGAAGAACTCTTCAGTGCAAGTCTCTCCAAACAAGTAAGATAAGTTAAAAATTATGAATAGCACAGAGCTAAAACTCACAGTAGCTAAACTGAATGATGAGAACTATCAGCAATGGAAGTTCAAAGTAGAGATGTTATTGTCTAAAGATGATTTATGGGAAGTAATCACTACAGATAGACCTGATGAAGATAATCAGACATGGGATAGAAAAAATAGACAAGCGAGAGCTACCATCAGCTTATTAGTGGATGATGCTCAATTAATACATATAAGAAATGAAGAAACAGCGAAAGGAATGTGGGAACAATTAAGAAAGCTATTTGAGAGACCTAGCTTAAATCATAAGTTATTTCTACTAAGAAAGCTTTACAATATGAGACTAAATGCAGACAGTGACATGCAGAAGCATATATTCTCTATTATGGAAGTGATATTACAGCTAAGATCTATTGGTGAAGATATTAAGGAAAGTCATATAGCAGCAATTTTATTGTGCAGTTTACCAGATTCATATACAGCTTTAATAAATGCACTAGAGACAAGACCAGAAACTGACATTACATTAGAGTTTGTAAAAACAAGACTCATAGATGAATATCAGAGAAGGAAAGAACAAAGCAATGATTCTTCTACTGAAAAAGATAATGGAAATGCTCTTAAAGCTACAGAACTTAAAAAACCCTATAATAAAGAGACAAGAGAATGCTTCAAATGTAAGAAAAAAGGTCATTTAAAGAAAGACTGTACTATATGGAAAGCAGAACAAAAGAAATTACACCATAAAGATAATATACAGAAGGTGAAAAACACAATTTCTGATTCATGTGAAAATAATTGGAATGGCACATTTAAAGTAACTGATAAGAAATCATCACTTGGTTGGTTTATTGATTCAGGAGCAACGAGTCATATGACAAGTGACAAGAATTTCTTTACTGATCTTGATTTAAATAAGAAAGTAGCCATTTATCTTGCAGATGGAAGCAAAATAACCGCAGAAGGTATCGGACAAGGTATGCTAAATTGTTCAAACAAGTTCGGACAAGATTCAAAGATACTTGTACAGGATGTGTTGTATGTTCCAAAATTGGAAGGTGGATTATTATCTGTGAAACGTTTAACAGCAAAAGGGCTTACAGTAAAATTCAAAGTTAATGAGTGTGCAATTATTGCAGGAAACAAGTTGATAACCAAAGTCAAGGTAGATGAACAATTATATAATTTGGACAAAGCAAAGGAACAGATGAAGGTATGTACACATGATCACAAAAACTGTATTCACATGTGGCATAGACGTCTAGGATATAGACACCCGGACAGTATAAGGGAACTACAGAGGAAAGAATTGACAAAAGATTTAAAGATATCAGATTGCTCAATTACCATAAGATGTGAATGTTGTATAAAATCCAAAGCCACAAGGATATCTATTCCAAAAGAAAGTGAGATGAAAAGCGAAAGACCACTTGATTTGGTGCATACTGACGTATGTGGACCCATGAAAGTGACTACATCAGGAGGCAATAGATACATGTTGACTTTTATAGACGACTACTCAAGATACACAGTCACATACTTAATTAAGAACAAAAGTGAAGTTTTTGATAAACTTGTAGACTATGTAACAAGATCAAGAAACAAATTTCAAAGGAAGCCAATTGTCATCAGAAGTGATAATGGAGGTGAATTTACAGGTCACAGAATAGAAGACTACTTAAGACAAAATGGAATAGAACATCAGAAAACTGTTCCATACACACCTGAACAAAATGGAGTAGCAGAAAGGAAAAACAGAACTCTAACAGAAATGATGAGATGTATGCTGACAGATTCTAAACTACCAGAGAAATATTGGGGTGAGGCAGCAATGACAGCTACATATCTACAGAACAGACTTTTTTCCAGAAAACTGAAGAAAACTCCATATGAACTGTGGCAAGGTATGAAACCAAGTGTCAATCATTTAAAAGTTTTTGGATGTAAAGTTTTTATATTCATTCCAACAGAAAAATGTTCCAAACTGTCAAAACAGATCCATGGAAGGAATATTCGTTGGATATAGTGAAAACTGCAAAGGATATAGAATCCTAGATCCCAAAACAGACAGAGTTACAGTGAGTAACAGTGTGACATTCATTGAAGATTTAAATGAAGAAATTATGATTTCAGTTGAAACAAAAAATGAGAAAAACAATAGTGACATAACTGAAGAAATATCTGATGAGAAAGAAGTAGAAATGAATGAAGAACAAAATACTGAAAGTGAAGAATCACAACTACAAACAGACACAGAACCAAGACGTTCAATAAGAAAGAACAAAGGAAAACCACCAAAACGCCTCTCATACAAGGCAAGTACAAGTAAAATGTATGAATCTATCTCTTGGGAAGACATAGCTCGACTTCCAGAAGAAGAAGACTATGATGAAAGATTTGCTCCAGTTGTCAAACACACTACAATAAGAACTTTACTTACAGTTGAAGCAATGGAAAAGATGGAACTAAGACATCTGGATGTAAAGACAGCTTTTTTGAATGGAGATTTAACAGAAGACATTTACATGGAACAACCTCCAGGATTCAAAGATGAAAGAAATCCAAACAAAGTTTGCAAACTAAAGAAAAGCATATATGGTTTAAAACAAGCAGCTAAAGCGTGGAATGACAAAATCACGGAAGTACTAACAAATGAAAAATTTCAAAGAAGCAAAGCTGATCCATGCTTGTACACAAAAAGGATGAGTAATAGATGGATTTATGTACTCATATATGTAGATGACATTTTGATTTGTTTTAAACAAGAAAGGGATAAAGAAAACATTCTAAAAATCCTGAAGCAAAATTTTGAAATCAAAGACTTGGGAAATGTAAAACAGTACCTAGGAATACAGATAGAAAGACAAGAAGTACTGTGGTTAAGACAATTGTTGACAGAATTAGGACAATCACACTTGGAACCAACAAAACTCAAAGAGGACCAAGGAGTCTTAAAGTTGGAGTATTGCCCTACTGAAGAAATGACAGCGGACATTTTCACGAAGGCGTTGAATGCTGATAAACATCAGAGACTAATAAAATAGTTGGGTTTGATTGAATAAGTCCTTACTGTTGAGAAAGGGTGTTGTCATATGCAACAGATCAGAACTTATTAAATATGTGTAACAGGAGGACTTTATGCTGACCTGACAGTAGATGGCGATGTTGTGTAATGTTTCCTTCTGTTTAATGTATAGTATAAGAATTAGTCTCTTCTGTGTTTAGTTTCACTTTCGTTTTGTTCATGTTTGCTGATGCAATGCTGTAATGACTGTGCATTATTCTTTTACCTCGTGTTCAGAGAAGTAAACGCTTGTTATCCCATGCAACTTGCTCTGTGAAGTTTCCTCTGCAAAGGTGTGGATTCAGAAGCTGTGCAACATCTGGTACATTGGGTGCAGTATTATATTAGCTATATTCCTGTACATAGGAGGCAGTATTATAGTAGTTATATTCTTGTACATAGGGAGCAGTATTATAGTAGTTATACTCTTGTACATAGGAGCAGTATTATAGTAGTTATATTCTTCTACATAGAGAGCAGAATTTTAATAGTTATATTCTTGTACATACGAGGCAGTATTATAGTAGTTATAGTCTTGTACATAAGGGGCAGTAATATAGTAATTAAATTCTTGTACATAGGGAGCAGTATTATTGTAGTTATATTCTGGTACATTGGGGCAGTATTATAGTAGTTATATTCCTGTACATACTGTAGGAGGCAATATTATAGTAGTTATATTCTTGTACATAGGGGCAGTATTATAGTAGTTATATTCTTGTTTATAGCAGCAGTATCATAGTAGTTATATTCTTGTACATAGGGGCAGTGTTACAGTAGTTATATTCTTGTACAGAGGGAGCAGTTTTCTAGTAGTTATAGTCTTGTACATAAGGGGCAATATTATAGTAGTTATATTCTTATACATAGGAGCAGTATTCTAGTAGTTATATTCTTGTGCATAAGAGCATTATTACAGTAGTTATATTGTTGTACATAGGAGAAATATCATAGCAGTTATATTCTTCTACATAGCGAGCAGAATTTCATTAGATATATTCTTGTACATATGAGGCAGTATTATAGTAGTTATAGTCTTGTACATAGGGGCAGTATTATAGATGTTATATTCTACATAGGGAGCAGAATTATTGTAGTTATATCCTTCTACATAGGGAGCAGAATTATAGTAGTTATATTCTGGTACATAGGAGCAGTATTATAGTAGTTATAGTCTTCTACATAAAAGCAATATTATAGTAGTTATATTCTTCTGCATAGTGGCAGTATTATAGTAGTTATATTCTTCTACATAGGGAGCAGAGTTATAGTAGTTATATTATTGTACATAGGAGCAGTATTATTGTAGTTATATTCTTGTACATTTGGGCAGTAATATAGTAATTATATTCTTGTACATAGGGGCAGTATCAAGGTAGATATATTCTTGTATATTCTTGTACATAGGAGGCAGTATTATAGTAGTTACATTCTTGTATATAGGAGGCAATTTTTTTTAATTAAAAACAAACAGTACATATTACTGTACATTCTGACCATAAATGAAAAAACATTAATCTTTCAGCAAAGGCAATACAAGTCCAATAAAATAAAATGTTACAAAACAACTAGCTCAAGTCCATTGCTCTGGAAAGAGGGAGAATACAAAAATCAACAAATAAATAAAATAATAATAATAATAACCAACACAAATGGTAAATCCACATTAATCCATATATACATTTCTCCACAATGTTTTGTTGTTCCCATTCTTCCTGATCTCTAGGCATTTTATACACCTCAGTTCTGACATGATCAGTTTCACTTCTGTCATATGATGGAAGGGTTCACTACTGGAGACTCGGGTTCTCATATGTCAGTGATAGTACTTTATGACTGTTATAATCAGATACAAGGTCCCCTATTTGATGTTACTTACAGTATACAGTATGGTACACCATACTGTAGATGATATCTGGGTATTTTAGGGACTGCAATCTTGGGACTTTTAACTTGCAGGATATTTCTCCCCATATTTTCCTCCCAGCCCAGCACTCTGTTATAAAATGTGCCCTTGTCTCTTCTTGCTGACAACCCAGAGAACACATTAGATCTGACACACTAAGATACTTCAGGTTAACCCGAACATATACCTTTCCATGTAATGACAGCCAGGCGATGTCAAAAAACTTAGCTGGGAGCCTCGCTGCATTGAGAAACCTCAGACTTTCCTGCAAAGTGGTAGTTGTGCAGTCTCTCAGTGTAGGCTGTACACAAAAGAAAGTCCGGCATATCCTGACATACAGGTCCTTCCTGGTCTTATTCTCAATAAAACACTTCTCTGCTCCCCATTTCTTCAGACACCTGAGACCGTCACCTGTCCATCTCCTCCTCTTTAGACTGTTGCCTCGCATCCAAGACTGTGCAAAAGGCAATATTCAATCCCTGATACTATTTACCCACAGGGAACTAGAGTCCAGGTACCAAAATTAACTTTCAGAAACATGGAGTCTAAGAAAGCCCTTGTATTCAGCATATCTAGCCCAGCCTCTCTCCTCTGCAGTGAATTCCTCTTTTCGCTGGTTTCTACCTATTCCCACACAAGAGCAGGAAGAATAGGCTTAGGAGCCTCGCCAAGAAAGATTCTGGCAAAGGAAAAACGACAGAGACATACAAGAAGACAGGAACCAGGTAAGTCTTCTACATAGTAACCCTTTCTCTGTAGGTCAGCCTCCAATTCTTCCATCGCTGAACCTTTGCATTTCCGGTTTTCAACTTGTCCTCCCAATTCAGTTTGGTATTATCCTCCATCCCAAATTTAACCCCTACAATCTTAATATGGGTGAAGGCTTTGGCAAACTGTGGCAGATCAATGCCTGGATCAGAATCCAATGTCCATAGAGCTTGACTTTTCTCAAGGTTGACCAGAGACCCAGAGGCCTCTAAGTAACTTTTGATGGCCACCGATAACATTTGCACCTCATGAGGATTAGATATCACCAAGGTCACATCATCCACGTAGGCAACAACATTTAGAGGCAAGCAGTGGGGGACTGGCACCACATGAAAGTCACACTCCTGCAGTGACCTCAAAAATGGGTCTATAGCAAAAACGTACAGGAGATGACTCAGCGGGCAGCCCTGTCTCACCCCTGCCCCAACTCCAAAAGTATCACTCTGCCAACCATTAATCAGAGGATAGCTCACCGCCTTCCTATACAAAGTCTTTAGCCAATCCACAAATTGTCCTGGAATACCGTACATTGACAAAGTGGCCCACAGATAATCATGATCAACTCTGTTGAAGGCTTTAGCCTGGTCCAGACTGACAACATATCACCCACACCTCAGAGCTTTCCATCTCTCAAACATCTCCTGTATCGAGATGACTGCTCCAGAGTAGAGTTGAGCGAAACAGGTCGGTCAGATTCAAAAATCGCCGACTTTCGCCAAAGTCAGGTTTCGCCGAAACCCGACCATAGCGTGAAGTCGGCCATGCGGTCGTCGATCCGAGCACCAAAGTCGGTTTTCCCATAATGCTTGCAGGCGCATTTTTTAGCCAATGAGCAAGGACGTACACTGTGGGCAACGAGATGACATGGGCAGCGGTCACCACCATCTTAGAGAAGGGCATTGCAGTGATTGGCTTGCTTTGGGGGCATCATAGTGTCTATAAAAGCCCTGACCGCCGACCGCTATTTTACTTCTGCCGATCTTAACAGTAGGGAGAGGTTGCTGATACTGTTTATGAGTAGGGAGAGAGTTAGGGCTGGAAAGAGAAGTTTTTATGTGCTTGTGCTGATAGCAATTGTGCTGTACAGTTAGTGTGCAGTGACAGGGGAGGATTTTCTTGCGTGCAGCAGCGCTGGATATTAGGCTGCCTGCCAGTGAAATGGGAGGATTTTCTTGTGTGCAGCAGCGCTGGTTATAGGCTGCCTGCTAGCTGTATTGCTGTGTGTACACTGCTGTGAAGACGGCTTTTTACACAGCACTAATACTTTTATTCTTTTTTTCTGCAGTTACCGAGCGTTCATTTTTCCCCACACCTAATAGAGCTGTATGCTCCTCACACACTACCGTGTACCGGCTGGTATCACGGACAAATACATGCTGACTATCTGTGTGTGACTCCATAGATATATACTGAGATTAAAATTTTCCCCTACACTATATACACCTGGTATCTTCTGATACAGTACCTTTTTTCTGCTTTTTGTATTCTGGTCAAATCCATACTGAGTGAGCATCTGTGTGTGACTCCGGAAATATATACGGAGATTTACAATTACCCCTACACTGTATACAACTGTACGCTTCTGATACAGTACCGTTTTTCTGCATTTTATATTATGGTCTAATCCATACTGAGCCTGTGAGCGTCTGTGTGTGACTCTGGAAATATATACGGAGATTGAAATTTTCCCCTATACTATATACACCTGGTATCTTCTGATACAGTACCCTTTTTCTGATTTTTATATTCTGGTGTGATCCATACTGAGTCTGAGAGCGTCTGTGTGTGACTCCGGAAATATATACGAAGATTTACAATTTTCCCTTATACTATATACACCTGGTTTCTTCCGATACAGTACTGTTTTTCTGCTTTTTATATTCTGGTCTAATCCATACTGAGCCTGTGAGCGTCTGTGTGTGACTCCGCAAATATATACGGAGATTTACAATTTATCCCTATACTATATACACCTGGTAGCTTCTGATACAGTACCCTTTTTCTGCTTTTTATATTCTGGTCTAATCCATACTGAGTGTTATGAATGTGCTAAAAATGGTTTCTGAGCAGAGGCTCCCTCTGATGGTTACTGACAGTACTGAACCTTTCAGCGAGGAATGGCAATCTGGGATCACGGACTGGTCTGATATAAGGGAGGTTTCCTCCCATGATGGTTGCCGGTGATCAATTGTTCTTGTCTCAAGTTCTTATTTGGAAACTTGCTGAGTCTTGCCTGCATCTTCTGCTATCAGATAAGATATTTTCTGCTTTTATTTTTGTGCTTGCTTTTTGCATTGTTCCCTGCACTTCTGTGGAGGTCAGCCAGGTCCCCTCCGGGGGGCTTGTGCTCCTGTCAGTTTATCTGGAGCCACTGTTGTTTGTTCATTTGCTTTTTCCTGTTTTTTCAGCGGCTGCGGCTTTGTTTTGTTACACCAGAGAACTGATTTAGGTGGTAGAGGTCGTGTGATCTCAGGTGTTTTTGCAATCAGTAGAGTTGGTATTTTTTAGGTTTTTTTTTTATTGCAGTGAGTATCTTTTCCTGTACTTTTCTGTCTAGACAGATTGGGCCCCAGCATTTGATCATTCTATTTTCTGTCTGTGTCCATGTTTCTTCTTGTCTAACCGCCATTACATGTTTGGGGGCTTCCTATTTTCTTTGGGGATCTGCTCCGGGGCAGATAGCTTTCATCTTTCTGTCTTTAGGTGTAGTTATCTCTCAGGCTGTGACGAGGCGTCTAGGATCAACGTAGGAACGCTCCACGGCTACCTCTAGTTGTGTGGTGAGTTCAGGTTACTGCAATCCAATAGGTTCCAGCCTCTCTGGTGTATTGCCGTTTTTGCTTACTCTCCTCAGCTACCAAAACATAACAGTATCACCGGCCAAAACTGAAAATTATATGGTACTCACAGAAGGGAAAAATAGTGTGGAAAGAAAAAGATTGTCAGAGTTGTCAGAGATTTTTTTTTTTTTCCCTCTGTTTCTCTGGGTGCTGAGGAGGATTTTTTTTCTCTCAATGGAGCTTGCACAGTTGTCTGGCCGTGTGGATCAGCTTGCCACTGAGGTTCGGAGTATTGCTGCCTATCTTGCTGGGTTGCCGGTTGTGGAACCTAGGATTCCCATGCCAGATTTGTTTTTGGGGGATCGGGCTAAATTTCTGAATTTCAAAAATAACTGAAGTTGTTTTTTGCCTTAAAGCCTAAGTCCTCAGGGAACGCAGCATAGCAAGTTCAAATTGTCATCTCTCTCCTGCGCGGAGATCCTCAGGATTGGGCTTTTTCCCTGACACCTGGGGATCCTGTTTTGAATGATATTGATGCATTTTTTCTGGCTCTGGGGTTATTGTACGATGAACCTAATGTCACTGATCAAGCTGAAAAAACCTTGTTGGAATTAAATCAGGGTCTTGAAGATGCTGAGTTGTACTGTCAGAAATTCCGAAAGTGGGCAGTCCTGACCAAATGGAATGATGATGCTTTGGCAGCCCTTTTTCGGAAGGGGCTGTCAGAGAATGTAAAGGATGTTATGGTTGGATTCCCTGCTCCCTCTGGTCTCAATGATTCTATGTCATTGGCTATTCAAATTGACAGACGTTTGCGTGAGCACAGAGGTATGCGTGAGATAGTGTTGCCTTGTGAGCCAGCTTCTGAGCCCATGCAGTGTGATAGAGTGACTTCTGGGGCACAGCGTCACGAGTTTCGAAAGCGCAATGGGTTATGTTTCTACTGTGGTGACGCCTCTCATGCTATTTCAGTCTGCCCTGAACGGGGAAGACGTTTTGCATGCTCAGTTGTCTTGGGTAGTGTTCAGACTAAATTTCTGTTGACTGTTACCCTGATTTGCTCCCTGTCCACATTTTCTGCTCAGGCTTTTGTTGATTCAGGAGCAGCTATTAACCTGATGAATTTTGACTTTGCCAAACGTTGTGGGTTTCCAATGATACCACTGCGGAAGTCTATTACCCTACTGGGCATTGATTCTACCCCTTTGGCAGAGAATAAACCCCAGTTTTCTACTCAGGTGATAATGAGGGTTGAACCAGATCATCAGGAGAGTTGCAAATTTCTGGTGCTGTATAATCTGCATGACATTATTGTACTAGGTTTCCCTTGGTTACAGTCTCATAATCCTGTTTTGAAATTGGAAATTTGTGTCTGTGACCAGTTGGGGCTGCCAATGTGTTAATGCCGACACTCCTGTTTTTTCTGCCTCTCCCCAGTCTCAGGATGTTCCTGACTTTTTGACTGATTTGTCGGATGTATTTAGTGAAAGTAAATCTGCATCCTTGCCCCCTCACAGGAGCTACGATTGCGCTATTGAATTAGTGCCTGGTGGTAAATTTCCTAAAGGTCGCCTTTTTAACTTGTCTGTACCTGAACACGATGATATGCGATCTTTTATCAAGGAGTCATTGGAGAAGGGTCATATCAGACCATCCTCTTCACCCTTGGGTGCCGGTTTTTTCTTTGTGGCCAAAAAGGATGGTTCATTGAGGCCGTGTATTGATTATCGTCTCTTGAATAAGATCACTGTGAAGTATCAATATCCGTTACCCTTGATTTCTGACCTGCTTTCCAGGGTGAAAAGTGCTAGTTGGTTTACCAAGCTTGACCTCAGGGGGGCGTATAACCTTATACACATTAAGCAGGGGATGAATGTAAGACGGCGTTTAATACCCCAGAGGGGCATTTTGAGTACCTGGTGATGCCCTTTGGGCTCATTAATGCTCCTTCCATCTTCCAATCCTTCATGAATGATATTTTCTGGGATTTTGTGGATAAATTTCTGATTGTTTATTTGGATGATATCTTGATTTTTTCCAATGACTGGGACTCTCATGTGAAACATGTTCGGACTGTGTTCCAGATTTTGAGAGATAATGCACTGTATGTGAAGGGATCAAAGTGTCTTTTTGGCGTACAGAAGGTCTCATTTCTGGGATTCATTTTGTCTCCGTCTGTTATTGAAATGGACCCGGTCAAGGTTCAGGCCATCTGTGATTGGGTCTAACCTACTTCATTAAAGGTCTTCAGAGATTTTTGGGTTTTGCCAATTTTTATCGTAAATTTATTGTCAATTTCTCCGGTATTGTTAAACCATTGACTGATTTGACCAAAAAGGGTTCTGATGTGGTGAATTGGCCTCCTGAGGCAGTCTCTACGTTTCAGGAACTTAAGCAGAGATTCACTTCTGCTCCTGTTCTACGGCAGCCTGATGTTTCTCTACCGTTTCAGGTGGAGGTTGATGCCTCTGAAATTGGGGCAGGTGCCGTTTTGTCCCAAAGAGATCCATAGACCTCTAAGAGTAACCCTTGTGCCTTTTTCTCTCGAAAATTTTCTCCAACTGAACGTAATTATGACGTGGGTAATCGGGAGTTATTGGCCATGAAGTGGGCCTTTGAAGAGTGGAGACATTGGCTGGAAGGAGCCAAACATCAGGTGGTGGTCCTCACGGACCATAAGAATCTGGTTTATCTCGAATCAGCCAAGCGACTTAATCCTAGACAGGCCAGGTGGGCCTTGTTTTTCACACTTTTAATTTTGTGGTTTCTTTTCTTCCTGGCACTAATAATGTTAAGGCGGATGCCCTCTCGAGGAGTTTCTTTGCGGACTCTCCTGAGTTATCGGATCCTACTGTTATTTTGAAAGAGGGTGTAGCTCTTTCCGCCATCTCGCCCAATTTGAGACTGGCTCTAGAAGGATGTCAGGAGGATAAACCTGAGCGCTGCCCTATTGGGAAATTGTTTGTCCCAGACTAGTGGAAGAAGAGTGTGATGTCTGAGATTCATTGTTCCGCGTTGGCTGGTCATCCCGGGATTTTTGGTACCAGATACTTGGTGAGTCGGTCCTTTTGGTTGCCTACTTTGTCTCGTGACGTCAGGGAATTTGTGCAGTCCTGTGGGACTTGCTCTCGCTCCAAGCCTTGCTCTCGCTCTAGTGGTTTGTTAATGCCATTACCTGTGCCCAAGAGGCCATGGACCCATATCTCTATGGATTTTATTTCCAACCTCCCTGTTTCTCAGAGAATGACCGTTATCTGGGTAATCTGTGATAGGTTTTCCAAGATGATACATCTTGTGCCATTACCTAAGTTACCTTCCTCCTCCGAATTGGTGCCTTTGTTCCTTCAGCACGTGGTTCGGTTACATGGCATTCCAGAGAACATTGTGTCTGACAGAGGAGTCCAGTTTGTTTCCAGATTTTGGAGGACATTTTGTTCTAAACTTGGTGTTCAGTTATCTTTCTCCTCTGCTTTTAATCTTCAGACCAATGGACAAACCGAGAGAACAAACCAGACCTTGGAGACTTATTTGAGATGTTTTGTGTCTGCTGATCAAGATGACTGGGTCTCTTTTTTGCCTTTAGCTGAGTTTGCCCTTAATAATAGGGCTAGCTCTGCCACCTTGATGTCTCCATTTTTCTGCAATTTTGGGTTTCACCCTCGATTTTCTTCGGGACAGGCAGAGGCTTCTATCTGTCCGGGTGTTGACTCTGTTGTGGAGCGAATGCAGCAGATTTGGGACCAGGTAGTGGAGAGGTTGTCTCTCTCTCAGAAGAAGGCCCAATGGTTTGCCAACCGGCATAGGACTGATGGTCCTCGGTTTAAAGTGGGGGACTTGGTTTGGTTGTCCTCAAGAAATATCCCTATGAGGGTTGCATCTCCAAAGTTTAAGCCTAGGTTCATTGGACCTTATAAGATCATGGAGATTCTTAATCCTGTTTCCTTCCGTTTGCTTCTTCCAGGGACATTTAAGATCCATAACGTGTTCCACAAGTCCTTATTGAAGAGGTTTGTCGAGCCAGTGGTTGCTATGGCTGCACCTCCTGACCCTGTTTTGGTTGAGGGCAATCTGGAGTATGTGGTTGAGAAAATATTGGATTCTCGTTTTTCTAGACAGAAACTCCAGTATTTGGTTAAGTGGAGAGGTTATGGTCAGGAGGACAATTCTTGGGTGTTTGCTTCAGACATCGATGCTAGGAGACTTATCCGTGCCTATCACCGAGCTCATCCTGATCGACCTGGTTGCACAAGTGAGGGTTCGGTGACCCCTCCTCAAGGGGGGGGTACTGTTATGAATGTGCTAAAAATGGTTTCTGAGCAGAGGCTCCCTCTGGTAGTTACTGACAGTACTGAACCTTTCAGCGAGGAGTGGCAATCTGGGATCACGGACTGGTCTGATATAAGGGAGGTTCCCTCCCATGATGGTTGCCGGTGATCAATTGTTCTTGTCTCAATTGCTGTTCCTGGTTCATTTGGAAGCTTGCTGAGTCTTGCCTGCATCTTCTGCTATCAGATAAGATATTTTCTGCTTTTATTTTTGTGCTTGCTTTTTGCATTGTTCCCTGCACTTCTGTGGAGGTCAGCCAGGTCCCCTCCGGGGGGCTTGTGCTCCTCTTAGTTTATCTGGAGCCATTGTTGTTTGTTCATTTGCTTTTTCCTGTTTTTTCAGTGGCTGCGGCTTAGTTTTGTTACACCAGAGAACTGATTTAGGTGGTAGAGGTCGTGTGATCTCAGGTGTTTTTGCAATCAGTAGAGTTGGTATTTTTTAGGGGTTTTTTTGGATTGCAGTGAGTATCCTTTCCTGTACTTTTCTGTCTAGACAGATTGGGCCCCAGCGTTTGCTCATTCTATTTTCTGTCTGTGTCCGTGTTTCTTCTTGTCTAACCGCCATTACATGTTTGGGGGCTTCCTATTTTTTGGGGGGATCTGCTCCGGGGCAGATAGCTTTCATCTTTCTGTCTTTAGCTGTAGTTATCTCTCAGGCTGTGACGAGGCGTCTAGGATCAACGTAGGAACGCTCCACAGCTACCTCTAGTTGTGTGGTGAGTTCAGGTTACTGCAATCCAATAGGTTCCAGCCTCTCTGGTCTATTGCCGTTTTTGCTTACTCTCCTCAGCTACCAAAACATAACACTGAGCCTGAGAGCGTCTGTGTGTGACTCCAGAAATATATATGGCGATTTAAATTTTACCCTATACTATATACACCTGGTATCTTCTGATACATTACCTTTTTTCTGCCTTTTCAATTACGGTCAAATCCATACTGAGAGAGCGTCTGTGTGTGACTTCAGAAATATATACGGAGATTTACAATTTCCCCTACACTGTATCCAGCTGTATGCTTTTGATACAGTACCCTTTTTCTACTTTTTATATTCTGGTCTAATCCATACTGAGCCTGTGAGCGTCTGTGTGTGACTCCGTAAATATATACGGAGATTTACAATTACCCCTACACTGTATACAGCTGTGCAAACAAGAGCCCTAGTTGCATATTAAAGTAAAAGGTGATAATGATCACCCGTGGTAATCCACATAAACAAAAGGAAAAAATAACCCGCTCAAGATAACAACATAATATAGGAGAAAAAGAAGAGCATACAGGTTTATGAAAATATCAAAAAAGTATTTATTGTTCACATTTACATATATTTAAACTAATAAAGTTAGATCATGTAGAACATACCGAAAATGCAGCAGCACCGTTACACAAGTATGATCACCAATAATGCAGTAATAAGGTGACAAGCGTAAAGGTCATTATTACAAAAATAGCCGAGCCAATCAAAAAATATAGTAGAGTCATAACTGATAAATAGTGCTCACAAGAGTTATTTATAGAGTGCTAAATGCAAGCACATATAGGAAGTCTCACATAACAGGTCATCATATATTGCACATGCCCGGCAAAACAGTGTAACAACATGTATCCAGTTGCCAAAATACAAAAAGCATACAAACGAGGGGCGGTGAGTTGTGTGCTAGGTAACCAATGTGTGTAATGAACACATGTAAACGCATTGTTAGCCAAATAGGCTTATTACCCCCACACAGACCTAATGACAAAGTACCTACAATGAGGCTTAGAAACAACACCCCTCAATGCAATGCATAGGTGCTAAATACACAGTGATACAGCGGCATATGGAGATCTTACCAGGAGTCAGTACAGAATGCCCCTGGACACCAGTGCGGCTGCCCTGTCCCGACCCACGTTTCTCGGGTACACCCGCTTAATCAAGGGACGGTACACTTGTAAAGAGGGACCAGGACCTTCTTAAACCCTGCAATGCCGGTCACGTGATGCCAGTGTGGCCAATCCGTGCGGTGTAGTCGGCGCATGCGCAGTGCGTCTCGCAGGTCCTGTGTCATGGAACCAGGGTGTCAAAACAGGCAGCACAGGTGCAGGAAAGAGGATTCCTGGGCCCGTCACCGCGGGTCATGTGACGCCCGGCGACATGCCAGGAGAGGGAGACACCACCGCGCATGCGCACCACCGGCAGTCATGAATGGACATAGCGCATCTTATCAAATACAAAAAGAAAAATAATCTGGTACAACAATAATGTATATTGTCATAGTGGGCAAAAACATAACAACCAAAAAGCCACTACTGGTATCATAAACTATGCATGACGCACAAAATAAGATGTACAGTCCATTACATGGTAACATTGATCGACGTGTGTTGAGAACGTCACGGATGTTACATATAGTATTTTTCACAGGCCAGGTGTATTTGAAGGGTGGTCCATCACTGATCTTGAAGACAAGTATCCATACATGGATGGCATGATCATATAAACTAAAACATGAAACAAAAAAACAAGATCATTAAAAACAAATTAAAAACAAGAACAAGCCGCAAGGTAAGAAGGGGATGTAGAGAGATACAAAACAAGAAAACACTAAAGGAATGGGCAAAGGACATTGACTCATTCAAGCCCATTGGAGCCATGGCGTTCAATCTAATAATCCATCTAATTTCCATCTGGGCCAAAATTTTCTTATAATTACCACCCTAATGCCTAGATGGAGAATGTCAATGCCTCTGACCATGAAAGACGCCGCATCGCCATCATGGTACTGCAAAAAGTGGCGAGGAATAGTTTTAAGGTCGGATTGATCGAATGTCCGGCGCTGCTCTACCTTCCGGTCCTCTGGTGGTGAGAAAGAATCCAACATCCGACACCGCATTTCTTGCGGGAGCACCCACGTCATTTATTATTCTACATGTGGGTGCCATAAAATCTATGTCGGTCTCACCACCAGGAAGCTACGGGTAAGGGTACGGGAGCATGTGCGGGACATTCGCGCAGCTAGGTCGGTGGTCAATCAATCCGACCTTAAAACTATTCCTCGCCACTTTTTGCAGTACCATGATGGCGATGCGGCATCTTTCATAGTCAGAGGATTGTACATCTTATTTTGTGCGTCATGCATCATTTATGATACCAGTAGTGGCTTTTTGGTTGTTATGTCTTTGTCCACTATGGCATTATACATTATTGTTGTACCAGATTATTTTTCTTTTTGTATTTGATAAGATGCGCTATGTCCATTCATGACTGCCGGTGGTGCGCATGCGCGGTGGTGTCTCCCTCTCCTGGCATGTCGCCGGGCGTCACATGACCCGCGGTGACGGGCCCAGGAATCCTCTTTCCTGCACCTGCGCTGCCTGTTTTGACGCCCTGGTTCCATGACACAGGACCTGCAAGACGCACTGCGCATGCGCCGACTACACCGCACGGATTGGCCACACTGGCATCACGTGACCGGTATTGCCGGGTTTAAGACGGTTCTGGTCCCTCTTTACAAGTGTACCGTCCCTTGAGAAAGCGGGTGTACCCCGCGAAACGTGCGTCGGGACAGGGCAGCCGCACTGGTGTCCAGGGGCATTCTGTACTGACTCCTGGTAAGATCTCCATATGCCGATGTATCACTGTGTATTTAGCACCTATGCATTGTATTGAGGGGTGTTGTTTCTAAGCCTCATTGTAGGTGTACTTTGTCATTAGGTCTGTGTGGTGGTAATAAGCCTATTTGGCTACCAATGCGTTTACATGTGTTCATTACACACATTGGTTACCTAGCACACAACTCACCGCCCCTCGTTTGTATGCTTTTTGTATTTTGGCAACTGGATACATGTTGTTACACTGTTTTGCCGGGCATGTGCAATATATGATGACCCGTTATGTGAGACTTCCTATATGTGCTTGCATTTAGCACTCTATAAATAACTCTTGTGAGCACTATATATCAGTTATGACTCTACTATATTTTTTGCATGGCTCGGCTATTTTTGTAATAATGGCCTTTACTCTTGTCACCTTATTACTGCATTATTGGTGACCATACTAGTGCAACGGCGCTGCTGCATTTTCGGTATGTTCTACATGATCTAACTTTATTAATTTAAATATACCGTATATACTCATGTATAAGCCGAGCCGTGTATAAGCCGACCCCCCTAATTTTGCCACAAAAAACTGGGAAAACTTATTGACTCGTGTATAAGCCTAGGGTGAAAAATGATTATGCCCCCATATGATGCTCCACAGATTATGCCCCATATGCCCCACAGATTATGCCCAATATGCTCCACAGATTATGCCCCCATATGCTCCAGATTATGCCCCCATATATTCCACAGATTATGCCCCGTATGATCCACAGATTATGCCCCCATATGCTCCATATTATGCCCCCATATGCTCCAGATTATGCCCCATATGTTCCACAGCTTTTGCCCCATATGCTCCATATTATGCCCCCATATGCTCCATATTATGCCCCATATTCTGCACAATTATGCCCCATAGTATTAGGCCTCATATGCTGCTGCTGCAAAAAAAAAAAAATGACATACTCACCTCTCGTCGCTGGGGGCCAGGTGCCGGTGTCCTGAGCAGGCGGGGGTGTCACCGCTCGCTCAGGACCCCGGCACCTGAGATATTTACCTCTCCCTCGGTCCACCGCAGCGCACTGCTCCCTCGGTCCGACTCCTCTGTGTGTAAATGATCTGGCAGGGGCGGGGCGCGCACTAACGACGTCATCGCGCCCTCTGCCTGATCATTTACACACAGAGGAGTCGGACCAAGGGATTAGTGCGCAGCGGTGGACCGACGGACAGGTAAATATAACTATACTCACCCCTCCGCCGCGCGTCCCTGCAGTGTCTCCTCTTCTCCCGGCGCTCTCCGCAGCGCTTTAGTCCTGCAGCGGTCACGTGCTACCGCTCATTAAAGTCATGAATATGTGCATATTCATGACTTTAATGAGCGGTGCCATGTGACAGCTGCAGGAAGGAGCCGGAGATCGTGGGAGAAGCAGGGGGGCTGCAGAGACCGCGCCGGCGGAGGGGTAAGTATGATCCGACACCCCCCGCTTCCCCTCCCCGCCGACCCCGTATATGACCCGCGTATAAGCCGAGAGGGGGACTTTCAGCCCTAAAAAATGGGCTGAAAATCTCGGCTTTTACATGGGTATATACGGTATGTAATTGTGAACAATAAATACTTTTTTGATATTTTCATAAACCTGTATGCTCTTCTTTTTCTCCTATATTATACTGTATACAGCTGTATGCTTCTGATACAGTACCATTTTTCTGCTTTTTATATTCTGTTCTAATCCATGCTGAGTGAGCGCCTGTGTGTGACTCCGGAAATATATAAGGAGATTTAAAGTTTACCCTATACTATACACACCTTGTATCTTCTGATAAATTACCTTTTTTCAGCTTTTTGTATTCTGGTCAAATACATACTGAGAGAGCGTCTGTGTGTGACTCCGGAAATATATACGGAGATTTAAACTTTACCCTATACTATATACACCTGGTATCTTCTGATACCGTACCTTTTTTCTGCCTTTCAATTACGGTCAAATCCATACTGAAAGAGCGTCTGTGTGTGACTCCAGAAATATATATGGAGATTTAAATTTTACCCTATATTATATACACCTGGTCTCTTCTAATACAGTACCTTTTTTCTGCCTTTTCAATTAAGGTCAAATCCATACTGAGAGAGCGTTTGTGTGTGACTCCGGAAATATATACGGAGATTTAAAGTTTGCCCTATACTATATACACCTTGTATCTTCTGATAAAGTACCTTTTTTCATCTTATTGTATTCTGGTCAAATCCATACTGAGAGAGCGTCTGTGTGTGACTCCGGAAATATATGCGGAGATTTAAATTTTACCCTATACTATATACACCTGGTATCTTCTGATACAGTACATTTTTTCTGCCTTTTCAATTATGGTCAAATCCATACTGAGAGAGCGTCTGTGTGTGACTCCGGAAATATATACGGAGATTTACAATTTCCCCTACACTGTATCCAGCTGTACGCTTCCGATACAGTACCCTTTTTCTACTTTTTATATTCTTTTCTAATCTATATGGAGCCTGTGAGCGTCTGTGTGTGAGTCCGGAAATATATACGGAGATTTACAATTACCCCTACACTGTATACAGCTGTACGCTTCTGATACAGTACCATTTTTCTGCTTTTTATATTCTGTTCTAATCCATACTAAGTGAGGGTCTGTGTGTGACTCCAGAAATATATACAGAGATTTACAATTTGCCCTTCACCGTATACAGCTGTACGCTTCTGATGCAGTACCATATATCTGTTGGTATTTTTGGTACATTTTTCCAAACATGAGGAAGTATGGTGGAAGAGGCCGCGGACGTGGGTGGGGGGGCCAGCTGGTATTGATGGTGGTGGTGGTGTATCTGCTGGTAGTGCCAAAAGCACAATAGCACCTAAGGCAGGAGGTGTTGAGCCTGCGTCATCATCTGGCTCCAGAAGGCCTGGAAGGCTCCCTTTTCTGGGAGTAGGTAAACCGCTTTTAAAGCAGGAGCATCAGGATCAGGTTTTGGCTTACATTGCCGAAACAGCTTCCAGCTCTATCGCCTCCTCTTCTGAAGTTTCAAAAACTGAAAGCACTGAGTCGTCAGTGCAGGCTCCTGGTCAGGAACAACACAGGGCAGCACAGTGGCTCAGTGGATAGCACTGCAACCTTGCAGCGCTGGAGTCCTGGGTTCGAATCCCACCTAGGACAACATCTGCTAGGAGTTTGTATGTTCTTCCCGTGTTTGCGTGGGTTTTCTCCGGGTACTCCGGTTTCCTCCCACACTCCAAAAACATACAGATAGGGAATCTAGATTGTGAGCCCCATTGGGGACAGCGACGATAATGTGTGCAAACTGTAAAGCGCTATATAAAAAAATAAAGATTATTATTATTACATCTTTCCTTGTGTCCTTCACCCCCACCAAAAGTGAAGGATGCGGCAGGCCATACTTCAGATTACTCCCTGGAGCTCTTTTCACATACCATGCCTGGGTTCTCACGTCAAATCCTGAATTCCCCAGTCCAAGATAAATATGAAAATGGAGTGCACTGATGCACAGCCACTGCTATATGATTCTGCTGGTACATTCACCCAGAGCACTGCATTGCCCTTGCAGTCTACTGAGCCAGATTCCGACCCCGATGAAACTCAGGTGCCCCTTCCCGCAAACTATACCACCTTACACGGTGACACAGAGGAAGGTGCAGATGAAATTGAGGAGGAGGTGATGGATGACCCAGTTGTTGACCAGGGTTGGCATCCATTGGGGGAAGTGGGTGCCACTGACAATAGCTCAGAAGAGGAGTAGGATCCGCAGCAGGCATCGACATCGCAGCTGCGGTTATCTGGCAGGCCCGTAGCAGTCCAAAAACGTGTTAAAAAAACAAAAAGAGTTGCAGGACAGCTTGGCCAGACGGTCAAATTAGCACAGCGTGCAAGCCCTGAAAATTTATCCCATAGTAGGAAAAGTGCAGTGTGGCACTATTTTGACCAAAATCCTATTGATGAGGCAAAGGTTATCTGTAAGAAGTGCGGAAGGAAATTTAGCCGAGGGAAAAATCTCCGAAATTTGAATACCAGTTGCATGCTTAGACATTTAAACAACATGCACTTGCAAGCGTGGACGGACTACAAATCTCAGATAGCACATGTGCACCTGCTCCTACTGAGGGTAGCCAGTAACGCTACATCGTTTCCCCCACTGTAAGCCCACCGGTTAGCACACCACCAGCAAGAAATGTTGAGGTGTCGTTGCAAGGCCAAAGCAGTCAGGGAATCATGTTTTTGCAACAAAGACTGAATCTAGGCCATCACCACCACCACCACCATCACCATCACCAACCCCTCTCAGTCCGCCATGTCCACCGCTAGTTCCCCCATCTGCAGCTCTCAAGTCCAGCTCACCCTAGCAGAGACTCTGAGTAGGACAAGAAAGTACTCATCCTCTCATCCGCATACACTGGCTTTGAACGCCTACATTGCCAAACTGATCTCATTAGAGATGATGCCCTTCCGTTTTGTTGAAAGCGCAGCGTTCCATGAGCTCATGGCCTACGCTGTCCCATGCTATGACCTACCCAGTCGGCACATCTTTTCTAGAAAAGCCATCCCTGTCCTCCACCTGCATGTGAAAGACCGCATTGTCCATGCACTCAAACATTCAGAGAGTGGAAAGGTGCACCTCACAACAGATGCATGGGCCAGTAAGCATGGCCAGGGCCGTTACGTGTCCATCACTGCGCACTGGGTTAATGTGGTGGATGCAGGGTCCACAAGGGACAGCGGTGGTGGGACAGTGCTGCCTAGCCCACGGTATAGGCAATAGTTGGCCGTAGCCATTCGAACTTCCTCCTCCTCCCCCAGAAGCGAAAACTCGTCGACAGAGAGCAGTCACACGAGCACTCCATCCGCAGCTGCCAGTGTTGCACACGAGGTGTCCCACTATCAAACAGCTAGTGGTAAGAGTCAGCAGGCTGTTTTAAAGATGATGTCTTTGGGCGACAACAGACACACCTCGGAGGTACTGGCCGACTACTTGCAGCGAAAAACTGAGTCATGGCTGGGCAGTCTACATCTTGAGCCAGGCAAGGTAGTCAGTGATAACGAACGTAATTTTGTGGCGGCCATAGCCCTGGCAAAACTCAGACACATACCTTGCCTGGCTCACACCTTGAACCTGGTGGTGCAGTGCTTAATAAATAATTATCCAGAGTTAACAGCCCTGCTCCAAAAGGTGCGAAGACTGTGCTTGCACGTCCTTCGCTCGCCCGTAGATTCCAGTCGAATGCAGAGGCTGCAGCGATCGCTCCACCTCCCCAAGCACTGAATAATCATAGACGTTGCAACAAGGTGGAACTCCACCATGCACATGGCTGAGAGGCTGTGCGAACAGAGGCAGGCTGTAATGCATTTGTGGGAGGATACATGGGCAGGCAGTTTGAGGGCAGACATCGAGTTGTCGGGTGTGCAGTGGTCAAAGCTGAAAGACCTCTGTAAAGTCCTTCAGTGTTTTGAGAAATGCACACGGCTGGTAAGCGCAAACGATCCATCATAAGCATGAGCATCCCACTTATGCGTCTGCTCATGCAAACTTTGACGCACATTAACGATCAGGCGTCTGCAGCGGAGGAGGAAGAGGAGGAGGAGGGAATCCTTGATGACAGTCAGCCATTGTCTGCTCAGGGAACTGTCCTGGACAAGGTGGAGGAAGAAGAGGAGGAAGAGGATGAGGGGGATGATTATTTTGGGGAGGAGAATGCTTCTCAAGAGCAAGAGAAAATGTTGGCTTGCCAAGGTCAGGTACAGGGTTTGTGCGTGACAGGAGGGATGTGGATTTGGCAGAAAGTGCTCCTCTACCCAACACTGTCAGTGCATCATTGACACGTGGAACATTGGCCCACATGTGTGATTATGTCTTGCGGATCCTAAAAAGTGACCCCCGCATTGCCAAAATTATGAAGGCTGACGACTACTGGTTGGCCAGCATCCTCGATCCACCCTATAAAGGCAAATTACAGAACATCATGCCACAGGAGAACCTAGAGCTAATATTGGCGAACAAACAAGCAACTTTGGTAAACCGTTTGTTAGAGTCATTCCCAGCACACAGCAGCGGTGCAGGTTCTACCACGAGCATTACTGGGCAACATGGAAGAGGTGTTCGTGGTGCACACAGCCGAAGTGGCATTGGAGACAGGGGTTTCATGACCATGTTGTGGACTGATTTCTCGAGTACCACTCACACGACAACTGTTAATACTGAATTGATTGCAACAGACAGGAGACAGCAGTTGTCAACTATGGTTCAAAATTACCTCTTCTCCCCTATCAATGTTCTCCCTCACAGTACATTCCCCTTTGACTACTGGGCCTGTAAACTGGACACCTGGCCTGAATTGACACAATATGCCTTACAGGAGCTCGCTTGCCATGCTGGTAGTGTGCTATCAGAAAGAGTCTTCAGTGCTGCTGGATCAATCCTGACAGAAAGAAGGACCCGGCTGTCGACCCAAAATGTTGGTGATCTCACCTTCATTAAAATGAACCATGCCTGGGTTTCAAAGGACTTTGTACCTTCCCCTGATGAAACATAGGTTGCCAGCAAAATGGCTCTCTTTGTCCTCCGCTTCCTCCGACTTCTCCAATTCGTCCATTTGCAGCTGCTGAACGTCCAGCCTACACCTCAACATATGCCAGTTTTTCCACCTCCCTAACTGGGATTTCCACCCCCCAGGGCCGGCGTCAGCACCTGGCGAACCCGGGCAAGTGCCGGGGCCCTGAGCAGGTGGGGGGCCCACTCGCCATCAGAGACACCGGCGTACTATGAGGGGCCCTGTGCCAGTGCCGGCGCCCATGAGTGGGCCCCCCCTGCTTGCTCAGGGCCACAGCACTTGCAATACTTACCTCTCTCTGCTCCACCGCTGTGACGTCTTCTGCATTTCCTGACAGTGACATTCAGGTCAGAGAGCGCGACGATGTCACGTCTGTGTGCCCTCTGCCTGAACAGTCACAGTGCAGAGAGCTGGAAGATGGCGATGCTGAGGAGTCCAGAGTAGAGCAGTGCCCAGCGAGGAGATGTATTTAATTTTTTTTAATGTTTGAAGCAATATATGGGGAGCATTATACACTGGAGCATTATAAATGGGGCCCATCATACACTGGAGCATTATAAATGGGGCCCATCATACACTGGAGCATCATATACGGGGCCCATTATACACTGAAGCATCATATGGGGCCCATTATATATGGAGCTTTATATAGGCCCATCATACACTGGAGCATCATCCATGGGGCCCATCATACACTGGAGCATCATCCATGGGGCCCATCATATACTGGAGCATCATATGGGGCCCATTATATATGGAGCATTATATAGGCCCATCATACACTGGAGCATCATCCATGGGGCCCATCATACACTGGAGCATTGTAAAGGGGGACCATCATACACTGGAGCATCATATACGGGGCTCATTATATGTGGAGCATTATATAGGCCCATCATACACTGGAGCATCATATGTGGCCCATTATATATGGAGCATTATATAGGCCCACAATACACTGGACCATCATCCATGGGGCTCATCATATACTGGAGCATCATATGGGGTTCATTAATTATGGGGCATCATATAGGGCCTTTTATATATGGAGCATCATATGGAGCACATATTGGGCCTATTCTGTATGGAGCATTATATGGAGCCCATTCTGTATGGAGCAATATATGAGGCCCATCATATACTGTATGGAACTTTATATGCGACTCATTATACTGTACTATGGAGCAATATGTGGGGCTCATTATACTCTATGGGGACTGTCCTATACTGTATGGCACATTATATTGCGACCATCATATACTGCAGCATTATGTGGAGCTCATCATATACTGTATGGGACATTATATGGGACAAATTATTTATGGAGCAATATATGGGGCTCATTATTCTGTATGGCGCACTATGTGGAGGCCATAATACTGTATGGAGGAATAAACTGTCCGGTTTTTGAGCTATTGTAGAATTTAAAATAGATATCACTCATGCAATGTAGGAAGTGAAGTATTTGGCATTGTACTATACCTATATTTCTCTGCCGTATCGGAGCATCATGAATTGTGGTATGTGTTAAAGGGGCCCACTGAGTCTCTTTGGCCGGGGCCCACGAAAACCTGGAGCCAGCCCTGCCACATCTTTAGCCAAGTAACCCCCAGTTTTCAATGCGTAACTATTATTATAAAGTAAATTAAGGTTGACAAGCTTAAGTAATAAGAATTGATGTCGTTGGCATTGAAATGAGCACTGTAGGTGTGTTTACTGTCCTCCACTCACTGCCGACTTTTCTTCCTCATTGACTTGCATTGGGTTTCGGTCGATTTTCAGTCGGACCTTCGACTTTTTCCGATAGTCGGCCGATTTCGTTCAACACGACTTTTGAGAAAGTCGGTGGTCCGAAACCCGACTCGAGGCAAAGTCGCTCATCTCTACTCCAGAGATGTTCCGCCCTTTTACTGTGCCCAACTGAGAGCCTGCCAACAGTGTTGGGGACAGACACACTAACCTAAAAAATGGGATATTTGCCAGAATCTTCCTGTCGACATTCAAGAGAGCAATTGGCCTCCAGTTCTTGATGCCACTCGGCTCTTTACCTTCTCTGAGCTGCAGCGATTTCCCACTGCACCCAGCTGATCCTCACACACAGCACTTTCCAGCTGAGCTCTTTGCTCTTACATTGATGCGCTGCCTTCCCTGATAACCAGTTCTCACTCACTGCTTTAGGACTCCTGTCCATTAAATGTAGTGCTTTACATACATATTTCCAGTGCATCCAGTTTGACAAACTGTGGGTTACTTTGACCTCATTTGCATTGGATTATACCCCAGTGACCTTTTGTAAAAATTCTGATGATGGTCCTATTGTGGACCGAAAACATTCAAAATACAGTTTGTCCGGATGCAAAATAAAAGGAATTTACTGATTTTCCACAATTTGAGTGCCAAGTATTTTTCTTGTCTAGTTTAAGTGGGTTGGATACCCGACTTGTGCACCTTTTTCTCATTTTTGTGAGTGCCGTGTTGTTCTATCCACTACTTTACCTTTAGACAGCAGAATTAATGAAGACATTCCCATGGATGGAGGCATCAGGTGATTTTGTAGACAATTTCTGTAAACACCCACAAGAATTGAAGCCAGAAGGTCTCTGAACTTCTTATAGAATTCTGCTCTTATACCATCTGAACCTGGTGCCTTCTTCAGATGTAAGTTATCAATGGCCTTCTTAACTTCCTCTACTGTCAATTCTGCTGTCAAAGGAGAAAAGTTCAGATCATTAGCATCAGGCTTTGGGGTTGCCTCCAAGATTTTAGTCATCTTGTCTTTATCCAAAACTTTCCTCTGAAACAAGTCAGTATAATAAGATCTCACGACCCCAGGATGCCCTCCCGAGATTCCTGCAATACACCCTGGGAGTCGGTGAGACCCATGACCAATTTATTGGCCACCCGCTCCTGGAAATTCTCAAGGGGATCAGGTGCCCCTAAGGTTCCATAATCCCATTCAAAAACCAGGGAGGTATACCTGCTGTACTGATAATGCCTTATCTCAGATTTCAGCCGGTCAATCCTCTCTTTGTCATTCCTACCCGCTGAATAGAGTGAATCCAGTTCCTTACGCAGGTACTGGCCATACTTACTCCTCACCTTTATTAACTGACAGTCTTTTCAAGAGGGATCTGATATCATCCTTGACATCCTCCCACAAGTCAGCCATGTTGTCATAAAATTCCACTCTCTGTAGATGACCCTGAAAAACGAAGTGGACACAACTCCGAACATGCATGTCATCGAGGAGGCTGGAATTTAGCTTCCACTACCCTCTACCTATGTCAGGATGGTTAACGATCCCGACTCCCCAGGAAGAAATACAAAGCAAGGTGGTCAGAGTAAGGGACAATCTTTTGGCTCATACATACAAAAAAAGGCTGCACTCAAGCATACTAAAGCATGACAATATGGAATACATGAAATTTAGAATAGCAATATGGCTTTGGAATATAAGGAAAAATTTGAGACGCTTAGTATAAACATTTGGCCAAACATTTTAAAGCCCACCAACCATCGTCAAGGTGGTCTCAATACTGGTGAGTCCCTGACCTAATGTGAACATACCTCTATTAGGCTGATATCTGAATTTCTGGGTGAATATGCACCTCTGTCAGCAATGCCTGCATTTATGGGTAAAGTTGGGACCTGGTGTAATTAAAATCACCACCTGGAGGGGGTGGAGTGCTCGGTCAGCAAGCTAACATTCAATAGACAAAAAAACCTGACTGGCACATCCAGACTAATGTGAACTAGGTGCAAACCAAGGGAAGCTACCCCCATGTAAAACATACAAAAAAAGGCTGCACTCAAGCATACTAAAGCATGACAATATGGAATACATGAAATTTAGAATAGCAATATGGCTTTGGAATATAAGGAAAAATTTGAGACGCTTAGTATAAACATTTGGCCAAACATTTTAAAGCCCACCAACCATCGTCAAGGTGGTCTCAATACTGGTGAGTGTAAGGTTCTGTGTACATGTTCCTGAAACTCAGTTTGTTCGTCAGCCATTTTACTTTCTGTCTTGCTGCAGCTATCTTGCCCTCAGTCAAAATGGAGTTTCCAGCTTGCATGTTCCCGCCCTGATTCTCTCCTTTTGCTTCTTAAGCAGCCACAGCTGAGCAATCAGTGCTTCAGAATCTAGCCTGCAGTGAACCTGTGACCTGACTCCTAAAGCCTTGGACCTTGTACTCCAGCTATTCCTACTGAGGAACTCTGAAGCACTTGTGGACTCTGAACCCTGCTCTTTGAAAGACCCACGTTTGCATGGACTTACGGTAACAGAGAAGAAGATCCTGAACCTGTTGTGGAGAGTGATTGCTGAGCTTAGATTACTCTGGCCTGCTGTGTCTCCTGCTTCTGTGTCTGCAAACTGTGTGACTATTTTTGCCAACTTGTATGAAGTAATACAAGACTTTCTATATCAAACCTGTGTCTCATGTATTTTCATCGCACCCAAGCACAAGACGCTATATGAACTGTACTACATACATTACAAGATTCTGAAGCCAAAACGTTAGTGTCTGCTGGGTCTGGAAAGGTTGTGTCTGCTGTAACTGTGGATATCGGATGTCCGGTTGTACTTTCTGTGATGACAGTGGTTGTGACTTCTCACAACCATTCCAGGTGAGCAATTCCCTTAAGTGTTTTTTTTTCTGCAGTGTTACCACAGGTAAACACTATTGTTTTTTTTTTTTCTCTTTTCTCTTTTTGTCTGCTGTAACTGTGGATATTAGATGTCCGGGTGAACTTTCTGTGATGATAGTGGTTGTGACTTCTCACAACCATTCCAGGTGAGCAGTTCCCTTAATTTTTTTTCTCTCTGCAGTGTTACCACAGGTAAACACTATTGTTTTTTTTTTCTCCTCTCCTCTTCTTCCAGTACTCCTGTCTTAAAAGATCTGGAAAATGGAGGCCCGCATAAAGGAACTGTTGTGAATGGGTTTGAGATGAGTTCTGAGCAGAGGCTCCCTCTGGTGGTTACAAGCGGTGCTAGTGAAGATTGTGAGGACTGGGAATCAGGTGTTACTGACTGGTCTTATATAAGGGAGTCATTTTCCCATCAGGGTTGCCGGTGATCAATTGTTCTGGTCTGAATCCTTCATTCCAGTTTCCCTTGTAGCCTGCTGTGTCGTGTCTGCATCTCCTGCTAACAGATAAGACTTTGCTTCTTTTGTGTTTTTGCTATATTTTTGCATTTTGTCCTGCACTTCTTTGGGGGCCTTCTGGGTCCCCTCTGGGGGCTTCTGCCCTCTCAGTTTAGTTCAGCCACTGAGTTTTGTTCTTTTGCTTTTTCCAGTTTTTTCAGTGGCTGCTGTTTTGATTTTGTTACACCAGAGAACTAATTTAGGTGGTAGAGGTCGTGTGATCTCAGGTGATTTTGAAATTGTGGAGTTGGTGCTTTTCGGGGTTTTCTGGGATTGCAGTAAGTGCCCTTCCTATCCTTTTCTATTTAGATAGTTTGGGCCCCAGCGTTTGCTCATACTATTTTCTGTCTGTGTCAGTATTTCATCTTGTCTAACCGCCATTACATGTTTGGGGGCTTTCTATTATCTTTGGGGTTCTGCTCCGGGGCAGATAGCTTTCCTATTTCTATCTTTAGGTGTAGTTAGTTTCTCAGGCTGTGACGAGGCGTCTAGGACCAACGTAGGAACGCTCCACGGCTGCCTCTAGTTGTGGTGGTTAGTCAGGGTACTGCAATCTCATAGATTCCAACTGCTCTGGTGTATTGCCTTTTTTTTTACCCGCACTCCTCAGCTACCGAAACATAACAGTATCACCGGCCAGAAAAAATTGAAAATTGTATGGTACTCACAGAAGGGAAAAAATATTGTCAGAGTTGTCAGAGATATTTTTCTGTTTGTTGCATTTTTTTTTTTTTCCCTCTGTATCTCTGGGTGCTGGGGAGGATCTTTTCTCTCAATGGAGTTTGCACAGTTGTCTGGCCGTGTGGATCAGCTTGCCACTGAGGTTCGGAGTATTGCTATCTATCTTGCTGGGTTGTCTGTTGTGGAACCTAGGATCCCCATGCCAGATTTGTTTTTAGGGGATCGAGCTAAGTTTCAGAATTTCAAAAATAATTGTAAATTGTTTTTTGCCTTAAAATCTAAGTCCTCAGGGAACGCAGCGCAGCAGGTTCAAATTGTCATCTCTCTCCTGCGCGGCGATCCTCAGGATTGGGCTTTTTCCCTGACACCTGGGGATCCTGTTTTAAGTGATGTTGATGCATTTTTTCAGGCCTTGGGGTTATTGTACGATGAGCCTAATGTCACGGATCAAGCTGAGAAAGCCTTGTTGGCATTAAATCAGGGGCTTGATGACGCTGAGTTATACTGTCAGAGATTCCGTAGGTGGGCAGTCCTGACCAAATGGAATGACAACGCTTTGGCGGCCCTTTTCCGGAAGGGTCTGTCAGATAATGTAAAGGATGTTATGGTGGGATTCCCTGTCCCCTCTGGTCTCAATGATTCTATGTCATTAGCGATTCAAATTGACAGACGTTTGCGTGAGCGGAGAAGTATGCGTGGAGTGGTGTTGCCTTGTGAACCTGCTTCTGAATCCATGCAGTGTGATAGAGTGGTGTCTGGGGCACAGCGTCATGAGTTTCGAAAGCGCAATGGGTTATGTTTCTACTGTGGTGATGCCTCTCATGCTATTTCAGTCTGCCCTAAGCGGGGAAGACGTTTTGCACGCTCAGTTGTCTTGGGTAGTGTTCAGACTAAGTTTTTATTAACCGTCACTCTGATATGCTCTCTGTCCTCATTTTCTGCTCAGGCTTTTGTTGATTCTGGAGCAGCTATTAACCTGATGGATTATGATTTTGCTAAACGTTGTGGGTTTCCCTTGATACCCCTACAGAAGTCTATTCCCCTACTGGGGATCGATTCTACCCCTTTGGCTGAGAATAAACCCCAGTTTTCTACTCAGGTGATAATGAGGGTTGAACCTGATCACCAGGAGTGCTGCAAATTTTTGGTTCTGTATAATCTGCATGACATTATCATGCTGGGTTTCCCTTGGTTACAGTCTCATAATCCTGTTTTGGATTGGAAATCTGTGTCTGTAACCAGTTGGGGCTGCCAATGTGTTAATACCAACACTCCTGTTTTTTCTGCCTCCCCCCAGGCTCAGGATGTTCCTGACTTTTTGTTTGATTTTTCTGATGTGTTTAGCGAAAGTAAATCTGCATCCTTGCCTCCCCATAGGAGCTATGACTGCGCTATTGAATTAGTGCCGGGTAGTAAATTCCCTAAAGGTCGCCTTTTTAACTTGTCTGTACCTGAACATGACGCTATGCGGTCTTATATCAAGGAATCATTGGAGAAGGGTCATATCAGACCATCCTCTTCACCCTTAGGTGCCGGTTTTTTCTTTGTGGCCAAAAAAGATGGTTCATTAAGGCCGTGTATTGATTATCGTCTCTTGAACAATATTACTGTGAAATATCAATACCCGTTACCCTTGATTTCTGACCTGTTTTCCAGGGTGAAAAACGCTACTTGGTTTACCAAGCTTGACCTCAGGGGGGCGTATAACCTTATTCGCATTAAGCACGGGGATGAATGGAAGACGGCATTCAATACCCCTGAAGGGCATTTTGAGTACCTAGTGATGCCCTTTGGGCTCACTAATGCTCCTTCCGTCTTCCAGTCCTTCATGAATGACATTTTCAGGGATTTTGTGGACAAATTTCTGATTGTTTATTTGGATGATATATTGATTTTTTCTAATGACTGGGACTCTCATGTGAAACATGTTCGAACTGTATTCCAGATTTTGAGAGAGAATGCTCTGCATGTGAAGGGATCAAAGTGTCTTTTTGGCGTACAGAGGATCTCATTTCTGGGATTCATTTTGTCCCCATCTGTTATTGAAATGGACCCGGTCAAGGTTCAGGCCATCTGTGATTGGGTCCAACCTACTTCATTAAAGGCTCTTCAGAGATTTTTGGGTTTTGCCAATTTTTATCGTAAATTTATTGGTAATTTCTCGGTTATTGTTAAACCATTAACTGATTTGACCAGAAAGGGTTCTGATGTGGTGAATTGGCCTCCTGAGGCAGTCTCTGCATTTCAGGAACTTAAGCAGAGATTCACTTCTGCTCCTGTTCTACGGCAGCCTGATGTTTCTCTGCCATTTCAGGTGGAGGTTGATGCCTCTGAAATTGGGGCAGGTGCCGTTTTGTCCCAAAAAGATCCAGAGACCTCTAAAAGTAACCCTTGTGCCTTTTTCTCTCGAAAATTTTCTCCTACTGAACGTAATTATGACGTGGGTAATCGGGAGTTATTGGCCATGAAGTGGGCTTTTGAAGAATGGAGACATTGGCTGGAGGGAGCCAAACATCAGGTGGTGGTCCTTACGGACCATAAGAATCTGGTCTATCTGGAATCTGCCAAGCGACTCAATCCTAGACAGGCCAGGTGGGCCTTGTTTTTCACACGTTTTAATTTTGTGGTTTCCTTTCTTCCTGGCACTAAGAATGTTAAGGCGGATGCCCTCTCGAGGAGTTTCCTTGCGGACTCTCCTGAGTTATCTGATCCTTCTGTTATTTTGAAAGAGGGTGTAGTTCTTTCCGCCATCTCGCCCAATTTGAGACTTGCTCTGGAGGGGTGTCAGGAGGATAGGCCCGAGCGCTGCCCTGTTGGAAAATTGTTTGTCCCGGACCAATGGAAAAAGAGTGTGATGTCTGAGATTCATTGTTCCGCATTGGCTGGGCATCCCGGAATTTTTGGTATCAGAGACTTGGTTAGTCGGTCCTTTTGGTGGCCTACCTTGTCTCGTGATGTCAGGGAATTTGTGCAGTCCTGCGGGACTTGCTCTCTCTCCAAGCCTTGCTCTCGCTCTAGTGGTTTGTTGATGCCATTGCCTGTGCCCAAGAGACCATGGACCCATATCTCTATGGATTTAATTTCCGATCTTCTTGTTTCTCAGAGAATGACCACAATCTGGGTAATTTGTGATAGGTTTTCCAAAATGATACATCTTGTGCCATTACCTAAGTTGCCTTCCTCCTCTGAATTGGTGCCGTTGTTCCTTCAGCACGTGGTTCGTTTACACGGCATTCCTGAGAACATTGTGTCTGACAGAGGAGTCCAGTTTGTTTCCAGATTTTGGAGGACTTTTTGTTCTAAACTGGGTGTTCAATTTTCTTTCTCCTCGGCATTTCATCCTCAGACCAATGGTCAAACTGAGAGAACAAACCAGACATTGGAGACTTATCTAAGATGCTTTGTGTCTGCTGATCAGGATGACTCGGTCTCTTTTTTGCCTTTGGCTGAGTTTGCTCTTAATAATAGGGCTAGCTCTGCCACTTTGATGTCTCAGTTTTTCTGTAATTCTGGGTTTCACCCTCGATTTTCTTCAGGACAGACGGAGGCTTCTGTCTGTCCAGGTGTTGACTCTGTTGTGGAGCGTATGCAACAGATTTGGGACCAGGTAGTGGAGAGGTTGTCCCTCTCTCAGGAGAAGGCCCAGCGGTTTGCTAACCGGCATAGGACTGATGGTTCTCGGTTTAAAGTGGGGGACTTGGTCTGGTTGTCCTCAAAGAATATTCCTATGAGAGTAGCATCTCCTAAATTTAAGCCTAGGTTCATTGGACCTTATAAGATCATGGAGATTATTAATCCTGTTTCTTTTCGTTTGCTTCTTCCAGGGACATTTAAGATCCATAACGTGTTCCACAAGTCCTTGTTGAAGAGGTTTGTTGAGCCAGTGGTTCCTGCTGCTGTGCCTCCTGACCCTGTTTTGGTTGAGGGCAATCTGGAGTATGTGGTTGAGAAAATATTGGATTCTCGTTTTTCTAGACGGAAACTCCAGTATTTGGTTAAATGGAGAGGTTATGGTCAGGAAGACAATTCTTGGTGTTTTGCTTCGGACATCCATGCTAGGAGACTTATCCGTGCGTATCATAGAACTCATCCTGACCGACCTGGTTGCTCAAATGAGGGTTCGGTGACCCCTCCTCAAGGGGGGGGGTACTGTTGTGAATGGGTTTGAGATGAGTTCTGAGCAGAGGCTCCCTCTGGTGGTTACAAGCGGTGCTAGTGAAGATTGTGAGGACTGGGAATCAAGTGTTACTGACTGGTCTTATATAAGGGAGTCATTTTCCCATCAGGGTTGCCGGTGATCAATTGTTCTGGTCTGAATCCTTCATTCCAGTTTCCCTTGTAGCCTGCTGTGTCGTGTCTGCATCTCCTGCTAACAGATAAGACTTTTGCTTCTTTTGTGTTTTTGCTATATTTTTGCATTTTGTCCTGCACTTCTTTGGGGGCCTTCTGGGTCCCCTCTGGGGGCTTCTGCCCTCTCAGTTTAGTTCAGCCACTGAGTTTTGTTCTTTTGCTTTTTCCAGTTTTTTCAGTGGCTGCTGTTTTGATTTTGTTACACCAGAGAACTAATTTAGGTGGTAGAGGTCGTGTGATCTCAGGTGATTTTGAAATTAGTGGAGTTGGTGCTTTTCAGGGTTTTCTGGGATTGCAGTAAGTGCCCTTCCTATCCTTTTCTATTTAGATAGTTTGGGCCCCAGCGTTTGCTCATACTATTTTCTGTCTGTGTCAGTATTTCATCTTGTCTAACCGCCATTACATGTTTGGGGGCTTTCTATTATCTTTGGGGTTCTGCTCCGGGGCAGATAGCTTTCCTATTTCTATCTTTAGGTGTAGTTAGTTTCTCAGGCTGTGACGAGGCATCTAGGACCAACGTACGCTCCACGGCTGCCTCTAGTTGTGGTGGTTAGTCAGGGTACTGCAATCTCATAGATTCCAACTGCTCTGGTGTATTGCCTTTTTTTTTACCTGCACTCCTCAGCTACCAAAACATAACAGGAACTTTGCGGAGTGACTGATAATATCCTTGCAGATTTGCAGAATATAAAGACCCGTTTTTCAAGCCTACAGGACCTCACTAATCACAATTTGCAAGTGTTTGGACAGACTGCCCAGAATTTGCGAGCCAGGATTGAGGTTCTAGAAGAGCGAGTCCAGGCTCCTGCCGTAGCCCCGAGTTCTGGGATTCCCAAGTTGCCCCCTTTTCGTTTTGGCGGTAAACGTGAGAAATTCAGGGGATTTATTAATCAATGCAATCTTTTTTTTTCTGCACATGCTTCACAATTTCCCACTGAACGATCTAAGGTGCTTACTATAATTATGTTGCTTACCAACAAGGCTTTGATGTGGGCAAACCCTCTGATTGAGACTGAGGATGATTGTTTGAATCACCTTGATGCTTTTATTTCAGCCATGGGGCAGGTGTTTGATGACCCCAATCGAGGTGCAATAGCTGAAGCAGCCATGTTAGCTTTGCGCCAAGGTAAGCACTCGGTAGCTGAATATGCCTTGGATTTCAGGAGAAGGGCTCTTGATACCACCAGGGACAGTTCCGCCAAAAAATCTATTTTTCGAAAGGGGTTATCTCCACTGATTAAGGATGAACTTGCTCGTGCCGACCCTCCCACTGCGTTAGGTGACTTTATTAACTACTGCATCTGTATTGATACTCGTCTGACTGAACGCAGGCAAGAGAGATGGTTCGAAAGCAATCGCACTAACCTTTTCCTACCTTCCTCTCCAGCTAAGGAACCTTTGAGTAGGATTACACGGGAACCTGAACCTGAACCCATGCAGGTAGACTCTTTACAACGACGGGTTAGTGATGCACGCAAGGAACATCGTTTTAAGGAAAATCTATGTTTCTATTGTGGTAAGTCAGGGCACTTCATTATAAACTGCCCCAGCCGTTCTCGTAAGACTACTGCAGCACTCATTCATTGTGAGTGTTGCGAGAGGGGATCTGTCAGGTCCGAGCCTCAGGCTCCAGAGAGATCTGCAGCAACAGATCTTGATTTCTCGGACTTAAACTCCGTTACCTCTGAGGACGTTGACTGTGTAAACGCTGCCATTTTTCAAGTTTCCTCAGCGGTGTCCCAGCTGAGTTGTAAGAAAAACAATTCTCATTGCTTTCTTTCCATCAAACTCTGGGTTGACTCAGCTTGGGTGTCTAGCTCTGCTATGATCGACTCAGGGGCAAGTGGAAATTTTATGGATGTCTCCTTTGCTCTGAAACAGGGGATACGTTCAGTGAAGAAGGCTACTCCAGTACAGATGGAAACTGTGGATGGCTCCCTGCTGACCTCTGGACCAGTGGATCAGGAAACAGAGCCTTTGAGGGTTCTTATGGGTAAAGATCATCAAGAGAAACTGTCCTTTATGCTTATCTCTTCTCCCCACTTTCCCATTATTCTAGGGCTACCATGGCTGCAGGCTCAGAATCCTACCATTAACTGGGAGACCAAGGAATTACACTTTCCAGAGAAACAGATGAGTCCAAAAGTTTCAGCTTGCTCTGTTCCTAAAGGAACCATGTCAGTCCTGAACTACCAGCTGTATACCAGGACTATGTGGATTTATGTGACAAGAAGAACGCTGACCAGCTTCCTCCTCACCGTCCATATGATTGTCCAATTGAATTATTGCCTGGAGCAAAGATACCTTTTGGTAAGATCTACCCCCTGGTGGGGCCCGAGCTAAAGGCTTTAAAGGATTACATAGACGAAAATCTAGCCAAGGGCTTCATACGCCCCTCTTCATCTCCTGCAGGTGCACCCATCTTCTTGGTAAAGAAGAAAGATGGATCTCTGAGACCATGCGTAGACTATAGGGAACTCAATAAGGTTACTATTAGAAACCGTTATCCATTGCCTTTAATCCCTGAGTTATTGGAGAGAGTGCGACATGCCAAAATTTTCTCTAAACTAGATCTTCGTGGGGCCTATAACTTAGTCCGTATTAGACCTGGGGATGAATGGAAGACTGCATTCAGGTCACACTATGGACACTTTGAATATCTAGTTATGCCTTTTGGTCTGAGTACCGCCCCAGCCACTTTCCAACACTTGGTGAATAACATCTTCAGGGATCTCCTAGATACATTCGTGGTAATTTATTTGGATGATATTCTAATTTTTTCTAACTCCACAGAGGAACATCATGGACATGTGAGAATGGTCTTGGAACGTCTAAGACAAAATCATCTTTACATCAAACTTGAAAAGTGTGAATTCCATAGGACCGAAATTCAATTTCTGGGGTATGTACTGTCTACACAAGGAATTAGTATGGATGGAAGCAAAACCCAAGCCATCAAGGATTGGCCAAGTCCTAGAAATGTGAAGGAGGTACAGCGCTTCATCGGGTTTGCCAACTTCTATAGACGTTTCATTAGAAATTTCTCTGAGGTAGTGTCACCTATCACCCAACTTACCCGGAAAGAGTCTAGGTTCTCCTGGACTCCCCAAGCCCAGGAAGCATTTTCCCGTCTAAAAGATAAATTTACCACTACACCTATCCTAGTACATCCCAACCCCGAGCTTGCCTTCATAATAGAGGTGGATGCTTCAGACTGTGCCGTTGGAGCTATACTCTCTCAGAGAACAGGTGAGAAGAATGTCTTGCATCCCTGTGCCTTCTTTTCCCAGCAGTTGTCTTCGGCTGAGAGGAACTACGATGTGGGCAATAGAGAGTTGTTGGCCATTATTGCCGCCTTCAAAGAATGGAGACACCTTCTTCAGGGAGCTGCACAGCAAATAGTCGTCCTGACAGATCATCGTAACCTTGAGTTTATCAGGTCGGCTAAGTGCCTGACTCCTCGCCAGGCTCACTGGAATCTTTTCTTAAACCAATTTAATTTTATCATTTCTTATAGACCAGGATCGCGCAATGGAAAGGCTGATGCACTCTCTAGGATTTACTCAGCAGAGACACGTCCAATTACTCCTCCTAAGACTATTCTTCCTGACTCTAGATTCCTAGGAGTAATTCATAATCAAGACCTACTTAAGGACATCAAGGAAGCATACCATGCGGATTCCTTTTTGGCACAACCCCCAAGGGACGTAAGTCTTGTCTTTAAGAATGGTGTGTGGATTCAGGGACAACGCCTGTATATTCCTGAAACAGTCAGATTGAGAGTATTGCAACTCATTCACGATTCCAAGATAGCTGGGCATAGAGGAATTCTAAAGACACAGGAATTTCTCTCTCGTTTCTTTTGGTGGCCCACTTGCAGGAAGGATGTTTTAAACTATGTCACTTCATGTGAAGTCTGTGCAAGATGCAAAACACCTCGCTCCTCACCAACTGGTCTGTTACAGCCTCTTCCCACCCCGTCCCGCCCGTGGGGATCCATTTCTATGGACTTCATTGTGGAGTTACCAACCTCTCAAGGGAAGAACACCATTCTAGTGGTGGTTGACCGTCTAACAAAGGCAGCTCATTTTATCCCTTGTGTCGGCTTACCCACTGCAAAACAGACATCAGATTTGATGATTAAAGATGTGTTTCGCTTACATGGAGTACCGGATGAGGTTATTTCGGATCGAGGGGTGCAATTCACTTCTAGGTTTTGGCAAAATTTCTGTGCAGCATTGGACATTAAAGTAAACCTTTCTTCTGCTTTTCATCCCCAGACTAATGGACAGACCGAACGAACCAATCAAACCCTGGAGCAGTATCTCCGCTGCTTTATCTGCCACCTACAGGATGATTGGGTGGATCTACTTCCATTAGCTGAGTTCTCGTATAACAACTCTCAGAGTGCCTCCACTAAGCAGTCTCCTTTTTACTCTAATCTAGGTTATCATCCTAACATTCTACCACGATTTCCCATAGAAACGCCTTTACCAGCAGTGGCTGAAAGAATCACGTCTTTACAGAAGAATATGGATCTTCTAAAGGAGAATCTGGAATCGGCTCAGGAAAGGTACAAGAAAGCAGCAGATAAATTTCGTAAACCTGCACCAGCTTTCAAGGTAGGAGACTTGGTCTGGCTGTCAACCAGAAATCTTAAGTTAAGGATTCCATCGTCTAAGTTGGGACATAAGTACATTGGACCCTATAAAATCAGTAAAATTATAAGTGCCGTTGCTTGTCGTCTTCAACTGCCCAGAACTATGAGAATTCACCCTGTCTTTCATGTATCCCTACTAAAGGCTGCGACACCCAATACGTTTCCTAGACGTTCTTCTCCTTGCCCTGACCCAGTGCTAGTCGATGGTCAGGAAGAATTTGTGGTGGAAAGGATTTTAGATTCCAGGTTGTATAGAAATCAGTTACAATATCTGATTAAATGGCAGGGCTACCCAGTGGAGGACAACTCATGGGAACCAGTCAATAACGTTAATGCTCCTCGCTTGCTCCGTCAGTTTCATCAGAGGTACCCACACAAGCCTGGCCTGAGGTCATCCGGAGGTTGTCCCTAAGGGGGGAGTAATGTAAGGTTCTGTGTACATGTTCCTGAAACTCAGTTTGTTCGTCAGCCATTTTACTTTCTGTCTTGCTGCAGCTATCTTGCCCTCAGTCAAAATGGAGTTTCCAGCTTGCATGTTCCCGCCCTGATTCTCTCCTTTTGCTTCTTAAGCAGCCACAGCTGAGCAATCAGTGCTTCAGAATCTAGCCTGCAGTGAACCTGTGACCTGACTCCTAAAGCCTTGGACCTTGTACTCCAGCTATTCCTACTGAGGAACTCTGAAGCACTTGTGGACTCTGAACCCTGCTCTTTGAAAGACCCACGTTTGCATGGACTTACGGTAACAGAGAAGAAGATCCTGAACCTGTTGTGGAGAGTGATTGCTGAGCTTAGATTACTCTGGCCTGCTGTGTCTCCTGCTTCTGTGTCTGCAAACTGTGTGACTATTTTTGCCAACTTGTATGAAGTAATACAAGACTTTCTATATCAAACCTGTGTCTCATGTATTTTCATCGCACCCAAGCACAAGACGCTATATGAACTGTACTACATACATTACAGTGAGTCCCTGACCTAATGTGAACATACCTCTATTAGGCTGATATCTGAATTTCTGGGTGAATATGCACCTCTGTCAGCAATGCCTGCATTTATGGGTAAAGTTGGGACCTGGTGTAATTAAAATCACCACCTGGTGGGGGCAGAGTGCTCGGTCAGCAAGCTAACATTCAATAGACAAAAAAACCTGACTGGCACATCCAGACTAATGTGAACTAGGTGCATACCAATGGAAGCTACCCCCATGTAAAACATACAAAAAAAGGCTGCACTCAAGCATACTAAAGCATGACAATATGGAATACATGAAATTTAGAATAGCAATATGGCTTTGGAATATAAGGAAAAATTTGAGACGCTTAGTATAAACATTTGGCCAAACATTTTAAAGCCCACCAACCATCGTCAAGGTGGTCTCAATACTGGTGAGTCCCTGACCTAATGTGAACATACCTCTATTAGGCTGATATCTGAATTTCTGGGTGAATATGCACCTCTGTCAGCAATGCCTGCATTTATGGGTAAAGTTGGGACCTGGTGTAATTAAAATCACCACCTGGTGGGGGCGGAGTGCTCGGTCAGCAAGCTAACATTCAATAGACAAAAAAACCTGACTGGCACATCCAGACTAATGTGAACTAGGTGCAAACCAAGGGAAGCTACCCCCATGTAAAACATACAAAAAAAGGCTGCACTCAAGCATACTAAAGCATGACAATATGGAATACATGAAATTTAGAATAGCAATATGGCTTTGGAATATAAGGAAAAATTTGAGACGCTTAGTATAAACATTTGGCCAAACATTTTAAAGCCCACCAACCATCGTCAAGGTGGTCTCAATACTGGTGAGTCCCTGACCTAATGTGAATATACCTCTTGTCATGCTTTAGTATGCTTGAGTGCAGCCTTTTTTTGTATGTTTTACATGGGGGTAGCTTCCCTTGGTTTGCACCTAGTTCACATTAGTCTGGATGTGCCAGTCAGGTTTTTTTGTCTATTGAATCTTTTGACTCATGGCACTGACAGCTTTAGTAGGACTCACAAGAGCCAAATCTATCTTACTGTTTCTGTTGGAACATGAATAAGTGAATTTTGGCTTCCGACCTCCCTGTGTGAAAGAGTCAGTCGGTCCGGCCTGCAAAATGATGCTATTTAAGACTTTGCCATCCCTCGTTACTGTCCTGCCTGAAGAACTGTCAGCAGATGTCATTATGACATTAAAGTCACCCACCATTACCACTGGGAGAGAGGTGAAGAGATCTGACTTGACATTATTGAACAACTGGATTCTGTCAGTCACTGTCTATGGGCCATAGATATTAATAAGCCTGAACCATCTACCATGAACTGTGACATCTAGGACCAGGCACCTTCCCATAACTACCTCTGTTATCCTATGTACAGTCACATTGTTTGTGTTAAATAGGACAGTGACTCCAGCCAGTGACCAGAATGATAGATCGGACCTCCATTCCCTCTCAGCCTCTCTCATAAGCCCAGAGATGTCATTTGCGTTTCCTGTAGGAAGATGACAACTGTGTCCAGGTATCTAAGATGGTCATATACCACGTGTCTCTTTCTCCCCACCTTAATGCTGTTCAAATTAGTTGATGTAATTTTTAAAGGAAACTCCGCCATAATAATACATAAGAGGAGCAGAGAAGTAGAACCCATCTTCATAATTCAGAATTGTTCTGTCCACTCCCGGTCTTCATGTCTGATGCTACATTAGTATGAATGGGTAAGAGCTTCTGCTTTGTAGGCGGATGGTCCTCTATATCCCTGAGACATTCTGCCTCAATTCTTTTCAGTTCTCTTTCAACCTTTCCATTTGACTCAGACAGAACTTCATATCTGTTAGACATGACCATCACACCAACACAGCTGCTGAGTTTTTTCCTGGCATTTTGGTCACTGCGGTATCGTTCCTTGGGTTTACGGGAGTACATGTTTTTTTTCCTCCTTTTTGTCTACCACCAAAATTTCATCAGGAAATCACTTGCAGATGTTATTCCAGGCATCTGGACAGTCCTTGTGAGGGTGCACATTGGTATCATCAGTAATATCATTATCATCAGGCAATTTGACATCCACTACAGACTTTGAGCAACCTCCATCCTCCAACCCCATGGGTACAGTGTGGTTATCCCCAGTTTGTGAGTCAGCATTAGGGCTCTGTTGTGCACTATCAATACACATAGTCACATATGCAATGTCCTGCTCTTGTGTTGAGCATTCTGGGACTTGTGGTTAGAGTTGAGCGACTTTGCCTCCGGGAGGGTCGAGTCGGGTTTCGGACCATCCGACTTTACCAAAAGTCGAGTCGAACGAGATCGGCCAACTATCAAGCGGCAAAAGTCGAAGTTCGGCCAAAAACGAAACCCGACCCCAATGCAAGTCAATGGGGAATAACAGTCGCCAGTGAGTGGAGGACAGTAAACACACCTACAGTGCCCATTTCAATGTGAATGACATCAATTCTTATTACTTAAGCTTGTCAACCTTAATTTACTTTATAATAATAGTAACGCATTGAAAACTGGGGGTTATTTGGCTAAAGTTGTGGGGGGGCAGGGCTGGCTCTAGGTTTTCGTGGGCCCCGGGCCAAAGAGTCTCAGTGGGCCCCTTTAACACATACCACAATTCATGATGCTCCGATACGGCAGAGAAATATAGGTATAGTACAATGCCAAATACTTCACTTCTTACATTACATGAGTGATATCTATTGTAAATTCTACAATAGCTCAAAAACTGGACAGTATAGTCCTCCATACAGTATAATGGGCACCACATAGTGCACCATACAGAATAATGAGCCCCATATATTGCTCTATACAGAATGGGCTCCATATAATGCACCACACAGAATAGGCCCCATATATGCTCCATATGACGTTCCATATATACACTGTGTTCCAAATTATTATGCAAATAATATTTTCTCTGATTTTCCCAAATTACCTATATGAATTGCAGTCATTGTAATTTTCCAGTCAAATAACTATTAGAGTACAATTGAAAGGTTTTTGTAAAAACTGCCTATGATAACAGTATATTTTTTAAAAAATAAAACACTCAAACTGCACTCAAAATGCATGTTTCAAATTATTATGCACAGCAGAGTTTTCTACCTTTTCATTTTAATAAAGAACAAAAAAATGGTCATTTTTGAAATTATAAGCATTAGCAGGTTATTACAAACTGAAATCAGATTTCAACTCAAAACTTTATTCTAGGTGATGTTACATTTGCACATAGGACCCCTTGTTCGAAAGGAGCTTCTGAACTCTCTCGTCCATTGAATTTGTCAGGTTTTGGATGGTTTCTGATTCAATTGTTTTGCATGAGGACAGAATACCCTCCCAGAGCTGTTGCTTAGATGTGAACTGCCTCCCGCCATCATAGACCCTCCTTTTGATGATGCTCCAGAGGTTCTCAATGGGGTTGAGGTCAGTGGAGCATGGGGGCCACACATTGTTTGTCCCCTTTTATGCCCATAGCAGCCAGAGATGCAGATGTGTTATGTGCAGCATGAGACGGTGCATTATCATGCATGAAAATGATTTTGCTGCGGAATGCACGGTTCTTCTTCTTGAACCATGGCAGGAAGTGCTGTTTGAGAAACTCAACATACACTATGGAGTTCATCTTTACCCCTTCAGGGATCCTAAAGGGGCCGACAATCTCTCTCCCCATGATTCCAGCCCAAAACATTACTCCACCTCCTCCTTGTTGGCGCCGTAGCCGTGTTTGCATGGGGTGTCCATCAACCAGCCATCCTCCACTCCATCCATCTGGACCATCGAGCATTGCACGGCACTCATCGGTGAACAAAACAGTTTTGAAGTCAGTCTTCATGTATTGTTTGGCCCACTGGAGCCGTTTCTGCTTGTGTGCAGTGGATAGAGGAGGTCGACAGGATGGCTTACGCACAGCTGCAAACCTCTGAAGGACCCTGCATCTTGTTGTTCGGAGGACGTTGGAGGCACCAGCAGCTTCAAAAACTTGTCTGCTGCTATGACAAGGCTTTTTTGCCGCTGCTCTTTTACCTTACGTAATTGCCTGTAGGAAAGAGTCCTCAATTTTCCCTTATCAGCACGCACACGTGTGTACTGTGAATCAGCTACATACTTCTTGATTGTGCGATGATCACGATGAAGTGTCTTGGCAATGTTGATTGTAGTCATGCCTTGACCTAAACACTCCAAAATTTGTTTCTTCTCAGCAGCCAACACATCCTTTTTCTTTCCCATTTTGGCAGAAAATGTAGGCTGCTTAATAATGTGGGACAGCCTTCTTAAGTAGTCTTGCCTTTCATTGGACAGCATGGTGGCTCAGTGGATAGCACTGCAGCGCTGGAGTCCTGGGTTCGAGTCCCACCAAGGACAACATCTGCAAGGAGTTTGTATGTTCTCCCCGTGTTTGCGTGGGTTTCCTCCGGGTGCTCCGGTTTCCTCCCACACTCAAAAAAACATACTGATAGGGAATCTAGATTGTGAGCCCCATCGGGGACAGCAACGATAATGTGTGCAAACTGTAAAGCGCTGCGGAATATGTTAGCGCTATATAAAAATAAAGATTATTTATTTATTATTATTGGACACACCTGCCAAACTAATTAGCACAGGTGTCTGCAATTGCTTATAGTGATATAAAGAGCCCTGACACACATCACCATCAATGAGTTTAACTGACAAACAAAAAAATTCTTACCATATCACTCCTAAACAATTTTTGCATAATAATTTGGAACACAGTGTAAAGGGCCCTATATGAAGCCCCATAAATAATTATCCCATATGATGCTCTAGTATATGATGGGCCCCATATATGATGCTCCAGTGTATGATGAGCCCCATATAATGCTCCATATATAATGGTCCCCATATATAATGCTCCACATATAATGGGCTCCATGTGATGCTCTATACATAATGTGCCCCATATGATGCGCCATATATAATGGGCCCCATATGATGCTCCAGTATATGATGGGCCCCATGGATGATGCTCCAGTGTATGATGGGCCTATATAATGCTCCATATATAATGGGCCACATATGATGCTCCAGTATATAATGGGCCCCATATATGATGTTCCAGTGTATAATGGGCCCCATATATGATGCTCCAGTGTATAATGAGCCCCGTATATGATGCTCCAGTGTATGATGGGCCCCATTTATAATGCTCCAGTTGTAATGTATGTAGTACAGTTCATATAGCGTCTTGTGCTTGGGTGCGATGAAAACACAGGAGTCACAGGTTTGATATAGAAAAGTCCTGTATTACTTCATACAAGTTGGCAGAAATAGTCACACAGTTTGCAGACACAGAAACAGGAGACACAGCAGGCCAGAGTAATCCAAGCTCAGCAATCACTCTCCAATACAGACTCAGGATCTTCTTCTCTGTTACCGTAAGTCCATGCAAACGTGGGTCTTTCAAAGAGCAGGGTTCAGAGTCCACAAGTGCTTCAGAGTTCCTCAGTAGGAATAGCTGGAGTACAAGGTCCAAGGCTTACAGGAGTCAAGTCACAGGTTCACTGCAGGCTAGATTCTGAAGCACTGATTGCTCAGCTGTGGCTGCTTAAGAAGCAAAGGAGAGAATCAGGGCGGGAACATGCAAGCTGGAAACTCCATTTTGACTGAGGGCAAGATAGCTGCAGCAAGACAGAAAGTAAAATGGCTGACGAACAAACTGAGTTTCAGAACCTTACACCAGTGTATGATGGGCCCCATATATAATGCTCCAGTGTATAATGGGCCCTATCTATGATGCTCAAGTGTATGATGGGCCCCATTTATAATTCAAACATTAAAAAAAATGAAATACCTCTCCTCGCTGGGCACTGCTCTACTCTGGACTCCTCAGCATCGCCATCTTCCAGCTCTCTGCACTGTGACTGTTCAGGCAGGGGGCGCACAGACGTGACGTCATCGCGCTCTCTGACCTGAATGTCACTGTCAGGAAATGCGGAAGACGTCACAGTGGTGGAGCAGGGAGAGGTAAGTATTGCAAGTGCTGGGGCACTGAGCAAGCAGGGGGGCCCACTCGTGTACAGGGCCCCTCATAGTACGCCTGTGTCTCTGACGGCGAGTGGGCCGCCCCACCTGCTCAGGGCCCCGGCAGTTGCCCGGGTGCGCCAGGTGCTGACGCCGGCCCTGGGGGGGTACAGCTCAGTTAGGGAGGTGGAAAAACTGGCATATGTTGAGGTGTAGGCTGGACGTTCAGCAGCTGCAAATGGACGAATTGGAGAAGTCGGAGGAAGAGGAGGACAAAGCGAGCCATTTTGCTGGCAACCTATGTGTCATCAGGGGAAAGAGGTACAAAAATCCTTTGAAACCCAGATATGGTTCATTTTAATGAAGGTGAGATCACCAACATTTTGCGTCTACATCCGCGTCCTTCTTTCTGTCAGGATTGATCCAGCAGCCCTGAAGACTCTTTCTGATAGCACACTACCAGCAGGGCAAGCAAGCTCCTGTAAGGCATATTGTGCCAATTCAGGCCAGGTGTCCAGTTTACAGGCCCAGTAGTCAAAGGGGAATGAACTGTGAGGGAGAACATCGATAGGGAGAAGAGGTAATTTTGAACCATAGTTGACAACTGCTGTCTCCTGTCTGTTGCAATCGATTCAGTATTAACAGTTGTGTAAGCCATACTCGAGAAATCAGTCCACAACATGGTCTTGAAACCTCTGTCTCCAACAGCACTTCGGCTGTGTGCACCACGAACACCTCTTCCATGTTGCCCAGTATGGCTCGTGGTAGAACCTGCACCACTGCTGTGTGCTGGGAATGACTCTAACAAACGGTTTACCAGAGTTGCTTGTTTGTTCGCCAATATTAACGCTAGGTTCTCCTGTGGCATGATGTTCTGTAATTTGCCTTTATAGCGTGGATCGAGTAGTCAACCAGTAGTCGTCATCCTTCATAATTTTGGCAATGCAGGGGTCCCTTTTTAGGATCCGCAACACATAATCTCACATGTGGGCCAATGTTCCAGGTGTCAATGATGCACTGCAAGTGGTGGGTGGAGGAGCACTTTCTGCCAAATTCACATCCCTCCAGTCACGCACAAACCCTGTACCTGACCTTGGCAAGCCAACATTTTCTCTTGCCCCCTGAGAAGCATCCTACTCCCCAAAATAATCATCCCCCTCCTCCTCCTCCTCCTCCTCTTCCTCTTCCTCATCAACCTCGTCCAGGACAGTTCCCTGAGCAGACAATGCCTGACTGTCATCAAGGCTTCCCTCCTCCTCCTCCGCTGCAGACACCTGATCCTTAATGTGCGTCAAAGTTTGCATGAGCAGACGCATAAGTGGGATGCTCATGCTTATGATGGCGTCATCTGCGCTTACCAGCAGTGTGCATTTCTCAAAACACTGATGGACTTTACAGAGGTCTTTCAGCTTTGACCACTGCACACCCGACAACTCGATGTCTGCCCTCAAACTGCCTGCCCGTCTATCCTCTCACAAGTGCATTACAGCCTGCCTCTGTTCGCACAACCTCTCAACCATGTGCATGGTGGAGTTCCACCTTGTTGCAACGTCTATGATTAGCTGGTGCTTGGGGAGGGGGAGCGATTGCTGCAGCCTCTGCATACGACTGGAGTCTACGGGCGAGCGAAGGATGTACGAGCACAGTCTTCGCACCTTATGGAGCAGGGCTGGTAACTCCCGATAATTATTTATGAAGCACTGCACCACCAGGTTCAAGGTGTGAGCCAGGCAAGGTATGTGTCTGAGTTTTGCCAGGGCTATGGCCGCCACAAAATTACGTCCGTTATCACTTACTACCTTGCCTGGCTCAAGATGTAGCCTGCCCAGCCATGACTCAATTTCTCGCTGCAAGTAGTCGGCCAGTACCTCCGAGGTGTGTCTGTTGTCACCCAAAGACATCATCTTTAAAACAGCCTGCTGACGCTTACCACTAGCTGTTCGATAGTGGGACACCTCGTGTAAGGTTCTTTGTCTCTTTTGACATGTTTCTTGAAACTCAGTTTTTTCCCTCGGCCATTTTGCTTTCTGTCTTGCTGCAGCTATCTTGCCCTCAGTCAATATGGAGTTTCCAGCTTTCATGTTCCCGCCCTGATTCTCTCCCTCTTGCCTCTTAAGCAGCCTCAGCTGAGCAATCAGTGCTTCAGAATCAAGCCTGCAGTCAGCCTGTGACCTGACTGCTGGAAACCTTGGACTTTGTACTCCAGCCATTTCCTACTGAGGAACTTTGGAACACTTGTGGACTCTGGAAACCTGCTGTTTGGTAAATCCACGTTTGCAAGGAATTACGGTAACAGAGAAGAGATCCTGAACCTGTTGTGGAGAGTTATTGCTGAGCTTAAAGTTACTCTGGCCTGCTGTGTCTCCTGCCTCTGTACCTGCAAACTGTGTGACCCTTTTGCCTACTTGTATGAAGTAATACAAGTCCTTCCATATCAAACCTGTGTCTCATGTGTTTTCCTCGCACCCAAGCACAAGACGCTATATGAACTGTATACCATACATCACAAGATTCTGAAGCCAACTTTAGTATCTGCTGGGTCGGGGAAGGCCGTGTCTGCTGTGACTGTGGATATCAGATGTCCGTTTATACCTTCTGTGATGACAGTGGTTGTGACTTCTCACAACCATTCCAGGTGAGCGCATTCCCTTAATTTTACTCTGGAGTGTTACCACAGGTAAACACTATTGTGTTTTTTTTTTTTTTCCTCTTCTCCTTCCAGTACTTCTGCCTTAAAAGATCTGGAAGATGGAGGCTCGCATAAAGGAGCTTTGCGGAGTGACTGATACAATCCTTGCAGATATACAGACTTTAAAGACCCGTTTTGCAAGCCTACAGGACCTCACTAATCACAATTTGCAAGTGTTTGGACAAACTACCCAGGATTTACGAGCCAGGATTGAGGCTCTAGAGGAACGAGTCCAGGCTCCTGCCATAACCCCGAGTTCTGGGATCCCCAAGTTACCCCCTTTTCATTTTGGCGGTGAACATGAGAAATTCAGGGGATTTATTAACCAATGCAATCTATTTTTCTCTGCACATGCTTCACAATTTCCCACTGAACGATCTAAAGTGCTTACTATAATCATGTTGCTTACCAACAAGGCTTTGATGTGGGCAAACCCTCTGATTGAGACTGGGGATGAATGTTTGAATCATCTTGATGCTTTCATTTTAGCCATGGGGCAGGTGTTTGATGACCCCAATCGAGGTGCAACAGCTGAAGCAGCCATGTTAACTTTGCCCAAGGTAAGCGCTCAGTAGCCGAATATGCCTTGGATTTCAGGAGATGGGCCCTCGATACCACTTGGGACAGTTCCGCCAAAAAATCTATTTTTCGGAAAGGGTTGTCTCCACTGATTAAGGATGAACTTGCTCGTGCCGACCCTCCCACTGCGTTAGGTGACTTTATTAACTACTGCATCCGTATTGATGCTCGTCTGACTGAACGCAGACAAGAGAGATGGTTCGAAAGTAATCGCACTAACCTTTTCCTACCTTCCTCCCCAGCTAAGGAACCTTTGAGTAGGATCACAAGGGAACCAGAACCTGAACCCATGCAGGTGGACTATTTACAAAGACGGGTTAGTGATGCCCGCAAAGAATATCGTTTAAAGGAAAATCTATGTTTCTACTGTGGTAAGTCAGGGCACTTCATTATAAACTGCCCCAGCCGTTCTCGTAAGACTACTGCAGCAGTCATTCACTGTGAGTGTTGCGAGAGGAGATCTGTCAGGTCCGAGCCTCAGGCTCCAGAGAGATCTGCAGCAACAGATATTGATTTCTCTGACTTAAACTCCGTTACTTCTGAGGACGATGACTGTGTAAACGCTACAATTTTTCAAGTTTCCTCAGCGGTGTCCCAGCTGAGTTGTAAGAAAAACAATTCTCATTGCTTCCTTTCCATCAAACTCTGGGTGGGCTCAGTTTGGGTGTCTAGCTCTGCTATGATTGACTCAGGGGCAAGTGGAAATTTTATGGATATCTCCTTTGCTCTGAAACAGGGGATACGTTCAGTGAAGAAGGCTACTCCAGTACAGATGGAGACTGTGGATGGCTCCCTGCTGACCTCTGGACCAGTGGATCAGGAAACGGAGCCTTTGAGGGTCCTTATGGGTAAAGATCATCAAGAGAAACTGTCCTTTATGCTTATCTCTTCTCCCCACTTTCCCATTATTCTAGGGCTACCATGGCTGCAGGCTCAGAACCCTACGATTAACTGGGAGACCAAGGAATTACACTTTCCGGAGAAACGGATGAGTCCAGAAGTTTCAGCTTGCTCTGTTCCTAAAGGAACCATGTCAGCCCCTGAACTACCAGCTGTATACCAGGACTATGTGGATTTATGTGACAAGAAGAACGCTGACCAGCTTCCCCGTCCATATGATTGTCCTATTGAATTATTGCCTGGAGCAGAGATACCTTTTGGTAAGATCTATCCCCTGGCGGGGCCTGAGCTAAAGGCTTTGAAGAACTACATAGATGAAAATCTAGCCAAGGGCTTCATACGCCCCTCTTCATCTCCTGCAGGTGCACCCATCTTCTTTGTGAAGAAGAAAGATGGATCTCTGAGACCCTGCATAGACTATAGGGAACTCAATAAGGTTACTATTAGAAACCGTTATCCATTGCCTTTAATCCCTGAGTTATTGGAGAGAGTGCGTCATGCCAAAATTTTCTCTAAACTGGATCTCCGTGGGGCCTATAACTTGGTCCGTATTAGACCTGGGGATGAATGGAAGACTGCATTCAGGTCACGCTATGGACACTTTGAATATCTAGTCATGCCTTTTGGTCTGTGTACCGCCCCAGCCACTTTCCAACACTTGGTGAATGACATCTTCAGGGATCTCCTAGATACATTTGTGGTGATTTATCTGGATGATAGAAAAAATTAAAATAACTCCACAGAGGAACATCATGGACATGTGAGAATGGTCTTAGAACGCCTAAGACAGAATCATCTTTACATCAAACTTGAAAAGTGTGAATTCCATAGGACCGAGATTCAATTTCTGGGGTATGTACTGTCTATGCAAGGGATTAGTATGGATGGAAGCAAGACCCAAGCCATCAAGGATTGGCCAATTCCTAGGAATGTGAAGGAGGTGCCGCGCTTCATCGGGTTTGCCAACTTCTATAGACGTTTTATTAGGAATTTCTCTGAGGTAGTGTCACCTATCACCCAACTTACCCGGAAAGAGTCTAGGTTCTCCTGGACCCCGCAAGCCCAGGAAGCATTTTCCCGTCTAAAGGATAAATTTACCACCGCACCTATTATAGTACATCCCAACCTCGAACTTGCCTTCATAATAGAGGTGGATGCTTCAGACTGTGCCGTTGGAGCTATACTCTCTCAGAGAACAGGTGAGAAGAATGTCTTGCATCCCTGTGCTGTCTTTTCCCAGCGGTTGTCTTCGGCTGAGAGGAACTACGATGTGGGCAATAGAGAATTGTTGGCCATTATTGCCGCCTTCAAGGAATGGAGACACCTTCTTCAGGGAGCTGCACAGCAAATAGTCGTCCTGACAGACCATCGTAACCTTGAATTTATCAGGTCGGCTAAGTGCCTGACTCCTCGCCAGGCTCGCTGGAATCTTTTCCTAAACCAATTTAATTTTGTAATTTCTTATAGGCCAGGATCGCGCAATGGAAAGGCTGATGCACTCTCTAGGATTCATTCAGCAGAGACCCGTCCACTTACTCCTCCTAAGACTATTCTTCCTGACTCTAGATTCCTGGGAGTGAATCATAATCAAGACCTACTTAAGACATCAAGGAAGCATACCATGTGGATTCTTTGTTGGCACAACCCCCAAGGGACGTAAGTCTTGTCTTTAAGAATGGTGTGTGGATTCAGGGACAACGTCTGTATATAGCTGAAACAGTCAGATTGAGAGTATTGCAACTCATCCACGATTCCAAGATAGCTGGCCATAGAGGAATTCTAAAGACACAAGAATTTCTTTCTCGTTTCTTTTGGTGGCCCACTTACAGGAAAGACGTTTTAAACTATGTCACTTCATGTGAAGTCTGTGCAAGATGCAAAACACCTTGTTTCTCACCAACTGGTCTGTTGCAACCCCTTCCCGTCCCGCCCGTGGGGATCCATTTCTATGGAATTCATTGTGGAGTTACCAACCTCTCAAGGGAAGAACACCATTCTAGTGGTGGTCGATCATTTAACAAAGGCAGCTCATTTTATCCCCTGTGTCGGCTTACCCACTGCAAAACAGACATCAGATTTGATGATTAAGAATGTGTTTCGCTTGCATGGAGTACCGGATGAGGTCATTTCGGATCGAGGGGTGCAATTCACTTCAAGGTTTTGGCAAAATTTCTGTGCCGCATTGGACATTAAAGTAAACCTTTCTTCTGCTTTTCATCCCCAGACTAATGGACAGACAGAACGAACCAATCAGACCCTGGAGCAGTATCTCCGCTGCTTTATCTGCCACCTACAGGATGATTGGGTGGATCTACTCCCACTGGCTGAGTTCTCTTACAACAACTCTCAGAGCGCCTCCACTAAGCAGTCTCCTTTTTACTCCAATTTAGGTTATCATCCTAACATTCTTCCTCGATTTCCCATAGAAACGCCCTTGCCGGCAGTGGCTGAAAGAATCAAGTCTTTACAAAAGAATATGGATCTTCTAAAGGAAAATCTGGAATTGGCTCAGGAAAGGTACAAGAAAGCAGCAGATAAATTTCGTAAACCTGCACCAGCTTTCAAGGTAGGAGACTTGGTCTGGCTGTCAACCAGAAATCTTAAGTTAAAGATTCCATCGTCTAAATTGGGACATAAGTACATTGGACCCTATAAAATCAGTAAAATTATAAGTGCCGTTGCTTGTCGTCTTCAACTGCCCAGAACTATGAGAATCCACCCTGTCTTTCATGTATCTCTACTAAAGGCTGCAACACCCAATACGTTTCCTGGACGTTTTTCTCCTTGCCCTGACCCAGTGCTGGTCGATGGTCAGGAAGAATTTGTGGTGGAAAGGATTCTAGATTCCAGGTTGTACAGAAATCAGTTACAATATTTGATTAAATGGCAGGGCTACCCAGTGGAGGACAACTCATGGGAACCAGCCAATAACATTAATGCTCCTCGCTTGCTCCGCCAGTTTCATCAGAGGTACCCAGACAAGCCTGGTCTGAGGTCATCCGGAGGTTGTCCCTAAGGGGGGAGTAATGTAAGGTTCTTTGTCTCTTTTGACATGTTTCTTGAAACTCAGTTTTTTCCCTCGGCCATTTTGCTTTCTGTCTTGCTGCAGCTATCTTGCCCTCAGTCAATATGGAGTTTCCAGCTTTCATGTTCCCGCCCTGATTCTCTTCCTCTTGCCTCTTAAGCAGCCTCAGCTGAGCAATCAGTGCTTCAGAATCAAGCCTGCAGTCAGCCTGTGACCTGACTCCTGGAAACCTTGGACTTTGTACTCCAGCCATTTCCTACTGAGGAACTTTGGAACACTTGTGGACTCTGGAAACCTGCTGTTTGGTAAATCCACGTTTGCAAGGGAATTACGGTAACAGAGAAGAGATCCTGAACCTGTTGTGGAGAGTTATTGCTGAGCTTAAAGTTACTCTGGCCTGCTGTGTCTCCTGCCTCTGTACCTGCAAACTGTGTGACCCTTTTGCCTACTTGTATGAAGTAATACAAGTCCTTCCATATCAAACCTGTGTCTCATGTGTTTTCCTCGCACCCAAGCACAAGACACTATATGAACTGTATACCATACATCACACCTCGTGTGCAACACTGGCAGCTGTGGATGGAGTGTTCGTGTGACTACGCTCTGTCGATGAGCTTTTGCTTCTGGAGGAAGAGGAGTGCATGGACAATGCGGTCTTTCACATGCAGGTGGAGGGCAGGGATGGCTTTTCTGGAAAAGAAGTGCCGACTGGGTAGGTCATAGCGTGGGACAGCGTAGGCCATGAGCTCTCGGAACGCTGCGCTTTCAGCCAAACAGAAGGGCATCATCTCTAATGAGATCAGTTTCGCAATGTAGGCGTTCAAAGTCAGTGTACGCGGAGGAGAGGATGAGTACTTTCTTGTCCTACTCAGAGTGTCTGCTAGGGTGAGCTGGACTTGAGAGCTGCATATGGGGAACTAGCGGTGGACATGGCGGACTGAGAGGGGGTTGGTGATGGTGATGGTAGTGGTGGTGGTGATGGCCTAGATTCAGTCTTTTGTTGGAAAAATATTGGGATTCCCTGACTGCTTTGGCCTTGCGACGACACCTCAACATTTCTTGCTGGTGGTGTGCTAACCGGTGGGCTTATAGTGGGGGAAGCGATGTAGCGTTGTTGGCTACCTTCAGTCGGAGCAGGTGCACGTGTGCTACCTGAGGTTTTGTAGTCCGTCCACGCTTGCAAGTGCATGGTGTCTAAGCATGCAACTGGTATTCAAATTTCGGAGATTTTTCCCTCGGCTAAAGGTCCTTCCGCACTTCTTACAGATAACCTTTGCCTCATCAATAGGATTTTGGTAAAAAAAGTGCCACACTGCACTCTTCCTACTATGGGATAAATTTTCAGGGCTTGCACGCTGTGCTAATTTGACCGTATGGCCAAGCTATCCTGCAACTCTCTTAGTTTTTTTAACACGTTTTTGGACTGGTACGGGTCTGCCAGATAACCGCAGCTGCGATGTCGATGCCTGCTGCGGATCCTCCTCCTCTTCTGAGCTATTGTCAGCGGCACCCTCTTCCCCCAATGGATGCCAATCCGGGTCAACAACTAGGTCATCCATCACCTCCTCTTCAATTTCATCTGCACCTTCCTCTGTGTCACCATGTAAGGTGGTATAGTATGCGGGAAGGGGCACCTGAGTTTCATCAGGGTCAGAATCTGGCTCAGTAGACTGCGAGGGCAATGCAGTGCTCTGGGTGAATGTACCAGCAGAATCATATAGCAGTGGCTGTGCATCAGTGCACTCCATTTTCATATTTATCTTGGACTGGGGAATTCAGGATTTGACTTGAGAACCCAGGCATGGTATGTGAAAAGAGTTCCAGGGAGTAATCTGAAGTGTGGCCTGCCGCATCCTTCACTTTTGGTGGGGGTGAAGGACACAAGGAAAGGTGTTGTTCCTGACCAGGAGCCTGCACTGACGACTCAGTGCTTGCATTTTTTGAAACTTCAGAAGAGGAGGAAATAGAGCTGGAGGCTGTTTCGGCAATGTAAGCCAAAACCTGTTCCTGATGCTCCGGCTTTAAAAGCGGTTTACCTACTTCCAGAAAAGGAGCCTTCCAGGCCTTCTGGAGCCAGACGATGACGCAGGCTCAACACCTCCTGCTTTAGGTGCTATTGTGCTTTTGGAACTACCAGCAGATGCACCACCACCATCAGTACCATCTGGCCCCCGCCGCCCATGTCTGCAGCCTCTTCCACCATACTTCCTCATGTTTGGGAAAATGTACCAAAAATACCAGCAGATATATGGTACTGTATCAGAAGTGGACAGATGTAAAACGTGTGTGGGGAAAATTTAAATTACTCCGTATATATTTCCGGAGTCACACACAGACGCTCACTCAGTATGGATTTGACCGTAATGCAAAGAGCAGATATACGGTACTGTATGAGAAGCGGACAGCTGTATATGGTGTAGGGGAAAATTTCAATCTCCGTATATATTTCCGGAGTCAGACACAGGCGCTCACTCAATATGGATTTGACCGTAAAACAAAAATCAGAAAAACGGTACTGTATCAGAAGCGTACAGCTGTATACGGTGTAGGGGAAAATTGAAATCTCTTATATATTTCCTGGAGTCACACACAGACGCTCACTCAGTATGGATTTGACCATAATACAAAGAGCAGATATACGGTACTGTATCAGAAGCGGACAGCTGAATATGGTGTAGGGGAAAATTTCAATCTAAGTATATATTTCCGGAGTCACACAGATAGTCAGCATGTATTTGTCCGTGATACCAGCCGGTACACGGTAGTGTGTGAGGAGCGTACAGTATGGTGTGGCAAAAAATGAACGCTCGGTAACTGTGCAGAAAAAAAGAATAAATGTATTAATGCTATGTAAAAAGCAGTCTTCACAGCAGTGTACACACAGCAATACAGCTATCAGGCAGCGTAATAACCAGCGCTGCTGCACACAAGAAAATCCTCCCCTGTCACTGCACACCAACAGTACAGCATAATTGCTATCAGCACAAGCACATAAGAACTTCTCTTTCCAGCCCTAACTCTCTCCCTACTCATAAACAGCGTCAGCAACCTCTCCCTACTGTTAAGATCGGCTGAAGTAAAATGGAGGTCGGCGGTCAGGGCTTTTATAGACACTATGACGCCCCCCAAAGCAAGCCAATCACTGCAATGCCCTTCTCTAAGATGGTGGTGGACGCTGCACATGTCATCTCGTTGCCCACAGTGTACGTCCTTGCTCACTGGCTGAAAAAAGGCGCCTGAAAGCATTCTGGGAAAACCGACTTTGGCTCTCGTTTTGCCGACCGCATGGCCGACTGCACGCTATGGTCGTGTTTCAGCCAACGAAACCCGACTTTGGCAAAAGTCGGCGACTTATGAATCTGACCGACCTGTTTCGCTCAACTCTACTTGTGGTGCCTCTGCTGCATTAATCTAAGGTGCATGTTGCTGATCATGCTCTGCTACAGTCTGCTGCTGCTGCTGCAGTATTTGTCCCTCCTGGAAACAGAAACATGCAGATTGTAACAATGGCTGCGTCTGCTGCTTCTGAAGTTCATCCTGTACAGTCTGTGACCCAAACTCAGCATCACAAGCCATGGACTCTACAGCAAAATCCGGCTTGTGAGATGTGAACCGTTCCTGGTTTCTGTAGGTCTCTGCCAGTGGCCCCATCCTCCCCAAGATACAGTCTATGTCCTTGACCACATTGGCCAGCTCCACACCCAGTGAGTAAAGTCTCTGGCCACATACAGCTTTACTGTCAGGATGAGCAGCCTTAAGTTTATAGATCACATCAGTCTAAATTTGCAGCCTTTGTTTGTGCTGCTGTAAGTCACCCATCTTCTTCACCAGTGCAGGTATCTCCTCTGCCAGCAGCAGCTCTGGTGCACGCACCATCTCCCTCTCAGGTTTTGCCTTGGATATTGGTTCTGGGTTTTTGAATGCAGGAGTCTCCTTTGGTTTTACCACAGTTGACTTTATGCTTTCACCACTGGCTCCAGGCTCCACATCACTTTTACTGCTGCCACCCACCTGCGACCTTGTGCGTCCTGAGCACGCCATACCAGTCACTATATCTCGCTGCTGCAGGTTTTTGCTGCCATGTCTGCCTCTCCAGAGATGTCCAGCTCAGCCTGTGTGGAGGAATGAGCTGCACACCTGAGGCTGGTAATGGCGTTTGCTTTACCTTCTGTGCACCAGGCTGGCTCTGTTTACTGACAGAAAATTCCTTTGGGGAATTACCAGACCTTGGGCTTTGCTGCATTTCTTTACTTACGGACACTTTTACCTCAGGTTTCCTTGTTGTAAATTGGAGCTGGTGTATCTTCCATAACTTTGGAAGCAGTGGAGCTTTGGCTTGCTAGTTTACTTTACATTTCTTAATGGTGACTGTGGGATGTGTATTCCCATTAGAAGAAGCCTGTGAGCTTTCTCCCAGTGTAGGCCGAGAAGCCTGGGCCTTGCTTGGGGAGCTTCCCCGCCCTGGGTAGCCCCTCCCTTGGCTTGCTCCAGACATGAAGAGAACTGCTGAGACATGTCCTCACAGCTAGGAGGCAGTATTATAGTAGTTATATTGTTGTATAATGGAGAAATATTATAGTAGTTATACTCTTCTACAAAGGGAGCAGAATTATAGTAGTTATATTGTTGTACATAGGAGGTAGTATTATAGTAGTGATATTCTTGTACATAGAAGCAGCATTATAGTAGTTATATTGCACATACGAGAAGTATTATAGTAGTTATATTCTTGTACATAGAGGCAGTATTATAGTTGCTATATTCTTCTACATAGGGAGCAGAATTATAGTAGTTATATTCTACATAGGGAGCAGAATTAAAGTAGTTATGTTCTTGTACATAGAAGCAGTATTATAGTAGTTATATTCTTGTACATAAGAGCAGTATTATAGTAGTTATATTCTTCTACATAGGGAGCAGAGTTATAGCAGTTATAATCTTCTACAGAGCAGTAATATAGTAATTATATTCTTGTACATAGGGGCAGTATAAAGGTAGATATATTCTTGTACATAGGAGCAGTATTATAGTAGTTATATTCTTGTACATAGCGGCAATTTTATAGTAGTTATATTCTTGTACATAGGAGACAGTATTATAGCAGCTACATTCTTGCACATAAGAACAATATAAAAGTAGTTATATTTTTCTATACAGGTGGCAGTGTTATAGTAGTTATATTCTTGTACATAGCGGCAGTTTTATAGTAGTTATATTCTTGTAAATATGAGCATTAATATAATTGTTATATTCTTGTACATAGGAGCAGTATTATAGTAGTTATATTCTTAAGCATTGGAACAGTATTATAGTGTTTATATTCTTGTACACAGCAACAGTAATATAGTAGTTATATTCTTGTACATAGGGGTCAGTATTATAGTAATAATATTTTTATATGTAGTAGCAGTATAATAGTAATTATATTCTTGTACATAGGGGAGGTATTATAGTAGTTATATTCTTGTACATAGGAGCAGTATTCCGGTAGTTATATTCTTATACATAGGAGCAGCATTCTAGTAGTTATATTCTTGTACATAGGAGCAGTATTATAGTAGTTAGATTCTTGTACATATAAGCAGTATTATAGTAGTTATATTTTTGTACAGAGGGGCTGTAGTGTCAGAATTATTATATATAGACTGATAACATAAATATATCCCTGTATAAAAGATTTGGACTAGGCATTTTATGGAGTATCTATAATGTGTGTTGAATTAATCTAGATACATATGAAATGCGCCTTTCTGTCTCCATGTCCAATATTGTTAAAATCAACTCCATAGTCATCTCTAGCATTTTTTTCAGTGGGATCAAATACAATAGAATAGGTATGGAGAACACAGGCATGATAAATACATTCAAAACTTTTATGGAGAGGGAACACATGTGCTTATTTGCACATAAGATCAATCGAACATTTGGCTCTGCAGCTGTGACTGCCGCACTGGAACCACATTGATAATGACGGTCATGTCAGCATTAATCAGCAATCCTGCAGAAAACTTCCAGAGCACATATGGTTTCCCATTATGGAGATTCTCCTCCATCTATCACCGTTAAACTTTCATTATCTCTTTTGCGGCTTCTGCATGTAAGCATTTTTTTTTATGATTGCACTAAACATTTCCAGAACATTTCATCTGATCTACTGTAACCTAATATTGTACTTTTATCTCCTTCTTCTATCTATCTATCTATCTATCTATCATCTATCTATCTATCTATCTATCTATCTTAAGGTAGGACCATTGGGTGTACACGGTGGGTTCAGGACACAAATGTTTATTAACTGGATTGCGTAATTCAGGTGGGTATCATCAATTTTAACTTATGTCCTTATTTACGTAAATCGGGAAAGTTGTGGGTATTTAGTATTACTCTCAAAGGGAACCTCCAGAAAAAGCAAACAACGCACCCACTCTGTTTCCCAAATTATAGTCACTTGGTCTGCTCTGTGAGGCCTCGTTCACATGTCCATGTTTAAACATGTACGTGAAAAATTGGTACCATCTGCTCAGTGTTTTCGATCAGTGTCTGATCAATCTATGGTCCGTGTGTCCATTTTTACCATCAGTTACACTGCGCAAACAATTTCAGGGAAGTTCAAAATTTTATTGTATCTTATAGATTTTGATATGCTGAACACGAATATGTGATCCAAAAGATTGTATCACATAAGGTTTTTAAGAAACAACAGTTTATAGTCTACATTATGACGTCCGAGACACCACATACATGTGCATCGATGTCAGTTGCAAAAGCAATTGTTCAAAAGTGTTTTACAGACGACTTTCATTTATAATCCGTGTCAGATGCTTCTCGAATAAGATTCCAGCAATAGTCAGCCAGTAGTGTTGAGCGATACTGCTCGATATCTAAAAATATCGGATCGGAATGGTATCGCCGATATCACTAAATATCGCCGATATCCGATTCCGATACCGGAAGTCCCATGTAAGTCTATGGGAACAAAATATCGCAACTAAAAAAAACCTTTATTTCCTTGTAAACACTAAATATACACACATAGAATACATAATATATATATATATATACATGTCATTGTGACATATATATATACATATATGTATAGTTTATACACTTCTACATAGTAAAATATCCTCTGATTCAATTGCCGGGTAAAGCCGGCTTCAGTGAAAAGACAGAAGCACCCGACATGAAATGACACTTGGTGTACATAGGGTTAACCATGTCTTTTCATGTCGTTTGCAATCTGATTTGCACAAACAATTACATCAGTCTATGTGTGCAAAATTTCACACCTGTAGGGGTTAATTAAAGGTGTAAATTCGTTGTAAAAAAAACAGACTTTTTTGCTACGAATTTACACCTTTAATTAACCCCTACAGGTGTGAAATTTTGCACACATAGACTGATGTAATTGTTTGTGCAAATCAGATAGCAAAGGACATGAAAAGACATGGTTAACCCTATGTACACCAAGTGTCATTTCATGTCGGGTTCTGCATTTTCACAAAAGCCGTCAATTGAATTAGCGGCTATTATACTATGTAGAAGTGTATGAACTATAAATATAAATATATATATATATGTGTCACAAATTCAATGACATATATATATATATATATATATATGAGGTGTAAAATTGTTTAAAAAAAATGCGTGGGCTCCCGCCCTATTTTCGCAACCAGACAGACAAAGCCAGCGAATGGGGGCAGATAATAATAGCCCAGAGAGGGACCATTATTTTTGGCCCCCCCTGGCTACTAACATCTGCCCCCAGACACCCCAGAAAAGACAAATCTATAATTAGATTCGCCCTTTCTGGCACTTTGCCCGTCTATTCCCATTGCCCTGTAGCGGTGGCGAATGGGTTAATATGGGGTTAAAGCCACATTGCAATTGAAAGGTGACCTTAAGCCAGGTTAATAATTGAGAGCTGTCAATTAGACAACTATCAATTATTAATCCTATTGCATGAAATAAAAATAAAACACACACACTTTAATTAAAAATCATTTTAATGAAATAAAGACACATGTTTTTGACCATCTTTTATTTGACTGCAAAAACCATTTCCTGTAACAAAAATAAAATAAAAAAGCAAAATTATTCTTACCTATCCCATGCACAGTCAGGTCCCACGGTGTAATCCTTCAGAAAGGGTTAATGTTTACTGCAGGGACCGCAGCTAATGCTGCAGCCTCACAGTAAACCCCCAAATGAATGAGTTCCTCTCCTGCCTGACAGGAGAGGAAGTGGAAAGCTTAATTGATTGCTTTCCACTTTCACTTCAGGTCAGCCAGGGACACAATCAGTGACATCAGAGGGAACTGATTAACAAAAATAGGGGATCCCCTCGAAAAAAATTGGCGTGGGGTCCCCCCTATTTTTGTTAACCAGCCAGATGAAGCAGACCGCTGAGGCCTGGATTTTCAGGCTGGTAAGGAGCCAAGATCCATGGACCTTGCCAGCCTGATAATACCAGGCCACAGCAGTCTGCATATCTTGGCTGATTAACAAAAATAGGGGATCCCCTCGAAAAAAATTGGCGTGGGGTCCCCCCTATTTTTGTTAACCAGCCAGATGAAGCAGACCGCTGAGGCCTGGTTTTTCAGGCTGGTAAGGATCCAATATCCATGGACCTTGCAAGCCTGATAATACCAGGCCACAGCAGTCTGCTTAGCTTGGCTGGTTAATAAAAATAGGGGATCCCCTCGAAAAAAATACGGCGTAGGGGTCCCCCTATTTTTGTTAACCAGCCAAGTAAAATGCAGACTGCTGCGGCCTGGTATTAAAAGACTGTCAAGGCCCATGGATTTTGGCCCTCAACAGCCTGATAATACCAGGCTACAGCAGCCCCACATTTGGCGCATCAAAAGATGTGCCAATTGTGGCACTTTACCCGGCTCTTCCCACTGCCCTGTAGCGGTGGCAAGTGGGGTAATAAGGGGTTAATGTCACCGTTGATTGCACGGTGACAATAAGCCCGGTTAATAATGGAGAGGTGTCAATAAGACACCGATCCATTATTAATCCCAAAGTTATTAAATGTATAAAAAAAAAGACAAAGCAAGAAAAAAGTCTTTTAATGAAATAAAAGAGACAACACAGTTTTCATTAATTTTATTATACACTCATTCCTGCGACGCCATCGATCTCCTGTAAAAAAAGAAAAAAACAAACCAACAGTATACCACCTGTCCGACGCAGTCCATAGTAACGACAGTCCCACGACGATCCAGCTCTGCTACATCGCAATGACAGGCAGGGCCTGTCATCGCGACGCAGCACAGCTGATTACCTGCTTCCCCGGCAGTGACGTCATCGGACTGACTGCTTTACGGCCGGGATTACCCAGCAGTCACTGCAGTTATCGCGAGAAACTGCATGTGACCGCCGGGGAAAGATGATGGCGGCCATGAAGCAGTCCAGCCCGTGACCGCCGGAGATCTTCTGCCAGGTAAGTGCCGCTGACTCCTGACAGACCCGACCGACGGACACTGACAGTGACAGTGACAATCCCGATTCCGGTATCCGATATGACGAAAATATCGGTACTCGGAATCGAAAGCCCGATACAGCTAATATCGGCCGATACCCGATATTTGCAGTATCGTATCGCTCAACACTATCAGCCAGCATTGACGTACTCCACTTTCACTGGTACCTTTTCTCCATCAGCGCAATGTCTTGGTGAAATCTTTCACCGTGTTCATCACTAACGGCACCAATATTGGCTGAAAAAAGTCCAAATGAGAATGTAGAAAATACATTTTATTGACATATTGCATTTCATCAAATGATATGCTGTGAGCATGTTGTCCACGATTTGTTCAAAGTTTAGTGCCCTGCTGTTGCCAAGGAAGTTGAAGGTCACATCTTTAAAGGCTCTCCATGCCACTTGTTCAGCACCTTGCAAAAGACCATCAAAGGTACTGTCTGTAATGTATGTAGTACAGTTCATATAGCGTCCTGTGCTTGGGTGCGATGAAAACACATGAGACACAGGTTTGATATAGAAAGTCTTGTATTACTTCATACAAGTTGGCAAAAATAGTCACACAGTTTGCAGACACAGAAGCAGGAGACACAGCAGGCCAGAGTAATCTAAGCTCAGCAATCACTCTCCACAACAGGTTCAGGATCTTCTTCTCTGTTACCGTAAGTCCATGCAAACGTGGGTCTTTCAAAGAGCAGAGTTCAGAGTCCACAAGTACTTCAGAGTTCCTCAGTAGGAATAGCTGGAGTACAAGGTCCAAGGCTTTAGGAGTCAGGTCACAGGTTCACTGCAGGCTAGATTCTGAAGCACTGATTGCTCAGCTGTGGCTGCTTAAGAAGCAAAAGGAGAGAATCAGGGCGGGAACATGCAAGCTGGAAACTCCATTTTGACTGAGGGCAAGATAGCTGCAGCAAGACAGAAAGCAAAATGGCTGACGAACAAACTGAGTTTCAGGAACATGTACACAGAACCTTACACTGTCATTCATTATATCTCTGATCTGTGGGCCAATAAAAATACCTTCTTTAATCTTTGCATAACTTATTCTTGGAAATTTCTGTCGCAAGTAAGAAAAGGCTTCTGATTCTTTGCCCATTGCTTTCACAAAATTCTTCATAAGCCCAAATTTAATATGCGAAGGAGGGATAAATATCTTTGCTGGATCAATGAGAGGATTATGTTTAACATTCTTCTGTCCAGCAACCAGGTTTTCGCAAAGTGGCCAGTCCTTTCTGAAATAGTGCATTTCTCGTGCACGACTGTCCCACTCACAAATAAAACAACAATACTTGGTATATCCAAGCTGCAGTCCAAGAAGAAGTGCAACAACTTTTAGATCATCACATATGTTCCAGTTATGATTTCTATATATTTAATGTGGGTCAACAGTAACTCCATATTCTCATACGTTTCTTTCATGTGTACAGCATGTCTAATAGGTATAGAAGGATAGATATTTCTGTTGTGTAGTAAAACGGACTTCAGACTTAAAACTGAGTCAATGAACAGTCGCCATTCTTTCAGGTCATGTTCGCATCCAAGAGCACCAAACAACCCCAAGATGTTGTTGCAAAAGGTTAAACTGTCGACATGGTTGAAAAATTGATTAAGGTCTTCTTGATGACTGCTTAAAACAGAAACTCTTGTTCATGGTAATAAGAGATTCCGTTCTTGTAGCCTTGATCCCAATAATTCTGCCTGCGTCTTTGACAATTTCAAATCTCTGACCAAGTCACTCAGATCAGCTTTACTGAACAGATGTGGGTTAGATGTAGAAGGCTCAAAGTCTGGGTCTGCAGCAGTTTCATTTTCCACTGACATTGTTAGTTCATCTTCGTCGTCCTCCATTATCCATACTTTGGGCGGCTTTGGAACACGAAGACTTTCATCGTGTGGCACTGGTCTTATGGCTGAAGGAAGATTAGGATATTCTATTGATTTCTTGTTCTTTGCTGAATATCCTGTTTGTAAGGCAGAAGTAGCAATCTGTTACATGATCTCTCTGCTCTCTCCATATCATTGGGCCAGTGAACGGTATTGAAGGTCGTGATCCATTCAGCCATGCGCTAAGGCTTCTAGAACAAGATGCACAGCATATATGAGGTGCCCACTGCTTGTCCTGATCTCCAATTGAACATTCAAAGTATAGTTCATATGCTTTCCTAACAAGTGGAATCATTTCCTTTTTTGTGCTTTCATTGTATATTCTCCATATATGTAGCAGAAATTATCACTGCTGTTGAGACACCGACGCAACATTTCGAAATAAATCTTCAGATTTTACAATGAAAAGTATTCAGGCAAATCGCATATATGATAGTAAGATAGATGGAGGCCCGATGCTATTGCTTTGGGAGGGCGGTAATGTCGCGATGGGGGCAGGCGTTGAGAATCTCTCCCACCATATGCTCACCCACGTATCCACTCTCTCTTTCCCCATGTGCTGACTTCTCCCGTTAGTGCTCTCTTGAGATCGCAGAGGATACATTTTGTGATGTAAAATATTGTTTAAAAACAGTCCGTGAAATATTGTACCTCACAAAATGAATCCTCGGTTATCCCCTGCTGTAATGTCAGTATTGTCTTTTGATGCCTCCCCTGCCCAGGAGATGTGATATCCTCTGTCAGCCGAATGATTTCACTGCACCTGTGCGGAATTCGCATAATAAGTGCTTGCATATGTGTAGATCAGCGATTTATGTTATTTCAGTGGAAAATTCACAATATACTGTTTCAGAAAAAGGTCATATATGAGTTTTTAGAATTATGACAGAATATTATACTATTTCGTATCATTTCTCAAAAACCTTACGTGATAGGAAAAATCTGAAGTAATTTCTGAAATCAGCATGAAAAAAATCGATCAGGAACACTCAAAATTGTCCGAGGGACAAAACCTTGGTAACACAGTGTATCAGTGTTTTCATGGATGGATAAATACAGTAAATCAATCAATCACTATGCTTTGCCTATACTTTGCAATATAAAACACAGACAGCACATGGATGCCATCCGTGTGCTGTACGTGTTTTTAATGTGACAATAGACTTGTACTTGCCCTTTTTATCAGATCCATGGGGTTATTCACACAGGCGACTCCTTCATCGTAGTTGCATGTTCAGGCATGGCCTCCATCAGGGCAATACTGCCCTTACTGCTGTATGGGGCCAGGAGAACAGAAGTAAAGAGCAGGGGCCCAGACCTGGTCCGAGCCCCCCACTTTTGCTTCTGCTCACCGGGCCCCAGGGTATTGTGCGCTGGCAGGCCGGCGGCATACATCTCAGCACAGGGAGACTTGGAGCTCTCATGGCCATGTAGCTCTAAGGGAGTCACTCTGCCATATCTGTAATGCATACATGCACCTATGTAAGAATGCCTGGGTGCCAGTCCAGAGGTGGCGGGGTCATGTGAGAGGTAAGAATAGAAAACTTTAAATGGTCTTACGGGACAGCAAGTGATGAATTGGGAGGGGGAGAGCAAATGATGAAATGGGGGTGGGGAGGAGAGCAAATGATGAATTGGGAGTGAAGGTGGGAGAACAAATGATGGATTGGGAGTGGAGGTGGGCGAGAGCAAATTACGAATTTGGAGTGGGGGAGAACAAATGACGAATTGTCACTGTGGGGTGGGGAGACCAAATGATGAATTGGGATTGGGGGTGGGAGAGAAATGCTGGATTGGGAGTGCATGTGGGCGAATGCAAATGATGAATTGGGGGTGGGAGGAGCAAATGATGAATTGGGAGTGGGGGTGGGGAGAGCAAATGAAGAATTGGGAGTGTGGGGTGGGAGGAGCAAATGATAAATTGGGAGTGGAGGTGAAAATGATGAATTGGGACTGGGGGTGGGAAACCAAATGTTGGGAGGGGAGTGGGGGAGAGCAAATGATGAATTGGGAAGTGGGATAGCAAATGATGAAATGGGAGTGGGGGAAGGAGCAAATGACGAATTCGGAGAGGGAGTGGGGAGAGCAAATGATGGATTGGAAGTGGAGGTGGGTGAGAGAATATGATGAATTGGGAGTGGAGGGGAGAGCAAATTACTAATTTGGAGTGGGGGGAGAGCAAATCATGAATTGGAAGTGGGGGTGCGGAGAGCTAATGGTGAATTGAGAGCGGGAAGAGCAAATGATGAATTAGGAGTAGGGTGGGTAGAGAAAATGATGATTCGGGAGTGGGGGAAAGAAAATGATGAATTGGGTATATAAGGTGGGGGGAGCAAATGATGAATTGGGAGTGGGGGTGGGAGAGAGCAAATGACGAATTTGCAGTGGGGCGAGAGCAAATGACGAATCATGAGTGGGGAAGAACAAATGACGAATTGTGAGTGGGGGTGGGGAGAGCAAATGGTGAATTGGGAGAGGGGGTAGAGCAAATGACGCATTTAGAGCAAATGATGAATTTGAGTGGGGTGGAGAGAGAAAATGAATTAGGAGTGGGGGTGGGGAGACCAAATGATGAATTAGGAGTGGGAAAAGGTAGAGCAAATGATGAATTGGGAATGGGAGTGGGAAAGAGCAAATGATGAATTGGAAGTATGGGGTGGGGGAAGCAAATTATGAATTGGGAGTGGGGGGTGCAAATTATGAATTTAGAGTTTGGATGGGTGAGCAAATGATGAATTGGGAATGGGGAGCAAATGATGAATTGGAAGTGGGGGTGGGGAGAGGAAATGATGAATTGGGAGTGGGAGTGGGAAGAGCAAATGATGAATAGGGAGTGGGGGTGGGAGAGAGCAAATGACGAATTTGCAGTGGGGCGAGAGCAAATGACGAATCATGAGTGGGGAAGAACAAATGACGAATTGTGAGTGGGGGTGGGGAGAGCAAATGGTGAATTGGGAGAGGGGGTAGAGCAAATGACGCATTTAGAGCAAATGATGAATTTGAGTGGGGTGGAGAGAGAAAATGAATTAGGAGTGGGGGTGGGGAGACCAAATGATGAATTAGGAGTGGGAAAAGGTAGAGCAAATGATGAATTGGGAATGGGAGTGGGAAAGAGCAAATGATGAATTGGAAGTATGGGGTGGGGAAGCAAATTATGAATTGGGAGTGGGGGGTGCAAATTATGAATTTAGAGTTTGGATGGGTGAGCAAATGATGAATTGGGAATGGGGGAGCAAATGATGAATTGGAAGTGGGGGTGGGGAGAGCAAATGATGAATTGGGAGTGGGAGTGGGAAGAGCAAATGATGAATAGGGAGTGGGGGTGGGGAGCGCAAATGATGAATTGGGAGTGGGGGAGGAGAGCAAATGATGAATTGGGAGTGGAGGGAAGAGAAAATTACGAATTTGGAGTAGGGGATAGCAAATGACGAATCATGAGTGGAGGGAGAGCAAATGATTGATTGGGAGTGGGGGATGGGGAGAGCAACTGAAGAATTGGGAGTGGGGGAAAGCAAATGATGGAGTGGGGGATGGTGCGAGCAAATGAAGAATTGGGAGTGTGGGAGAGAAAATGATGAATTGGGAATGTGGGGAGGGGAGAGCAAATGAAGAATTTGGAGTGGAAGGGAGAGCAAATGATGAATTGGGAGTGGGTGTGGGGAGAGGAAATGATGAATTGGGAGTGGGGTGGGGAGAGAAAATGACAAATTGTGAGTGGGAGGAGAGCAAATGATGAATTGTGAGTGGGGGAGAGCAAATTACGAATAGTGAGTGGGGAGAGCAAATGATGAATTGGGAGAGGGGGTGGGGAGAGCAAATGATGAATTGGGAGAGGGAGTGGGGAGAGCAAATGATGAATTGGGAGTGGGGGAGGACAGCAAATGGATTTGGAGTAGAGGTGGGCAAGAGCAAATGATGAATTGGGAGTGGAGGGGAGAGCAAATTATGAATTTGGAGTAGAGGGAGAGCAAATAATAAATTGAGAGTGGGGGTTAGGGAGAGCAAATGATGAATTTGGAGTGGGGGTAGGGAGAGCAAATGATGAATTGGGAGTGGGGGAAGAGAAAATGACAAATTGGTAGTGTGGGGTGGGTGTTGTGAATGGGTTTGAGATGAGTTCTGAGCAGAGGCTCCCTCTGGTGGTTACAAGCGGTGCTAGTGAAGATTGTGAGGACTGGGAATCAGGTGTTACTGACTGGTCTTATATAAGGGAGTCATTTTCCCATCAGGGTTGCCGGTGATCAATTGTTCTGGTCTGAATCCTTCATTCCAGTTTCCCTTGTAGCCTGCTGTGTCGTGTCTGCATCTCCTGCTAACAGATAAGACTTTGTCTTCTTTTGTGTTTTTGCTATATTTTTGCATTTTGTACTGCACTTCTTTGGGGGCCTTCAGGGTCCCCTCTGGGGCTTCTGCCCTCTCAGTTTAGTTCAGCCACTGAGTTTTTGTTCTTTTGCTTTTTCCAGTTTTTTCAGTGGCTGCTGTTTTGATTTTGTTACACCAGAGAACTAATTTAGGTGGTAGAGGTCGTGTGATCTCAGGTGATTTTGAAATTAGTAGAGTTGGTGCTTTTCAGGGTTTTCTGGGATTGCAGTAAGTACCCTTCCTATCCTTTTCTATTTAGATAGTTTGGGCCCCAGCGTTTGCTCATACTATTTTCTTTCTGTGTCAGTATTTCCTCTTGTCTAACCGCCATTACATGTTTGGGGCTTTCTATTATCTTTGGGGTTCTGCTCCGGGCAGATAGCTTTCCTGTTTCTGTCTTTAGGTGTAGTTAGTTTCTCAGGCTGTGACGAGGCGTCTAGGACCAACGTAGGAACGCTCCACGGCTGCCTCTAGTTGTGGTGGTTAGTCAGGGTACTGCAATCTCATAGATTCCAACTGCTCTGGTGTATTGCCTTTGTGCCTGCTCTCCTCAGCTACCGAAACATAACAGTATCACCGGCACACCTGATGGGAAAATGACTCCCTTATATAAGACCAGTCAGTAACACCTGATTCCCAGTCCTCACAATCTTCACTAGCACCGCTTGTAACCACCAGAGGGAGCCTCTGCTCAGAACTCATCTCAAACCCATTCACAACAGTAATCAATACACGGCCTTAATGAACCATCTTTTTTGGCCACAAAGAAAAAAACGGCACCTAAGGGTGAAGAGGATGATTGGAGACCAGAGGGGACAGGGAATCCCACCATAACATCCTTTACATTATCTGACAGACCCTTCCGGAAAAGGGCCGCCAAAGCGTCGTCATTCCATTTGGTCAGGACTGCCCACCTACGGAATCTCTGACAGTATAACTCAGCGTCATCAAGCCCCTGATTTAATGCCAACAAGGTTTTTTCAGCTTGATCAGTGACATTAGGCTCATCGTACAATAACCCCAAAGCCTGAAAAAACGCATCAACATCACTCAAAACAGGATCCCCAGGTATCAGGGAAAAAGCCCAATCCTGAGGATCTCCGCGCAGGAGAGAGATGATAATTTGAACCTGCTGCGCTGCGTTTCCTGAGGACTTAGATTTTAAGGCAAAAAACAATTTACAATTATTTTTGAAATTCTGAAACTTAGCTCGATCCCCCAAAAACAAATCTGGCATGGGAATCCTAGGTTCCACAACAGGCAACCTAGCAAGATATGCAGCAATACTCTGAACCTCAGTGGCAAGCTGATCCACACGGCCAGACAACCGTGCAAACTCCATTGGGAGAAAAGATCCTCCCCAGCACCCAGAGATACAGAGGGGAAAAAAAAAAAAAAATGCAACAAACAGAAAAATATCTCTGACAACTCTGACAACCTTTTTTCTTTCACAATATTTTTCCCTTGGTCTCAATGATTCTATGTCATTAGCGATTCAAATTGACAGACGTTTGCGTGAGCGGAGAAGTATGCGTGGAATGGTGTTGCCTTGTGAACCAGCTTCTGAACCCATGCAGTGTGATAGAGTGGTGTCTGGGGCACAGCATCATGAGTTTCGAAAGCGCAATGGGTTATGTTTCTACTGTGGTGATGCCTCTCATGCTATTTCAGTCTGCCCTAAGCGGGGAAGACGTTTTGCACGCTCAGTTGTCTTGGGTAGTGTTCAGACTAAGTTTTTATTAACTGTCACTCTGATATGCTCTCTATCCTCATTTTCTGCTCAGGCTTTCGTTGATTCTGGAGACCAGAGGGGACAGGGAATCCCACCATAACAGGTGGGGAGAGCAAATGATGAATTGGGAGTGGTTGGTGCAAATGATGAATTGGGAGTGGGGGTGGGGAGAGCAAATGATGAATTGGGAGTGGGGGTGGGGAGAGCAAATGATGAATTGGGAGTGGGGGAGGAGAGCAAATGATATATTGGGTGAGGGGGTGGGGAGAGCAAATTATAAATTGGGAGTGTGGGGTGGGAGGAGCAAATGATTATTTGGGATGTGGGGTTGCAAATTATGAATTTTGGAGTGGGGTGAGGAGAGCAAATGATGAATTGGGAGTGGGGTGGGGAGAGAGAAAATGATGAATTGGGAGTGGGGGAGAGAAAATGATGAATTGGGAGTGTGGGGTGGGGAGAGCAAATGAAGAATTGGGAGGGTGGGGTGGGAGGAGAAAATTATGAATTGGGAGTGGGGGTGGGAAGAGCAAATGATGAATTGGAAGTGGTGGAGGAGAGCACTGATAAATTGGGAGTGTTGGGGAGAGAAAATATATTGGGAGTGGGGGTGGGGAGAGCATATGATCAATAAGGAGTGTGGGTGGGGAGAGCAAATGGTGAATTGGGAGTGGGGGAGAGCAAATGATGGATTGGGAGTGAGGATGGGTAGAGAAAATGATGAATTGGTAGTGGGGGTGGGGAGCAAATGATGAATTGGGAGTGGGGTTGGGGAGAGCAAATGATGAATTGGGAGTGGGGAGAAGAGCACTGATAAATTGGGAGTGTTGGGGAGAAAAAATGAATTGGGAGTGGGGGTGGGGAGATCATATGATCAATTGGGATTGGGGTGGTGAGAGCAAATTATGAATTGGAAGTGGAAGGGAGAGCAAATGATGAATTGGAAGTATGTGATGGGGAGCAAATGAGGACTTGGGAGTGGGGTGAGGAGAGCAAATGATGAACTGGGAGTGAGGGGAGAACAAATTATGAATTTTGAGTGGGTGAAGGAGAGAGCAAATTACGAATTTGGAGTGGGGATGGGGAGAGCAAATGATGAATAGGAAGTGGGAGTGGGAAGAGAAAATGATGAATTTGGAGTTATGGTGGGGAGAGCAAATTATGAATAAGGAGTGGGAGTGGGGAGAGCAAATGATTATTTGGGAGTGAGGGAAGGGAGCAAATGATTCCAAAGGTCATAAATGGCTGCACATCCAGTTGGAAGAATGTCTCAAGCTCTGTCCTGGGCCCTGCATTGTTCAACATCTTTATCAATGATTTAGATGAAGGAATTGAGGGTAAGCTGATTACATTTGCTGATGACACAAAGCTAGGAGGGATAGCTAATACTAGATAAGAGAGAGAGAGGATTCAAAAAGATATAAATAAACTGGAGCAGTGGGCAGCAACTAATAGAATGGCTTTTAACAGGGAAAAATGCAAAGTACTACATCTGGGCAATAAAAATGAAAAAAACATATACAGAATGGGAGGACTAGGGCTAAGCAACAGCACATGTGAAAAAGACTTGGGTATACTAATAGATCACAGACTGAACATGAGTCAACAGTGTGATGCAGCAGCAAAAAAAGGGCAAATACAATTCTAGGATGTATTAACAGAAGCATACAGTCTAGATCACGTGACTTCATTATTGCCCTCTACTCCTCTTTAGTCAGACCTCATCTGGAATATTGTGTCCAGTTTTGGGCACCACATTTTAAAAAAGACATCAACAAACTTGGAGCAAGTTCAGAGAAGAGAGACCAGAATGGTGACCGGTCTGCAAACCAGTCCTATGAGGAACGGTTGCAGGATTTGGGAATGTTTAGTTTGCAAAAGAGAAGACTGAGAGGAGACTTAATAGCTGTATACAAATATCTCAAGGTCTGTCACATTGTAGAAGGATCATCTTTATTCTCATTTGCACAAGGAAAGACTAGAAGCAATGGGATGAAACTGAATGGGAGGAGACACAGATTAGATATTAGAAAAAACTTTGACAGTTAGGGTGATCAGTGAGTGGAACAGGCTGCCACGAGAGGTGGTGAGTTCTCCTTCAATAGAAGTCTTCAAACAGAGGCTGGACCGATATCTGTCTGGGATGATTTAGTGAATCCTGCTTTTAGCAGGGGGTTGGACCAGATGGCCTCCTGAAGAAACCGATGACGGTGAAACGCGCATCGGGGCTTTTTAGCTGTCTCTTTGGCGTGGCCGCAATTGCTCACAAGATGTCACAAGGTAAATAGCGACCTAACCTACTTAATAATAACTATATTTTCCTTGTCCCTTTTAGCCCTTACCCTAAGCCCTAATTATGGAGCTAGAATTTTTGTGAGGCTTTTATTGCACACACTAGTACCATGAATAAATCTATGACCTAATATATTGGGCCAGAAATGTTGTGAAGCTTCTAAGCATATATTTGATTTTCATTGAGCTTGGCATTTCTAATCTGCTAACGGAGGACGGGATATATGCTGATATATTCTTTTATAATTCTTCCTATTGGAATTTATTGTTTGCTATTTCTTATATATCAGCACATATCCTGGATTCTTGATTATTTTATATATTGTGACACTGCGGCAGTCTCCAAAGAGACAGTTTTTTCTGTCTGGCCCGATATTTAACATCATTGATTGGCCAACAATTTGCTGTAATTATCTCACCTTTATACCTAGTGTTTGTCTATTGTTATTTATCTAAATAAATTATTATATTCATTTAAGTCGTCTCAATTTTGTGGACTTATTATATGGTAATATTACATTATTATTCTCGAGTCAAAAATTATTATTTTTTTTTGGTTGTTGTTTCAGATGGCCCAGGAGGTCTCTTCCAACTCTACCATTCTATGATTCTATGATGAATTGGGAGTGGGGGTGGGCGAGAGCAAATGATGAATTGGAAGTGGAGAGCAAATTACAAATTTGGAGTGGGGGGGTGGGGAGAGCAAATGATGAATAGGCTGTGGGAGTGCGGAGATCAAATGATGAATTTGGAGTGATGGTGGGGAGAGCAAATGATGAATAGGGAGTGGTAGTGGGGAGAGCAAATTATTAATTGGGAGTGGGGGAGGGGAGCGAATGATGGATTGGAAGTGGAGGTGGGCGAGAGCAAAAATTATGAATTGGGAGTGGAGAGCAAATTACGAATTTGAAGTAGAGGGAGCGCAAATGACGAATTGTGAGTGGGGGGTTGGGAGAGCAAATGATCAACTGGGAATGGGGGTGGGGAGAGCAAATGGTGAATTGGGAGTGGGGAGAGCAAATGATGAATTGGGAGTGGGTTTGGGGAGAGCAAATGAAGAATTTGGAGTGGGGTTGGGGAGAACAAATGACGAATTGTGAGTGGGGGAGCAGAGCAAATGATGAATTGGGAGTGCGGTTGGGGAGAGCAAATTATGAATTTGGATTGGGGTGGGGAGAACAAATGATGAATTGGGAGTCGGGGAGCAGAGCAAATTATGAATTGGGAGTGGGGTTGGGGAGAGCAAATGATGGATTGTGGATTGGGAGTGGAGGTGGGCTAGAGCAAATAATGAATTGGGAGTTTGGGTGGGGAGAGCAAATGATGAATTTGAAGTGGGGGTGGGGAGAACAAATTATGAATTGTGAGTGGGGTTGGGGAGAGCAAATGATGGATTGGGAGTGGAGGTGGACTAGAGAAAATTATGAATTGGGAGTGTATGATGGTGAGAGCAAATGATGAATTGGGAGTGTATGGTGGGGAGAGCAAATGATGAATTGGGAGTGTATGGTGGGGAGAGCAAATGATTAATTGGGAGTGGAGGAAGAGAGCAAATGATAAATTGGAAGTGGGGTTGGGGAGAACAAATTATGAATTGTGAGTGGGGTTGGGGAGAGCAAATGATGGATTGGGACTGGAGGTGGGCTAGAGCAAATGATGAATTGGGAGTGTATGGTGGGGAGAGCATATGATGAATTGGGAGTGGGGGTGGGGAGAGAAAATTATGAATTGGGAGTGGAAGAAGAGAGCAAATCATAAATTGGGAGAGAGGGTGGGGAGAACTAATACTTAATTGGGAGAGGAGGTGGGAGAGCAAATGATTAATTTGGAGTGGGGTGTTTCAAATGATGAACTTGGAGTGGGGGAGGGAAGAGCAAATTAAGAATTGGGAGTAGGAGAGTTAATGATGAATTCGGAGTGTGGGGTGGGAGGAGCAAATGATTTATTGGGAGTGGGGGTGTAAATGATAAATTGGAAGTGGAGAGAGTAAATGATGAATTGGGATTGGGGGATAGAAAATGACGAACTGAGAGTGTGGGGTGACAAGAGCAAATGAAGAATTGGGAGTGGAAGGGAGAGCAAATGATGAATTGGGATTAGGGGTGAAAATGATGAGTTGGGAGTGAGAGTGGGGAGAGCAAATAATGAATTAGGAGTGGGGGTTAGCAAATGAAGAATTGGGAGTGGGTGGAGGAGAGAGCAAATGATGAATTTGGAGTGTGGGTGGGAAGAGCAAATGATGAATTTGGAGTGGGGTGGGGAGAACAAATGATGAATTGGGAGTGGGGGAGCAGAGCAAATGATGAATTGGGAGTAGGGTTGGGGAGAGCAAATGATGGATTGTGGATTGGCAGTGGAGGTGGGCTAGAGCAAATGATGAATTGGGAGTGTAGGGTGAGGTGAGCAAATGATAAATTGGGAGTGAGGGGAGAGCAAATTACGAATTTTGAGTGGGTGAAGGAGAGAGCAAATTATGAATTTGGAGTGGGAGGAGAGCAAATGATGAATAGGAAGTGGGAGTGGGGAGAGAAAATGATGAATTTGGAGTTATGGTGGGGAGAGCAAATGATGAATAGGGAGTTGGAGTGGGGAGAGCAAATTATTAATTGGGAGTGGGGAGAGCAAATGATGAATTGGGAGTTGGGGTGGGGAGAGCAAATGATGAATTTGGAGTGGGGGTGGGGAGAACAAATTAATTAGGAATGGGGGTGGGGAGAGCAAATTGTGAATTGGGAGTAGGGAGAGCAAATGATGAATTGGGTGTGGGGGTGGGGAGAACAAATGATGAATTGGGAGTCGGGGAGCAGAGCAAGTGATAAATTGGGAGTGGGGTTGGGGAGAGCAAATGATGAATTGAGAATGGAGGTGGGCTAGAGCAAATGATGAATTGGGAGTGTAGGATGGGGAGAGCAAATGTTGAATTGGGAGTGGAGGAAGAGAGCAAATGATAAATTGGTAGAGGGGTGGGGGAAGCAAATGATGGATTGTGGATTGGGAGTGGAGATGGGCTAGAGCAAATGATGAATTGGGAGTGTAGGGTGGGGAGAGCAAATGGTGAATTCGGAGTGGGGAGAGCAAATGATGAATTGGGAGTGGGGGTGGGGAGAGCAAATGGTGAATTCGGAGTGGGGAGAGCAAATGATGAATTGGGAGTGGGGGAGCAGAGCAAATGATGAATTGGGAGTGCGGTTGGGGAGAGCAAGTGATGAATTTGGATTGGGGTGGGGAGAAAAAATGATGAATTGGGAGTCGGGGAGCAGAGCAAATTATGAATTGGGAGTGGGGTTGGGAAGAGCAAATGATGAATTGTGGATTGGGAGTGGAGGTGGGCTAGAGCAATTGAAGATTTGGGAATGGGGGTGGGGAGAGAAAATGGTAAATTGGGAGTGGGGAAAGCAAATGATGAATTGGGAGTTTGGGTGGGGAGAGCAAATGATGAATTTGAAGTGAGGGTGGGGAGAACAAATTATGAATTGTGAGTGGGGTTGGGGAAAGCAAATGAGGGATTGGGAGTGGATGTTGGGGAGAGCAAATGATGAATTGGGAGTGTATGGTGGGGAGAGCAAATGATAAATTGAGAATGGGGTGGGGAGAGAAAATGATGAATTGGGAGTGGAGGAAGAGAGCAAATTATAAATTGGGAGAGAGGGTGGGGAGAGCTAATAATGAATTGGGAGAGGAGGTGGGAGAGCAAATGATTAATTTGGAGTGGGGTGTTTCAAATGATGAACTTGGAGTGGGGGAGGGAAGAGCAAATTAAGAATTGGGAGTAGGAGAGCTAATGATGAATTCGGAGTGTGGGGTGGGAGGAGCAAATGATGAATTGGGAGTGGAGAGAGTAAATGATAAATTGGGATTGGGGATAGAAAATGACGAACTGAGAGTGGGGTGGTGAGAGCAAATGAAGAATTGGGAGTGGAAGGGAGAGCAAATGATGAATTGGGATTGGGGATGCAAATGATGAGTTGGGAGTGAGAGTGGGGAGAGCAAATAATGAATTAGGAGTGGGGGTTAGCAAATGAAGAATTGGGAGTGGGTGGAGGAGAGAGCAAATGATAAATTTGGAGTGTGGGTGGGAAGAGCAAATGATGAATTTGGAGTGGGGTGGGGAGAACAAATGATGAATTGGAAGTGGGAGAGCAGAGTAAATGATGAATTGGGAGTAGGGTTGGGGAGAGCAAATGATGGATTGTGGATTGGCAGTGGAGGTGGGCTAGAGCAAATGATGAATTGAGAGTGTAGGGTGAGGAGAGCAAATGATGAATCTGGAGTAAGGGGAGAGCAAATTACAAATTTTGAGTGGGTGAAGGAGAGAGCAAATTATGAATTGAGAAAATGATGAATTTGGAGTTATGGTGGGGAGAGCAAATGATGAATAGGGAGTTGGAGTGGGGAGAGCAAATGAATAATTGGGAGTGGGGAGAGCAAATGATGAATTGGGAGTTGGGGTGGGGAGAGCAAATGATGAATTTGGAGTGGGGGTGGGGAGAACAAGTGAATTGGGAATGGGGGTGGGGAGAGCAAATGGTGAATTTTGAGTAGGGAGAGCAAATGATAAATTGGGTGTGAGGGTGGGGAGAGCAAATGATGAATTTGGAGTAGGGTGGGGAGAACAAATGATGAATTGGGAGTGGGGGAGCAGAGCAAGTGATAAATTGGGAGTGGGGTTGGGGAGAGCAAATGATGAATTAGGAATGGAGGTGGGCTAGAGCAAATGATGAATTTGGAGTTTAGGATGGGGAGAGCAAATGTTGAATTGGGAGTGGAGGAAGAGAGCAAATGATAAATTGGTAGAGGGGACTGGGGGAGCAAATGATGGATTGTGGATTGGGAGTGGAGATGGGCTAGAGCAAATGATGAATTGGGAGAGTAGGGGGGAGAGCAAATGGTGAATTCGGAGTGGGGAGAGTGTTATGTTTGGGTAGCTGAGGAGAAAAAGCAAAAACGGTAGTACACCAGAGAGGCTGGAACCTATTGGATTGCAGTAACCTAAACTAACCACACAACTAGAGGTAGCCGTGGAGCGTTCCTACGTTGATCCTAGACGCCTCGTCACAGCCTGAGAGATAGCTTTCATCTTTCTACCTTTAGGTGTAGTTATCTGCCCCGGAGCAGATCCCCAAAGAAAATAGGAAGCCCCCAAACATATAATGGCGGTTAGACAAGAAGATAGCACGGACACAGACAGAAAATAGAATGAGCAAACGTTGGGGCCCAATCTGTCTAGACAGAAAAGTACAGGAAAGAATTCTGACTGCAATCCAACAAAAACCCTAAAAAATACCAGCACTTCTGATTGCCAAAAAACCTGAGATCACACGATCTCTACCACCTAAATTAGATCTCTGGTGTAACAAAACAAAGACGCAGCCACTGAAAAAACAGGAAAAAGCAAATAAACAAATAACAGTGGCTACAGATAAATTGAGAGGATCACAGGCCCCAGGAGGGGACCCGGCTGACCTCCACAAAAGTGCAGAAAACTATGCAAAAAGCAAGCACAAAAAGAAAAGCAGAAAATATCTTATCTGAAAGCAGCAGGTGCAGGCAAGACTCCAGCAACTTCCAAATGAACCAGGAACCACAATTGAGACAAGAACAATTGATCACCGGCGACCATCATGGGAGGGAACCTCCCTTATATCAGTCCAGTCCGTGATCCCAGATTGCCATTCCTCGCTGAAAAGTTCAGTACTGTCTGTAACCACCAGAGGGAGCCTCTGCTCAGAAACCATCTCTAGCACATTCACAACAGTACCCCCCTTGAGGAGGGGTCACCGAATCCTCACTCGTGCAACCAGGCCGATCAGGATGAGCTTGGTGATAGGCACGGATCAGTCTCCTAGCATGAATGTCCGAAGCAAACACCCAAGAATTGTCCTCCTGACCATAACCTCTCCACTTAACCAAATACTGGAGTTTCCGTCTAGAAAAACGAGAATCCAATATTTTCTCGACCACATACTCCAGATTGCCCTCAACCAAAATAGGGTCAGGAGGTGCAGCCATAGGAACCACTGGCTTGACAAACCTCTTCAATAAGGACTTGTGGAACACGTTATGGATCTTAAATGTCCCTGGAAGAAGCAAACGGAAGGAAACCGGATTAAGAATCTCCATGATCTTATAAGGTCCAATGAACCTAGGCTTAAACTTTGGAGCTGCAACCCTCATAGGGATATTTCTTGAGGACAACCAAACCAAGTCCCCCACTTTAAACCGAGGACCATCAGTCCTATGCCGGTTGGCAAACCGCTGGGCCCTCTCTTGAGAGAGAGACAACCTCTCCACTACCTGGTCCCAAATCTGCTGCATACGCTCCACAACAGAGTCAACACCCGGACAGACAGAAGCCTCTGCCTGTCCCGAAGAAAATCGAGGGTGAAACCCAGAATTGCAGAAAAATGGAGACATCAAGGTGGCAGAGCTAGCCCTATTATTAAGAGCAAACTCAGCCAAAGGCAAAAAAGAGACCCAGTCATCTTGATCAGCAGACACAAAACATCTCAAATAAGTCTCCAAGGTCTGGTTTGTTCTCTCGGTTTGTCCATTGGTCTGAGGATGAAATGCAGAGGAGAAAGATAATTGAACACCAAGTTTAGAACAAAATGTCCTCCAAAATCTGGAAACAAACTGGACTCCTCTGTCAGACACAATGTTCTCCGGAATGCCGTGCAACCGAACCACGTGCTGAAGGAACAAAGGCACCAACTCGGAGGAAGAAGGCAACTTAGGTAATGGCACAAGATGTATCATCTTGGAAAACCTATCACAGATTACCCAGATAACGGTCATTCTCTGAGAGACAGGGAGGTCGGAAATAAAATCCATAGAGATATGGGTCCATGGCCTCTTGGGCACAGGTAATGGCATCAACAAACCACTAGAGCGAGAGCAAGGCTTGGAATGAAAGCAAGTCCCACAGGACTGCACAAAGTCCCTGACGTCACGAGACAAAGTAGGCCGCCAAAAGGACCGACTCACCAATGTCTCTGGTACCAAAAATCCCGGGATGACCAGCCAACGCGGAACGATGAATCTCAGACATCACATTCTCCTTCCACTGGTCTGGGACAAACAATTTACCAAGAGGGCAGCGCTCAGGTTTATCCTCCTGACACCCCTCCAGAGCCAGTCTCAAATTGGGCGAGATGGCGGAAAGTACTACACCCTCTTTCAAAATAACAGCAGGATCAGATAACTCAGGAGAATCCGCAAAGAAACTCCTTGAGAGGGCATCCGCCTTAACATTCTTAGTGCCAGGAAGAAAAGAAACCACAAAATTAAAACGTGTGAAAAACAAGGCCCACCTGGCCTGTCTAGGATTAAGTCGCTTGGCTGATTCCAGATAAACCAGGTTCTTATGGTCCGTGAGGACCACCACCTGATGTTTGGCTCCTTCCAACCAATGTCACCACTCTTCAAAGGCCCACTTCATGGCCAATAACTCCCGATTACCCACGTCATAATTACGTTCAGTTGGAGAAAACTTTCGAGAGAAAAAGGCACAAGAGTTACTCTTAGAGGTCTCTGGATCCCTTTGGGACAAAACGGCACCTGCCCCAATCTCAGAGGCATCAACTCCACCTGAAACGGCAGAGAAACATCTGGCTGCCGTAGAACAGGAGCAGTAATGAATCTCTGCTTAAGTTCCTGAAATTCAGAAACTGCCTCAGGAGGCCAATTCACCACATCGGAACCCTTTTTGGTCAGATCAGTCAATGGTTTAACAATACCAGAGAAATTACCAATAAATTAATGATAAAAAGTGGCAAAACCCAAAAATCTCTGAAGAGCCTTCAATGAAGTAGGTTGAACCCAATCACAGATGGCCTGAACCTTGACCTGGTCCATTTCAATAACAGACGGAGACAAAATGAATCCCAGAAATGAGACCTCTGTACGTCAAAAAGACACTTTGATCCCTTCACATACAGTGCATTCTCTCTCAAAATCTGGAAAACAGTCCAAACATGTTTCACATGAGAGTCCCAGTCATTGGAAAAAATCAAGATATCATCCAAATAAACAATCAGAAATTTATCCACAAAATCCCTGATAATATCATTCATGAAGGATTGGAAGACGGAAGGAGCATTAGTGAGCCCAAAGGGCATCACTAGGTACTCAAAATGCCCCTCTGGGGTATTAAACGCCGTCTTCCATTCATCCCCGTGCTTAATACGAATAAGGTTATACGCCCCCCTGAGGTCAAGCTTGGTAAACCAACTAGCACTTTTCACTCTGGAAAACAGGTCAGAAATCAAGGGTAACGGATATTGATATTTCACAGTGATCTTATTCAGGAGGCGATAATCAATACACGGCCTCAATGAACCATCCTTTTTGGCCACAAAGAAAAAAACGGCGCCCAAGGGTGAAGAGGATGGTTTGATATGACCCCTCTCCAATGACTCCTTGATATAAGATCGCATGGCATCGTGTTCAGGTACAGATAAGTTAAAAAGGCGTCCCTTAGGAAATTTACCACCAGGCACTAACTCAATAGCGCAATCGTAGTTTCTGTGAGGAGGTAAGGACACAGACTTACTTTCACTAAACACATCAGAAAAATCAGTCAAAAAGTCAGGAACATCCTGAGACTGGGGAGAGGCAGAAAAAACAGGAGTGCCAGCATTAACACATTGGCAGCCCCAACTGGTCACAGACACAGATTTCCAATCCAAAACAGGATTATGAATCTGCAACCAAGGGAAACCCAGAACAATAATGTCATGCAGATTATACAACACCAGAAATTTGCAACTCTCCTGATGATCTTGTTCAACCCTGTTATGTTTCGGTAGCTGAGGAGTGCAGGTAAAAAAGGCAATACACCAGAGAAGTTGGAATCTATGAGATTGCAGTACCCTGACTAACCACCACAACTAGAGGCAGCCGTGGAGCGTTCCTACGTTGGTCCTAGACGCCTCGTCACAGCCTGAGAAACTAACTACACCTAAAGATAGAAATAGGAAAGCTATCTGCCCCGGAGCAGAACCCCAAAGATAATAGAAAGCCCCCAAACATGTAATGGCGGTTAGACAAGATGAAATACTGACACAGAAAGAAAATAGTATGAGCAAACGCTGGGGCCCAAACTAACTAAATAGAAAAGGATAGGAAGGGTACTTACTGCAATCCCAGAAAACCCTGAAAAGCACCAACTCTACTAATTTCAAAAACGCCTGAGATCACACGACCTCTTCCACCTAAATTAGTTCTCTGGTGTAACAAAATCAAAACAGCAGCCACTGAAAAAACTGGAAAAAGCAAAAGTACAAACATCAGTGGCTGAACTAAACTGAGAGGGCAAGAGCCCCCGGAGGGGACCCTGAAGGCCCCCACAGAAGTGCAGGACAAAATGCAAAAATATAGCACAAAAAACAAAAAGAAGAAAATGTCTTATCTGTTAGCAGGAGATGCAGACACGACACAGCAGACTACAAGGGAAACAGGAATGAATGATTCAGACCAGAACAATTGATCACCGGCAACCCTGATGGGAAGGTGACTCCCTTATATAAGACCAGTCAGTAACACCTGATTCCCAGTCCTCACAATCTTCACTGGACAGACCAGCACCGCTTGTAACCACCAGAGGAAGCCTCCGCTCAGAACTCATCTCAAACCCATTCACAACAGTACCCCCCCCTTGAGGAGGGATCACCGAACCCTCATCTGAGCAACCAGGTCGGTCAGGATGAGTTCTATGATACGCACGGATAAGTCTCCTAGCATGGATGTCCGAAGCAAACACCCAAGAATTGTCTTCCTGACCATAACCTCTCCATTTAACCAAATACTGGAGTTTCCGTCTAGAAAAACGAGAATCTAATATTTTCTCAACCACATACTCCAGATTGCCCTCAACCAAAACAGGGTCAGGAGGCACAGCAGCAGGAACCACTGGCTCAACAAACCTCTTCAACAAGGACTTGTGGAACACGTTATGGATCTTAAATGTCCCTGGAAGAAGCAAACGAAAATAAACAGGATTAATAATCTCCATGATCTTATAAGGTCCAATGAACCTAGGCTTAAATTTAGGAGATGCTACTCTCATAGGAATATTCTTTGAGGACAACCAGACCAAGTCCCCCACTTTAAACCGAGGACCATCAGTCCTATGCCGGTTAGCAAACCGCTGGGCCTTCTCCTGAGAGAGGGACAACCTCTCCACTACCTGGTCCCAAATCTGTTGCATACGCTCCACAACAGAGTCAACACCTGGACAGACAGAAGCCTCTGTCTGTCCTGAAGAAAATCGAGGGTGAAACCCAGAATTACAGAAAAACGGAGACATCAAAGTGGCAAAGCTAGCCCTATTATTAAGAGCAAACTCAGCCAAAGGCAAAAAAGAGACCCAGTCATCCTGATCAGCAGACACAAAGAATCTTAGATAAGTCTCCAATGTCTGGTTTGTTCTCTCAGTTTGACCATTGGTCTGAGGATGAAATGCCGAGGAGAAAGACAATTGAACACCCAGTTTAGAACAAAAAGTCCTCCAAAATCTGGAAACAAACTGGACTCCTCTGTCAGACACAATGTTCTCAGGAATGCCGTGTAAACGAACCACGTGCTGAAGGAACAACGGCACCAATTCAGAGGAGGAAGGCAACTTAGGTAATGGCACAAGATGTATCATTTTGGAAAACCTATCACAAATTACCCAGATGGTGGTCATTCTCTGAAAAACAGGAAGGTCGGAAATGAAATCCATAGAGATATGGGTCCATGGTCTCTTAGGCACAGGCAATGGCATCAACAAACCACTAGAGCGAGAGCAAGGCTTGGAGCGAGAGCAAGTCCCGCAGGACTGCACAAATTCCCTGACATCACGAGACAAGGTAGGCCACCAAAAGGACCGACTAACCAAGTCTCTGGTACCAAAAATTCCGGGATGCCCAGCCAATGCGGAACAATGAATCTCAGACATCACACTCTTCTTCCACTGGTCCGGGACAAACAATTTTCCAACAGGGCAGCGCTCGGGCCTATCCTCCTGACACCCCTCCAGAGCAAGTCTCAAATTGGGCGAGATGGCGGAAAGAACTACACCCTCTTTCAAAATAACAGAAGGATCAGATAACTCAGGAGAGTCCGCAAGGAAACTCCTCGAGAGGGCATCCGCCTTAACATTCTTAGTGCCAGGAAGAAAGGAAACCACAAAATTAAAACGTGTGAAAAACAAGGCCCACCTGGCCTGTCTAGGATTGAGTCGCTTGGCAGATTCCAGATAGACCAGATTCTTATGGTCCGTAAGGACCACCACCTGATGTTTGGCTCCCTCCAGCCAATGTCTCCACTCTTCAAAAGCCCACTTCATGGCCAATAACTCCCGATTACCCACGTCATAATTACGTTCAGTAGGAGAAAATTTTCGAGAGAAAAAGGCACAAGGGTTACTTTTGGAGGTCTCTGGATCTTTTTGGGACAAAACGGCACCTGCCCCAATTTCAGAGGCATCAACCTCCACCTGAAATGGCAGAGAAACATCAGGCTGCCGTAGAACAGGAGCAGAAGTGAATCTCTGCTTAAGTTCCTGAAATGCAGAGACTGCCTCAGGAGGCCAATTCACCACATCAGAACCCTTTCTGGTCAAATCAGTTAATGGTTTAACAATAACCGAGAAATTACCAATAAATTTACGATAAAAAGTGGCAAAACCCAAAAATCTCTGAAGAGCCTTTAATTAAGTAGGTTGGACCCAATCACAGATGGCCTGAACCTTGACCGGGTCCATTTCAATAACAGATGGGGACAAAATGAATCCCAGAAATGAGATCCTCTGTACGCCAAAAAGACACTTTGATCCCTTCACATACAGAGCATTCTCTCTCAAAATCTGGAACACAGTTCGAACATGTTTCACATGAGAGTCCCAGTCATTAGAAAAAAATCAAGATATCATCCAAATAAACAATCAGAAATTTGTCCACAAAATCCCTGAAAATGTCATTCATGAAGGACTGGAAGACGGAAGGAGCATTAGTGAGCCCAAAGGGCATCACTAGGTACTCAAAATGCCCTTCAGGGGTATTGAATGCCGTCTTCCATTCATCCCCGTGCTTAATGCGAATAAGGTTATACGCCCCCCTGAGGTCAAGCTTGGTAAACCAAGTAGCGTTTTTCACCCTGGAAAACAGGTCAGAAATCAAGGGTAACGGGTATTGATATTTCACAGTAATATTGTTCAAGAGACGATAATCAATACACGGCCTTAATGAACCATCCTTTTTGGCCACAAAGAAAAAAACGGCACCTAAGGGTGAAGAGCATGGTCTGATATGACCCTTCTCCAATGATTCCTTGATATAAGACCGCATAGCATCATGTTCAGGTACAGACAAGTTAAAAAGGCGACCTTTAGGGAATTTACTACCCGGCACTAATTCAATAGCGCAGTCATAGCTCCTATGGGGAGGCAAGGATGAAGATTTACTTTCGCTAAACACATCAGAAAAATCAATCAAAAAGTCAGGAACATCCTGAGCCTGGGGGAGGCAGAAAAAACAGGAGTGTTGGTATTAACACATTGGCAGCCCCAACTGGTTACAGACACAGATTTCCAATCCAAAACAGGATTATGAGACTGTAACCAAGGGAAACCCAGCATGATAATGTCATGCAGATTATACAGAACCAAAAATTTGCAGCACTCCTGGTGATCAGGTTCAACCCTCATTATCACCTGAGTAGAAAACTGGGGTTTATTCTCAGCCAAAGGGGTAGAATCGATCCCCAGTAGGGGAATAGACTTCTGTAGGGGTATCAAGGGAAACCCACAACGTTTAGCAAAATCATAATCCATCAGGTTAATAGCTGCTCCAGAATCAATGAAAGCCTGAGCAGAAAATGAGGACAGAGAGCACATCAGAGTGACAGTTAATAAAAACTTAGTCTGAATACTACCCAAGACAACTGAGCGTGCAAAACGTCTTCTCCGCTTAGGGCAGACTGAAATAGCATGAGAGGCATCACCACAGTAGAAACATAACCCATTGCGCTTTCGAAACTCATGACGCTGTGCCCCAGACACCACTCTATCACACTGCATGGGTTCAGAAGCTGGTTCACAAGGCAACACCATTCCACGCATACTTCTCCGCTCACGCAAACGTCTGTCAATTTGAATCGCTAATGACATAGAATCATTGAGACCAGAGGGGACAGGGAATCCCACCATAACATCCTTTACATTATCTGACAGACCCTTCCGGAAAAGGGCTGCCAAAGCGTCGTCATTCCATTTGGTCAGGACTGCCCACCTACGGAATCTCTGACAGTATAACTCAGCGTCATAAAGCCCCTGATTTAATGCCAACAAGGCTTTTTCAGCTTGATCAGTGACATTAGGCTCATCGTACAATAACCCCAAAGCCTGAAAAAATGCATCAACATCACTCAAAACAGGATCCCCAGGTGTCAGGGAAAAAGCCCAATCCTGAGGATCGCCGCGCAGGAGAGAGATGATAATTTGAACCTGCTGCGCTGCGTTCCCTGAGGACTTAGATTTTAAGGCAAAAAATAATTTACAATTATTTTTGAAATTCTGAAACTTAGCTCGATCCCCTAAAAACAAATCTGGCATGGGAATCCTAGGTTCCACAACAGGCAACCCAGCAAGATAGATAGCAATACTCCGAACCTCAGCGGCAAGCTGATCCACACGACCAGACAACTGTGCAAACTCCATTGAGAGAAAAGATCCTCCTGTAATGTATGTGGTACAGTTCATATAGCGTCTTGTGCTTGGGTGCGATGAAAATACTTGAGACACAGGTTGATAAAGAAAGTCTTGTATTGCTTCATACAAATTGGCAAAAAAAACACACAGGTTGCAAACACAGAAGCAGGAGACACAGCAGGCCAGAGTAATCTAAGCTCAGCAATAACTCTCCACAACAGATTCAGATCTTCTTCTCTGTTACCGCAGTCCATGCAAACGTGAGGCTCTCAAGAGCAGAGTTCAGAGTCCACAAGTGCTTCAGAGTTCCTCAGTAGGAATGGCTGGAGTACAAGGTCCAAGGCTTCAGGAGTCAGAACACAGGTTCACTGCAGGCTAGATTCTGAAGCACTGATTGCTCAGCTGTGGCTGTTTAAGAAGCAAACGGAGAGAATCAGGGCGGGAACATGCAAGCTGGAAAACTCCATTTTGACTGAGGGCAAGATAGCTGCAGCAAAACAGAAAGCAAAATGGCCGACGAACAAACTGAGTTTCAGAAACAGATACACAGAACCTTACATTACTCCCCCCTTAGGGACAACCTCCGGATGACCTCAGACCAGGCTTGTGTGGGTACCTCTGATGAAACTGACGGAGCAAGCGAGGAGCATTAACGTTATTGACTGGCTCCCATGAGTTGTCCTCCACTGGGTAGCCCTGCCATTTAATCAGATATTGTAACTGATTTCTATACAACCTGGAATCTAAAATCCTTTCCACCACAAATTCCTCCTGACCATCGACTAGCACTGGGTCAGGGCAAGGAGAAGAACGTCCAGGAAACGTATTGGGTGTCGCAGCCTTTAGTAGGGATACATGAAAGACAGGGTGGATTCTCATAGTTCTGGGCAATTGAAGACGACAAGCAACGGCACTTATAATTTTACTGATTTTATAGGGTCCAATGTACTTATGTCCCAACTTAGACGATGGAATCCTTAACTTAAGATTTCTGGTTGACAGCCAGACCAGGTCTCCTACCTTAAAAGCTGGTGCAGGTTTACGAAATTTATCTGCTGCCTTCTTGTACCTTTCCTGAGCCGATTCCAGATTCTCCTTTAGAAGATCCATATTCTTCTGTAAAGTCGTGACTCTTTCAGCCACTGCTGGCAAAGGCGTCTCTATGGGAAATCGTGGTAGAATGTTAGGATGATAACCTAGATTAGAGTAAAAAGGAGACTGTTTAGTGGAGGCACTCTGAGAGTTGTTGTAAGAGAACTCAGCCAATGGAAGTAGATCCACCCAATCATCCTGTAGGTGGCAGATAAAGCAGCGGAGATACTGCTCCAGGGTTTGATTGGTTCGTTCGGTTTGTCCATTAGTCTGGGGATGAAAAGCAGAAGAAAGGTTTACTTTAATGTCCAATGCTGCACAGAAATTTTGCCAAAACCTAGAAGTGAATTGCACCCCTCGATCCGAAATAACCTCATCCGGTACTCCATGTAAGCGAAACACATCTTTAATCATCAAATCTGATGTCTGTTTTGCAGTGGGTAAGCCGACACAAGGGATAAAATGAGCTGCCTTTGTTAGACGGTCAACCACCACTAGAATAGTGTTCTTCCCTTGAGAGGTTGGTAATTCCACAATTAAGTCCATAGAAATGGATCCCCACGGGCGGGACGGGGTGGGAAGAGGCTGTAACAGACCAGTTGGTGAAGAGCGAGGTGTTTTGCATCTTGCACAAACCTCACACGAAGTGACATAGTCCAAAACATCCTTCCTACAAGTGGGCCACCAAAAGAAACGAGAAAGAAATTCCTGTGTCTTTAGAATTCCTCTATGCCCGGCTATTTTGGAATCGTGAATGAGTTGCAATACTCTCAATCTGACTGTTTCAGGTATATACAGACGTTGTCCCAGAATCCACACACCATTCTTAAAGACAAGACTTACGTCCCTTGGGGGTTGAGCCAAAAAAGAATCCGCATGGTATGCTTCCTTGATGTCTTTAATTAGGTCTTGATGATGAATCACTCCTAGGAATCTAGAGTCAGGAAGAATAGTCTTAGGAGGAGTAATTGGACGTGTCTCTGCTGAGTAAATCCTAGAGAGTGCATCAGCCTTTCCATTGCGCGATCCTGGTCTATAAGAAATAATAAAATTAAATTGGTTTAAGAAAAGATTCCAGCAAACCTGGCGAGGAGTCAGGCACTTAGCCGACCTGATAAACTCAAGATTACGATGGTCTGTCAGAACGACTATTTGCTGTGCAGCTCCTTGAAGAAGGTGTCTCCATTCTTTGAAGGCGGCAATAATGGCCAACAACTCTCTATTGCCCACATCGTAGTTCTTCTCAGCCGAAGACAACTGCTGGGAAAAGAAGGCACAGGGATGCAAGACATTCTTCTCACCTGTTCTCTGAGAGAGTATAGCTCCCACGGCACAGTCTGAAGCATCCACCTCTATTATGAAGGCAAGCTCTGGGTTGGGATGTACTAGGATAGGTGCAGTGGTAAATTTATCTTTTAGACGGGAAAATGCTTCCTGGGCTTGGGGAGTCCAGGAGAACTTAGACTCTTTCCGGGTAAGTTGGGTGATAGGTGACACTACCTCAGAGAAATTTCTAATGAAACGTCTATAGAAGTTTGCAAACCCGATGAAGCGCTGTACCTCCTTCACATTTCTAGGACTTGGCCAATCATTGATGGCTTGGGTTTTACTTCCATCCATACTAATTCCTTGTGTAGACAGTACATACCCCAGAAATTGAATTTCGGTCTTATGGAATTCACACTTTTCAAGCTTGATGTAAAGATGATTTTGTCTTAGACGTTCCAAGACCATTCTCACATGTCCATGATGTTCCTCTGTGGAGTTAGAAAAAATTAAAATATCATCCAAATAAATTACCACAAATGTATCCAGGAGATCCCTGAAGATGTCATTCACCAAGTGTTGGAAAGTGGCTGGGGCGGTACTCAGACCAAAAGGCATAACTAGATATTCAAAGTGTCCATAGCGTGACCTGAATGCAGTCTTCCATTCATCCCCAGGTCTAATACGGACTAAGTTATAGGCCCCACGAAGATCTAGTTTAGAAAAAATTTTGGCATGTCGCACTCTCTCCAATAACTCAGGGATTAAAGGCAATGGATAACGGTTTCTAATAGTAACCTTATTGAGTTCCCTATAGTCTACGCATGGTCTCAGGGATCCATCTTTCTTCTTTACAAAGAATATGGGTGCCCCTGCAGGAGATGAAGAGGGGCGTATGAAGCCCTTGGCTAGATTTTCGTCTATGTACTCTTTTAAAGCCTTCAGCTCGGGCCCCGCCAGGGGGTAGATCTTACCAAAAGGTATCTCTGCTCCAGGCAATAATTCAATTGGACAATCATATGGACGGTGAGGAGGAAGCTGGTCAGCGTTCTTCTTGTCACATAAATCCACATAGTCCTGGTATACAGCTGGTAGTTCAGGGACTGACATGGTTCCTTTAGGAACAGAGCAAGCTGAAATTTTTGGACTCATCTGTTTCTCTGGAAAGTGTAATTCCTTGGTCTCCCAGTTAATGGTAGGATTCTGAGCCTGCAGCCATGGTAGCCCTAGAATAATGGGAAAGTGAGGAGAAGAGATAAGCATAAAGGACAGTTTCTCTTGATGATCTTTACCCATAAGAACCTTTAAAGGCTCTGTTTCCTGATCCACTGGTCCAGAGGTCAGCAGGGAGCCATCCACAGTTTCCATCTGTACTGGAGTAGCCTTCTTCACTGAACGTATTCCCTGTTTCAGAGCAAAGGAGACATCCATAAAATTTCCACTTGCACCTGAGTCGATCATAGCAGAGCTAGACACCCAGGCTGAGTCAACCCAGAGTTTGATGGAAAGAAAACAGTGAGAATTGTTTTTTTTACAACTCAGCTGGGACACCGCTGAGGAAACTTGAAAGATGGCAGCATTTACACAGTCAACGTCCTCAGAGGTAACGGAGTTTAAGTCCGAGAAATCAAGATCTGTTGCTGCAGATCTCTCTGGAGCCTGAGGCTCGGACCTGACAGATCCCCTCTCGCAACACTCACAATGAATGAGTGCTGCAGTAGTCTTGCGAGAACGGCTGGGGCAGTTTATAATGAAGTGCCCTGACTTACCACAATAGAAACATAGATTCTCCTTAAAACGATGTTCCTTGCGTGCATCACTAACCCGTCGTAGTAAAGAGTCTACCTGCATGGGTTCAGGTTCAGGTTCCCGTGTAATCCTATTCAAAGGTTCCTTAGCTGGAGAGGAAGGTAGGAAAAGGTTAGTACGATTGCTTTCGAACCATCTCTCTTGCCTGCGTTCAGTTAAACGAGTATCAATACGGATGCAGTAGTTAATAAAGTCACCTAACGCAGTGGGAGGGTCGGCACGAGCAAGTTCATCCTTAATCAGTGGGGATAACCCCTTTCGAAAAATAGATTTTTTGGCGGAATTGTCCCAGGTGGTATCAAGGGCCCATCTCCTGAAATCCAAGGCATATTCAGCTACCGAGTGCTTACCTTGGCGCAAAGCTAACATGGCTGCTTCAGCTGTTGCACCTCGATTGGGGTCATCAAACACCTGCCCCATGGCTGAAATAAAATCATCAAGGTGATTCAAACAATCATCCTCAGTCTCAATCATAGGGTTTGCCCACATCAAAGCCTTGTTGGTAAGCAACATAATTATAGTAAGCACCTTAGATCGTTCAGTAGGAAATTGTGAAGCATGTGCAGAAAAAAAAAAGATTGCATTGATTAACAAATCCCCTGAATTTTTCACGTTCACCACCAAAACGAAAAGGGGGCAACTTGGGAATCCCAGAACTCGGGGCCACGGCAGGAGCCTGGACTCGCCCCTCCAGAACCTCAATCCTGGCTCGCAAATCCTGGGTAGTCTGTCCAACCACTTGCAAATTGTGATTATTTAGGTCCTGAAGATTTGTAAAACGGGTCTTTATATTCTGCAAATCTGCAAGGATATTATCAGTCACTCCGCAAAGTTCCTTTATGCGGGCCTCCATTTTCTAGATCTTTTAAGACAGGATACTAGAAGAAGAGGAGAAAAAAAAAAAAACAATAGTGTTCACCTGTGGAAACACTGAAGAAAGAAAAAACTTTAAGGGAACTGCTCACCTGGAATGGTTGTGAGAAGTCACAACCACTATCATCACAGAAAGCTTTCAACCAGACATCTGGAATGGTTGTGAGAAGTCACAACCACTGTCATCACAGAAAGTACAACCGGACATCCGATATCCACAGTACAGCAGACAAGCCTTTCCAGACCCAGCAGACACTAACGTTTGGCTTCAGAATCTTGTAATGTATGTGGTACAGTTCATATAGCGTCTTGTGCTTGGGTGCGATGAAAATACTTGAGACACAGGTTGATAAAGAAAGTCTTGTATTGCTTCATACAAATTGGCAAAAATAAACACACAGGTTGCAAACACAGAAGCAGGAGACACAGCAGGCCAGAGTAATCTAAGCTCAGCAATAACTCTCCACAACAGATTCAGATCTTCTTCTCTGTTACCGCAGTCCATGCAAACGTGAGGCTCTCAAGAGCAGAGTTCAGAGTCCACAAGTGCTTCAGAGTTACTCAGTAGGAATGGCTGGAGTACAAGGTCCAAGGCTTCAGGAGTCAGAACACAGGTTCACTGCAGGCTAGATTCTGAAGCACTGATTGCTCAGCTGTGGCTGTTTAAGAAGCAAACGGAGAGAATCAGGGCGGGAACATGCAAGCTGGAAAACTCCATTTTGACTGAGGGCAAGATAGCTGCAGCAAAACAGAAAGCAAAATGGCCGACGAACAAACTGAGTTTCAGAAACAGATACACAGAACCTTACACCTCCCCAGCACCCAGAGATACAGAGGGGAAAAAAAAAAAAAAAAAAAAACACAAACAGAAAAATATCTCTGACAACTCTGACAACCTTTTTTCTTTCACAATATTTTTCCCTTCTGTGAGTACCATACAATTTTAAATTTTTGGCCGGTGATACTGTTATGTTTCGGTAGCAGGTAAAAAAGGCAATACACCAGAGAAGTTGGAATCTATGAGATTGCAGTACCCTGACTAACCACCACAACTAGAGGCAGCCGTGGAGCGTTCCTACGTTGGTCCTAGACGCCTCGTCACAGCCTGAGAAACTAACTACACCTAAAGATAGAAATAGGAAAGCTATCTGCCCCGGAGCAGAACCCCAAAGATAATAGAAAGCCCCCAAACATGTAATGGCGGTTAGACAAGATGAAATACTGACACAGAAAGAAAATAGTATGAGCAAACGCTGGGCCCAAACTAACTATATATATATATAATAGAAAAGGATAGGAAGGGTACTTACTGCAATCCCAGAAAACCCTGAAAAGCACCAACTCTACTAATTTCAAAAACGCCTGAGATCACACGACCTCTTCCACCTAAATTAGTTCTCTGGTGTAACAAAATCAAAACAGCAGCCACTGAAAAAACTGGAAAAAGCAAAAGTACAAACATCAGTGGCTGAACTAAACTGAGAGGGCAAGAGCCCCCGGAGGGGACCCTGAAGGCCCCCACAGAAGTGCAGGACAAAATTCAAAAATGCAAAAATATAGCACAAAAAACAAAAAGAAGAAAATGTCTTATCTGTTAGCAGGAGATGCAGACACGACACAGCAGGCTACAAGGGAAACACGAATGAAGGATTCAGACCAGAACAATTGATCACCGGCAACCCTGATGGGAAGGTGACTCCCTTATATAAGACCAGTCAGTAACACCTGATTCCCAGTCCTCACAATCTTCACTGGACAGATCAGCACCGCTTGTAACCACCAGAGGAAGCCTCCGCTCAGAACTCATCTCAAACCCATTCACAACACAACCCTCATTAGCACCTGAGTAGAAAATTGGGATTTATTCTCCGCCAAAGGGGTAGAATCAATGCCCAATAGGGGAATAGACTTCCGCAGGGGTATCATGTGAAACCCACAACGTTTGGCAAAGTCATAATCCATCAGGTTAATGGCTGCTCCTGAATCAACAAAAGCCTGAGCCGAAAATGTGGACATGGAGCAAATCAGGGTAACAGCCAGCAGAAATTTAGTCTGAACACTACCCAAGACAACTGAGCGCGCAAAACGTCTTCCCCGCTTAGGGCAGATGGAAATAGCATGAGAGGCGTCACCACAGTAGAAACATAACCCATTGAGCTTTCGAAATTCATGACGCTGTGGCCAAGAAGTCACTCCATCACACTGCATGGGCTCAGGAGCTGACCCACAAGGCAACACCATCTGACGCATACCTCTGCGCTCACGCAAACGTCTGTCAATTGAATAGCCAAAGACATAGAATCATCGAGACCAGAGGACACAGGGAATCCCACCATAACGTCCTTTACATTCTCCGACAGACCCTTCCGAAAAAGGGCTTCCAAAGCATCATCATTCCATTTGGTCAGGTCTGCCCACTTTCGAAATTTCTGACAGTACAGTTCAGCGGCTTCACAGCCCTGACTTAATGCCAACAAGGTCTTCTCAGCCTGATCAGTGACATTAGGTTCATCGTACAACAACCCCAGAGCCTGAAAAAATACATCAACATCATTCAAAACAGGATCCCCAGGTGTCAGGGAAAAAGCCAAATCCTGAGGGTCGCTGCGCAGGAGAGAGATGACAATCTGAACCAGCTGTGCTGCATTCCCTGAGGACTTAGGCTTCAAGGCAAAAAACAACTTACAGTTATTTATTTTTAAAATTCAGAAATTTAGCCCGATCCCCCAACAAATCTGGCATGGGGATCCTAGGTTCCACAACCGGCTACCCAGCAAGATAGGAAGCAATACTCCGAACCTCAGTGGCAAGCTGATCCACACGGGCAGACAACTGTGCAAACTCCATTGAGAAAAAAAAAAATCCTCAGCACCCAGAGAAAAAGAGGGAAAAAATGCAACAAGCAGAAAAAAAAAATCTCTGACAACTCTGACAACTTTTTTCTTTCCACACTATTTTTCCCTTCTTTGAGAACCATATAATTTTAGTTTTGGCCGGTGATACTGTTATGTTTAGGTAGCTGAGGAGAAAAAGCAAAAACGATAATATACCAGAGAGGCTGGAACCTATTGGATTGCAGTAACCTGAACTAACCACACAACTAGAGGTAGCCGTGGAGCGTTCCTACGTTGATCCTAGACGCCTCGTCACAGCCTGAGAGATAACTACACCTAAAGGCAGAAAGATGAAAGCTATCTGCCCCGGAGCAGATCCCCAAAGAAAATAAGAAGCCCCCAAACATATAATGGCGGTTAGACAAGAAGATAGCACGGACACAGAAAGAAAATTGAATGAGCAAACGTTGGGGCCCAATCTGTCTAGACTGAAAAGCACAGGAAAGAATTCTGACTGCAATCCAACAAAAACCCTAAAAAATACCAGCACTTCTGATTGCCAAAAAACCTGAGATCACATGATCTCTACCACCTAAATCAGATCTCTGGTGTAACAAACAAAGCCGCAGCCACTGAAAAAAACAGGAAAAAGCAAATGAACAAATAACAGTGGCTACAGATAAATTGGGAGGAGCACAGGCCCCAGGAGGGGACACGGCTGACCTCCACAAAAGTGCAGAAAACTATGAAAAAAGCAAGCACAAAAAGAAAAGCAGAAAATATCTTATCTGAAAGCAGCAGGTGCAGGCAAGACTCCAGCAACTTCCAAATGAACCAGGAACCACAATTGAGACAAGAACAATTGATCACCGGCGACCATCATGGGAGGGAACCTCCCTTATATCAGTCCAGTCCGTGATCCCAGATTGCCATTCCTCGCTGAAAGGTTCAGTACTGTCTGTAACAACCAGAGGGAGCCTCTGCTCAGAAACCATCTCTAGCACATTCACAACAGGAGAGCAAATGATGAATTGGGAGTGGGGGTGGGGAGAGCAAATGAAGAATTTGGAGTGGGGTTGAGGAGAACAAATGACGAATTGGGAGTGGGGAAATCAAATGATGAATTGGGCGTGGGGGTGGGGAGAGAAAATGATGAATTGGGAGTGGAGGAAGAGAGCAAATGATAAATTTGTGAGAGGGGTGGGTACAATGATGGATTGTGGATTGGGAGTGGAGATGGGCTAGAACAAATGATGAATTTGAAGTGTAGGGTGAGGAGAACAAATGATGAATTGGGAGTGGGGATGGGGAGAGCAAATGATGAATTTGGAGCAGGGGTGGGGAGAACAAATGATGAATTGGGATTGGGGAAGCAGGGTAAATGATAAATTGAGAGTGGGGTTTGGAGAGCAAATGATGGATTGGGAGTGGAGGTGGGCTAGAGCAAATGATAAATTGGGAGTGCAGTTGGGGAGAGCAAATGATGAATTTGGATTGGGGTGGGGAGAGCAAATTGTGAATTGGGAGTGGGGAGAGCAAATGATGAATTTGGAGTGGGGGTTGGGAGAACAAATGAATTGGGAATGGGGGTGGGGAGAGCAAATGGTGAATTGGGAGTGGGGAAATCAAATGATGAATTGGGCGTGGGGGTGGGAGAGAAAATGATGAATTGGGAGTGGAGGAAGAGAGCAAATGATAAATTTGGGAGAGGGGGTGGGGGTACAAATGATGGATTGTGGATTGGGAGTGGAGATGGGCTAGAACAAATGATGAATTGGGAGTGTAGGGTGAGGAGAACAAATGATGAATTGGGAGTAGGGGTGGGGAGAGCAAATGATGAATTTGGAGTGGGGGTGGGGGTACAAATGATGGATTGTGGATTGGGAGTGGAGATGGGCTAAAAATGATGAATTGGGAGTGTAGGGTGAGGAGAACAAATGATGAATTGGGAGTAGGGGTGGGGAGAGCAAATGATGAATTTGGAGTGGGGGTGAGGAGAACAAATGATGAATTGGGATTGGGGAAGCAGAGCAAATGATAAATTGGGAGTGGGGTTGGGAGAGCAAATGATGGATTGGGAGTGGAGGTGGGCTAGAGCAAATGATGAATTGGGAGTGTAGGGTGTGGAGAGCAAATGATGAATTGGGAATGGGGTGGGGAGAGCAAATGTTGAATTGGGAGTGGATGAAGAGAGCAAATGATAAATTGGAAGAAGGGGTGGGGAGAGGAAATGATGAATCGGGAGAGGAGGTGGAGGGAGCAAATGATGAATTGGCAGTAGGGGGTTCCAAATGATGAACTAGCAGTGGGGGGTGGGAAGAGCAAATGATGAATTGGGAGTGGGGGATGGAAAATGACGAACTGAGAGTGTGGGGTGGGGAAAGCAAATTAATAATTGGAGCTGTAGGGAGGGCAAATGATGAATTGGGAGTGGGAGGTGCAAATGATGAGTTGGGAGTGAGAGTGGGGAGAGCAAATAATGAATTGGGAGTGGGGGAGAGCAAATGAAGGATTGGGAGTGGGTGGAGGAGAGAGCAAATGATGAATTTGGAGTGGGGGTGGTGAGAACAAATGATGAATTGGTAATGGGGGTGGGGAGAGCAAATGGTGAATTGGGAGTGGGGAGACCAAATGATGAATTGAAAGTGGGGGTGGGGAGATCAAATGATGAATTTGGAGCAAGGGTGGGGAGAACAAATGATGAATTGGGGGTGGGGGAGCAGCGCAAATGATAAACTTGGTGCGGGGTTGGGGAGAGCAAATGTTGGATTGAGAATGGAGGTGGGCTAGCGCAAATGATGAATTGGGAGTGTAGAGCGGGGAGAGCATATGTTGAATTGGGAGTTGAGGAAGAGAGCAAATGATAAATTGGGAGAGGAAGTGGGGAGAGCAAAATGATGGATTGTGGATTGGGAGTGGAGATGGGCTAGAGCAAATTATGAATTGGAAGTGTAGGGTGAGGAGAACAAATGAGGAATTGGGAGTGGGGATGGAGAGAGCAAATGATGAATTTGGAGTGGGGTGGTGAGAACAAATGATGAATTGGTAATGGGGGTGGGGAGAGCAAATGGTGAATTGGGAGTGGGGAGACCAAATGATGAATTGAAAGTGGGAGTGGGGAGATCAAATGATGAATTTGTAGCAAGGGTGGGGAGAACAAATTATGAATTGGGGGTGGGGGAGCAGCGCAAATGATAAATTTGGTGCGGGGTTGGGGAGAGCAAATGTTGGATTGAGAATGGAGGTGGGCTAGCGCAAATGATGAATTGGGAGTGTAGAGCGGGGAGAGCATATGTTGAATTGGGAGTTGAGGAAGAGAGCAAATGATAAATTGGGAGAGGAAGTGGGGAGAGCAAAATGATGGATTGTGGATTGGGAGTGGAGATGGGCTAGAGCAAATTATGAATTGGAAGTGTAGGGTGAGGAGAACAAATGATGAATTGGGAGTGGGGATGGGGAGAGCAAATGATGATTTGGAGCAGGGGTGGGGAGAACAAATGATGAATTGGGATTGGGGAAGCAGGGTAAATGATAAATTGAGAGTGGGGTTTGGAGAGCAAATGATGGATTGGGAGTGGAGGTGGGCTAGAGCAAATGATAAATTGGGAGTGTAGGGTGGGGAGAGCAAATTATCAATTGGGAGTGGGGGTGGGTAGAGCAAATGTTGAATTGGGAGTGTTGGAAAAGAGCATATGATAAATTGGGAGAGGGGGTGGGGAGAGTAAATGATGAATTGGGAGAGGAGATGGGGGAGCAAATGATAAATTGGGAGTGGGGGGTTCCAAATGATGAACTAGGAGTGAGGGTTGGAAGAGCAAATGATAATTTGGGAGTGGGGGGTACAAATGATGAATTGGGAGTCGGGGTGAGGAGAGCAAATTATGAATTGGGAGTGGAAGGGAGAGCAAATGATGAGTTGGGAATGAAAGTGGAGAGAGCAAATAATGAATAGGGAGCGGGGGAGAGCAAATGAAGAATTGGGAGTGGGTGGAGGAGAGAACAAATGATAAATTTGGAGTGGGGGCAGGGAAAGCAAATTATGAATTGGTAGTGCGGGTGTGGAAAGCAAATGATGAATTTGGAGGGCGGTGGGGAGAACAAATGATGATTTGGGAGTGGGGAATAGAAAATGACGAACTGAGAGTGTGGGGTGGGGAGAGCAAATGAAGAATTGGGAGTGGAAGGGAGAGCAAATGATGAATTGGGAGTAAGGTTGGGGAGAGCAAAAGATGGATTGTGGATTGGCAGTGGAGGTGAGCTAGAGCAAATGATGAATTGAGAGTGTAGGGTGAGGAGAGCAAATGATGAATTGGGAGTGAGGGGAGAGCAAATTACGAATTTTGAGTGGGTGAACGAGAAAGCAAATTATCAAGAGAAACCGCTAGGTGGGCACTTACCAGCGGTTTCAGCAGCTCTGACAGTGGGAGCCTGGAGCCTCCGACGGCCTGTGACAGCGGTACTCACAGCGCCCGAGTGCTGGGCAAGATGATAGCAATACAGCAGAGCTGGAGTTAGCAGAACACCAAGTGGTGAGTGTACTGCCAGGACCTGCGGTCATGTGACCCCAGGGGGCGGAGCTTAGCGTCCTGTAGCTGGGGATGAGTGCAGGGAGCTACTGGGACCCTGGAGAATGGAAAGGGGGTCACCGGACACCAGGGAGAGGACGGGGAACTAGAGGGAGACGGAATCCAAGACAAGCCGAGGTCAGTAAACGTGAGAGACAACGCAGTACACAAGGAGCAGGCAAATCAAGAATAGTCAGGGACGTGGCAGGAGTCAGAAAACCAGAGAAGCATATACACAGTACAGAATCAAGAGGCAAAATCACAATGGGAAACAGAACCGGGTCAGAACCATACAAACAAACTAGAACACAGGCACAAGGCACAGGCAATCAGGGGTCAACACACTCAGCCAAGGGCAAAAGTATAACTGACGGGGATTGGAGCTTCCTAGGGCTATAAGAAGCTCTCCCCGAACCAAAGAGAGGCCATAATAATAAACCCCAGGTGTGCAGGTCAGAGCCCGCACTAGGATCAAGACATTAACCCCTGGTGTGCAGGCCAAACCTGCACTGGGATCATGACAGTACCCCCTCTCAACGGGGGGCCTCTGGACCCCAGGCTTGACCGGGTACCTGGCATGGAAAGCCCAAACCAGGCGATCCGCATGTACCGAGCGAGCAGAGACCCATGAGCGATCCTCTGGTCCGTATCCCTTCCAGTGGACCAGGTACTGTAAGGAGCGGCGCACCCGCCGAGAGTCCACAATGTGTCCGACCTCATACTCCAAGTGACCCTCCACTAACACTGGAGGAACAACAGACTCAGAGTCCTCCTTGACAGACCCCACGGGTTTCAACAGAGTTTTATGGAACACATTGGTTATTTTTAAGGACGGGGGGAGATGCAACCTATATGCCACAGGATTGACTATCTCCACAATCTCGTACGGACCGATGAACTTCGGTCCCACTTTAGCTGATGGTACCTTCAAGTTGATGTTACGTGTGGAAAGCCAAACCTTCTCCCCCACCTGAAACATGTGTCCCGGGGCTCTCTTTTTGTCCGCAAAATATTTATACCTCCCCTGGGCCCGAGATATATTACGCTGGACTTCAGCCCAGATATTTTTTAACCGTAGAACGGATCCTCCGCCCCTGAACAACCGGAATCCAACCGTGAAAACTCCCCAAAATGGGGATTAAACCCATAATTAATCAGGAATGGGGACATGTTGGTGGATTGACTCACTCGGTTGTTAAAGGCGAATTCCGCCAACGGTAACGCATCACACCAATCCTCCTGTCTGGCGGAGGTCAGACACCTGAGAGTCTGTTCCAGGGATTGATTGGTACGCTCCGTCTGACCATTACTTTCCGGGTGATATGCCGACGAGAAGGAGAGTGAGATGCCCAATTTCTTACAGAATGCCCTCTCCAATTCTCCAATTTCACAAACAATTGATTCTCCCTGAGTCTCTGGAGAACTGTCTGTAGATGTTGCAAGTGAGACTGACTGTCCGGGGAATATATCAAAATGTCATCCAAATAAATGATAACAAAACGGCCTATCAGGTCTGAAAACACAACATTGATAAAGTTCTGGAAAATAGCGGGGGCATTAGTTAACCCAAATGGCATCACCAGGTTTTTAAAGAGTCCCTCTGATGTAAGGAACGGCGTTTTCCATTCGTCCCCTTCCCGAACCCTTATCAGGTTGTAGGCTCCCCGGAGATCTGATTTGGAGATCCATGGGGCCCCTGATAACTGGTTACATAAGTCTGGAATGAGGGGAAGTGGGTAAGTGTTCCGAACCGTTATCTTAAGTTCCCGAAAGTCGAGGCACGGCCGCAAACCACCATCTTTCTTCTTCACGAAGAAGAATCCTGCTGCTACGGGTGAAACAGAAGGCCTAATATGCCCTTTGCGGAGACTCTCAGCTATGTACTCCTTCATGGCTTGGCGCTCTGGCCCGGACAAATTGAACAACCGAGCCTTAGGCAACTTGGCTCCAGGTACTAATTCAATGGCACAATCATAGGGTCTATGTGGTGGCAGCGCCTCAGCCTCGCTTTCGGAAAACACGTCTTCGAAATCCTTCAGGTATTCCGGAATACCTTCCAGACCGACAGACGACACAGATACAGATTTAACAGAGTTGACAAGAGGTCCCAGGTTACAACATTTATCCCTGCATCCCCATTGAGTGATCTCCCCCGTCACCCAATCAATGGTAGGATTATGGCGTTGAAGCCAAGGCATCCCCAGTACCAGTCCCGCAGGCAAATTATCTAACACAAGACAACTTAGTTTTTCCACATGAGTGGGACCCACTTTCAGAGAAAAAAGTTCAGACCTGAAATAGATACCGTCCCGGGTAAGAGGGGATGAGTCAATAGCCACAAACTTAACAGGATCCTGAAGCCTGACTGTCCCTATCTTAATAAGAGTTAATATCCGGGTGTCAATCAGATTAACAGCAGAACCACAGTCAATAAAGGCGGTAGTCTGAACAGGACCATCACAAGTTCCAGTTCCACCTGAAGCACAATTTTTGCAAGTGAGGAAAAATGTACCTGAAGGTCTGGGTAGCCTCCTCGACTACTACCCAGACCTAGTCATTTCCCGCCACCTTGGAAGATGACGGACAGGAGGGGCAGTCCTTCTTCCAATGTCCAGATTCCCCACAATAGAAGCACAACTGCTTCTCACGGCGGCGTCTTCTTTACTTCTCACAGGTGATAGCATTCACCTCTATAGCCACAGGAGGAGTCCGGGTCTCATCTCCACTGGAGAATAATGATGTTTCCAACTGCATAATGCCTCTAGCCCGCAGTCTGCGATCCATGTGAACCGCTTGGGTCATGGCATCCTCCAGGGAGTCAGGTGGAGGATGAAGTGCCAGGGCATCCTTTAGACGTTCACACAGGCCTCTACGGAACAACCCCCGAAGGGTGGCATCACTCCACGAAACCTCGGCTGCCCAACGTCTAAATTCAGAACAGAACCACTCGGCCGAGTGCTTCCCCTGACAGACACTCATCACCTTGTCCTCAGCCAAACGCACTCTATCCGGCTCATCGTAAATATGCCCTAAGTCCTCAAAAAATGCATGCACACTCATTCTCTCTGGGGCAGAAGAGGAAAGAGAAAATGCCCAGGCTTGCGGGGCCCCCCTAAGCAGGGACATAACCACCCCCACCCTCTGTTTCTCATCCCCAGAGGAGCGGGGTCTCAAAGAGAAAAAAAGTTTACAGCCCTCCTTAAATACTCTAAAATTACTTTTGTTACCAGCAAAAGTATCTGGTAACTTAACCGGGGGTTCGGGTGAGACTAAAAAGACATCTCTAGCCCACTCCTGCTGAAACCCTGCGGATAGCGCCCCTGAACCGAATCCGCAACCTTCCGTTGGGATTGGGCCAGAGTTTGGTGCTCCAAATTTAGCTTCTGCAGCAACTGAGTCAAGTGTTTCACCTGCTCAGATAAAGCATGCATTGGGTCCATGCTGCAGAGAAAAAAAAAAGTTCAAGGTCAGTTATAATATCAAGAGAAACCGCTAGGTGGGCACTTACCAGCGGTTTCAGCAGCTCTGACAGTGGGAGCCTGGAGCCTCCGACGGCCTGTGACAGCGGTACTCACAGCGCCTGAGTGCTGGGCAAGACGATAGCAATACAGCAGAGCTGGAGTTAGCAGAACACCAAGTGGTGAGTGTACTGCCAGGACCTGCGGTCATGTGACCCCCAGGGGGCGGAGCTTAGCGTCCTGTAGCTGGGGATGAGTGCAGGGAGCTACTGGGACCCTGGAGAATGGAAAGGGGGTCACCGGACACCAGGGAGAGGACGGGGAACCAGAGGGAGACAGAATCCAAGACAAGCCGAGGTCAGTAAACGTGAGAGACAACGCAGTACACAAGGAGCAGGCTAATAAAGAATAGTCAGGGACGTGGCAGGAGTCAGAAAACCAGAGAAGCATATACACAGTACAGAATCAAGAGGCAAAATCACAATGGGAAACAGAACCGGGTCAGAACCATACAAACAAACTAGAACACAGGCACAAGGCACAGACAATCAGGGGTCAACACACTCAGCCAAGGGCAAAAGTATAACTGACGGGGATTGGAGCTTCCTAGGGCTATAAGAAGCACTCCCCGAACCAAAGAGAGGCCATAATAATAAATCCCAGGTGTGCAGGTCAGAGCCCGCACTAGGATCAAGACATTAACCCCTGGTGTGCAGGCCAAACCTGCACTGGGATCATGACACAAATTATGAATTTGGAGTGGGGGTGGGGAGAGCAAATGATGACTAGTGAGCGGGAGTGGGGAGGGAAAATTATGAATTTGGAGTGATGGCGGGGAGAGAAAATGATGCATAGGGAGTGGGAGTGGGGAGAGAAAATGATTAATTGGGAGTGGGGGAGGGGAGCAAATGAAGAATTGGGAGTAGAGGTGGGCAAGAGCAAATGACGAATTGGGAGTGGAGAGCAAATTACGAATTTGGAGTAGAGGGAGGGCAAATGACGAATTGGGAGTAGAGAGCAAATGACGAATTGTGAGTGACTTGTTGGGAGAGCAAATGATGAATTGGGAATGGAGGTGGGGAGAGCAAATGGTGAATTGGAGTGGGGAGAGCAAATGATGAATATGGAGTGGGGGTGGGGAGAACAAATGATGAATTGGGAGTGGGGAGCCAAGCAAATGATAAATTGGGAGTGGGGTTGGGGAGAGCAAATGATGGATTGGGAGTGGAGGAAGAGAGCAAATGATAAATTGGGAGAGGGAATGGGGAGAGCAAATGATGTATTGTGGATTGGGAGTGAAGATGGGCTTGAGCAAATGATGAATTGGGAGTATAGGGTGAGGAGAACAAATGGATTGGGAGTGGGGGTGGGGAGAGCAAATGATGAATTTGGAGTGAGGGTGGGGGAGAACAAATGATGAATTGGGAGTGGGGAGCCAAGCAAATGATAAATTGGGAGTGGGGTTGGAAGATCAAATGATGGATTGGGAGTGGATGTGGGCTAGAGCAAATAATGATTTGGGAGTGTATTGTGGGGAGAGCAAATGATGAATTGGGAGTGGAGAAAGAGAGCAAATGATAAATTGGGAGAGGGTAGGGAGAGCAAATGATAAATTGGGAGGAGAGGAGGTGGGGGAGCAAATGATGAATTGGGAGCGAGGGGTTCCAAATGATGAACTGGGAATGGGGGTGGGAAGAGCAAATGAAGAATTGGAAGTGGAAGAGCTAATGATGAATTGGGAGTGTGGGGTGGGAGGAGCAAATGATGATTTGGGAGTGGGGGTGTAAATGATGAATTGGGAGTGGGGGTGGGAGAGCAAATGATGAATTGGGAGTGGAAGATAGAAAATGATGAACTGAGAGTGTGGGCGTGGGGAGAGCAAATGAAGAATTGGGAGTGAAAGGGAGAGCAAATGATGAATTGGGAGTGGGGGGTGCAAATGATGAGTTTGGAGTGGGAGTGGGGAGAGCAAATAATGAATTGTGAGTGGAGGGAGAGCAAATGAAGAATTGGGAGTGGGGGAGGAGAGCAAATGATAAATTAAGGAGAGGGGTTAGGGTGAGCAAATAATGGATTAGAAGTATAGGTGGGCGAGAGCAAATAATGAATTGGGAGTGGAGGGGAGAGCAAATTACGAATTTGAAGTGGGAGAGAGCAATTGAAAAATTGTGAGTGGGGGTGGGGAGAGCAAATGATGAATTGGAAGTGGGGGTGGGGAGAGAAAATGATGAATTAGGAGTGGGGGTGAAGAGAGCTAATGATGAATTGGGAGTGGGAGGAGATTTTTAATGGTAATTTTATTTATTTCTCTATAATCAATACATGGCCGCAGGGTTGAGTCATTCTTTTCTACAAAAAGCAAGTGTGCACCATCTGGTGAAGAATAAAGGTACTGCCACACTAAGCAATCCCGCTAGCGATCTCGTTAGCGTTGCATACTAATGAGATCGCTAGCGGGATTGTTTCTATATCGCTAAATGCTGCCACATTTAGCGATATAGTTAACGACGCTATCGCCGTTAGCGATCTTCTTAACGACTTTAGCGGTACAAAAGTACCGCTAAATCGCTAAGAAAAGGTGCCACACAGCGATTAGATACTTACCCAGCGGGAGCGCCAGCGATGAAATAGGGTCCGGAACGATTCCAGCGACGAGCGAGATCACAGCAGGAAGCTCGTCGCTGGAAGCTGCCGCACTGAACAATATCGCTAACGGGATCGCTAAATAGTGACGTTTTTTAGCGATCCCGTTAGCGATATTGTTTAGTGTGGCATACCCTTCAGGTTGAATTAAGCCTTTCTCTAAACATTCATCTAGGTATTCCTTTAGTACTTTTAAATCAGGCTCAGAAAGATTGTAAATTCGCCCAAACGGAATAGACGCTCCAGGAAGCCATTTAACGGGACAGTCGTAAAAACGATGATGAGGCGGTTGATCGGCTTTAGTCTTACTGCAGACCTCACTGAACTGCTGGTACTGAGGTGATACACATATGACCAGAACCACCACATCCTAGTAGCAACAATCAATAAGGCCCTATCCTGGGAAGCTAGGAGTGGATATGGAAATGTGTGGACACATCAATTACTTAGAGAACACAAACCACCTGGGTGGAAAAGAGATGTACTAGTCCATATGTAAAATAGAAATCTTTATTAATTAATTAGACAACCGACACACGTAGTACAGAAAGGGGCAACCCATATCCAAAATGGATGTAAGCACTGCACACATATAAGTTAAAAATACGACAAGGGGCACAACACCCCCAATACCCTCAGAGTTGTGCTATGACAAACAATTACAGCAAAATAACATATATAATTAACATAAATCACTCAACACCTAGAACTGATTTTAAAGACAATAAGGCAGAAATTACTGCCCTAAATAACCCACAAGCTCACCTATACATGCAATTAGAAGCATAGTATAGAACAGCATAATTATCACAATAGATAAAACCTACAACACATATATGTACTGGTGGTCTATATTGAAACAAAAGAGGTCAAAATTGCTGCCCTTTTAATGAACTGCAGGAAGGGCTCTGGGTGCGATATTGTAGAATGGGCTACAGTCGAGCGATATGCTAGTGTGTCATTTGTCAAAAGCTAATGAATATTCTAATAAGATTGATAGCGAGCTGTGACATAAAAGACAATCTATTTCTGTGTAATGCACCTTATCAACAATGAAGGTCCGGATCAAGCCGGAAAAATCTGTAACACAGAAACTGACATATTACCTGGCAGTAATATAAATAGCACTGCACACTCAAGAGGGAATTTCATGCAAAATAGAACAAATTTTATTGATACAACCAACCAATATGGGAAGCATAATAATCAAAGCGTCATAGACATAACGTTTCGACTCTCCCGAGTCTTTTTCAAACGCCGCTGATAAATCCAACTGGACAATTCTTACGTATACGCAGACTCTGCTCTACTGAGGAGGATTTTCTCAAACAGGCAGATGAGTTAAAAAATCGCCTATTAGAACGATGATATAGTAAACGGATGATAAAAAAGGCGTTCAATAGAGCTAAACACTCGTCTAGACAAGACCTTCTCTATAAAACTCAGAAAAAAGAAGATGGAGGGATAGTGAGATTTATCACTAATTTCCATTCTCAATTCCCCCAAATGAGAAAAGTTTTAGAAAGGTCGTGGCATATTCTAAAAGCTGACCCAGTTCTATCGAGATTCCTCCCGGATAGAGTAGCCATCACACCACGGAGGTCACGCAATCTGCGCGACTTATTAGTACATAGTCACTATGTTGGCCTTCCACATAAGACTTTTTTAGATGACATTGTGAAAACAAAGGGTTGTGCCCCATGTGGTCATTGTGTGGCTTGCCGCAATATCCAACAGTCTGATTCTTTTTTCAATTCCTCGAGATCACACACCTTTAAAATTGACAAACGAATTACCTGCACGAGCACTAACGTCATCTATTTTGCTACCTGTCCATGTGACAAGATTTATGTGGGGATGACTACGCGTCAATTAAAGGTGCGTGTAAGGGAACATGTTCTAGGAATTTTTGCGGCAGCCACACAAGAAGAGGTTCATCTCTTAAAAACCATCCCACGTCATTTCAGGACCCACCATGGGTGTGATGGTGGCAGTTTTAAAGTGAGAGGTATAGACATGATTGACGTAAACATTCGGGGTGGTCGGATTTCTAAGAAATTGGCACAGCTTGAATCTAAATGGATATGGCTGCTCGATACGGTGCAACCTCTGGGACTCAATGAACATTTAAGCTATGCCCCATTCTTATGATCACCTGTCTGTGTTGATGGTTGTTGCCAGACACACATATTGTTTTTATATTATTGTTTTTACATTGTTTTTATTATTCCACTAATTTTGCCTCCCTGTGCTCCAGTAGTTCCATCTCGAATCATTCTCTATATATGAGGACTAAGAACATTATATGATTGAAATCCAGGAACAGGATAATGTCTTACCATTTTGGACCCGTTATAAGAATTCCTATCATTGAATACCAGAAGCCTCTCTACCAGCAATGATTTCGGCAGAAGTTAATTCAAGATTTTCTGCTTTCCATCTATTGATATATATCTGTTGTTATTATGTCAATTTTAGCGCTTCATGAAAAATGTTTGATATGGTTATAGGTCGGTGAGGCCCCCTGCTGGCACGCGCACGCTGTCATGTTTTTACATGCCGCTCTCTGGCTTTCGGCGTCTTTCAGGCGATGGCAGATCATTCTGCCTATTGCTGTGACGCCGACGCCAGGGGGCGTCATGTTTGATATGACGATGTGCGCGTCACTGGAAGCAGGTGACATCACTTCCGGTCACATGACCGGAGGTCTGTGACGCGGTCTGGAGGGACGAGTTCCTCTATCATAAGGTATTTAAGGAGCGCGGATAGGGAGGTGTGTGTGCCCCCTGAAGAAGGATTGGACCAAAACGTGCGTTGGGGTGCGCACACACACCCCCCTTCACCCTCCACACTCGTGCATTGCTTCTCTGTGCTGCCAGGTAATATGTCAGTTTCTGTGTTACAGATTTTTCCGGCTTGATCCGGACCTTCATTGTTGATAAGGTGCATTACACAGAAATAGATTGTCTTTTATGTCACAGCTCGCTATCAATCTTATTAGAATATTCATTAGCTTTTGACAAATGACACACTAGCATATCGCTCGACTGTAGCCCATTCTACAATATCGCACCCAGAGCCCTTCCTGCAGTTCATTAAAAGGGCAGCAATTTTGACCTCTTTTGTTTCAATATAGACCACCAGTACATATATGTGTTGTAGGTTTTATCTATTGTGATAATTATGCTGTTCTATACTATGCTTCTAATTGCATGTATAGGTGAGCTTGTGGGTTATTTAGGGCAGTAATTTCTGCCTTATTGTCTTTAAAATCAGTTCTAGGTGTTGAGTGATTTATGTTAATTATATATGTTATTTTGCTGTAATTGTTTGTCATAGCACAACTCTGAGGGTATTGGGGGTGTTGTGCCCCTTGTCGTATTTTTAACTTATATGTGTGCAGTGCTTACATCCATTTTGGATATGGGTTGCCCCTTTCTGTACTACGTGTGTCGGTTGTCTAATTAATTAATAAAGATTTCTATTTTACATATGGTACTGAGGTGGTAGTTTATCATAACTCTGATGAGAAATGTCGGAAACTTGAATTTGTTTCAGAACAGATACATTATAATGGCAATTACTCAGAGGGAAAGGTAATGGTCCTCAATGCCCAGTTCATAGATGGGTTATGGATTGAAAACCAGGGAAGTCCTAGAATAACTGGAAATTTTGGAGATGAAATAAGTTGAAAACTAACCGATTCATGGTGATTCGGTTCAATACAGATTTCCAGTTCAATTGTCTCGTAACAGGTCCAGACGATAAAGGTGATCCATCCACAGTTTCCATATCGATTGTCATGGATTTAGATCTACTTGCAATTTTATTATCAAGTGTGAAATGTAAGTCCATGGAATTCCCTCCTGCTCCAGAATCTAACATGGCATAGCATTGGATTTTTTGGCTCCCAATTATGACCTGTATGGAAACGACAAAATGAGACGATAGTGATTGCTCTTTGCCTGTATCCTGCATTACAGATGAGATGGTCTGCATAACCGGATCTGGCCAACAAGAAAGATCTAAATTGATTTCAGTCTTGGCATTTGTGAAAGCTATGGTCCTTTTATTAGGACAGTTAATGGCAAAATGTTCAGAGCCCTCACAATAGAGACATATATTTTCTGTAAGTCACCTCTCCTTCTCTACTGTGGAGAGAAGTTTATGGATTACATCAATTTGCATTGGTTCAGGCACACTTTCCATTTCCTGTTGGTGTTTTAAGGCTGATTGAGTAAAGGAGTAGTTAGGGTTGAGTCTCTGATCAATTCGGATGCAGAGTTGAATAAAGTCCTCTAAGTTATCAGGGGTCTCAACCCTTGCAAGTTCATCTTTTATTAGCACTTATATTCCTCAGTGAAATTAACAACTCTGGGCAGCTAAGTTCCATGTGGTGTCTGCCACCCAGCAGCGGAATTCGGAGGTACAAGTATATTCAGCTACAGAGGGCCACCCTTGACATAGGTTATGCAATTTGGTTTCAGCTGTTGCACAACGATTTGGGTCATCAAATACTTGATCCATAGCAGTGATGAAGGAAACTAAGTCATTTAGGAGGTCAGACTTCTTTTCCACATAAATGAGGCCCATGCAAGAGCCTCGTCAGTCAGGAGATTAATGATGAACAGAATCTTTTTCCTATCTCTGATAAATGGAGAATGTTGCATCTGGAAATAGATACGGCATTGATTAAGGAATCCATGATAATGATAAAGATCCCCACTGAATTTTCAGACAGCTGCATGTGTGCGTTTGATATCAAGCTAAAGCTGTGCAAATCCAGAAGTTGCCTTGCAACTCAATAATTTCCTTTTGCTGATTCAACACCTGTGTTTGCAGCTAAGAAAATTATTCTTTGTATGTGGCACCAAAATTCTGAAGTTCAGCAACTGGTTGCCTCAGTTGGGCTGCAACAGACTCCATTTTGTGAGTGAGGTTATTCTGTTATGGACTGATCTGGTTTGGAGCAGTGGTATTGTAACCACTGGGGCAGCAGCAGAAGGAAGTGTTGTCTGGGTATAGCTAGAAATCAGTACACAGGGAGGCAATGTAGTTTTAAGGATAAGCAGGAATCGTCAAGGATATCCAGATGCCGGTACACAATAGCAGCAATGTAGTTTGAAAGATAAGCAGGAATTGTAGTCAGGTATAGCCAGAAGTCAGTGGGAAGAGCTGCAGCCTGGTGCACAAGAGCTGCTGGGTTCGAATCCCAGAGAAAAACAAAAAACTGAACTGAAGTAGACTTGAATGACATGCATGATGTAAAAGTATGTTCACACTGGCCATAAAAGCTAACAAAACCAAAGGAAAAAACAATGTGTGCATATACCCTAATGAAAATAAATAAGTAAAAAAGCAAATGCAATAAATAATTAACATAGGGTACTTAGTAAACACTGTTTTGATCAAAAAAGTATAAAGCTGTCCCACCACGGCAAGGTGCACCCATTTGGGACAGTAACTACACTCTCTAACGTTAAAACCTACATAGTGTGAATAGCGGCAGAGAATCTCTGGGTCCCAAATGGACACCCAGCTTAAGAGGGACTTTACAGGAACTACACAGCTCAGTAGAAAGCATGCCACACTCTATTTGTATTGAATATAAAAATACTAGAGAAAAACAAAAAAACTGAACTGAAGTAGACTTGAATGACATGCATGATGTAAAAGCATGTTCACACTGGCCATGAAAGCAAACAAAACCAAAGGAAAAAACAATGTGTGCATATACCCTAATGAAAATAAATAAGTAAAAAAGCAAGTGCATTAAATAATTAACATAGGGTACTTAGTAAACACTGTTTTGATCAAAAAAGTATAAAGCTGTCCCACCATGGAAAGGTGTACCCATTTGGGACAGTAACTACATTCTCTAAGTTTAAAACCTACCTAATGTGAATAGTGGCAGAGAGTCTCTGGGTGCCAAACGGACACCCAGCTTAAGAGGGACTATATATGAACTACACAGCTCAGTAGAAAGGAGGCCACACCCTATTTGTGCTGAATACAAAAATACTAGAGAAAAACAAAAAACTGAACTGAAGTAGACTTGAATGACATGCATGATGTAAAAGCATGGTCACACTGGCCATAAAAGCAAACAAGACCAAACAGGAAAAAACAATGTGTGCATATACCCTAATGAAAATAAATAAGTAAAAAAGCAAATGCATTAAATAATTTTCCTGTGTTGGCATTCCTGTCAATTTTTTTTCAGCAGACAAATGTTATATGCCATATATACTGTGCCAGTTTGGCATCAAAATAAAAAAGCCAGAGCTGGTTGGTTAGAAATAGCATTGCTTTATTGCTCCGGCACAGTAACAAGTCCATGTGATTTGGGCAAATTTGTGTGTTCTAGAATTCCTGTGATTTTTTTCAGCAGACAAATATCATATGCCACTTATGCTGCACCAGTTCTGCATCAAAATAAAAAAGCAAGAGTTGATTGGTTAGAAATAGCATTGCTATAGTGATACTGCAGTGTAAGAAGTCCGTCTGTGGTCGGCCAATTTTCCTGCAATACTGAAAAAATATTAGACAGTGAAATATTATAAGGCATTTATACTGCTCCAGTTGTGCATCAAAGCGAAAAAGACAAAGTTGTTTGGTTGAAATATCATCGCTATATTGATACTAAGAAGTCCATCTTAGTTGGGCAAATTTTCCTGCGATAGTAATACTGAAAAGTTCTTTCAGCAGTGAAATATTATATGGCATTTATACTGTTCCAGTTGTGCATTAAAACAAAAAAGCCATAATTGGTTAATTAGAAATAGTATTGCTTTATTGATACTGCAGCGTGAGCAGTCCATTTGAGGTGGGCAAATTTTCCTGCGATAGTAATACTGCAAAGTTTTTTCAACAGGGATATATCATATGTAATTGAAAAATGGGCAAGTCGCATTGTAAGGGATGTGGAAATGGATGGGATGCTAATGGTGAGCACAGAGCAGAGGCCGTGGCCGTGGGCAAGGTGAAATTGTGCCTGCTACAGGAGCACAAAAACACACACATCATGTCAACTTAGCTTCCTGTCCCATTTTGTAGGGGGGCGCGGAACAAACACCAGTCTTGAAGCCAGGTCAGTGTGAAAAGGTTGTTGGATGGATAGCATATAATACTTCCAGTCACTTTGCCAGCACCACCCTGTCTTCCACATGGTCCAGTGTCAGTAGCTGTGTTTCTGGACTACATAATCCTCAACCAGATCCTCTTTCCTCCCACCATGCCAGGTGCCCAGAGACAAGTTATCCCACACTTGGTCACTCCGAAGAGCTGTTCACATTTCCATTTATAGATTCTGGCCTCTTGCCCTGCCCGTTTCAAGCGGGATATGAGGAGATTGCACGTAGCGATACCCAAATATTTGAGAAGCCATGCTCACAAGAAGGCGATGGTGGGAAAATGCAATTACTGTCACAAGAGGTGGATGATGTTGAGACATAATTGCCAACAAGTGATGTTGTTGCGTCAGCAAGTTAGGATGAGGACCACAGTGCAGAAGTGTAAGACGAGGTGTTGGGCGATTAAGTCACTGACCCAACCAATAATCCCCTGGGGGAGGCGGTGATATTGATGAGACTCCTGAGATACCTGAGGCGCACGCAGACTATACTGTGCTGTCAGGGCAGGAAGAGGAGGAAGGTGATTCTCACGGCAAAGAGTGGGAGAACAGAGAGGATGACCATGAGGTTGTTTATCCCCTATAGTCGTAGGTAGTATAAGATAATTAACAGCAGTGTACTTTACACTATAAGAATATCAGCCCCTATGGACACAAGACTGGATCAATGGAGGGAGAGGAATTCCACTCGTATCGACACAATGTATCTTCCTCAGGAGTAAGGAGACATACTACCTTATACTACCTTGAATAGGATGGATATATTTCATATTCTCCTTCATAGGTAGAACAAGAGAAGAAAAAGATGATCAAAAAGTCCAAAATTTATAGTGCATAAAGTAACATCTTTATTATTTAAAAGAGATGGGGAAACACAACATTGTGAGACACACAAAATCGAACATAAAATTACTTGCAAGAGATTTGCGGAACCCACAGGAGCAGCATGTTTGGTAACTAACACATTTAATGATGGTAGATAGTGGCAGGATCTCGAGTCCCTGTCCCGCAGGTTCAGAGCTTTTTAGACAGCCAATAAATATGTAGCGACTGCCTGCTAATCACCGTAATGCCGTAGCCATCTTGGTTGTGGCATTACTGTGATTGGCTGGTCGCATAGTGTCATCATGTCTATAAAGGACCCATGACACTGTGTTCACACTGTACCTCGAAAACAAGTAGAGCAGGGAGAGGTGCTGCTGAAAGAGGGACAGGTTTGTAGCTGTGTATTAGCCGGGATTCAACCACATTAACATTTCTTTTAAGTACAACAACTGCCCATCTTAGGGCTAATGGTAATCAATAGTAATACTGCTGTTAGCAGCACTTAGGGAGAGATTGTTCTGAAGGGATCACGTAAGACAGGATAGGGTGAATTGCACATCCTTTGAGCTGCAGACTGTAACTAATACCAAAACCCCTTCTCAGGACTAATATTCTTTTTGCTCTTAATTCTGCAAATTGTTCTGAGCAGGGAAATATTATACACCATTTTTACTACAGCAGTTGTGTGTCAAAAGCATACAGTAAGACTTGGTTGGATCTCAATAGCATTGCTATATTGCTCCTGCAAGTGTAACCAGTCCATCTGAGGTGTGAAAATTTTCCTGCAATAGTAATACTGCAGTTTTTTCAGCAGTGAAATTTAATACAGCATTTATTGTGCTAGAGTTGTTCCTCAAAACAACAAAAAAAATGTTTGATTACAAGTAGCATTACTGTATTGATACTGCAGTCTTATATGTCCATCTAAAGTGACCAAACATTGCTAGCTTTGTAATTTTTTCAGCAGTGAAATTTTGTGTGGCATTTATTGTGCTACAATTGTGCCTCCAAAATTAAAAAAAACAAACAATGGTTACAAATAGTATTGCTATATTGATACTGCAGTCTAAGACGTCCATTTGAAGTGGGCAAATTTTCCTGCAATTATAATACTGCAACGTTTTCTCATAATACAAAATCTTAAGGACAGAACATATACTATATCAGTGATTCTAGGCTACAGTACCCGAACCTCTAATGGCAATAGGCGTGGATATACTCCCACCAATTTTTAAATATGCAGAGAATAGAGTACTCAATCCACCAAGAGATAAGAAAGATCAAATATTTTATTTAATACAATATAAAAGGCACTTAAACATAATAGCAACCATATCACATGGCAGAGTAATAATCAGAGAGAAACAGGTGCAACAAAAATGCATATGCAACAACACAAGTGCAGTATATCAGGTTAGAGCTCAGTGCCAGACCCATATGAGAAATAAAGTGACAGTGTAATATTGTACTCAAGAGACCTATGTAATTTAGTCCTCACAAAAAGTAAACCTCCAAGTGGAACATAAGTATAAATTGAGCAGACCAAAATAACACTCAAGTCATATGTCCATAATGCTCTTACCCATAACTGCGCTGTGGTTTCTCACACGCCGCCCCGACACGCATTTCGCGTGGGCTTCATCCGGGGGCTGCTGCAGTGAGCGTTTTCTCAACAGGGATATATCATATTTAATTTAAAATGGGCAAGGCAAATGGTAAGAGACATGGAAGTGGACGTGATGCTGATGGTGAGTGCAGAGGCCAAGGTCATGGACAAGGTGAAACAGTGCCTGCCATGGGAGTACAACAAACACACACATCATGTCGATCTAGCCTCCTGTCACACTTTTAGGAGGGCATGGAACACCACTCTTGAAGCCAGACCAGTGTGAAAAGGTTGTTGGATGGATAGCAGATAATGCTTCCAGTCACTTTGCCAGCACTACCCTGTCTTCCACACAATCTAATCTCAATAGCCATGATTCTAGACCACATAATCCTCACCCTGATAATCCTCCCTCCCACCATGCTGAGTGTCCAGAGATCAGGGGACACCCCTAACAAAGCCTGTGGGTGAAACGTGTGTTGGGGCTAGTGGACCAGAGCACATGCACCTTACCCCCTTTCTTACTGGCACATCATTGTGATGCAAGTACACTATGGTTTCCCTCTATTTTAGAGGTAGTCTCAGCATTTTGCATGTATGACTTAGGGTATTTTTTGATAAGGGCTCTATTTACCTGTTTATATATTTTTTGCATATATGCATTTTGCATGTGACCTTTTGATAAATCTATGGACATATATCTATATGTGCTTTGGCACCACTCCATTGGAGTTGTTGTGAACACGTTGGAGGCGACTTCGGAGCTGGGGCTCCCTCCGGTGGTTGCTGAGGGTAATGATCCAATTGCTGAATGGCTTTAAGCTGGGTCCGAATGGTCTGATATAAGTGACCTGAACTCCCATAAGCCTTGCCGGTAATCAATTGTTCTTCAGGTCTTGGTTGGATCTCAGCTTGCATTCCTGCTATCATTCAGATAAGTGATTTGCTGTTTTTTTTCCTCTGGTTGGATTTTCCTTGCTGGTTTGCTGCCTCGCAGTGGACTTCAGCCTGGTCCCCTTTTGGGCTTTTGTGCTCAGTTTGTGTTTGTACTTTTGCTCTGTTCCTGTCTCGCTTTTTATTTACTGAGTAGCTGTGTGTTACACCAGAGATCTGATTTAGGTGGCAGAGATCGTGTGATCTCAGGTTTTTTGTTAATCAGAAGTGTTGGTATTTTTGTCAGGTTTTTTTGGGTTGCAGTCAGAATTCTTTCCTATACTTTTCTATCTAGACAGAATTGGGCCCCAGAGTTTGCTCATTCTATTTTCTGTCTGTGTTGGTATTTTCTTCTTGTCTAACCGCCATTACATGTTTGGGGGCTTCCTATTTCTTTGGGGGTTCTGCTACGGGGCAGTTAGCTTTCATCTTGTTGTCTTTAGGTGTAGCTATCTCTCCGGCTATGACGAGGCGTCTAGGATCACCGTAGGTATGCTCCACGGCTACTTCTAGTGTTGCGGTTAGTTTAGGGTTCTGCAACCCAGTAGTTTCCAGCCTCCCTGGTGTGTTGCTACTTTGGCAATTTTTTGCTATTTCTCCTCTGCATGTCACCCTCAGACCAATGGACAAACCGAGAGAACAAACCAGACCTTGGAGACTTATTTGAGATGTTTTCTGTCTGCTGATCAAGATGACTGGGTCTCTTTTTTGCCTTTGGCGGAGTTTGCTCTTAATAATAGGGCTAGCTCTGCCACCTTGATGTCTCCATTTTTCTGCAATTCTGAGTTTCACCCTCGATTTTCTTCAGGAGAGGCAGAGACTTCCGTCTGTCCGGGGGTTGACTCTATTGTGGAGCGAATGCAGCAGATTTGGGACCAGGTAGTGGAGAGGTTGTCTTTCTCTCAGGAGAAGGCCCAGCGGTTTGCCAACCAGCATAGGACTGATGGTCCTCGTTTTAAAGTGGGGGATTTGGTTTGGTTGTTCTCAAGAAATATCCCTATGAAGGTTGCGTCTCCAAAATTTAAGCCAAGGTTCATTGGACCTTATAAGATCATGGAAATTCTTAATCCGGTTTCCTTCCATTTGCTTCTTCCAGGGACATTTAAGATCCATAACGTGTTCCACAAGTCCTTATTGAAGAGGTTTGTTGAGCCAGTGGTTCCTATGGCTGCGCCTCCCGACCCTGTTTTGGTTGAGGGCAATTTAGAGTATGTGGTTGAGAAAATATTGGATTCTCGTTTTTCTAGACAGAAACTCTAGTATTTGGTTAAGTGGAGAGGTTATGGTCAGGAGGACAATTCTTGGGTGTTTGCTTCGAACATCCATGCTAGGAGACTGATCCGTGTCTATCATCGACATCATCCTGATCGGCCTGGTTGCGCAGGTGAGGGTTCGGTGACCCCTCCTCAAGGGGGGGGTACTGTTGTGAACACGTTGGAGGCGACTTCGGAGCTGGGGCTCCCTCCAGTGGTTGCTGAGGGTAATGATCCAACTGCTGAATAGCTTTCAGCTGGGTCCAAATGGTCTGATAGAAGTGACCTGAACTCCCATCAGCCTTGCCGGTAATCAATTGTTCTTCAGGTCTTGGTTGGATCTCAGCTTGCATTCCTGCTATCATTCAGATAACTGATTTGCTGTTTTTTTTTCCTCTGGTTGGATTTTCCTTGCTGGTTTGCTGCCTCGCAGTGGACTTCAGCCTGGTCCCCTTTTGTGGCCTGGCGCTGCTTTTGTGCTCAGTTTGTGTTTGCACTTTTGCTCTGTTCCTGTCTCGCTTTTTATTTACTAAGTAGCTGTGTGTTACACCAGAGATCTGATTTAGGTGGCAGAGATCGTGTGATCTCAGGTTTTTTGTTAGTCAGAAGTGTTAGTATTTTTGTCAGGGTTTTTTGGGTTGCAGTCAGAATTCCTTCCTATACATTTCTATCTAGACAGAATTGGGCCCCAGCTTTTGCTCATTCTATTTTCTGTCTGTGTTGGTATTTTCTTCTTGTCTAACCGCCATTACATGTTTGGGGGCTTCCTATTTCTTTGGGGGTTCTGCTGCGGGGCAGTTAGCTTTCATCTTTCTGTCTTTAGGTGTAGCTATCTCTCCGGCTGTGACGAGGCGTCTAGGATCACCGTAGGTACGCTCCACGGCTACTTCTAGTGTTGCGGTTAGTTTAGGATTCTGCAACCCAGTAGTTTCCAGCCTCTCTGGTGTGTTGCTACTTTGACAATTTTTTGCTATTTCTCCTCAGCTACCGAAACATAACAGGAGTATTCTGTTTTTTGTACAATTTTTACTCATTGTTTTTTGAAATCAACAAAATATTTTTCTTCACGAAACCTGTGTAGCACTCTGGTTGTTTTCAGTTGGTTTAAAATAGTGACGACCACCTGATGACCATGACAACAAATTTTTAATAACGTAAACAGGATTTATCTGATCATGTCTCACACACCACATGGCCAAATAAGGTATTAAAATGATAAAATGACATTTCCTGGTGAATGTTTTTTTTCACCATTGAAAGAAATGTAAATATGCAAAAAAGCAGCAAAAACACTGCGTGTGAACATAGCCCAAGGTGTGGAGGAGCATTTTTTTTCTCTTATTTATTTTGCCTTATATACAAGTGATTATCCTAAAAAGAATGTTTAACATTTTTTTCCAGTAAAATCCATTTTATCTTTGGTTTTGTATGTTTTATTGTCCGTCCGTAAAAGTGGCATAATACTCTGACAACATTGAAACCAGCCGTAATCTAGTATTCAGAGATACTTCCAGGGGTCTTCTCCATGCCATTTCATAGCTATTTACATCGATATCAGCAATTTTTAGACACCCAGGGTGGGGGCGCTGGAGAAATGCTCGAGTTTCCCATTGACTTTCATTACACTTGTTACTTGGGTCGAGCACCTGAGCATTACGATTTGTTCGATTCGATTAATGAGTACCTGAGCGCAGTGGCGTAGCATGGAGGGCGGGGGAGGGGGGGGGCGGTGTGGGGGCGGCTCGGCAGCAGCAGCAATTCCTCTCCTCTGTGGAGAAGCGCGGAGGCACAGTGCAGCAGCAGCCCCGCGCTCCGCACTCCCATGATCCTCTGTGCTGTGACAGATCACAGTATAAGGGGTGTCACAGATCACAGTATATGCGTTGTCACAGATCACACAGCAGCTATCGTGCGCTCACAAGCCCGCGCTTCTGCCCTGCCTTCCACCGCACACAAACCCGCGCTTCTGCCCTGCCTTTCACCGCACACAAGCCCACGCTTCTGAACGCTCCTGAAGCCTCTCAAGCCGCCCCTTGCTAGCCAGGCAGCCAATCGGAGTACGGCTGCCACTCCCCCTACACTCCCACTGCACAAAGACCCTGCAAAGTGAATACTCGCGCACGGGGCGACGTGATGCAGTGACGTCATCTCGTCCGCCCGTGCAGGAAGCTCATCCCAGCTCGCATGCTGATAGGAGGAAACTGCGAGAGGCGTGGGAGCGGTGATGAGAGTTTTTTTTTTTTCTTTTAGGCGTTGGCACTGCCCTGACCTGTGCAAAATATTCTATGCATAGCAAAGCCAGAGCGGAGAGCTGCTGTCTGCTGAATTTCCTGGCTGCCTCTCTGTCTCAGCGAAAGCGCTTCCGGGGACCACGACTCTGGGAGACTGGGAGAGGGCGGGGCTCGGCGGCGGCAGGAAAGTCTGCGTGGCTTTAGGCACACCCTATAAGCTATCACGTGTCTACATGACCCAGCTACATCTCGGCGAGGCAGAGAAACAGTCTTGAGCTGCTGCTCAGTAGTTCAGTAAGGTCCATTGTTGGCCCAACAGTGAACATCTACTGGAGTCCCACATATGAATGGTGGTCGGGAGGGATTTATAGAGCTCCCCCCATTCTTGGCTGCGTACACTCCATCCCATGTCCGTGCCGTGTCCACCGCCCCAATGTGTATGAAGGTGTTTATGATATGCGGGGAGGGGTATTTGCATGCTGGGTGCGTTGGCCGGTGCACTTGCCCCGGGCGCCGGGTCAGTGGGGGCGCCGCAACCTCCTGCGGGAACAAGGGAGGAAGTGTTCCTCCTCCTGCTGGTGCCCCACCTGCCCGCTCCGCTCCCACTGTGTCTCTTCCCGCAGTTCACCCTACTCTTCTTCGTGCGCTGCGGTCCTCCCCGGCTCTCAGCATTTGGGCACTTGTGTCAGCTGACCACCCTGTCATCTGACCGGGTAGTCTTCTGACGTTGGAACCGCGATGAAGACAGCCGGAAAAGAGAGAGGCGCATAAAGAGCAGGTGAACCGCAGAAAGGGACAAAGTGATAGCAAGGAGGGGGGGTAGTGGCAGCGGGGGAAGTGGGGGGACACAGTGATAGTGGTTGGGGGCGCTAAAGGAGTCCTTGCCCCGGGTGTTCAACAGCCCAGCTACGCCGCTGCCTGAGCGTTTTAGTGCTCACTCATCACTACTTTCTTCTCATTGTTCCAAATCACCAGTTTCCAATCTTCTACAGTCCATTTTTCTGCAAACTCAAGCTGAGGCTCCTTATGACAATTTTGAAGTCGATGCTTCTGCGCCTTTTTTCAGGCTTTTAAATGGATGGATTTCATTTTGTATTCTTCCAACTGTCATGGCGCTCACATGATTCAGTTTGCAAATATTCTTGCCTGAGAGACTACTATCAATAACCTGGATGATACTGTTTTTCTTTTCTGGGGAAATCTTCTTCATGGCGGCTCCCCTATTCGAACCAGTGACCTTTCATATGGAAATCAACCTAATAACACACTGAGCAATTAGGGAATGTGAGAACAGGTTGTATGTTGTAGTATATAGGAAGAAAAAGATTTTTCCACCATCAGCAGCAAAACAATAACAATGCAGTGACATAAAGAGAATCTGCATAACTAATCATATGCCAAATAGTTGCAAGTCAACTTTATGTATGAGATAACCAAGAGGATTGTCTATAAAAATAATGCTAGTCTCACGTTGGAAGCAGTAGTGGATGGTGAGATATGGAGCGTAAAAGACAAAAGTTCAAAACATTGTTATCCTTTTGCTTGTCAGTGTATCATTGGTACAGGTCCAAGAGTTAAGGGGGCCACATCCACCTGCAAAGCTGCAAGCAGCTTCCTTCACAGACACATGATGAAGACCTTTAGGACTGCAAAGAGACAATATATTATTCTTGCACAGGGCCCTCTTCTGTCACTGTCCATTCAAGTTCCTCGCAGTCAAGTTGGCAGCAGGCAGGGGTCTTTGACTACAGTTCATAGTTATTATTACATAGTTATTAAGGTTGAAGGAAGACTTTAAGTCCATCTAGTTCAACCCATATCCTATCCTAACCTGCCCTAACATGTTGATCCAGAGGAAGGCAAAAAAAACCCAAGTGGCAAACAGTAAACTTCACATTGGGGAAAAAAATTCCTTCCCGACTAGTGTTGAGCGATACGATAATGCAAATATCGGCTATCGGCCGATATTAGATCTATCGGCCTTTCGATAATTCGTTTCGATATTTTCGTCATATCGAATACCGTAATCGGATTTGTCACTGTCACTGTCTGTGTCCGTCGGTCGGGTCTGTCACTGTCAGTGTCCGTCGGTCGGGTCTGTCAGGAGTCAGCGGCACTTACCTGGCAGAAGATCTCCGGCGGTCACGTCCTGGACTGCTTCATGGCCGCCATCCTCTTCTCCCCGGCGGTCACATGCAGTTTCTCGCGATAACTGCAGTGACTGCTGGGTAATCCCGGCCGTAAAGCAGTCAGTCCGATGATGTCACCGCCGGGGAAGCAGGTAATCAGCTGTGCTGCGTCGCGATGACAGGCTCTGCCTGTCATTGCGATGTAGCAGAGCTGGATCGTCGTGGGACTGTCGTTACTATGGACTGCGTCGGACAGGTGGTATACTGTTGGTTTGTTTTTTTTCTTTTTTTACAGGAGATCGATGGCGTCGCAGGAATGAGAGTACAATAAAAGAAATGAAAACTGTGTTGTCTCTTTTATTTCATTAAAATACTTTTTTCTTGCTTTGTCTTTTTTTATGCATTTAATAACTTTGGGATTAATAATGGATCGGTGTCTTATTGACGCCTCTCAATTATTAACCGGGCTTATTGTCACCGTGCAATCAACGGTGACATTAACCCCTTATTACCCCGCTTGCCACCGCTACAGGGCAAGTGGGAAGAGCCGGGTAAAGTGCCACAATTGGCACATCTTTTGATGCGCCAAATGTGGGGCTGCTGTAGCCTGGTATTATCAGGCTGTTGAGGGCCAAAATCCATGGGCCTTGACAGTCTTTTAATACCAGGCCGCAGCAGTCTGCATTTTACTTGGCTGGTTAACAAAAATAGGGGGACCCTACGCCGTTTTTTTTTTCGAGGGGATCCCCTATTTTTGTTAACCAGCCAAGCTAAGCAGACTGCTGTGGCCTGGTATTATCAGGCTTGCAAGGTCCATGGATATTGGATCCTTACCAGCCTGAAAAACCAGGCCTCAGCGGTCTGCTTCATCTGGCTGGTTAACAAAAATAGGGGGGACCCCACACCAATTTTTTTTCGAGGGGATCCCCTATTTTTGTTAATCAGCCAAGATATGCAGACTGCTGTGGCCTGGTATTATCAGGCTGGCAAGGTCCATGGATATTGGATCCTTACCAGCCTGAAAAACCAGGCCTCAGCGGTCTGCTTCATCTGGCTGGTTAACAAAAATAGGGGGACCCCACGCCAATTTTTTTCGAGGGGATCCCCTATTTTTGTTAATCAGCCAAGATATGCAGACTGCTGTGGCCTGGTATTATCAGGCTGGCAAGGTCCATGGATATTGGATCCTTACCAGCCTGAAAAACCAGGCCTCAGCGGTCTGCTTCATCTGGCTGGTTAACAAAAATAGGGGGGACCCCACGCCAATTTTTTTCGAGGGGATCCCCTATTTTTGTTAATCAGCCAAGATATGCAGACTGCTGTGGCCTGGTATTATCAGGCTGGCAAGGTCCATGGATCTTGGCTCCTTAACAGCCTGAAAATCCAGGCCTCAGCGGTCTGCTTCATCTGGCTGGTTAACAAAAATAGGGGGGACCCCACGCCATTTTTTTTCGAGGGGATCCCCTATTTTTGTTAACCAGTTCCCTCTGACGTCACTGATTGTGTCCCTGGCTGACCTGAAGTGAAAGTGGAAAGCAATCAATTAAGCTTTCCACTTCCTCTCCTGTCAGCCAGGAGAGGAACTCATTCATTTGGGGGTTTACTGTGAGGCTGCAGCATTAGCTGCGGTCCCTGCAGTAAACATTAACCCTTTCTGATGGATTACACCGTGGGACCTGACTGTACATCGGATTGGTAAGAATAATTTTGCTTTATTATTTTATTTTTATTACAGGAAATGGTTTTAGCAGGTAAATAAAATATGGTCAAAAACTGTGTGATTATTTCATTAAACTTCTTTTTTATTAAAGTGTGTGTGTTTGATTTTTCTTTCATACAATAGGATTAATAATTGATAGTTGTCTGATTGACAGCTCTCAATTATTAACCTGGCTTAAAGTGACCTTTCAATTGCAAGGTCATTTTAACCCCTTATTAACCCATTCGCCACCGCTACAGGGCAATGGGAATAGACGGGCAAAGTGCCAGAAAGGGCGAATCTAATTATAGATTTGTCTTTTCTGGGGTGTCTGGGGGCAGATTTTAGTAGCCGGGGGGGGGCCAAAAATAATGGTCCCTCTCTGGGCTATTATTATCTGCCCCCACTCACTGGCTTTGTCTGTCTGGTTGCGAAAATAGGGCGGGAGCCCACGCATTTTTTTTCAGCAATTTTACACCTCATATATGTATATATATACATGTCATTGAATTTGTGACACATATATATATATTTATATTTATAGTTCATACAGTTCTACTTAGTATAATAGCCGTAATTCAATTGCCGGCTTCTGTGAAAATGCAGAACCCGACATGAAATGACATTTGGTTTACATAGAGTTAACCATGTCTTTTCATGTAGTTTGATATCTGATTTGCACAAACAATTACATGAGTGTAAGTGTGCAAAATTTCACACCTGTAGGGGTTAATTAAAGGTGTAAATTCGTAGCAAAAAAGTCCGTTTTTTTTACAACGAATTTACACCTTTAATTAACCCTACAGGTGTGAAATTTTGCACACATAGACTGATGTAATTGTTTGTGCAAATCAGATTGCAAACGACATGAAAAGACATGGTTAACCCTATGTACACCAAGTGTCATTTCATGTCGGGTGCTTCTGTCTTTTCACAGAAGCCGGCTTTACCCGGCAATTGAATCAGAGGATATTTTACTATGTAGAAGTGTATAAACTATACATATATGTATATATATGTCACAATGACATGTATATATATATATATGTATTCTATGTGTGTATATTTAGTGTTTACAAGGAAATAAAGGTTTTTTTTAATTGCGATATTTTGTTCCCATAGACTTACATGGGACTTCCGCTATCGAAATCGGATATCGACGATATTTAGTGCTATCGGCGATACAATTTCGATACGATATTTTTAGATATCGAGCAATATCGCTCAACACTATTCCCGACTCCACATACGGCAATCAGACTAGCTCCCTGGATCAACGCAGTATCTAGGAAACTAGTGAATATAGCCTGTAATATTATACTTTTCAAGAAAGGCATCCAGTCCCTTCTTAAATTTTAGTAAGGAATCACTCAGTTCAAAGGCTCCAACACTGCTGAGAAACTAGAATAGGGCAGGGGCTAAGGTTTACAATAAAAGGGACAGCAAAACTGTGTGAGGAGTAGTGTTGAGCGATATGATACTGCAAATATCGGATATCGGCGATATTAGCTGTATCGGCCTTTCGATACTTCGTTTCGATATTTTCGTCTTATCGAATACCGGAATCGGAAGTTCCCATAATTCTTTGCGAGGCAATGTGATTTTAGTCAGCCAATGAGGAATCCTAAGAAGTGTGGGCACATCCTGTACTGCTGCGGTCATGTTAACTAATGGCATGGCTGTGATTGGATGCTGAAATGATGTCAGAATGCACTATAAAAGGCGCCGCCGCCATTTTAGCGTCACTGTGCTGTGAATTCAGTAAGGGACAGAACGCTGCTGTGCTGACTCTGAGGGACAGTTAGAGATTGCGATTTAGTGTACTGTGCTGTAGGCAGGCTAGCACCAACCGCTGTGTAAAGCTTCCTTTTGCCTGCAGTGTTGTTTTAACAGCTCTGCAAGGTGTGTGTGAGTGCAGGTGACGCTGCAGTTTGCTCTGCATGCAACGCTGTCTGTAGGCATCTGCACATGTCACTCACAGACTCTTTTTTTTTTCCTTCAGTGTAATTCTTGCAGCTCCATGCAATTTAACTATTAGTGTGACGCGCTTCCATCCGTATCCAATACATTGGTTGCAAACACTATAGAAGTAGACAAAGGAGTAGCCTTTCACAGATTGTGAACAGTTGTGTTTCAGTGTTCACTTCAGTCTGTGTTTTTTATTTTTTGAGTGCACATCACGCTCCAGTTACTTGTTCAAGCACTGCTGCTTGTACTCTGCTGAGCGTGTCTCAGTGGCTCATCCTTTTCATTTATCTCCAATTGGTTCTGCTCCATTCCATTTAAAATATAATCTATTAGTGTGACGCGCTTCCATCCGTATCCAATACATTGGTTGCAAACACTATAGAAGTAGACAAAGGAGTAGCCTTTCACAGATTGTGAACAGTTGTGTTTCAGTGTTCACTTCAGTCTCTGCGTAATAACCACACTTAGGCCTTATAACTTTTCTGACTTTCTTTCTCAATCTACCAAGATGAACAAGTCAGTGAGTAAGGCACGTGGTCGTGGCCGTGGAGTTTCAGCAGGGAGAGGACGTGGGGATTCTGTGGCTGCTGCCGCCCTCAGTGACACAGCATCCACCAGTTATCCCCGTGAGCGTTCCTTTATGCGCACTTTGGTAGGAGCTCAGCATGCCCCCTGCTGCGGGAAGAACAAATTGAAGCCGTTGTTGGTTGGATGGCAGCCAATGCATCGACTTCAATTCCTTCCACCTCCTCTCAGGAACACAACACTGTTGAGCAACCATCTGTCTGTTCACCGCCTGTCAAATTGCCCAGGCAGTCAGAGAGTTCTGTACTGGAGCCAGCTGAGTCTCTGCTTCTGTTCTCAGAATCTGTTGGCTCGCAAACACGGGCACAGGCAAGCAGCATTCTGCAATTTGAAGAAGAGGGAGTATGCAGTGATGCGCAACAGCTGTGTCTCTCTCAATCTGAAGAGGCGGGTGAGCCAGTGCCGATGGACAGCACACCGCAGAACGCATCTTATGATGATGATGAGACTCAGGTGCCAGGTTTTGTGGAGCATGGTGCTGCCCAGACCATCCAACAGCAGCAGGTGTTGGAAGAGGGTAGTGGAGATGATGAAGTCCGAGACCCAACATGGCGTGAGCAACAGGAAGGTGGTGGGAGCAGCTCTGAGGAAGAGATTGTCACAACGGTACAAAGAGGAGGGAGAGGTAGGCTGCAGACTCGCTTGCCTGTAGCCTCCAGTTTGGCACCTGTTGGGAGCAGTTCTCTTAAAAATGTCAAAATTGGCGCTCCCATGTCTTGCACTGCGTGGTCCTTTTTTGACAGACTTGTATCTGATATTTGCTATGTTCAATGCAAGCTGTGTAAGCAAAAAGTTAAAAGAGGTAAAAATATCAGGAACCTGAATACCACAAATATGTGGAAACATGTACGGACAAAGCACGTAGCTGAGTTACAAAGACACACTGGAGATGTAGGCCAACCTACAGCAGCACCTACATCTTTAGGTCATGTTCGAGCCTATACCTCCAGCTCTCACACACCTGGTTCGGCTTCCTCACAGGATCTCCATGGAAGAACCTCGGTCACTGTTGTCCATAGACAAACTGTTATTCCACCCACTGCAGCAAGTTCACAGTCATCGTAACACTCCCAGAACAAAAAACAGCCATCGGTAACACAGGCATGGGATAAAAGACGGCCATACTCGGCAAACCATCCACGAGCACAGGCTCTGAATGCTGGCCTTGCAAAACTCCTGTCCCTTGAAATGCTGTCATTCAGGCTGGTGGAGATTGACAGTTTCAGGAACTTTATGGCATTGGCAGTCCCACAATATAATGTGCCAAGCCGATTTTATTTCAGCAGGCAAGCTGTCCCTGCTCTGCAAAAACATGTCGAGGGAAACATTAAACATGCGCTACTAAACGCCGTCAGTAGCAGGGTCCACCTGACCACCGATGCGTGGACCAGTACCCATGGCCAGGGACGATACCTTTCCCTCACTGCCCATTGGGTCAATGTTGTGGAGCCGGGTACAGATCTTGCCAGTGGCGCTGTACGTGTTCTGCCAACTCCAAGGATTGCAGGAATCCAGTCTGTGCACATTGATTCCTCCTCCTACTCCAGTTCCTCAGAATCATCGCTGCACGAGCCGTCACGGTCTACCTCCACATGGACCCGTGAACGCTTACCTGTTGCGACCGATATGAGCACAGCCGTGGCCAAACGTCAACAGGCCGTCCTGAAATTAATTCCCATGGGGAATCGAAGCCACACAGCGCAGGAGCTCTGGGATGCCATCAAGCAGGAGAGCGACGTGTGGTTTTTGTCAGCTAATCTCCAGCCAGGCTTGGTAGTGTGTGACAATGGCCGAAATCTGGTGGCAGCTCTGGGCCTTGGCAACCTCACTCACATACCATGTCTGGCACATGTGCTCAACTTGGTCGTGCAGAGTTTTTTGAGGGACTGTCCGGATCTTGATGCACTGCTGCACAAGGTCCGCCTAGAGTGCGCTCACTTGCGACGTTCCAGCATGGCCAGATCGCGCATTGCAGCTCTGCAAGTCAGATTTCGCCTTCCTGAACATCGCATCATATGTGACGTACCCACCAGGTGGAATTCCACGTTACATATGTTGGAGCGGTTGTGTGAGCAGCAGCCAGCAGTAATGGAGTATCAGCTGCAACAGGCGCAATCAACTCGCAATTTGCGCCGTTCACACTTCACCACTACTGAGTGGGCCTCTATGAAGGACATCTGCGACGTTTTGCGTGCGTTTGATGTCTCAACGCGGATGGCGAGTGCAGATGATGCACTAGTCAGCATGACTGTCCCCCTTATCTGCCTGCTTCAGAAATCACTGAAAGCACTAAAGGAAGAGGTTTTGGAAGAGGTGGAGGATGAGGAGTCACAAATTCAATTACCTTCAGGACAGTCAGCGCAACGTGGTTCCTCACAAAGAGCTGGGCAGGGCTCACTTTGTGAGGAGGATGAGGAGGAGTCAATGGAGGAGGAAGAAATCCCTACAGAGGGAGGTACACAACGCTGTAGTCAGTATGTAGAGCGAGGGTGGGGTGATGCAGAGGAGGCAGAGATGACGCCTCTTCCAGAGGACAGCCTTTGTTGGCCAGTTGGGAGTCTGCAGCACATGGTTGATTTCATGCTTCAGTGCCTGAGAAACGACCGCCGCATCGCCCACATTCTCAGCACGTCAGATTATTGGGTGTACACCCTCCTAGACCCTCGCTACCGGGACAACTTACAAACCCTCATCACACCGGTGAACCGGGACCGTAAAATGCAGGAGTACCAAGACACACTGGTGCAATCCATACTGTTGTACATTCCAGCCGAGAGAGCTGCTGCTGCTGCTACTGCTTTACAAAGCAGCTCTGTGCGTCGAGGCAGTGTAGACACCTCTACAACAAGAGGGAGCAGAAGCAGCGGCTATGCACAGGGCAAGAACTGTATGTTACAAATGTGGCAAAGTTTTGTGACAGCGCCAGCAAGGTCTACACCATCCGAGACGGCTCCAGTCACCAGGAAGAAACGTTTCCGTAAGATGGTGACAGACTACTTGGCTTTCCCTCTAAGTGTACTCCCAGATGCCTCTTCCCCTTTCAAATTTTGGGTCTCTAAGTTGGATACATGGCCAGAGCTTAGCCAGTATGCATTGGAGGTGCTGGCTTGCCCTGCTGCCAGTGTATTATCTGAGCGTGTCTTTAGTGCTGCAGGTGGTGTAGTAACAGACCGTCGCATGCGACTATCCTCAGAGAATGTAGACCGGCTTACTTTTCTGAAAATGAACAAGGCATGGATCTCACCTGAATTTGCCTGTCCGTTTTCAGATTAAATAACTGTTTGGCAACGTTTTCCATGTCTCCTGTTATGTTCATCTTTCTACCACCTGAACTCTACTCCCTGGGCTACAACACCGCCATTTGTTGCTCGTAAGTAATTGGCAGGGGTACTGACTCCTGGCCAGCCTGGTTACAGCACGACAGCTGTTTTCCTGGCAGTGTGAACGTCAATTATCCTCCAATAAGTTGTGCTGTCGTGTTGCATTCGGGTTAGCCGACTCTATGGTGCCTGCAGTTTAGGTGATTCCTATGTGTGCTGTGGGATATGTAAATAAAGGCGGTTTCCATTGTGACAATAGGATAAGCACCCACTGTAGGACTGTGTGATTCGGTAACTGCGGACGGCTTGCGTCCTGTCAACTTACATTTTCATGGGTGCGTTCTTCTACCCGTCCGGGGTCCAGTACCGTCAAGTGGTTCTCCCCAGTGCTTTTGGCCTAGGTGCCTCCATCTCCGTATCCGAGTTCCAGCAACGTCTGCTGGTCCTTGGTAGTGCTTTGGAGCACAGGTACCTCCTGCTTAGTAACCGTGTCACAGTAACGTCAGCTGGTACTCAGTTGTGACATTGCCTCTTTTCCTTCTGCTACCCGTCCGGGGTCCAGTACCGTCAAGTGGTTCTCCCCAGTGCTTTTGGCCTAGGTGCCTCCATCTCCGTATCCGAGTTCCAGCAACGTCTGCTGGTCCTTGGTAGTGCTTTGGAGCACAGGTACCTCCTGCTTAGTAACCGTGTCACAGTAACGTCAGCTGGTACTCGGTTGTGACATTGCCTCTTTTCCTTCTGCTACCCGTCCGGGGTCCAGTACCGTCAAGTGGTTCTCCCCAGTGCTTTTGGCCTAGGTGCCTCCATCTCCGTATCCGAGTTCCAGCAACGTCTGCTGGTCCTTGGTAGTGCTTTGGAGCACAGGTACCTCCTGCTTAGTAACCGTGTCACAGTAACGTCAGCTGGTACTCAGTTGTGACATTGCCTCTTTTCCTTCTGCTACCGTCGGGGTCCAGTACCGTCAAGTGGTTCTCCCCAGTGCTTTTGGCCTAGGTGCCTCCATCTCCGTATCCGAGTTCCAGCAACGTCTGCTGGTCCTTGGTAGTGCTTTGGAGCACAGGTACCTCCTGCTTAGTAACCGTGTCACAGTAACGTCAGCTGGTACTCGGTTGTGACATTGCCTCTTTTCCTTCTGCTACCCGTCCGGGGTCCAGTACCGTCAAGTGGTTCTCCCCAGTGCTTTTGGCCTAGGTGCCTCCATCTCCGTATCCGAGTTCCAGCAACGTCTGCTGGTCCTTGGTAGTGCTTTGGAGCACAGGTACCTCCTGCTTAGTAACCGTGTCACAGTAACGTCAGCTGGTACTCAGTTGTGACATTGCCTCTTTTCCTTCTGCTACCCGTCCGGGGTCCAGTACCGTCAAGTGGTTCTCCCCAGTGCTTTTGGCCTAGGTGCCTCCATCTCCGTATCCGAGTTCCAGCAACGTCTGCTGGTCCTTGGTAGTGCTTTGGAGCACAGGTACCTCCTGCTTAGTAACCGTGTCACAGTAACGTCAGCTGGTACTCGGTTGTGACATTGCCTCTTTTCCTTCTGCTACCCGTCCGGGGTCCAGTACCGTCAAGTGGTTCTCCCCAGTGCTTTTGGCCTAGGTGCCTCCATCTCCGTATCCGAGTTCCAGCAACGTCTGCTGGTCCTTGGTAGTGCTTTGGAGCACAGGTACCTCCTGCTTAGTAACCGTGTCACAGTAACGTCAGCTGGTACTCAGTTGTGACATTGCCTCTTTTCCTTCTGCTACCCGTCCGGGGTCCAGTACCGTCAAGTGGTTCTCCCCAGTGCTTTTGGCCTAGGTGCCTCCATCTCCGTATCCGAGTTCCAGCAACGTCTGCTGGTCCTTGGTAGTGCTTTGGAGCACAGGTACCTCCTGCTTAGTAACCGTGTCACAGTAACGTCAGCTGGTACTCGGTTGTGACATTGCCTCTTTTCCTTCTGCTACCCGTCCGGGTTCCAGCACAGTCAGCTGGTCCTCGTTACTTCCATTGTCTCTTGCTCCATCTGATACCCGTCAGGGTTCCAGTAACGTCAGCTGTTTCTCGGAAATTAGACGACCTTAAAGACCACCCAGAAGAAGATGACGACAACAAGGACGACGAGCATGAAGCCAACCAGCCTGAACACCATCACAAAGAAAAAATAAAAGATTACCCAGAAGAAGATCACCAACAGGACAAAGAAGGTTAAGACAAACTACAAGATACAGAACAAGAGACAGAAGAACAATAAGCAAAAGATCAAAAAGCAGAAGAACATGAAGTATAAGACCAAAATGAAGAGCAAAATATATGCTCTAAATTCTAAGCAGAAGAAGACTAAGCAGTGTATGGGGGTGAGTCCGTTCCTCTTCGTGGTGCCCCTGGAAAATGCCTGCTGCTGCTGCAGGCTAAACTGAACACGGACAAATACTGTTGTAATTTAAATCTTTTGTGACAGCAAGAACGGAAGGATGAACAATTCATACTTTTACAGATTACAAGTACAGGAATCTCTGTCACAAATAAGAATATGATGAAGAAGATGAAGAGGAAGAAGATGAAGAATTTGAATATGAAGAAGATTAATTAGTTTAATAATAACAATATGAGTAATGTAAACAAAAACATGAATAGCAAGAAGTTTAAGAAGAAGATTAAGAAGGTGAAGATGAAGAATAATTTGATGAGAAAGATGATGCTGCTGCTGAAGATTATGAAGGAGAAAGTGTGGCACTGGCAAAAGTTAAAAAGGTGAAGAGCATGGAAGTTGTGAAACATACATATTTGCCAAAATAGAAAAAAGGTTAACAACATTGTCAATTTGTTAGTCAATCCAAACGTATTTCCCAAAAAAAAGATATTAATGCTATTCCAATGCATTGGGTTAAACATGTATGCCTTTATTGTCTCCTCAACCTCCCCCAATACATTCTACATTAGTCTTTGTTGTTTTCCTTCATGTACAATTAACCAACAAGGCAAGAATGGGTTTTTTTTAATGTCGATATTTGGTTCCCATAGACTTACATTGGACTTCCGGTATCGGAATCGGATATCGACGATATTTAGTGATATCGGCGATACCATTTCGATACGATATTTTTAGATATCGAGCAGTATCGCTCAACACTAGTGAGGAGCACTAAAAGGGCACAATGCTGTGTGAATTACTCATGGACCTCCCTATTCGTCTGAAGAAAAAGGGGGTACTCTTACTGTGTTGGAGTCATTAGGGAGGCCCTATTGCTGAATGTTGCTAATGGGGAGAAGGATGAATTTAGGGGTCTGAATCAGGTGTGATATAATTTAGAGGTCTGGTCTGTAAAAATATTGACAAAGCCAAACTCATTCCTTAATAAGATAGAAATCTTTGGCAAAAAGCAAGTTTGGTCCTCCACCTGATCATAGTTTGCCAATATCCATTAAAGATTTCTTCATTGCTGAAGTGTTAGTACTAATTCTAGTTAAGGTGATATACACTTGTAATTGCAATTCTTCCTGCCTCCCACGTGAATTATTATGTCTGGATTCCCCTACACATATTGTAAGGATTGTACTCACTCAGCTGCGTAGGAGGAAACAGGAGACACATTCTCTTCAACGTCCATGTGGTTTATTTGCTTCATAAACCGTTACTTCAGCAACAAAAAAGGTAAACAGTCTTTACATTAGGCAGACACAGTATCAGCAGCACTCAGGCTCTATCTGGAGCCACAGACACAGAAAGGCATCTTCCTCTTGAAACACAGACCTCTCTGTAGTGTCCAGCCTGGACACATGGAAGTCTGTCCACCCTGGCAGACTCCCAAACACTCCCCCTCATGTGATGATCACACCTTGATTACATAGCCTGTAACCACACCCACAGGTGAGGTATGGATCACATGGTCTGGTCACATGGTCATGACCTCATCACAGGTCCTCAAACTCACAACCACTCACTCCCACCAACACAGGAAAAAAGGGGTACAGTGAGCACCCTCACCCAGAGGTGAGGTAGTATGGGTAGCCAGACCCTCACATCTCTCATAGCTAGCCGAAACAGAACCCAGGTGCACTAAACGACATATTAGTGCTCATGTGCACTAAAGACAAAATACTCCGGGTTGCATCGCAGGGAGCATCCATCCCTGTGACATATACCTCCCATTAACCACGCGACCACCAGTCACAGCACATATTACCCCCCTCTGCCTAAAGACGTGGGCCTTGGCACCTTCCATTAACCGACTAGTAACTCTTCTCAGTCGTCTCCGACAGTTAAACGGTCTGTCAAAGTCAGGCCCTGCTACTGAACCCTTTGGAAGGCGTCCGTCGTCCGACTCCGTCATGTCCTTTGATAGGGATGCCCCCTTGTCAGACCACCCACATCCCCAGCGGTCAGTCCAAGACGCAATTCTCTTGCACCCATAAATCCTGTCTGGTCTGACTCTTTGTCATTTCGTCCATTACAGGGTCTCCGCTTAGGTCACTCAGCTAACTGAGGCATCACTGCTTCTACCTCTTCCATCAAGCCACCTTCTGTTATCTCTCTGCTGGCCATTTCTCCCATGGTCTTTATTGCCCGGAGAGAAGTCCTTCCATCTGTCCCTATGTCCTCTATAAGCTCCAGCTTGAGGACTTCCAGTCTTAAGCGAACCTCTTTGCCTCTCTATACCACGAGTTGAAGGTGGCGGCCGTCTTCTTCCCATTTCCTGCAGCTCTCTGTTGATCTGCTCCTTCTCAAGTCTTAGCTGCTCTACTTCTTTCAGATATGACACGCAATGCTCCAGGAGCATCCGGATATTCCCAAGGCTCTCCATGGATCCGACAACGAGAATGGAACCATCCCATCTTCACCCACGACCTGGGCTTCATCATCAGCCGGAATCCTCACTCTCATCACACCGGACCTATTCAACATCTCCTGCATCACTTTCCCAAGTCTTCCGATGACTTTCCTCACCAGACCTCTGGGCACTTGAACTATGTCTTCCACCAATCCAAGACGACTTTGAGCTTTTCTTGCTTGCTCCAGATGTCGAGCGGCTTCCTTATTCCTCAACATGATCATCTGTTTCGTGCGGAGGCATTGTAGATGCATATCCCTCAGTACAGCCACCCGCTTCACTGTGACTTCCCCAGTCGACAGTATAACCAACTGTTTCATTTCTGGTGCACAGTTCACACTACATGCTTCTACCGCCTTTCTAAAGGCCTCATGCACATCCTCACTGGCGCACGCTTCTCGCATGTCTTCGGGTATCTCTAATACGCACTTGAAAACTGAAGTCTCACCTTCTTGGACAGACTGTTGTGTTGTGAATGGGTTTGAGATGAGTTCTGAGCAGAGGCTCCCTCTGGTGGTTACAAGCGGTACTAGTGAGGATTGTGAGGACTGGGAATCAGGTGTTACTGATTGGTCTTATTTAAGGGAATCATTTTCCCATCAGGGTTGCCGGTGATCAATTGTTCTGGTCTGAATCCTTCTTTCCAGTTTCCCTTGTAGCCTGCTGTGTCGTGTCTGCATCTCCTGCTATCAGATAAGACAATTTCTTATTTTGTGTTTTTGCTATATTTTTGCATTTTGTCCTGCACTTCTGTGGGGGCCTTCAGGGTCCCCTCCGGGGGCTTTTGGCCTCTCAGTTTAGTCCAGCCACTGTGTTTTGTACTTTTGCTTTTTCCAGTTTTTTCAGTGGCTGCTGTTTTTGTTACACCAGAGAACTAATTTAGGTGGAAGAGGTCGTGTGATCTCAGGTGATTTTGAAATTAGTAGAGTTGGTGTTTTTCAGGGTTTTCTGGGATTGCAGTAAGTACCCTTCCTATCCTTTTCTATTTAGATAGTTTGGGCCCCAGCGTTTGCTCATACTATTTTCTTTCTGTGTCAGTATTTCCTCTTGTCTAACCGCCATTACATGTTTGGGGGCTTTCTATTATCTTTGGGGTTCTGCTCCGGGGCAGATAGCTTTCCTATTTCTATCTTTAGGTGTAGTTAGTTTCTCAGGCTGTGACGAGGCGTCTAGGACCAACGTAGGAACGCTCCACGGCTGCCTCTAGTTGCGGTGGTTAGTCAGGGTACTGCAATCTCATAGATTCCAACTGCTCTGGTGTATTTCCTTTTTTGCCTGCACTCCTCAGCTACCGTAACATAACACTGTTGGACCTCCTCGTCCTGAGAGTCAGTGCAGTTTTCCAAGACATTGATGCCCTTGTATGGCCATCTGCATGGCACTTCCCCTGCTGGATTTCTTCCTCCGTGGAGGCCCCTACTTTGGTCAGCCTCTCCAGCTCACTCTCCTTTATTGCGATCAGATCAGGAGAATGTGAGAGTTCGATTTCCAGGTTGTCTGTATATTTCTGGAGCTGGGCGTTAGCCTCCTTCTCTATCTTGAGCTCTCGGAGAACATTATCTAGCTCCTCTGCCGTGCAGCGACGCTCATCCTCTCTCTGGAGGAGCTCCTGCTGATGCTTCTCTTGGGCCTCTCTGAGCACCTCTGTATCTTTCAAAAGGGCCTTGTTCATGGTTTGCCATGCTGACAGGCGACCTCTGAGCTCAGAGACGTCCTTCTCCAGCTCATCCACTCTGTGCTCAATCGCTTGTCTAAGGACCCTTTCTCGCTTGACTGTCTTTTTCACTGTCTCTTTAAGCAGCTCTATCTCGTGATCCTGTTCTCTTTTAGCTAGCACATGTCGCACCATCACTTCTTTAATTAGATTTTCAGATGGGCTCTCTTGCCCACTCACATTTTGCCTCTTCAGTAGTGTTGAGCGATACTGCCCGATATCCAGAAATATCGGATCGGATTGGATCGGCCCGATACTCAAAAAGTATCGGGTATCGCGATTCCGATACCGGAAACCCAATGCAAGTCAATGGGACAGAAATATCGTAATTAAAAAAAAAAACTTTCTTTCCTTGTAAACACTAGATATACATACATAGAATACATATATATACATGTCATTGTGACATATATATACATATATTTATAGTTTATACACTTCTACATAGTAAAATAGCCTCTGATTCAATTGCCGGGCAATGCCGCTTTTGTGAAATTACAGAACCACCCGACATGAAATGACACATGGTGTTAGACTTTGAACCTGTGAACCATGGCTTGCTGGTCTGTTCCCTTGCTGTGGAGCTATTTCGGAACTTGAATAACTTCAGCCTGAAACCATATGAACTTCGTCTGGGATAGAGATCATACCTGCCCTGCTGATTGTTCCCTCCCTGATTAAGACTGATTGGATAGAGATCATCACCTGTCCTGCTGATTGTTCTCGCCCTGATTAAGACTGATTGGATCTGCTATATATACCTGGCCCTGTACAGCTTCCTGTTGCTGAGTATATTGTGGTGCTCAGTCTAACTGTGTGAAGCATTATCTGAGCTCCTGATCTGGAAGGTGTTCTGCTGACATCTTCCTATCTCTTGTGGAAACCCTGCTGTTCCTACCTCCAACTCTATTCATCTAAACGGACTTGGTGCTTGTGTGTGATCTCGGCCGGCCCGTGCTCGGGCGGGCTCCGGCCTCTGCCAACATAGTGAACCACCACCGCCATATACGGCACTTCCAGAAGTCCTTCCTTGGTCCGCTCACCTGAACACTTCTGCTCCGGCCACTGACTTCCAGTCCTGTATCGCCAGTAACGTGACAGAATACTCAGCCTCTCAAAAATGGAGGCCGCTGGAGCAGAAACTTTGGAAACACGTGTCAGAAAACTGCAGGGTGCAATGTCCAGTTTGCACACCGAACAGGTGAATGGAAAAGCACGGATGGACGCATTTATTGCACAAAGCGATCATAATGTCCAGAACCACCAACAAGCTATCCAAGATCTGCAGAATGCAGTACAAGTGTTGACTGCTCGAATTACCCAGCAAGAAGGACAAGCTTCCGCCTCAGCGTCTGCCACGCCCCCCAAGCTACCACCTTTTCGTTTTGGCGGTGATCGAGATAAATTTTGTGGATTTTTGAATCAATGTTACCTGTTCTTCGATACACATGCTAATCAGTTTCCGACTGATAGGTCAAAGGTGCTATGCATCATTATGCTGTTAACCCACAAAGCAATCGCTTGGGCTAATCCTCTGATTGAGACTCGGGACGCATGTTTAGACAATCTGAACGAGTTTATTCGAGCGATGCAGCAGATGTTTGATGACCCAAACCGTGCAGCTACTGCTGAATCAACGTTGCTGGCATTACGACAAGGCAAACGCCCCTTCGCAGAGTATGCTATGGAGTATAGGAGGTGGGCCGTTGACACTGAATGGAATAATGCAGCAAAAATATCTTTCTTTAAAAGAGGACTTTCTAGTGCAGTAAAGGACGAACTTGCCCGTGGAGAGTCCCTTCGGATCTGGATGATTTCATCAAGCATTGCATCCGGGTGGACACCCGTCTGTCTGAACGACGACAAGAGAAGTGGACCTCCATGAATCGTTCAACTAACTCTTATAACTCCTCCCTGCCATCGGTCACTAACCGGAATGTCCGAGATACAGAACTAGAGCCAATGCAAGTGGATGCGATCCAGAGACGAGCGAGTGCAGAACGAAGAGAACAGAGATTTAAAGAGAATCTATGTCTGTACTGCGGGGAAGCGGACATTTTCTTATTAACTGTCCAAGTCGTCCCACAAACCGTTCAAGAAAAATGGTGGCGGCTATAATGGATCCTGATTCTTCCGACGAGGAGTCTTTCGTCTCAGAGACTGATTATGCTAAAGATGAGATCCAGTCCATATCATCCATAGTTCCACCTACCAGGAAGGAGAGCCGTGAATCCCACTATTTTGTAACTATCAAACTGAAGGTTAACTCCCAGTGGATCACTGCATCAGCCATGATCGACTCTGGGGCCAGCGGGATGTTCATGGATTCTGCATTTGCTCAAAATCATGGCATAGATATGCAGAAAAAGACGTTCACCTATTGTGATGGAGACGGTAGATGGATCTCCACTGAATTCGGGGCCAGAGGATCATGAGACAGGACCTTTGGAGATCTATATTGAGCCGCAGCATCGTGAGATATTGACATTCCTAATTATTTCTTCTCCACATTTTCCCATCATTTTAGGTTTGCCCTGGTTGCAGAAGCACAATCCTATCATCGATTGGGAGATGAAAAAGATCAGTTTCCCCGAAAAGGAAGTTCAGACGGAGGTTCCAAGCGAATCCACATTAGAAGCAGTTCAGAATCCAGAATTGCCTCAGCTACCAGCGGTGTACGAAGATTTCTTGGATGTCTGTGACAAGAAGGGAGCGGATACACTTCCCCCGCATCGACCATACGACTGCCCAATAGAACTACTCCCGGGGGCGGCTATACCGTTTGGAACTATCTACCCTTTAGCGGGTCCTGAACTGAAGGCTCTTAAAGAATTTATTGATGAAAACCTAAGCAAAAAATTTATTCGTCCATCATCCTCGCCCGCTGGAGCCCCTATATTCTCTGTCAAGAAGAAGGATGGAACATTACGCCCAGTAGTGGACTACAGGGAGCTTAATAAAGTCACTGTAAAAAAACGTTATCCTCTACCGTTGATCCCGGAACTCCTAGAAAGAGTACAAAGTGCGAAGATCTTCACTAAGTTAGATTTACGTGGGGCATACAATTTAGCCTGGAGATGAATGGAAAACGGCCTTTCGTACCCGATACGGACACTTTGAAAGTCTAGTGATGCCCTTCGGACTCGCTAATGCTCCAGCTACCTTCCAGCACCTGGCAAATGATATTTTCCGAGACCTGTTGGATCAGTTCATGGTCGTTTATCTTGATGACATCCTGATATTTTCAAACTCTATGGAGGAACATCAGACGCACGTAAGACAAGTGCTACAACGGTTAAGGGAGAATTCATTATATATTAAATTAGAAAAATGTGAATTCCATCGAGAAGAGATTCAGTTCTTGGGATACATCATTTCACCTCAAGGATTACGGATGGATGATAAGAAAACGCAAGCTATCACCGAGTGGCCTATCCCTAAAAATGTGAAAGAAGTTCAGCGTTTTGTGGGGTTCGCCAACTTTTACAGACGCTTTATTAAGAATTTTTCAGAAATCGTGCTACCCATCACGCAATTAACAAAAAAAGGAGCAAAATTCATCTGGACACCCCAAGCGCAAGAAGCGTTCTCTCGTTTAAAAACGAAATTCACAACGGCTCCCATATTACGCCATCCTGACCCTGAATTGGCTTTTATCATCGAGATGAATGCTTCAGACTGTGCGGTCGGCGCTATCCTTTCTCAGAGGACAGGGGAAAAGAAGTTGCTGCATCCATGTGCATTTTTCTCACAACGTATGTCTGTAGCCGAAAAGAACTATGATGTGGGAAATAAAGAATTGCTCGCCATCATATCAGCATTCAAAGAGTGGAGACATCATCTCCAAGGGGCTGCACAACAAATTTTGGTGTTGACCGATCATCGCAATCTAGAGTTTATCAGGTCTGCAAAATGCCTCTCTCCTCGACAGACTCGTTGGAGTCTGTTTTTGAATCAATTCAATTTTGTAATTTCATATCGACTAGGCTCCCGTAACAAGAAAGCAGACGAATTATCCAGAATGTTTTCAAGCGAAACTAATCTTGTAACAACACCCAAACCCATTGTGGCAGATACTAAGATCTTGGGAGTAATACATGATGGAGATTTGCTGGAAGATTTGAAGGCAGCATACGAAACAGACTCGTTTCTATCACGTCCATCAGGGGACGTGCATCTGTTTTTTAAAAATCAAGTATGGACTGATGGTCGACGACTATATGTACCAGAAGCAGCTCGGTTAAGAGTCCTACAACTAGTGCACGATTCCAAAATTGCAGGACACAAAGGGACACAGAAAACGCAGGAGTTTTTGTCACGTTTTTTTGGTGGCCGAACTTTCAAGAAGATGTGAAGAAGTATGTTAATTCCTGTGACATCTGTGCCAGACATAAGACTCCACGTGCATCCCCTATGGGACTATTGCAGCCTCTCGCCATCCCAACACGACCATGGGGATCAATTTCAATGGACTTTATTGTAGATCTACCAGAGTCCAAGGGAAAGACATCCATTCTGGTAGTAGTGGATCGACTTACAAAAGCAGCACATTTCATCCCGTGTTCAGGTCTACCTTCAGCAAAAGATACAGCTGATCTGATAATTTGCAATGTTTTTCGCCTCCACGGAGTGCCGGATGAAGTAGTTTCAGATCGAGGTGTGCAATTTACATCTAAATTTTGGCGCAGTTTATGCTCAGCACTAGACATCAAAGTACGATTGTCAACCGCTTACCATCCGCAATCTAACAGCCAGACAGAACGTACAAATCAGACACTGGAGCAGTATCTTCGTTGTTATATTTGCCATCTGCAAGACGACTGGGTGGATCTGCTGCCATTTGCGGAATTTTCATATAATAATTCACAGAATGCCTCTACGAAACAGACGCCATTTTTTGCAAATCTGGGATATCACCCAAACATCCTTCCCAAAAATCCTGTGGCACCATTAATACCAGCAGTCGCAGAAAGAATCTCTCTGCTACAGCAAAATCTGAATGTTCTGAAAGACACTCTAAAGGAAGCTCAGGAGAAATACAAAAAAGCGGCCGACAGGTATCGGAGACCCACTCCCACGTTTAGGATTGGAGATCGAGTGTGGTTATCCACTAAGAATTTGAAATTGAAGATTCCTTCTCCTAAATTAGGACAAAAATTTGTGGGACCATACAAAATCAGTAAGATTGTGAGTCCATTGGCCGTACGTCTACAGCTACCAACATCAATGAAGATTCATCCTGTGTTTCATGTGTCGTTGTTGAAAGCCGCCACAGCCAATCATTTCCAGAACGATCCCCTTCGCCTCCCGATGCAATTGAAGTGGACGGACAGGAGCAGTTTGTGGTGGAAAAGATCTTGGATTCCTGAATACACAGAAATCGTTTGCAATATTTAATCAAATGGCAGGGCTACGACACGGAGGAAAATTCATGGGAACCAGTAAGCAACATCAATGCTCCTCGTTTGATTAGACAATTTCACCAGCGGTATCCTGCAAAACCTGGACAAGTTGCGTCCAGAGGCCGCCGTTAAGAGGGGAGTATTGTTAGGATTTGAAGCTGTGAACCATGGCTTGCTGGTTTGTTCCCTTGCTGTGGAGCTATTTCGGAACTTGAATAACTTCAGCCTGAAACCATATGAACTTCGTCTGGGATAGAGATCATCACCTGCCCTGCTGATTGTTCCCTCCCTGATTGAGACTGATTGGATAGAGATCATCACCTGTCCTGCTGATTGTTCTCGCCCTGATTAAGACTGATTGGATCTGCTATATATACCTGGCCCTGTGCAGCTTCCTGTTGCTGAGTATATTGTGGTGCTCAGTCTAACTGAGTGAAGCATTATCTGAGCTCCTGATCTGGAAGGTGTTCTGCTGACATCTTCCTATCTCTTGTGGAAACCCTGCTGTTCCTACCTCCAACTCTATTCATCTAAACGGACTTGGTGCTTGTGTGTGATCTCGGCCGGCCAGTGCTCGGGCGGGCTCCGGCCTCTGCCAACATAGTGAACCACCACCGCCATATACGGCACTTCCAGAAGTCCTTCCTTTGTCCGCTCACCTGCACACTTCTGCTCCGGCCACTGACTTCCAGTCCTGTATCGCCAGTAACGTGACACATGGTTTACATAGAGTTAACCATGTCTTTTCATGTAGTTTGATATATGGTTTTCACTAACAATTACATGAGTGTACAGTACAGACCAAAAGTTTGGACACACCTTCTCATTCAAAGATTCTTCTGTATTTTCATGACTATAAAAATTGTAGAATCACACTGAAGGGCATCAAAACTATGAATTAACACATGTGGAATTATACATTACACTTTACAAAAAAGTGTGAAACAACTGAAAATATGTCTTATATTCTAGGTTCTTCAAAGTAGCCACCTTTTGCTTTGATTACTGCTTTGCACGCAGAAAAGGTGAACGGATGGACTCTACATGCCTAGTTCCCACCGTGAGGCATGGAAGAGGTGGTATGATGGTGACACTGTTGGGGATTATTCAAAATTGAAGCGGTGAGCGGTCCAGCTCACCCAAACCATCTTGATTGGGTTCAGGTCTGGTGACTGTGGAGGCCAGGTCATCTGGCATAGCACCCCAACACTCTCCTTCTTGGTCAAATAGCCCTTACACAGCCTGGAGGTGTGTTTGGGGTCATTGCCCTGTTGAAAAATCAATGATGGTCCAACTAAACGCAAACCGGATGGAATAGCATACTGCTGCAAGATGCTGTGGTAGCCATGCTGGTACACTATGCCTTCAATTTTGAATAAATCCCCAACAGTGTCACCAGCAAAGCACCCCCACATCATCACACCACCTTCTCGATGCTTCACGGTGGGAACCAGGCATGTAGAGTCCATCCATTCACCTTTTCTGCGTGCAAAGCAGTAATCAAAGCAAAAGGTGGCTACTTTGAAGAACCTAGAAATAATGCATATTTTCAGTTGTTTCACACTTTTTTGTAAAGTGTAATGTATAATTCCACATGTTTTAATTCATAGTTTTGTTGCCTTCAGTGTAATTCTATAATTTTCACAGTCATGAAAATACAGAAAAATCGTTGAATGAGAAGGTGTGTCCAAACTTTTGGTCTGTACTGTGTGTGTGCAAAATTTCACACATGTAGGGGTTAATTAAAGGTGTAAATTCGTTGTAAAGAAAACGCACCTGACAGACCCGACCGACACTGACAGTGACACTTTCGGGAAGTTCCTGTGTCACGTACTTCATTCTGTGACACAGGAACTCCCCATAGACTTTACAGGAAAACTCCGATTCCGGTATCCGATATGCAAAAAATATCGGATCTCAGAATCGGAATTCCGATACAGCGAATATCGGCCGATACCCGATATTTGCAGTATCGGAATGCTCAACACTAGTCTTCAGAGTTCCGCCTGTTCTGCATCAGCAGGTTCAACTGTCTCTTGACTCTCAGTAACTTCAGAGAACTCCAGCTCTGCAGCATCTAGTACTCTGGAGCCTTCATCATACTGAGCCATTTCACCCTTTCCGGGCATTGCAGATGTGGGTCTACTACAGGTCTGTTCTAATTCCAGCCCTACCTCTGTGCTGGGATTTGTCAGAGATAAAGTGACCTCCTTATCAAGGACAGTAACCTGATCTGTACCTGACCCTGACTCTTCCTCATCATCTCTCTTCTTAAGGTACTGCCACACTTAGCGATCTCGTTAGCGATCACGATAACGACGCAAGCTAACGAGATCGTTGGTGTGATCGCTTTTAGGTCGCTAGTAGCTGCCAAACAGGAGATCTCATAAACGACACATCAGCGGTCAGCGATCTCTTTAACGACTTTGGCGGTCGTTAGGATCTGTCAGCATGTACTGAGCGCTTCTGATTCATAGGAATTTCCAGCATCGCTCCTGCTCTCTGCGTCCTGCTAGCCTGCTTTGCAACTTCTGCGATCCTCTCTGTGACGCAAAAGAGAACCTACAGATATTGCGATCCACTCTGAGACGCTAAAAAACCCTAGTCCCGCCTGCGCCGCTGTCATATGCGTCATAAACGAGGTCGCTCGTCGTTCGCAAAAGGTGCCAAACACAGCGATATAGGCTCACCAGCGGGACGCCAACGATCAAAAAACGGTCCAGAACGCTAGTGAACGATCAGCGACATCACAGCAGGGGCCACATCGTTGCTACATGCCACACACAACGACGTCGCTAACGAGATCGCTAAATAGTGACGTTTTAGCGATCTCGTTAGCGATCTCGTTAGCGAGCTCGCTTAGTGTGGCATACCCTTTAGAGGGTGTAACCTGTCCCGCCTTTCCACGGCCCCCGCATCTCCGGTGACAAGAGGAAGATCTGTCATTTCTACTCAGCTCCACCTTACTGCACTCTCTTTCCCTTGCATTCGAGTCACAGTCTGAATTGGAGTTACCCCCACTCACCCTGTAATCCGGGAACAGCAGGTCCCCACTTAAACATGTGTCGGACCCCATTCCTGGAGCTACCCCGCTTCCCACGGTCACACGGTTGGTCACCCCAAAGTGACCGAGTTGGTCTGACCTACACTTTCTTCCGGTCACCTGGAACTCGGGACTATCGACCTTAGGTGTCGCTATCTCCTTTTTATACACCACACCACCCAGAACCACTACAAATGTCTGCTGTGGTAGGGCTCCCTTAGGGTCATTCCGTCTCTTCTCTGAGCAACCCCACACTACATCAACTTCCCATGCATCTTCAAACAATATGAAGTCCCAGTCCCTCTCAAAGGGGTGATGTTGAATGATACCCACATTCTCTACCAATTGTAAGGATTGTACTCACTCAGCTGCATAGGAGGAAACAGAAGACACATTCTCTTCAACGTCCATGTGGTTTATTTGCTTCATAAACCGTCACTTCAGCAACAAAAAAGGTAAACAGTCTTTACATTAGGCAGACACAGTATCAATGTCCAGCCCTCAGGCTCTATCTGTTTCCTAGATACAGCGTTAATCCAGGGAGCTAGTCTGATTGCCGTATGTGGAGTCGGGAAGGAATTTTTTTCCCCAATGTGAAGCTTACTGTTTGCCACTTGGGTTTTTTTTGCCTTCCTCTGGATCAACATGTTAGGGCAGGTTAGGATAGGATATGGGTTGAACTAGATGGACTTAAAGTCTTCCTTCAACCTTAATAACTATATACTATATATCTGGAGCAACAGACACAGAAAGGCTTCTTCCTCTTGCAACACAGACCTCTCTGTAGTGTCCAGCATGGACACGTGGAAGTCTGTCCACCCTGGCAGACTCCCAAACACTCCCCCTCATGTGCTAAACACACCTCGATTACATAGCCTGTAACCACACCCACAGGTGAGGTATGGATCACATGGTCTGGTCACATGGTCATGACCTCATCACAGGTCCTCAAACTCACAACCACTCACTCCCACCAACACAGGGAAAAAGGGTACAGTGAGCACCCTCACCCAGAGGTGAGGTAGTATGGGTAGCCAGACCCTCCCATCTCTCATAGATACCCGCAACCCGGACCCAGGTGCACTAAACGACATATTAGTGCTCATGTGCACTAAAGACAAAAAACTCCGGGTTGCATCGCAGGGAGCATCCATCTCTATGACATATACCTTCCATTAACCATGCGACCACCAGTCACACCACATAATATATATATGTATATATACATATATATGTACTGTATATGAATATGAACACTTTTCCCCACTATGTACTTGCAAAAAGTATCACTTATTTTCACTGGGGTCTATAGCATCTAACCAGGACATATGATATAAGTATATACAGGTGCATACTTCCACTTCCCATGTTCACTGAGCTTGATGCAACATAGGGCAACTACTACTGAAATTGATGAGTTATTTAGCCATTCTGTGGTCAGCCCAATAAAGATATTAATGAGGAAATGGGATTTTCAATGGAAAGCTATTATCAACATCTTTATTATGGATGTCACCTAATTTTATTAGAGCCGTCACAAAGTATTGAGTCTGGGACTGTGTTCAAGATTCATTAGACTAGTAAATAGGTTCTTCAAGACTTGATGTTGGCTAAACTTCCATTATTTTGTAAATTATTTTTAAACATTTACAGAACAAGTCTGTTTTTGCCAAATCGCTTGCATAAGAAAGTTTGTTCGAAAAGTTCTAAAAACCAACAAAGTGACAAAATGAATCATTCAGAGAGAAAAAGACCTACATGTGTCATCCTACTGGAACCTCTCAAAAATGAAGAATGCTTTTGTCCATACATGCATTGACCTTTTTCCATTATAGTGAATGGTGGATAGGGAAATGTTATAGATCACTGTTAATAGTTGGAAAAAATTGAATAGATCACTGTTAATAGTTGCTAATTAGATCGACAAAGGGCTTCATTATTGTGTTATCCCAAGTCTTCTTATCAGATCACACTGAAATATAATAAAGAGGCCCAGACAGAACCAGACACATGATATCTTACTGGAGACCAAAACATCTAAATGGGACATGGCAGTGAAACAAATCACTTGAAATCAACAGATACACATTTGCATAATTTTTGCGCTCCTCCAAGCTAACATTTTTCTTGATTCCATTTTAGGCCTGTTTCACACGTCCTGATATTTCTGATAGCGGAAAAAACAGTACCGGAGATATCAGTGTCCGTGTGAGTAATACTTGTGGCAACCGTGTGTCGCCCATGTGCTGCATCTGTACCACACGTACTGGCGCCTGCCAAGCAGCGGTACAGTGAGTGCTGTTCCCTGCCACCAGGTGTTGAAGACCGCTGTCATCACTCTCTCCTACTCTGAAGATGATCAGCATGAGCAAGGGAAAATGTTGAGCGTTGTATTCAACTGATAACAGCGAGAGCAGGCAGCGGCTGATGAGACTACTACTCCCATCAGCCTACACCTGCTGCTGCTAATAACAGTGAGAGAAGGTGGTGGCTAATGGGAGTAAATAATAATTTTTTTTTTTTAAATGCCGTGGGTGGCCCTGTATTTTTGATAACCAGCAAGGCAAAACTGACCGGTGCAGGCTGAAACCCTTAACTGTCAGCTTCAGCAAGGCTGGTTATCAAGAATTGAGGGGTCCCCGCGCTGTTTGTTTTTAATAATTAATAAATAATTGAAAAAACATGTTGTGGAGTCCCCCCTTTTTTGACAATCAGCCTTCCTAAAGCAGACAGCTGGTGGCTGGTATTCTCAGACTGGTAAGGGGCCATGGATACTGCCCCCCCCCAGCCTGAAAACAGCAGTACGTAGCCGCCCAGAAAAGGCACATCTATTAGATGCGCCAATTCTAGCGCCTTACTTGGCTCTTTCCCCTTACCCTGTGGCGGTGGCAAGTGGGGTAATATTTATCTATAAGACACCTATCCATTACTAATCCTATAGTTGTATGGTAAATAAAGACACAGCAAGTATAAAGTATTTTATTTGAAATAAAAACAAAACACACTGTTTTATTTTTATTTAAAAATGACAAACACAGTTATACTCACCTAATGCCCATTCCATTGAAGCTCTCGTCTTCTGTAATAAAACAAAAAATAAAAAACAACTATATTCCTCACCTGTCCGACATTCTGTCCCACACCATAATCCATATCTGGGGATCAATAGTTTTCAACCTGGACGGTGCCAAGATGCGACCATCCAGGCTGAGAACCACTGATTAATGAGCTGCTGCGCAGCATCAGTGACCAGTGGTGACATCATCAAGGTTACTGTGGCAGTGTTCCCAGCCGGGCTGAACTGCGGTGACCGCAGCACCATGAGAAAAAGTCATTGAGTTCACCACAGATCAGAGATCAAAGACAGACAATACAAAGGTAACATCAACCCCACAAATATTACTCCACTTGCCATCGCCACAAGGCAAGTGAGAAGAGTCGGGCAAAGTGCCAGAATTGGCATAAGTAATAGATGTGCCTTTTCTGAGCGGCTGCGGGCTTCTATTTTTAGGCTGGGGCATCAATATTCATGGCCCCTTACCAGCCTGAGAATACCAGCCACTAGCTGTCTGCTTTAGCAAGGCTGGTTGTCAGAAATGGGGGGACCCACAACATTTTTTAAAATTATTTATTTAAAATTTTTTTAAAGAAACAACGTGGGGAAACCTCTATTCTTGATAACCAGCCTTCCTGAAGCTGACAGCTGAGGGTTGCAGCCTGCAGCTGTCAGTTTTGCCTGACTGGTTATCAAAAATACAGGGGAACCCATGCCGTTTTTTAAATTTATTTATTTATAGCACAGCACAGGCGACAGCAGATGAATACTCCCATCAGCTGCTGCCAGGTCTCACTGTTAGGCCGGAGTCATACTAGCGAGGAATACAGAAGAGTGCTATGCGATAAAACATTGCATAGCCCTCGGGCCGCTGTTAATCTACGGGGCAGCTCCCATCACCGTTTTTTTTCTCGGCCATATTATATGTGCAAGTGAAATTACAGCATGCTGCGATTTGCAGTGTATATCGGCCGAGATTCCCCAATGCAAGTCTATAGGTGCGAGAAAAAATTGCACACCACACGGACCATCCGCGTGATTTGAGAGAAATACGCACCGGTGTCCTTTGAAAAGCCAGCAATTCATATGCGGCTACAGTAAAATCACACTGACAGGTTAGAATAGAATAGATAGAATAGATATATACACCTAGAATAGGTGTATATATATATATATATTATTATATATATATATATATGTCAGTGACACACATATATATACTGTATATGTCTTTATATTTCATACAGACATAGATAGAAGAATAGCCAGTAATTCATTTGTTGGCTTCTGTAAAATCACTGCAGGAGCTGACAGGATAGAAAAAATGGTTTACATACAGTAAATACATGCAGAATAGGTAGATATATAGATGTCAGTGCTAAAAACAATTAGTAGAGTGTGTGTGCAAAATACTGGACGTGTATGTAATTAATAAAAGGTTATTTATCGGAAAAAAATGGCATGGGGTCCCCCTATTATTTATAGCCTGCAATGGCTATGCAGACAGCTGTGGGCTGTTATTATTAGCCTAGGAAGGAGCCATGGATACTGGCTAAAGACATCAGCCTGCAGCCGCCACAGAAAAGGCGCATCTGTAAGATGTGCCAATTCCGGCACATAATCTTGCTCTTCACACTGCCCTGTAGCGACGGCATGTGGGGTTATAGTTCGGGGTTAGTAATGGGAGGCGTCAATAAGACGTCCCTATTAATAATCCCATAGTCAAATTGTAAATAAAACACAGACACCCTGAAAAAATTTATTTTATTGAAACAAAGACACAGACTCCTTTATGATTCTTAATTAAACCATACTTACAACATCACCTAATTCCCTGAAGCCCCTGATCTCCAGTAATAAAAGTAAAATAATAAACCAACAATATACAGTACCATACCTGTCCGTCGTTGTGTCCCATGCTGTAATCCATATCTGGGAGATATACAGTTTACGACGAGGACGTGCCACGATGTGATCATGCCGGCTTTAAACCACTGGTGAATGAGGAGATGCAGGGAGTGGAGCTTCAGTGACAAGCAGTGACGTCACTGATGCTGCTCTCCTCACAGCCTGACCCGCGCTGAACTCTTGAGCGTGGGACAATGAACTGGCATTCAATTCTATTATAACCTATTTTATTCTATACTGTACGGGGCAGATCATTTGCCAGTGTCAGTTGAATTACAACCAGAGTGCACCTCATTCTACTTAATGTGCTTTTGATTAAGTGATCACCTGAACCAAATCCTATTTAACGAAGGAAAGTATAAAAAACACTGCTGTGGTGTTCACAATCCTCTTGCAATAGGACAAGCTGGATGGCAAAACAAGTGCTAGTATTATCCCAAAAGTAATAGGAATGAAAAAAATAACATTTAACCTTGCCAAAGGAGTTGAAAAGTCTTGAGTGAGGAAAAGAAGGGCTCAATTCTGGCATTACTAGCAGAGGGATACAGTGAGCGTCATGTTGCCTCCATCCTTAAAATTTCTAAGAGAGCAGTCCATTACAACAATGTCAAGCAGCAGACATTGGGGACAACAAAGCTACAGACCGGCAGAGGGCGAAAATGACTCTCCACTGACCGGGATGACCGTCATCTTCTTTGAATGTCACTCAGTAACCACAAGATAACATTGAGTGACCTACAAAAGGAATGGCAGCTGGGGTGAAGTGCACGGCAAGAACAGTTCGTAACAGGCTCCTAGAGGCAGGGCTCAAGTCATGTAAAGCTAGAAAAAAGCCTTTCATCAATGAGAAGCAAAGGAGAGCCAGGATGAAATTTGCCAAAGACCATAAGGATTGGACCATAGAGGACTGGAGTAAGGTAACCTCTCATGAGTCTAATTTTCAGCTTTGCCCAACACCTGGTCATCTAATGGTAACACGGAGACCTGGAGAGGCGTACAAGCCACAGTGTCTTGCATCCACTGTGAAATTTGGTGGAGGATTGGTGTTGATCTGGAGATGCTTCAGCAAGGCTGGAATTGGGCAGGCTAATCTTTGCAAAAGACATATGAATCAAGCCGCATACAAGGTTATCCTGGAAAAACAATTGATTCCTTCTGCTCAGGCAATGTTCCCCAACCCTGAGGACTGTTTTTTCAAGCAGGACTGTTGTGAATGGGTTTGAGATGAGTTCTGAGCAGAGGCTCCCTCTGGTGGTTACAAGCGGTACTAGTGAGGATTGGGAATCAGGTGTTACTGATTGGTCTTATTTAAGGGAATCATTTTCCCATCAGGGTTGCCGGTGATCAATTGTTCTGGTCTGAATCCTTCTTTCCAGTTTCCCTTGTAGCCTGCTGTGTCGTGTCTGCATCTCCTGCTATCAGATAAGACAATTTCTTATTTTGTGTTTCTGCTATATTTTTGCATTTTGTCCTGCACTTCTGTGGGGGCCTTCTGGGTCCCCTCCGGGGGCTTTTGCCCTCTCAGTTTAGTCCAGCCACTGTGTTTTGTACTTTTGCTTTTTGCAGTTTTTTCAGTGGCTGCTGTTTTTGTTACACCAGAGAACTAATTTAGGTGGTAGAGGTCGTGTGATCTCAGGTGATTTTGAAATTAGTAGAGTTGGTGTTTTTCAGGGTTTTCTGGGATTGCAGTAAGTGCCCTTCCTGTCCTTTTCTATTTAGATAGTTTGGGCCCCAGCGTTTGCTCATACTATTTTCTTTCTGTGTCAGTATTTCCTCTTGTCTAACCGCCATTACATGTTTGGGGCTTTCTATTATCTTTGGGTTCTGCTCCGGGGCAGATAGCTTTCCTATTTCTATCTTTAGGTGTAGTTAGTTTTCAGGCTGTGACGAGGCGTCTAGGACCATCGTAGGAACGCTCCACGGCTGCCTCTAGTTGTGGTGGTTAGTCAGGGTACTGCAATCTCATAGATTCCAACTGCTCTGGTGTATTTCCTTTTTTACCTGCACTCCTCAGCTACCGTAACATAACAGTATCACCGGCCATAAAAATTGTATGGTACTCACAGAAGGGAAAAAATATTTTGAAGGAAGAAAAGTTGTCAGAGATATTTTTCTGTTTGTTGCATTTTTTTTTTTTTTTTTCCCTCTGTATCTCTGGGTGCTGGGGAGGATCTTTTCTCCCAATGGAGTTTGCACAGTTGTCTGGCCGTGTGGATCAGCTTGCCACTGAGGTTCGGAGTATTGCTGCATATCTTGCTAGGTTGCCTGTTGTGGAACCTAGGATCCCCATGCCAGATTTGTTTTCAGGGGATCGAGCTAAGTTTCAGAATTTCAAAAATAATTGTAAATTGTTTCTTGCCTTAAAATCTAAGTCCTCAGGAAACGCAGCGCAGCAGGTTCAAATTGTCATCTCTCTCCTGCGCGGCGATCCTCAGGATTGGGCTTTTTCCCTCACACCTGGGGATCCTGTTTTGAGTGATGTTGATGCATTTTTTCAGGCTTTGGGGTTATTGTACGATGAGCCTAATGTCACTGATCAAGCTGAAAAAGCCTTGTTGGCATTAAATCAGGGGCTTGATGACGCTGAGTTATACTGTCAGAGATTCCGTAGGTGGGCAGTCCTGACCAAATGGAATGACGACGCTTTGGCGGCCCTTTTCCGGAAGGGTCTGTCGGATAATGTAGGGGATGTTATGGTGGGATTCCCTGTCCCCTCTGGTCTCAATGATTCTATGTCATTAGCGATTCAAATTGACAGACGTTTGCGTGAGCGGAGAAGTATGCGTGGAGTGGTGTTGCCTTGTGAGCCAGCTGCTGAGCCCATGCAGTGTGATGGAGTGGTGTCTGGGGCACAGCGTCATGAGTTTAGAAAGCGCAATGGGTTATGTTTCTACTGTGGTGATGCCTCTCATGCTATTTCAGTCTGCCCTAAGCGGGGAAGACGTTTTGCACGCTCAGTTGTCTTGGGTAGTGTTCAGACTAAGTTTTTATTAACTGTCACTCTGATATGCTCTCTGTCCTCATTTTCTGCTCAGGCTTTCGTTGATTCTGGAGCAGCTATTAACCTGATGGATTATGATTTTGCTAAACGTTGTGGATTTCCCTTGATACCCCTACAGAAGTCTATTCCCCTACTGGGGATCGATTCTACCCCTTTGGCTGAGAATAAACCCCAGTTTTCTACTCAGGTGATAATGAGGGTTGAACCTGATCACCAGGAGTGCTGCAAATTTTTGGTTCTATATAATCTGCATGACATTATCGTGCTGGGTTTCCCTTGGTTACAGTCTCATAATCCTGTTTTGGATTGGAAATCTGTGTCTGTAACCAGTTGGGGCTGCCAATGTGTTAATACCAACACTCCTGTTTTTTCTGCCTCCCCCCAGGCTGAGGATGTTCCTGACTTTTTGTTTGATTTTTCTGATGTGTTTAGCGAAAGTAAATCTGCATCCTTACCTCCCCATAGGAGCTATGACTGCGCTATTGAATTAGTGCCAGGTAGTAAATTCCCTAAGGGTCGCCTTTTTAACTTGTCTGTACCTGAACATGACGCTATGCGGTCTTATATCAAGGAATCATTGGAGAAGGGTCATATCAGACCATCCTCTTCACCCTTAGGTGCCGGTTTTTTCTTTGTGGCCAAAAAAGATGGTTCATTAAGGCCGTGTATTGATTATCGTCTCTTGAACAATATTACTGTGAAATATCAATACCCGTTACCCTTGATTTCTGACCTGTTTTCCAGGGTGAAAAACGCTACTTGGTTTACCAAGCTTGACCTCAGGGGGGCGTATAACCTTATTCGCATTAAGCACGGGGATGAATGGAAGACGGCATTTAACACCCCTGAAGGGCTTTTGGGAAAAACCTTGTGACCCCTTTTTTGGGTCATAATCCCCCTTTCCCCTTTTTCCCCAAGTCCTTCATGAATGTTTTTTTTCAGGGTTTTGTGGACTTTTTTGGGGGTTGGGGTTTTTTTGGGGATGAAAATTTTTTTTTTTTTTAAAATGAGGGCCCCCTCTCATGTGAAACATGTTCGAACTGTTTCCCGATTTTGAAGAGAAGGTCTGTATGTGAAGGGATCAAAGTGTCTTTTTGGCTTTTAAAAAAAGGGGATCTCTTTTCGGGTTTTTATTTTGCCCCCCAATTTTTTAAATTAAAGGGGGCCGGGGAAAAAAGGGTTCAGGCCATCTGTGTTTGGCCCAAAAAATTTAAATTTAAAAAGGCTCTTCAAAAAATTTTTTGGGTTTTCCCAAATTTTTTATAAAAAATTTTTTTAAAAATTTTCCTTTTTTTTTTTTAAAAATTTTTAAATTTTTTTTGGGGACCAGAAGGGTTTTGTTGTGGTGAATTGGCTCCGGGGGCCCCAAGTCTTCCCGTTAAAGGAAAACTTAAGAGAGATTTTTTTCTGCCCTTTTTTCTCGGCAGCCTGAGGTTTCTCTGTTTTTTTCAGGTGGGGTTGATGCCTCTAAATTGGGGCGGTGCAGTTTTGCCCCAAAAAAAGACCCAAAAAGGAACCCAAAAAAAAAACCCTTTTGGTGCCTTTTTCTCTCAAAAAATTTTTTTCCTCTAAAACGTAATTTTGAGTGGGAAAAACGGGGTTTTTGGGCCCAAAAAAGGGCTTTTGAAGAGTGGAGACATTGGCTGGAGGGACCAAAAAATCAGGTGGTGGCCCCTTTCGGGCCCCAAAAGGGAACTGGTCTATCTGGTTCTCCCAAAACAAAATCAACCCTTTAAAAAAGGGGGGGGGCCTTTTTTTTTCAAAATTTTTTAAAATTTTTTGGTTTTCCCTTTTTTCCCCGGGACTAAAAAGGGGTTAAAAGGGGGGTTGCCCTTGGGGAAATTTTTCCCTTTGGGGTTTTCCGGGGGCTTTGATCCCCTGTTTTTTGAAGGAGGGTGTATTCTTTCCGCCATTTCCCCAAAATTTTTAGACTTGCTCTGGGGGGGTTTTTAGGAGGGTGGGCCCCAGCGCTGCCCCCATGTTGGAAAAATTTTTTCCCGGACCAAAAAGGAAAAAAAAGGGTTTTTATGTCTGAGATTCATTTTTTTCCCCATTGGCCCCCGGGATCCCCCGGAAATTTTTTTGGGGGCCCGAGACTTGGGGTTTGTCGGTCCCTTTTTTGGGGGGGTACCTTGTCTCGCGATTTTTCAGGGGAAATTTTTTTCGTCCTGCGGGACTTGCTTTTGCTCCAAACCCCTTTTTTTTCGTCTAGTGGTTTTTTTGAGGGCCCCCGCCTGTGCCCAAGAAAACCATGGACCCATTCTCTATGGGGGTTTAAAATTTTCCCCCTTTTCCCGTTTCCCCGAGAAAGACCACCATTGGGGTAATTTTTGATTGGTTTTTCCCCAAAAAAAAAACATCTTGTGCCTTTAAAACCTTTTAAAAAGCCTTCCTCCCCCTTTTTTTGGTTTTTTTTTTCCCCTTTGCACGTGGTTGTTTTTTCGGCATTCCCGAGAAAATTTTTTGACAGAGGAGTTCCCCGTTTGTTTCCAGATTTTTTGGGGGGCTTTTTTTTTAAACGGGTGTTCAATTTTTTTTTTCCTCGGCAAAATTTTTTTTCCCCAGAAACCCCCCCCTTTTAAAAAAAAGAGAACCCCAAAACCCCCCATTGGAGACTTATCTAAGTTTCTTTTTTTCTGTTTTTTTAAAAGGGGGGGGGGGGGTCTCTTTTTTCCTTTGGCTGAGTTTGCTCCCCTTTTTTAAAAAGGGGTAGCTCTTGGCCCCCCCCTTTTTTTTTTCTCCGGGGTTTTTGTAATTTGGGTTTCACCCTCGATTTTCTAGGGCAGCGGAGGCTTCTGTCTGTCCAGGTGTTGACTTGTTGTTTTAGGGGTATGCCCGAGATTTGGGGACCAGGGGAGTGGAGATGTTTTTCCCCCCCTCAGGAGAAGGGGGCCCCGCGGGGGTTTTTTTTTAAAAGGCCCCCGGCTGATTTTGGGGGTCGGTTTTTTGTGGGGGTTTTTGGGGGGGTTGTCCCCAAAGAATATTCCCCGAGAGTAGCATCTCCCCCAAATTTAAAAAACCCGGTTTATTGGACCTTATTTTAAAAAATGGAGTTATTAATCCTGTTTCTTTTTCGTTTGCTTTTTTCCCCCGGGCATTTAAAATCCAAACGTGTTCCCCCGTCCTTTTTAAGAGGGGGTTTTTTGAGCCAAAGGGGGGTTTTTCTGCTGTGGCCTTCCCCCCCCTGGGTTTTTGGGTTTTTGGGGAAAAAGGGGGTATGTGGTTGAGAAAATATTGGATTTCGGTTTTTTTAGACGAAGACTCCAGTATTTTGGGTTTAAATGGAGGGTTATGGTCAGGGGAAAATTAAAATTTTTTGGGGTTTTTCTTCGGACATCCTTTTTGGAGACTTATCCGGGGCGTATCTTTGAACTATCCTTTTTCCCCCCCTTTTTGGGTTTTTTTAAATGAGGGTTTTTTTGACCCCTCCTCAAGGGGGGGGGGGGGTTGGATTGGGTTTTTTATGAGTTCTGGCAGAGGCCCCCCTCCCGGTGGTTACAAAACCCCGGGGGTGTGAGGATTGGGAATAGGTGTTACTGATTGGTCTTTTTAAAAGGGGAAAAAAATTTTTCCCCTAGGGGGGTTTTTGGTGATCTTTTTTTTGCTCTGAATCCCCTTTTTTCCCCCTTTTTTTCCCCCCCCGCCTGCTGGGGTTTTCTGCATCTTTCCCCCCCATAAAAAAAAGGGCCCCAATTTTTTTTTTTTTGGTTTGCTAAAAAAAAAATTTTTCATTTTGTCCTGCACTTCTGTGGGGGCCCCTTTTTGGGGCCCCCCCTTTCCCCGGGGGGGGGTTTTTTCCCTTTAGTTTTTTTGTCCAGGGACTGTGGGTTTTTTTCTTTTGCTTTTTTCAGTTTTTTCAGTGGCTGTGTTTTTTTTACACCAGAGAACTAATTTAGGTGGTAGGGTCGTGGGGAATTTAGGTGTTTTTTAAATTATTTGGGATTTGGTGTTTTTCGGGGTTTTCGGGGGATTGCAGTAAGTGCCCTTCCTGCCCTTTTCTTTTTAGATATTTTGGGGCCCGCGTTTGCTCATACTTTTTTCTTTTGTGCCCGTTTTTCCCCTCTTGTCTAACCCCCATTCCCGGGTTTGGGGGCCCTTTCTATTTACCCTTTTGGGGTTTGTTTCCGGGGGCAGATAGTTTTTCATTTCTTCTTTAGGTGAAAGTTATTTTCTCAGGTTTGTGACGGGGCGTCTGGGAAACCCCCCATTTTTGGAGTTTCCAGGCTCCCTCTAGTTGTGGGGTTAGTAGGGTATGCAATCTCATAGTTTTCCAAAACTCCCCGGGTGTTTTTCCTTTTTTTTACGGGCCTTTTTCCCCCCGCTCCCGAAAATTTTAAACACGGGGAAAAGGTTCATCCCACACAGCTAGGTCAATCAACGTGTGGTTGAAGGCCCCCAAAAACATCAAATCCCTGTAAAGGCCCCGCCCAATCTCTAGACCTGAACCCCATTGAAAAAACCCCTTTGGGAAAGTAATCAAGAGGAAGATGGATAGTCACCAAAACCACCCCCCCCCCCCCAGAAAAATGCTTAAAAAATTTTTTACCAAAGGGGTGGATAAGGTCACTAAAATCAGTGGGAAAGATGGGGGAAAGCATGGGCCAAAAAGCATTTAAAGCTGTTGGCGGATCTGCTTTTGTTTGCTGCTGCTTTCTATCCCCCCCACATGTCCCTGATTTAACTAAAATTGTCGTGTGGTAAGACTTTATTTATGTGGGTTTAACCCCACGACAAATTTTTAAAAGGGTTTGAAACCGGGGGCATGTGTTTTGGGGAAAAGAAGCAGCGCTAACGGGAAACAGATCCCTTCTCTTAGGACACTCCCCCGGCATTTTTGGGTTCCCAACCCGTGTGATAGTAGGACAAATTTTGCATTTAAAGGGGTAGATTGTCAAAAAAAGGATCCGGGGGGGTGGGATTTCACAGCCCGGGTTTGACAATTTGAAGCCCCATGGATTTTTGGACCCCTTAATTTCGTCCTCCCAATGGTTTTTTAAAAGAAATTTTAATTTTGCATTTTTTTCTGTGTTTTACCCCTTTTTATGGTCTATTTTCATTCATATGAAATCACCATTTTTTTTAACCGTTTTATTGTTTTAGTATTTTTTTTTCAATTTTTTTTTTTACCCTTTTTTTAGGTTTTTTTTGATTATTTTTCCGCCTTTAAATTTTGGGCCGATAACATGAATGCGCCATGGGTCAATTTTTATCAGCGGGTGTCATCAAAAGATACGGCCCCATGTGTGGGTTT
>JARQOD010000001.1:381005640-381151003 GCA_033576555.1 Oophaga sylvatica | reverse complement strand
AAAACTCAAAATGCCCATTCCATTGAAGCTTCGTTTCTGTATAAAACAAAAAATAAAAAAACAACTATATTCCTCACTGTCGACATTCTGCCCCAAAACCATAATCCAAAATCTGGGGATCAATAGTTTTCAACTGGACGGTGCCAGATGCGACCATCCAGGCTGAGAACCACTGATTAATGAGCTGCTGCGCAGCATCAGTGACCAGTGGTGACATCATCAGGTTACTGTGGCAGTGTTCCCAGCGGGCTGAACTGCGGTGACCGCAGCACCATGAGAAAAAGTCATTGAGTTCACCACAGATCAGAGATCAAAGACAGACAATACAAAGGTAACATCAAACCCCACAATATTACTCCACTTGCCATCGCCACAAGGCAAGTGAGAAGAGTCGGGCAAAGTGCCAGAATTGGCATAAGTAATAGATGTGCCTTTTCTGAGCGGCTGCGGGCTTCTATTTTTAGGCTGGGGCATCAATATTCATGGCCCTTACCAGCCTGAGAATACCAGCCACTAGCTGTCTGCTTTAGCAAGGCTGGTTGTCAGAAATGGGGGGACCCCACAACATTTTTTAAAATTATTTATTTAAAATTTTTTTAAAGAAACAACGTGGGGAAACCTCTATTCTTGATAACCAGCCTTCCTGAAGCTGACAGCTGAGGGTTGCAGCCTGCAGCTGTCAGTTTTGCCTGACTGGTTATCAAAAATACAGGGGAACCCATGCCGTTTTTTAAATTTATTTATTTATAGCACAGCACAGGCGACAGCAGATGAATACTCCCATCAGCTGCTGCCAGGTCTCACTGTTAGGCCGGAGTCATACTAGCGAGGAATACAGAAGAGTGCTATGCGATAAAACATTGCATAGCCCTCGGGCCGCTGTTAATCTACGGGGCAGCTCCCATCACCGTTTTTTTTCTCGGCCATATTATATGTGCAAGTGAAATTACAGCATGCTGCGATTTGCAGTGTATATCGGCCGAGATTCCCCAATGCAAGTCTATAGGTGCGAGAAAAAATTGCACACCACACGGACCATCCGCGTGATTTGAGAGAAATACGCACCGGTGTCCTTTGAAAAGCCAGCAATTCATATGCGGCTACAGTAAAATCACACTGACAGGTTAGAATAGAATAGATAGAATAGATATATACACCTAGAATAGGTGTATATATATATATATATATATGTCAGTGACACACATATATATACTGTATATGTCTTTATATTTCATACAGACATAGATAGAAGAATAGCCAGTAATTCATTTGTTGGCTTCTGTAAAATCACTGCAGGAGCTGACAGGATAGAAAAAATGGTTTACATACAGTAAATACATGCAGAATAGGTAGATATATAGATGTCAGTGCTAAAAACAATTAGTAGAGTGTGTGTGCAAAATACTGGACGTGTATGTAATTAATAAAAGGTTATTTATCGGAAAAAAATGGCATGGGGTCCCCCTATTATTTATAGCCTGCAATGGCTATGCAGACAGCTGTGGGCTGTTATTATTAGCCTAGGAAGGAGCCATGGATACTGGCTAAAGACATCAGCCTGCAGCCGCCACAGAAAAGGCGCATCTGTAAGATGTGCCAATTCCGGCACATAATCTTGCTCTTCACACTGCCCTGTAGCGACGGCATGTGGGGTTATAGTTCGGGGGTTAGTAATGGGAGGCGTCAATAAGACGTCCCTATTAATAATCCCATAGTCAAATTGTAAATAAAACACAGACACCCTGAAAAAATGTATTTTATTGAAACAAAGACACAGACTCCTTTATGATTCTTAATTAAACCATACTTACAACATCACCTAATTCCCTGAAGCCCCTGATCTCCAGTAATAAAAGTAAAATAATAAACCAACAATATACAGTACCATACCTGTCCGTCGTTGTGTCCCATGCTGTAATCCATATCTGGGAGATATACAGTTTACGACCAGGACGTGCCACGATGTGATCATGCCGGCTTTAAACCACTGGTGAATGAGGAGATGCAGGGAGTGGAGCTTCAGTGACAAGCAGTGACGTCACTGATGCTGCTCTCCTCACAGCCTGACCCGCGCTGAACTCTTGAGCGTGGGACAATGAACTGGCATTCAATTCTATTATAACCTATTTTATTCTATACTGTACGGGGCAGATCATTTGCCAGTGTCAGTTGAATTACAACCAGAGTGCACCTCATTCTACTTAATGTGCTTTTGATTAAGTGATCACCTGAACCAAATCCTATTTAACGAAGGAAAGTATAAAAAACACTGCTGTGGTGTTCACAATCCTCTTGCAATAGGACAAGCTGGATGGCAAAACAAGTGCTAGTATTATCCCAAAAGTAATAGGAATGAAAAAATAACATTTAACCTTGCCAAAGGAGTTGAAAAGTCTTGAGTGAGGAAAAGAAGGGCTCAATTCTGGCATTACTAGCAGAGGGATACAGTGAGCGTCATGTTGCCTCCATCCTTAAAATTTCTAAGAGAGCAGTCCATTACAACAATGTCAAGCAGCAGACATTGGGGACAACAAAGCTACAGACCGGCAGAGGGCGAAAATGACTCTCCACTGACCGGGATGACCGTCATCTTCTTTGAATGTCACTCAGTAACCACAAGATAACATTGAGTGACCTACAAAAGGAATGGCAGCTGGGGTGAAGTGCACGGCAAGAACAGTTCGTAACAGGCTCCTAGAGGCAGGGCTCAAGTCATGTAAAGCTAGAAAAAAGCCTTTCATCAATGAGAAGCAAAGGAGAGCCAGGATGAAATTTGCCAAAGACCATAAGGATTGGACCATAGAGGACTGGAGTAAGGTAACCTCTCATGAGTCTAATTTCAGCTTTGCCCAACACCTGGTCATCTAATGGTAACACGGAGACCTGGAGAGGCGTACAAGCCACAGTGTCTTGCATCCACTGTGAAATTTGGTGGAGGATTGGTGTTGATCTGGAGATGCTTCAGCAAGGCTGGAATTGGGCAGGCTAATCTTTGCAAAAGACATATGAATCAAGCCGCATACAAGGTTATCCTGGAAAAACAATTGATTCCTTCTGCTCAGGCAATGTTCCCCAACCCTGAGGACTGTTTTTTCAAGCAGGACAATGTGTCATGCCACACAGCTAGGTCAATCAACGTGTGGATGAAGGACCACCACATCAAATCCCTGTCATGGCCAGCCCAATCTCTAGACCTGAACCCCATTGAAAACCTCTGGAATGTAATCAAGAGGAAGATGGATAGTCACAAGCCATCAAACAAAGAAGAACTGCTTAAATTTTTGTACCAGGAGTGGCATAAGGTCACCTAAAATCAGTGTGAAAGACTGGTGGAAAGCATGCCAAGACGCATGAAAGCTGTAGACGGATCTGCTTCGTTAGCTGCTGCTTCTATCCCCAACACATGCTCCCTGATTCTAACCTTAAATTGTCGTGTGGTAAGACCTGATTTATGTGGGTCTTACCACACGACAATTTAAGGTTAGAATCAGGGAGCATGTGTTGGGGATAGAAGCAGCAGCTAACGAAGCAGATCCGTCTACTCTTAGGACACTCCCCAGGCATTTTAAGATTCACCACCAGTGTGATAGTAGGACATTATGCATTAAGGGGATAGATTGTCCTGATTTAAGGATCCGGGGAGGTGGGATTTCACAGCGGTTAGCACAATTAGAAGCCCGATGGATCTGGACTCTTAATACAGTCCATCCCAATGGTTTAAATGAAAATTTGAATTTTGCATCATTTCTGTGATCTTACCTACTGTTATGAGTCTATGTCATTCATATGACATCACCATTGTTTTTAACCGTATATTGTTTTAGTATTTTGTTTACAATTTTTGTTTACTTATTTTAGGTTATTTTGATTATTATTCCGCTAATTTGGACCGATAACATGAATGACGCCATGATCAATTTTTATCAGCTGATGTCATCAATCGTATACGCCGCATGTGTGGTTTATTTGAATTTTCTATTCCTATTCTGCTTGAGTAAAATATATATATAGCCTATCAATTCAATATTGTATCCTATTGATTGTCACCTTCATATGCCATCTATATGTATGTCAAAAACTACACTGTAAATGACATTCTGGTTTAATATTTATATCTATGTTCGTTTGGGGATACTGTATAGCTCCTAAATTGGACATAACCTATTCTGACCATTGCTTTGTATATTGCATATCTCACATATTATGTATGTTTATGCTTGTTGAATACATGGCTTCAATTTAATATGCATAATGATTATATCTAATTTCACAACGAGATTATATTAAGGTGTCACGATAGGTATCCAGTAATAGTATTACTTTATGGTGTCCTTATTATGGCCTCATTTTATGATCATTGGTGATGTTGTCACTATATAATAATCATTGAGGTCTTTTTTCAAAAATACCACCTTATAGTATATTATTGTATGGCTAAATCATGAAGCATCTCATATTCTATTTTGTGGCGACCGTGGGCCTGCACGCATACATGCTGAGCCTCATCGCGTTGTTCCGCTTCCTGTGTCTGTGGCTTGTTGTTTCCATGGCATTCCTGGTCTCCATTCGTTTGACGCAGGCGCGGTGCATCGCGGTGTGTCATCGGTATGGTATGTGTCACTTCCGGTCCGCGGCTGACCACTTCCGGTCCGGCGGATTTTTAAAGCACCCGGTTATTTGAGTCGACACGCCCCCTGACGAAGGACGAGCATCCGAAACGTGCGTTGGGGCACGTATGCACTTACCTGACTCTCCCTGACCGTGCCGCTCATAACACCACGAGAGGTAATACCCTATGATACATATCGGCACCATTGTCTACCTAGTGGGCAGCAATAGGTCATTTGGGCCCAATTTACTATAGGCTTTTCATCTAACATAAATCTCCTAGTTTCTGTCTATATCTGAAGCAAGTGATTTTTTCATCGGCTTATGTTTACCGATTATGGTGGCACACTGTTTATATATATGCACTTGCATTTTGGGCTAATGTTGCCCCACAACTGCCATATAAGAAGTATATAATGATGCTGTATGTTTTGCCATATAAGCGTGCCCACAGGATTTCTTTATAATAGTCAGGGAGTTCAGCATTTGTGTGTTCTTTGGTGTATGTCCTGGTTTGACATTACACTCCACTCTTTTGTCACTGTCTTTTAATGCACCTGTTCAGTATCCTATATTTAATATCTTAATAAAGTATTTGCTATTTTTCTGAAACTATGGATCTGTGGTCGTCTTTTTGGTCTTTGACCAAACTCTTTTTCATGTAAATTTTGCGATAGATCCCTTATATCCTGATTAGCAACATTATCTAGATGTATGAATAACTTTATCATGTTGTTTTGCTTTATTTGGTTGCTATGTCATATTGGTTTTGTAAAATATTGCAGTGTATTGTCAAAATTACATTCCCAAATGAAGTCCAGTCACATGACTAAGATTGCAAAGAAAACCCCCAGCTGCCCTGACAGTCCACAGAAGCCAATGATTGCATCGCGGGGGGCTGATGGCAATCAGTGCACATGAGCATTGGCAATCATGCCATTTAAACACTGCTGACTTTAATTGACAGGAGAAATTAAATAGTTTAACAGCAGCAATAGGAGCTAGCTGCAGTCGCTGTTGTCTTAGGCAGATGCTGGATGTGTAACAGCTCTTGAATCTGTTCCATACATGCGAACCTGACATAGGACGTGCTATTACGTAATACATTGGGAAGGGGTTAAAGGGTTGCATCCAACTCAGCTGAGCTGCTTTGTTTTCATAATTCTTCTAGAAATTAATAAGAGTTATAGAAGCAGCATAGCCAAGCTGCTCTTGGGTGTTATGGAAACAGTGCTGTTCATCCGCTCATGGTGTTTCCATAGTTCCTTGTTCATTGGTCTGGGCTGATTAATCCTGAGATGGATAGAATTCTTTAAGTTTGGTATATAGACAGCCTGTTGTCAAGTCTATTTCATTCGAATAGGAGATTATTAGAAAGGGTTAATTTTGCCGTTAAACTCCTTTCATTCTGCATTAATATGTGTTCCATGCAATATATTTGCTTTTAGTGCAGTTTCCATAGTAGAGGTTTTACTTCCATCGGTAGCAAAATTGATTTATTTTGAAATAGGGCATTTTTCCTTTATTACAGTTGTCCGTATCAGACAGAAAAATCTCCCCAATTTCAGTTTATGATGTTCACTCATGAACACTTAACACGGCAGCCTGTATTTTGAGGTGAATGCTATATAGTTCATAGTGTTTTCCACTTTATAAAAAAAAGCAAAAAAAAAGGAAAACTATGAGAATGAAGCTGTGTCCTGGTTTACCCTTTGCGTGAAACAAGACTTTTTCCTCTGTGATGCTCATGAGCTTGAAACATTGTGCTGGGAGCAGTGTTTGGCACTTTACAGCATAAAAACAAGCAAGCCCATTAGCATTAGTGTGATATTGTACAAATATTGTTTTTGCATAACATTTGAATTAGCTCTCATCTTATTTCCCAATAGCAAATTGTAGTTGTTTATGTTTTATGTTAGCACTTCAGTTGTACAGCATGTTCTGCCGGGTTTGTAGTGTCCAAAATTTCCAATTTGTATTTGGACCAAGAACCAAAAGGCGTATTGAACAGAACTGCCTCATGACTGCATGGAAATATGTTGTGTAGACATAGAGAGGAGAATGTTTACTACACAGCTCACACATAGGAAGGAAGCAACTGTCATCTACACCCAATAAAACACCATTACTATTGGTTTTTCTCTATAATGAGGACTTTCTGGGACACAACGAATCCTTCTCCATATTCCTGTACATAGGAACAGTATTAGGCCGAAGTCACACTAAACGTATGAAAAATGAGTCAGAGTCTCCCTGCGGAGAGTCGCAGGAGTGTAATGCCAGTGTCATGCGAGAACAATCCGATTTTTCACACCCAGCATACGATTTACATCCGAATGCAGTGCGATTGCTACCCGATTGCAAATTAGATTTTAACATGAGCTATTACATACAGCAATTCTTTATGTCATTTACACATCTTTTCAAACAAAATATTCATCAAAACACACACACACATACACATATAAATATATATATATAATATATATATATATATATATATATATTAGATAGCGTGACAGGCTAGAATAGAATAGATATTATAGATATACACATATACACATAGAATAGATTGATACATGTATATATATTAGATAGATAGATGAAAAGCCAGTTATTCAGCAGTCGCGTAGTGTAAAATCACAGCAGGAGCCGACAGGATAGAATAGATGGATTACATACATTAAATACACATAGAATAGGTAGATATATAGATGTCAGTTACATATACAATTAGTACAGTGTGTGTACAGCTTAATATACATGTATTTAATTAATAAAAGATAATTTTTCTGAGAAAAATGGCGTGGGCTCCCGCATAATTTTTGTAACCAGCAGAGGGAAAGCTGACGGCTGGGGGCCGTTGTTTATAGCCTGGGAAGGAGGTAATACCCATGGCGCTTCCCAGGCTATTAATATCAGCTCACAACTGTATACTTAGCCTTTACAGGCTATTAAAATGGGGGACCCTAAACTAAAATGATGTAGGGTCCCCCTATAATTACCAGCAAAGGTTATGCAAACAGCTGTGGGCTGATATTAATAGCCTAGGAAGGGACCATGGATACTGCACCCCCACAGGCTAAAAACATCAGCTCTCAGCCACCCCAGAAAAGGTGCATCTCTAAGATGCGCCAATTCTGGCACTTAGCCTCGCTCTTCCCACTTGCTCTGTAGCTGTGGCAAGTGGGGTGATAGTTGGGGGGTTGATGTCACCTTTGTATTGTCAGGTGACATCAAGCCCCGAGGTTAGTAATGGAGAGGGGTCAATAAGACAACCCCATTACTAACCACATAGTCACATTGTATGAAAACACAGACACCCAGAATAATGTCCTTTAATCGAAAGACTGACACAGAGTCCTTTAATAAATCTTAATTAAACTATAATTACAACCTTGCCCAATCCACCGACGCCCTTGTCATCTACAAAAGAGTTAAAAATAAAAAACAACAATATTCCTAAACTTTCCGAGAGATGCTGCTAATCAATTTGTCCCACGATGGGTCCAGCTCTGCTACATCCAGATGTCAGGCTGCAACTGAATATTGGGCAGTAGAGTTAAAGGAATTGTACACTACTCAGACGACACCTTCTCAATTACTATATTCCACTGTGTAAAATACTAACAGTCCGTTCTCACCGCCTGTGCTGGCATTGTTTCAGCATTGTTAGCATGGGTCTCATGTAACGTTATGTCACATTGTTGGCAGCGGATTATTCAGCACACTCTCCAAGAGTGTGACAACAGAGCTTCTTTATTCAGGAACAAACAGGAACAATACATGACAAGCTCAATAGATCAGGAACAAACTATCTTTGTGTCTCTATCTGTGCAGCATCTACAGCAGGCTGCATCTCTCATACACAGACACGGGAAAAAACAGGAAATACAGTCACATGCTCTCCCTGTGTGAGCCTCTGGGAGTTTTTTTTTTTAATAACTTTATGAACAACATACAAATCTAGCAACCAAACACTCATAGACAGGAATGGAGTTGTTGCACCAAACATATTCCAACACCCCCACTCAACAACTACTTATCCTGTTAGTCTTATTGCTGTTCTGAAGTTCACAAACATGGCTCTTGATAATGGCTTTGTCAACCATCAGCTATCATCTTGTCAGACTTGCAATAAACAAACTTGAGTACACCATGTTCCACTAAGTCACATAAGTGGTGATATTTTACATCAATGTGCTTAGTCCTTGCACTAATCTTCTCACTGCTGGCAAGTTTAATGCATCCTTGGTTGTCCACATAGATAACTGTTGGTTGAGCTAATGGCTTGCCGAAATCCTCCAAAAGTTGTTTCAACCAAATTACTTCTTGACTTGCATAACCAGCAGACATACTGTATATTCTACTTCTGTAGAAGATAATGCGACTGACACTTGTTTTCTACTGGACCAAGAAATTAAATTTTCTCCTAACTTGAACAAGTAACCACTTGTTGATTTCCGATCACTTGAATCTCCAGCCCAATCTGTATCCATATAACCTCTGAGAGTGAGATCTCCTGATGCAGATATCTTAAGATTTAGCTTTTGAGTTTTTTTAAGATATTGAAGAATTCTCTTATTTGCATTCCAGTCTCTTTGGCGTGGTTTGCTTACACATTGACAGAGAATTCTGACTGTAGCTGTGATATCTGGACGAGTTGTGGTTGCTATGTACAGAAGTGCTCCCACTGCTTGTCTGTAACTCTCATTGCTGAGTAGCAGATCTTCTTCTCCTTCCAACTTTAAGTAGGATGGATCCATTGGTGTTGACGCACCTTTAGTTCCTGACATTCCAAACTGGTTTAGTATTGAGGAAATTTTAGAACTTTGGTTGAGAAGAAAACTTCCAGCTTCTCGCTCTGCATTTGGATTCTCAAATAATATGTCACATTTCCAAGGTCCTATTCTCAAAGTTCTGGTTGAGAATTTCACCAAGCTTTGCAATTTCTTTTTCATCTTGATGAGACATGATTACATCATCTTCATATAGGAGAACATAAATCCACTCCTTTGCTACATTTTTCGTATACAAACATGGATTAGCTTGAGATCTTTTAAATCCTTCATCCATCAAAACATTGTTCATTTTCAAGTTCCAAGCTCATAGAGAGATTTTTGCATTTTACAAACAAGGTGCTCTTCAGCCTTTTTAACCCCTTAGTGACAGAGCCATTTTGCAGCTTAATGACTGGGCCAATTTTTACAATTTGGACCACTGTCACGTTATGAGTAGGGTTGAGCATTCCGATACCGCAAGTATCGGGTATCGGCCGATATTGGCTGTATCGGAATTCCGATTCCGAGTTCCGATATTTTCGTCATATCGGATACCGGAATCGGAATGTCACTGTCACTGTCAGTGTCCGTCGGTCGGGTCTGTCAGGAGTCAGCGGCACTTACCCGGCAGAAGATCTCCGGCGGTCACATCCCGGACTGCTTAATGGCCGCCATCCTCTTCTCCCCGGCGGTCACATGCAGTTCTCTCGCGATAACTGCAGTGACTGCCGGGTAATCGCGGCCGTAAAGCAGTCCGATGACGTCACCGCCGGGGAAGCTGGTAAGCAGCTGTGCTGCGCCGGGATGACAGGCTCTGCCTGTCATTCCGATGTAGCAGAGCTGGATCGTCGTGGGACAATCGTTACTATGGACTGCGTCGGACAGGTGGTATACTGTTGGTTTGTTTTTTTTTATTTTTTTACAGGAGATCGATGGCGTCGCAGGAATGAGAGAGTAATAAAAAAAATGAAAACTGTGTTGTCTCTTTTATTTCATTAAAAGACTTTTTTCTTGCTGTGTCTTTTTTTTAAACATTTAAAAACTTTGGGATTAATAATGGATCGGTGTCTTATTGACCCCTGTAGGGGTTAATTAACCCCTTCACCCCCAAGGGTGGTTTGCACGTTAATGACCGGGACAATTTTTACAATTCTGACCACTGTCTCTTTATGAGGTTATAACTCCGGAACGCTTCAACGGATCTTCGCGATTCTGAGATTGTTTTCTCGTGACATATTGTACTTCATGTTAGTGGTAAAATTTCTTCCATATAACTTGCGTTTATTTTTGAAAAAAACGCAAATATGGCGAAAATTTTGAAAATTTAGCAATTTTCAAACTTTGAATTTTTATTCCCTTAAAACAGAGAAATATATAACACAAAATAGTTAAGAAATAACATTTCCCACATGTCTACTTTACATCAGCACAATTTTGGAATCAAAATTTTTTTTTGTTAGGAAGTTATAAGGGTTAAAAGTTGACCAGCGATTTCTCATTTTTACAACAAAATTTACAAAGCCATTTTTTTTAGGGACCACCTCACATTTGAAGTCACTTTGAGGGGTCTACATGACAGAAAATACCCAAAAGTGACACCATTCTAAAAACTGCACCCCTCAAGGTTCTCAAAACCACATTCAAGAAGTTTATTAACCCTTCAGGTGCTTCACAGGAACTAAAGCAACGTGGAAGGAAAAAATGAATATTTAACTTTTTAGCCACAAAAATGATCTTTCACAAACTTTTTTTTTATTTTCACAAGGGTAAAAGGAGAAAATGGACAGATAAGGTTGTTATGCAATTTCTCCTGAGTACGCCAATACCCCATATGTGGGGGAAAACCACTGTTTGGGCACACGGCAGAGCTCGTAAGGGAAGGAGCGCCGTTTGACTTTTTCAAACTAAAATTGGCTGGAGTTGAGATTGGACGCCATGTCGCGCTTGGAGAACCTCTGATGCGCCTAAACAGTGGAAACCCCCCACAAGTGACACCATTTTGGAAACTAGACCCCCTAAGGTACTTATCTAGATCTGTTGTGAGCACTTTGAACCCCCAAGTGTTTCACAAAAGTTTATAATGCCTGGGTGTGAAAAAAAAAAAAAAAAAATTCCACAAAAATGATTTTTTAGTCCTAAATTTTTGAATTTTCCCAAGGAAATTGGACCCCAAAAGTTGTTGTCCAATTTGTCCTGAGTACGCTGATACCCCATATGTGGGGGTGGAAAACTGTTTGGGCGCACGGCAGGGCTTGGAAAGGAAGTAGTAACGTTTTGGAATGCAGACGTTGATGGGGGTCATGTTCCGTTTGCAGTGCCCCAGATGAGCCTAAACAGTGGAAATCCCCCACAAGTGACCCCATTTTGGAAACTAGACCCCCTAAGGAACTTATCTAGATCTTTGGTGAGCACTTTGAACCCCCAAGTGCTTCACACAAGTTTATAATGCCCGGGCATGAAAATAAAAAATCCTATTTTTTTCCCACAAAAATTATCTTTTAGTCACTAATTTTTTATTTTCCCAAGGGTATCAGGAGAAATTGGACCACATAAGTTGTTGTCCAATTTGTCCTGAGTACGCTGATACCCCATATGTGGGGGTGAACCACTGTTTGGGTGCATGGCAGAGTTGGAAGGGAAGGAGCGCACTTACTTTTTCAACGCAAATTGGCTGGGAGCATGATCAGTGTTTGGAGAGCCCTGATGTGCCTAAACAGTGGAAACCCCCCACAAATGACCCATTTGGAAACTAGACCCCTAAGGAACTTATCTAGATCTTGGTGAGCAACTTTGAACCCCAGTGCTTCACAAAATTTATAACGTAAGCCTTAAAATAAAAAATCCTATTTTTTTTCCACAAAAATGATCTTTTTCCCCCAATTTTTATTTTCCAAGGGTAACAGAGAAATTGGACCCAAAAGTTTTGTGCAATTTGTCCTGAGTACGCTGATACCCCATATGTGGGGTAAACCACTGTTGGGTGCAGCGGGAGTCGGAAGGGAAGAGCTGCCGTTTTGATTGCAACTGGCGAATTGGTCTGGAGCGCATGTCGCATTTGGAGAGCTCCTGATCTGCCTAAACAGTGGAAACCCCCCACAATGACCCATTTTGGAAACTAGACCCCCAAGGAACTTATCTAGATGTGTGGTGAGAACTTTGAACCCCAGTGCTTCACAAAGTTTATAACGTACAGCCTTAAAAATAAAAAATCCTTTTTTTTTTTTTACAAAAATGATTTTTTCGCCCCCAAATATTTTATTTTCACAAGGGTAACAGAGAAATTGGACCCAAAAGTTGTTGTCCAATTTGTCCTGAGTACGCTGATACCCAATATGTAGGGAGAAAACTACTGTATGGGTGCAGTCAGGGCTCGGAAGGGAAGTAGTGACGTTTTGGATTGCAGATCTTGATGGAATGGTCTGGGGGCGTCATGTCGCATTTGGAGAGCCCCTGATACGCCTAAACAGTGGAAACCCCCCACAAGTGACCCCATTTTGGAAAATAGACCCCACAAGGAACTTATCTAGATGTGTGGTGAGCACTTTGAACCCCGAAGTGCTTCACAGAAGTTTATAACGCACAGCCGTAAAAATAAAAAATCCTTTTTTTTTTTACAAAAATGATTTTTTCGCCCCCAATATTTTATTTTCACAAGGGTAACAGGAGAAATTGGACCCCAAAAGTTGTTGTCCAATTTGTCCTGAGTACGCTGATACCCAATATGTGGGAGAAAACTACTGTATGGGCGCATGTCAGGGCTCGGAAAGGGAAGTAGTGACGTTTTGGATTGCAGACTTTGATGGAATGGTCTGGGGGCGTCATGTCGCATTTGGAGAGCCCCTGATGCGCCTAAACAGTGGAAACCCCCACAAGTGACCCCATTTTGGAAAATAGACCCCACAAGGAACTTACCTAGATGTGTGGTGAGCACTTTGAACCCCGAAGTGCTTCACAGAACTTTATAACGCACAGCCGTAAAAATAAAAAATCCTTTTTTTTTTTTACAAAAATGATTTTTTCGCCCCAATATTTTATTTTCACAAGGGTAACAGGAGAAATTGGACCCCAAAAGTTGTTGTCCAATTTGTCCTGAGTACGCTGATACCCAATATGTGGGAGAAAACTACTGTATGGGCGCATGTCAGGGCTCGGAAAGGGAAGTAGTGACGTTTTGGATTGCAGACTTTGATGGAATGGTCTGGGGGCGTCATGTCGCATTTGGAGAGCCCCTGATGCGCCTAAACAGTGGAAATCCCCAACAAGTGACCCCATTTTGGAAAATAGACCCCACAAGGAACTTATTTAGATGTGTGGTGAGCGCTATGAAGCCCCAAGTGCTTCACAGAAGTTTATAATGTACAGCCGTAAAAACAAAAAAATCTTATTTTTTTTACAAAAATAATATTTTCGCCCCCAGTTTTTTATTTTCCCAAGGGTAACAGAAGAAATAGGACAAATTTCACAATAACTCTTGGGGTCCAGAGTACGCTGATACCCCATATGTGGGGATAAACTACTGTTTGGACGCATGGCAGAGCTCAGAAGTGAAGGAACACCGTTTGACTTTTTCAACGCAGAATTGGCTGGAATGGAGATCAGACGCCATGTCACATTTGGAGAGCCCCTGATGTGCTTAAACAGCGGAAACCCCCCAATTCTAACTCCAACCCTAACCCCAACACACCCCTAACCCTAGTCCCAACCCTAATCCCAACCCTAACCCTAATCCTAACTCTAACCCTAATCCTAACTTTAGCGCCAACCCTAACCCTAACTTTAGCCGAAACCCTAACCTAACCCTAATGGGAAAATGGAAATAAATACATTTTTTTAATTTTATTATTTTTCCCTAACTAAGGGGGTGATAAAGGGGGGTTTGATTTACTATTTATAGCGGTTTTTATGATTGGCAGCTGTCACGCTAAAAGACGCTTTTTATTGCAAAAAGTAGTTTTTTGCATCGCAACATTTTGAGAGCTATAATTTTTGCATATTTTGGCCCACAATGTCATGTGAGGTCTTAATTTTTGCGGGACGAGGTGACGCTTTTATTGGTACCATTTTTGAGCACGTGACATTTTTTGATCGCTTTTTATTTCGATTTTTGGGAGGTTAGAATGAACAAAAATCAGCAATTCATGAATTTCTTTTGGGTGAGGCGTTTTTATTGTTCCGCGTGTGGTAAAATAGATAAAGCAGTTTTATTCTTCGGGTCAGTACGATTACGGCGATACCTCATTTATATCATTTTTTTATGTTTTGGCGCTTTTATAGAATAAAAACAATTTTATATAAAAAATAATTATTTTTGCATCGCTTTATTCTGCGAGCTATAACTTTTTTATTTTTTTGCTGATGATGCTGTGTGACAGCTTGTTTTTTGCGGGACAAGATGACGTTTTCAGCGGTACCATGTTTATTTATATCCGTCTTTTTGATCGCGTGTTATTCCACTTTTTGTTCAGCGGTATGATGATAAAGCACTGATTTTTTGCTTCGTTTTTATTTTTTATTTTTTAAGGGGTTCACAAAAGGGGTTAACTAGTGGGACAGTTTTATAGGGGGGGTCGTTACGGACGCGGCGATACCATATATGTGTACTTTTATTGTTTTATTTTTTTTATTTACAATAAGTAATGAATTTATTGGGGAATATTTTTTTTTTTTTTTTTTTTTTTTTTGGATTTTTTTTTACACATGTTTATTTTTACTTTTTTTTACTTTTTTACTTTGTCCCAGGGTGGGACATCACTGTATTTCATCAGATCGCTGGTGTGACAGTGTGCACAGCACTCTGTCACACCAGCGATGTGACAGGCAGTGCAGGACGCTTCCTCATGCCTGCTCTCGGCAGGCACTGAGGAAGCCGCCTCCCTCCAGGACCCCAGCGCCATCTTGGATCCGGGTCCTGGGAGGGAGGAAGCCCTCAGAGCAGCGCGATCACATCGCGCTGCTCTGAGGGTCTCAGGGGGGCGCGCAGGGAGCCCCCTGCCTGCGCGATCCTCCCCTGTGCCCCCAGTACACCGTGATCATGTTTGATCGCGGTGTGCAAGGGGTTAATGTGCCGGGAGCGGTCCGTGACCGCTCCTGACACACAGTCACGGGTGTCAGCTGTGATAATCAGCTGACACCCGGCGGCGATTAGCTGCGCTCCCGGAGGGAGCGCAGCTAATCGCCTATGACGTACTATCCCGTCCATGGTCAGAATGGCACGGGTTTTATGGACGGGATAGTACGTCTAATGTCAGAGAGGGGTTAAAGGTGTAAATTCGTAGCAAAAAAGTCCGTTTTTTTAACAACGAATTTACACCTTTAATTAACCCCTACAGGTGTGAAATTTTGCACACATAGACTGATTTAATTGTTTGTGCAAATCAGATAGCAAAGGACATGAAAAGACATGGTTAACCCTATGTACACCAAGTGTCATTTCATGTCGGGTCACCCTGTCTTTTCACAGAAACCGGCTTTACCCGGCAATTGAATCAGAGGATATTTTACTATGTAGAAGTGTATAAACTATACATATATGTATATATATATGTCACAATGACATGTATATATATATATATGTATTCTATGTGTGTATATTTAGTGTTTACAAGGAAAGAATGGGTTTTTTTAGTTACGATATTTTGTTCCCATAGACTTACATTGGACTTCCGGTATCGGTATCGGGTATCGCCGATATTTTAATGGTATCGGCGATACCATTCCGATTCCGATACTTTTGGATATCGGAAAGTATCGCTCAACTCTAGTTATGAGGTTATAACTCTGGAACGCTTTAACGAATCCAGATGATTCTTTTTTCGTGACATATTGTACTTCACGTTAGTGGTAAAACATTTTTTATATGACTTACTTTTATTTATAAAAAAAATGGAACTATGGCAAAAATTTTTAAATTTTTATGCCCTTTAATCAGAGAGATATGTCACACAAATGTCTTAATAAATAACATTTCCCACATGTCTACTTTACATCAGAACAATTTTGGGAACAAAATTTTTTTTTGTTACGAAGTTATAAGGGTTAAAAGTTGCCCAGCGATTTCTCATTTTTACAACACCATTTTTTTTTAGGTAACACATCACATTTGAAGTCACTTTGAGGGGTCTATATGATAGAAAATACCCAAAAGTGACACCATTCTAAAAACTGCACCCCTCAAGGTGCTCAAAACCACATTCAAGAAGTTTATTAACCCTTTACATGCTTCACAGGAACTGAAGCAATGTGGAAGGAAAAAATTAACAATTAACTTTTTTTGCAAAAACTTAACTTCGGAACCAATTTTTTTATTTTCACAAGTGTTAAAAGAAAAAATGAACCACAAAATGTGTTGTGCAATTTCTCCTGAATACGCCGATACCCCATATGTGGGGGTAAACCACTTTTTGGGCACACGGCAGAGGTCGCAAGGGAAGGAGCGCCGTTTGACTTTTTCAACGCAGAATTGGCTGGACGCCATGTCGCGTTTAGAGAACCCCTGATGTGCCTAAACAGTGGAAAACCCAACAAGTGACCTCATTTTGAAAACTAGACCCCTTAAGGAACTTATCTAGATGTGTGGTGAGCACTTTGAACCTCCAAGTGCTTCACAGAAGTTTATGACGTAGAGCCGTGAAAATAAAAAATCATATTTTTTCCACAAAAACGATCTTTTCACCCCAATTTTTATTTTGCCAAGGGTAACAAGACCCCAAAAGTTTTTGTGCAATTTGTCCTGAGCATGCTGATACCCCATATGTGGGGTAAACCACTGTTTGGGTGCATGGCAGAGCTTGGAAGGGAAGGAGCGCCTTTTGACTTTTTCAACGCAGAATTGGCTGGACGCCATGACGCATTTGTACAGGCCCTGATGTGTCTAAATAGTAAAAAAAAACACAAGTGACCCCATTTTGGAAACTAGACCCCCTAAGGAACTTATCTAGATGTGTGGTGAGCACTTTGAACCCCTAAGTGCTTCACAGAAGTTTATAACGCCCGGGCGTGAAAATGAAAAATCATATTTTTTCCACAAACCTGATCGTTTAGTCCCCAATTTTTTATTTTCCTAAGGGTAACAGGAGACATTAGACCACAAAAGTTGTTGTCCAATTTGTCCTGAGTACACTGATACCCCATATGTGGGGCGGACCACTGTTTGGGCGCACGGCAGGGCTTGGAAGGGAAGGAGCGCCGTTTGACTTTTTCAAACCAAAATTGGCTGGAATTGAAATTTGACACCATGTCGCGTTTGGAGAGCCCCTTATGCGCCTAAACAGTGGAAACCCCCCACAACTGACACCATTTTGGAAACTAGACCCCCTTAAGGAACTTATCTAGATGTGTGGTGAGCACTTTGAACCCCCAAGTGCTTCACAGAAGTTTATAACGTAGAGCCGTGAAAATAAAAAATAATTTTTTCCTCAAAAATGATTCTTTAGCCCGCTAATTTTTTATTTTCCCAAGGGTAACAGGAGAAATTGGACCCCAAAAGTTGTTGTGCAATTTTTCCTGAGTACGCTGATACCCCATATGTGGGGTGGAACCACTGTTTGGGTGCATGGGAGAGCTTGGAAGGGAAGGAGTGCCATTTTGTAATGCAGACTTTGATGGAATGTTCTGCGGGCGTCATGTTGTGTTTGCAGAGCCCTTGATGTGCCTAAACAGTAGAACACCCTGCAAGTGACACCATTTTGGAAACTAGAACATAATCCTAACCCTAATCCCAACCCTAATTCCAACCCTAATTGTAACCACAACCCTAACCCTAACCTAATTCCAACCCTAACCCTAATTATAACCCTAATCCTAACCCTAAGGCTAGGTTCATTTTGCACTTTACCAGCCCGTTTAACACATAGCGTTGACGGGCTGGTAATGGTATAGCATAACGCGATCGCGTTATGCTATACCCTCTAGCGCAGAGGAATCAGCAGATGATTCATCTGCGCAAGCGGTGATGGAGCCCAGACGCTGCAGGCCGCGTCTGAGGCTCCGTCACTGAATGATGGCACATCGCGAACACATGCTGCTTTACGGCATGTGTAGCGATGCGCCCTCAAATGGGGGGTGAATGGCAGCGTTAACGGATTGCAATACACCACATTATACCGCGGTGTAATGCAGTCCGTCTAACGGACTGCCAAAACGCCATGTGAACCCAGCTTAACCCTAACCCTAATGCTAACCCTAACCCTAATTATAACCCTAACCCTAGCCCTAACCCTAACCCTAGCCCTAACCCTAATGGAAAAATGAAAATAAATACAATTTCTATATTTTATTATATGTCCCTTACTAAGGGGCTGATAAAGGGGGGGTTTATGTACTGTTTTTTTTTATTTTGATCACTGTGATAGTTTATCACAGTGATCAAAATGTGCTTTTAGAGAATGAATGAATTATTTTTTGAATCTGCCACTAGGCAGATTCGGCGGGCGCACTGCGCATGCACCCGCCATTTTATTTTTACAGCATGAAGACGCCGGAGGATCGAAGGACAGGGGGAGGATCGGAGGACAGGGGGAGGATCGGAGGACACAGAGGGGACACCGGAAGGTACAGGGGGTGTATCGGGGGACCTGGGGACCCTAATTCTCACCCCTCTGATGTGCGATCACATCAGAGGGGAGAGAAATCATTTTTTTTTTTTTGTTGTGGTTGCCGCTATACTGTTATAATGGTGATCGCAAAACCGGGGTCGGTAAATACCGACCCGGATCATGTTCTCTGGGGTTCACTACCTTGCACTCTGGCATGCTTCCCAGCATGCGATCTGCTCTGTCTTGTACTCAGGCATGCTTCCCAGCACAGACTCTGCTCTGTCTTGTACCCAGACGTGCTTCCCAGCACACGCTCTGCCCTGTCTTGTACCCAGGTGTGCTTCCCAGTAGGCGTCCTGCACCATCCTGTACCCTGCGTGCCTCTGTGTACATGCTCTACGCACTTCCGTACCCAGCGTTCACTGAGTACATGCTTTACATATTCCTGTACTCTGCGTGCCCCGTCTTCACCCTGCTAAACACGGTCCCTCGTGTCTCCTTCGAGCCGGCCACCTGGTTCCAGCAGTCGTGGTACTTTATTCCCCTGGGCCTGCCCCTGATGCTCCCTGTGTAGGGGGTGGTCCTCACTAGGTCAGCTCACCCGGGGTGGGTTGGTATCACAGCCCAGAGGATCCACTCCAGGAGTCGTCACACGAACAAGGGTAGGTGGTTTTGCTGGGCGTAAAAGGCTTGTTATGGAAAAGGTTGAAGTGTACCCCACAGGGGAAAATGTTTGCCAGCCCATACACTTAGTGTATGGGCATTCCAAGTGTAGGAGACCCGCTCCTTTAAATTGGGCCTAGTTTTTAATCAGGCCTTCCTCCACGTCTCATGGAATATCATCTTGTGCCACTTCAAGTGGAGCGCGTGAGAGGCACGAATCTCCAAATGGAAAACTGAACAGCTCTTCGGAGTGTCCAAGTGTGGGATCAGTTGTCTCAAGGCACTCAGCATGGTGGGAGGAAGGAGGATCAGGGTGAGTAATATCCGGTCCACACTCACGCCTACTCAGAGTTGACCGTGTGGAAGACATGGTGGTGGCTAAGTGACTGAAAGCATTATCTGCTATCCAACCAACAACCGTTTCACACTACTCTGGCTTCAATAGTGGTGTGCTGCGGTCCCCTAGAAACTGGGACAGGAAGGTCGAGCTTGAAGATGTGGATCTTGTCATTGTCTATGGAGCTTGTGGGATTAGGTAGTTCAGTGTGTTGTGAATGTGCTAGAAATGAATTCTGAGCAGAAGCTCCCTCTGGTGGTTACAAACAGTACTGAACTATCCAATGAAGATTGTGAAGATTGGCGATCAGGTGTTACTGACTGGTCTTATATAAGGGAGGTTCCCTCCCATCAGGGTTGCCGGTGATCAATTGTTCTGGTCTCATCTTTGATTCCTGTTCGCTTTGTAGCTTGCTGTTTCGTGCCTTCATCTTCTGCTAACAGATAAGACATTTTCTTCTTTTAGTTTTTTGTGCTTGCTTTTTGCATTTTGTCCTGCACTTCTGTGGGGGTCTGCCGGGTCCCCTCCAGGGGATTGTGCTCCTCTCAGTTTAGTTCAGCCTCTGTTGTTTGTTCATTGCCTTTTCCAGTTTTTTCAGTGGCTGCTGTTTAGTTTTGTTACACCAGAGAACTAATTTAGGTGGTAGAGGTCGTGTGATCTCAGGTGTTTTTGTAATTAGTAGAGTTGGTACTTTTCAGGGTTTTTTGGGATTGCAGTAAGTGTCCTTCCTATCCTTTTCTATTTAGGAAGTTTGGGCCCCAACGTTTGCTCATACTATTTTCTGTCTGTGTCTGTATTTCCTCTTGACTAACCGCCATTACATGTTTGGGGGCTTTCTATGTTCTTTGGGGATCTGCTCCGGGCAGATAGTTTTCCTCTTTCTGTCTTTAGGTGTAGTTAGCTTCTCAGGCTGTGACGAGGCGTCTAGGACCAACGTAGGTACGCTCCACGGCTGCCTTTAGTTGTGGTGGTTAGTCAGGGTACTGCAATCCCATAGATTCCAACCTCTCTGGTGTATTTCCTTTTTTGCCTGCTCTCCTCAGCTACCAAATCATAACAGTATCACCGGCCCAAAAAACTGATATTTGTATGGTACTCACAGAAGGGAAAAATAGTGTTAAAGAAAGAAGATTGTCAGAGTTGTCAGAGATTTTTTTTTTTTCCCTCTGTTTCTCTGAATGCTGAGGAGGATTTTTTTTACTCTCAATGGAGTTTGCACAGTTGTCTGGCCGTGTGGATCAGCTTGCCACTGAAGTTCGGAGTATTGTTACCTATCTTGCAGGGTTGCCTGTTGTGGAACCTAGGATTCCCATGCCAGATTTGTTTTTAGGGGATCGAGCTAAATTTCTGAATTTCAAAAATAACTGTAAGTTGTTTTTTGCCTTGAAATCTAAGTCCTCAGGGAACGCAGCACAGCAGGTTCAAATTGTCATCTCTCTCCTGCGCGGCGATCCTCAGGATTGGGCTTTTTCCCTGACACCTGGGGATCCTGTTTTGAGTAATGTTGATGCATTTTTTCAGGCTCTGGGGTTATTGTACGATGAGCCTAATGTCACTGATCAAGCTGAAAAAGCCTTGTTGGCATTAAATCAGGGGCTTGAGGACGCTGAGTTATACTGTCAGAATTCCGAAGGTGGGCAGTCCTGACCAAATGGAATGACGATGCTTTGGCAGCCCTTTTTCGGAAGGGTCTGTCAGAGAATGTAAAGTGTTGTGAGTGGGCTTGGGATGAGTTCTGAGCAGAGGCTCCCTCTGGTGGTTACAAGCTGTGCTGGTCTGTCCAGTGAAGATTGTGAAGATTGTGAGGATTGGGAATCAGGTGTTACTGACTGGTCTTATATAAGGGAGTCACCTTCCCATCAGGGTTGCCGGTGATCAATTGTTCTGGTCTGAATCCTTGATTCCTGTTTCCTTTGTAGCCTGCTGTGTCGTGTCTGCATCTCCTGCTAACAGATAAGACATTTTCTTCTTTTTGTTTTTGTGCTTGATTTTTGCATTTTGTCCTGCACTTCTGTGGGGGCCTTCATGGTCCCCTCCGGGGGCTTTTGCCCTCTCAGTTTAGTTCAGCCACTGATGTTTGTACCTTTGCTTTTTCCAGTTTTTTCAGTGGCTTCTGTTTTGATTTTGTTACACCAGAGAACTAATTTAGGTGGTAGAGGTCGTGTGATCTCAGGTGTTTTTGAAATTAGTAGAGTTGGTGCTTTTCAGGGTTTTCTGGGATTGCAGTAAGTACCCTTCCTATCCTTTTCTATTTAGTTAGTTTGGGCCCCAACGTTTGCTCATACTATTTTCTGTCTGTGTCTGTATTTCTTCTTGTCTAACCGCCATTACATGTTTGGGGGTTTTCTATTATCTTTGGGGTTCTGCTCCGGGGCAGATAGCTTTCCTATTTCTATCTTTAGGTGTAGTTAGTTTCTCAGGCTGTGACAAGGCGTCTAGGACCAACGTAGGAACGCTCCACGGCTGCCTCTAGTTGTTGTGGTTAGTCAGGGTACTGCAATCTCTTAGATTCCAACTGCTCTGGTGTATTGCCTTTTTTGCCTGCACTCCTCAGCTACCGAAACATAACAGTAAAGGATGTTATGGTGGGATTCCCTGTCCCCTCTGGTCTCAATGATTCTATGTCTTTAGCGATTCAAATTGACAGACGTTTGCGTGAGCGTAGAGGTATGCGTGGAACAGTGTTGCCTTGTGAATCAGCTTCTGAACCCATGCAGTGTGATAGAGTGGCTTCTGGGGCACAGCGTCATGAGTTTCGAAAACGCAATGGGTTATGTTTCTACTGTGGTGATGCCTCTCATGCTATTTCAGTCTGCCCTAAGCGGGGAAGACGTTTTGCACGTTCAGTTGTCTTGGGTAGTGTTCAGACTAAATTTTTGTTGACTGTTACCCTGATTTGCTCCCTGTCCACATTTTCTGCTCAGGCTTTTGTTGATTCGGGAGCAGCTATTAACCTGATGGATTTTGATTTTGCTAAACGTTGTGGGTTTCCCTTGATACCCCTACGGAAGTCTATTCCCCTACTGGGGATCGATTCTACCCCTTTGGCTGAGAATAAACCTCAGTTCTCTACTCAGGTGATAATGAGGGTTGAACCTGATCATCAGGAGAGTTGCAAATTTTTGGTGCTGTATAATCTGCATGACATTATCGTACTGGGTTTCCCTTGGTTACAGTCTCATAATCCTGTTTTGGATTGGAAATCTGTGTCTGTAACCAGTTGGGGCTGCCAATGTGTTAATACCAACACTCCTGTTTTTTCTGCCTCTCCCCAGGCTCAGGATGTTCCTGACTTTTTGACTGATTTTTCTGAGGTGTTTAGCGAAAGTAAATCTGCATCCTTGCCCCCCCATAGGAGCTATGACTGCGCTATTGAATTAGTGCCTGGTAGTAAATTCCCTAAAGGTCGCCTTTTTAACTTGTCTGTACCTGAACATGACGCTATGCGGTCTTATATCAAGGAGTCATTGGAGAAGGGTCATATCAGACCATCCTCTTCACCCTTGGGTGCCGTTTTTTTTTCTTTGTGGCCAAAAAGGATGGTTCATTAAGGCCGTGTATTGATTATCGTCTCTTGAACAATATCACTGTGAAATATCAATATCCGTTACCCTTGATTTCTGACCTGTTTTCCAGGGTGAAAAGTGCTACTTGGTTTACCAAGCTTGACCTCAGGGGGCATATAACCTTATTCGCATTAAGCACGGGGATGAATGGAAGACGGCATTTAATACCCCAGAGGGGCATTTTGAGTACCTAGTGATGCCCTTTGGGCTCACTAATGCTCCTTCTGTCTTCCAGTCCTTCATGAATGACATTTTCAGGGATTTTGTGGATAAATTTCTGATTGTTTATTTGGATGATATCTTGATTTTTTCCAATGACTGGGACTCTCATGTGAAACATGTTCGGACTGTGTTCCAGATTTTGAGAGAGAATGCTCTGTATGTGAAGGGATCAAAGTGTCTTTTTGGCGTACAGAGGATCTCATTTCTGGGATTCATTTTGTCCCCATCTGTTATTGAAATGGACCCGGTGAAGGTTCAGGCCATCTGTGATTGGGTCCAACCTACTTCATTAAAGGCTCTTCAAAGATTCTTGGGTTTTGCCAATTTTTATCGTAAATTTATTGGTAATTTCTCTGTTATTGTTAAACCATTGACTGATTTGACCAAAAAGGGTTCTGATGTGGTGAATTGGCCTCCTGAGGCAGTCTCTGCTTTCAGGAACTTAAGCAGAGATTCACTTCTGCTCCTGTTCTACGGCCGCCTGATGTTTCTCTGCCATTTCAGGTGGAGGTTGATACCTCTGAAATTGGGGCAGGTGCCGTTTTGTCCCAAAGAGATCCAGATACCTCTAAAAGTAACCCTTGTGCCTTTTTCTCTCGAAAATTTTCTCCAACTGAACGTAATTATGACATGGGTAATCGGGAGTTATTTGGCCATGAAGTGGGCTTTTGAAGAGTGGAGACATTGGCTGGAGGGAGCCAAACATCAGGTGGTGGTCCTCACGGACCATAAGAATCTGGTTTATCTGGAATCAGCCAAGCGACTTAATCCTAGACAGGCCAGGTGGGAATTGTTTTTCACACGTTTTAATTTTGTGGTTTCCTTTCTTCCTGGCACTAAGAATGTTAAGGCGGATGCCCTCTCGAGGAGTTTCCTTGCGGACTCTCCTGAGTTATCTGATCCTGCTGTTATTTTGAAAGAGGGTGTAGTTCTTTCCGCCATCTCGCCCAATTTGAGACTGGCTCTGGAAGGGTGTCAGGAGGATAAACCCGAGCGTTGCCCTATTGGGAAATTGTTTGTCCCAGACCGGTGGAAAAAGAGTGTGATGTCTGAGATTCATTGTTCCGCGTTGGCCGGTCATCCCGGAATTTTTGGTACCAGAGACTTGGTTAGTCGGTCCTTTTGGTGGCCTACTTTGTCTCGTGACGTCAGGGAATTTGTGCAGTCCTGCGGGACTTGCTCTCGCTCCAAGCCTTGCTCTCGCTCTAGTGGTTTGTTGATGCCATTGCCTGTGCCCAAGAGACCATGGACCCATATCTCTATGGATTTCATTTCCGACCTCCCTGTTTCTCAGAGAATGACCGTTATCTGGGTGATTTGTGATAGGTTTTCCAAAATGATACATCTTGTGCCATTACCTAAGTTGCCTTCCTCCTCTGAATTGGTGCCTTTGTTCCTTCAGCACGTGGTTCGGTTACACGGCATTCCTGAGAACATTGTGTCTGACAGAGGAGTCCAGTTTGTTTCCAGATTTTGGAGGACTTTTTGTTCTAAACTTGGTGTTCAATTGTCTTTCTCCTCGGCTTTTCATCCTCAGACCAATGGACAAACTGAGAGAACAAACCAGACATTGGAGACTTATCTGAGATGCTTTGTGTCTGTTGATCAGGATGACTGGGTCTCTTTTTTGCCTTTGGCTGAGTTTGCTCTTAATAATAGGGCTAGCTCTGCCACTTTGATGTCTCCAATTTTCTGCAATTTTGGGTTTCACCCTGGATTTTCTTCAGGACAGACGGAGGCTTCTGTCTGTCCAGGTGTTGACTCTGTTGTGGAGCGTATGCAGCAGATTTGGGACCAGGTAGTGGAGAGGTTGTCCCTCTCTCAGGAGAGGGCCCAGCGGTTTGCCAACCGGCATAGGACTGATGGTCCTCGGTTTGAAGTGGGGGACTTGGTCTGGTTGTCCTCAAGAAATATCCCTATGAGAGTTGCATTTCCTAAGTTTAAGCCTAGGTTCATTGGACCTTATAAGATCATGGAGATTCTTAATCCTGTTTCCTTTCGTTTACTTCTTCCAGGGACATTTAAGATCCATAACGTGTTCCACAAGTCCTTATTGAAGAGGTTTGTCGAGCCAGTGGTTCCTATGGCTGTGCCTCCTGACCCTGTTTTGGTTGAGGGCAATCTGGAGTATGTGCTTGAGAAAATATTGAATTCTCGTTTTTCTAGACGGAAACTCCAGTATTTGGTTAAGTGGAGAGTTTACGGTCAGGAGGACAATTCTTGGGTGTTTGCTTCGGACATCCATGCTAGGAGACTCATCCGTGCGTATCACAGAGCTCATCCTGACCGACCTGGTTGCTCAAATGAGGGTTCGGTGACCCCTCCTCAAGGGGGGGTACTGTTGTGAATGTGCTAGAAATGAATTCTGAGCAGAAGCTCCCTCTGGTGGTTACAAACAGTACTGAACTATCCAATGAAGATTGTGAAGATTGGCGATCAGGTGTTACTGACTGGTCTTATATAAGGGAGGTTCCCTCCCATCAGGGTTGCCGGTGATCAATTGTTCTGGTCTCATCTTTGATTCCTGTTCGCTTTGTAGCTTTCTGTTTCATGCCTTCATCTTCTGCTAACAGATAAGACATTTTCTTCTTTTAGTTTTTTGTGCTTGCTTTTTGCATTTTGTCCTGCACTTCTGTGGGGGTCTGCCGGGTCCCCTCCGGGGGCTTGTGCTCCTCTCAGTTTAGTTCAGCCTCTGTTGTTTGTTCATTTGCCTTTTCCAGTTTTTTCAGTGGCTGCTGTTTAGTTTTGTTACACCAGAGAACTAATTTAGGTGGTAGAGGTCGTGTGATCTCAGGTGTTTTTGTAATTAGTAGAGTTGGTACTTTTCAGGGTTTTTTGGGATTGCAGTAAGTGTCCTTCCTATCCTTTTCTATTTAGGAAGTTTGGGCCCCAACGTTTGCTCATACTATTTTCTGTCTGTGTCTGTATTTCCTCTTGACTAACCGCCATTACATGTTTGGGGGCTTTCTATGTTCTTTGGGGATCTGCTCCGGGGCAGATAGTTTTCCTCTTTCTGTCTTTAGGTGTAGTTAGCTTCTCAGGCTGTGACGAGGCGTCTAGGACCAACGTAGGTACGCTCCATGGCTGCCTTTAGTTGTGGTGGTTAGTCAGGGTACTGCAATCCCATAGATTCCAACCTCTCTGGTATATTTCCTTTTTTGCCTGCTCTCCTCAGCTACCAAATCATAACATCAGTGGTTAATCTGGACGGCCTCACTGTGGTATTCTGGGAGGCTTCTTATAGCGGAATGGTGGGGTCATTCATCGTAGTTTATACTGTGACCCTTGGCCGAGTGTGTTTTGACCCTGTTGTGCCTGTGCCAGTGCTTTGTGCCTGTGCTACGTTACATCTGTCTGGTTCTGATTTGGCTGTGTCCCTGTTACGAGTTTTGCCTGCTTCTCTTGTACTGTGCTGCCCTCTCTGTGTATGACCTCTTGGCTACATCCTGACTATCCGTTCTGTCTATGCCCCTTGGTAACTTTGTCCCACAGTTACCCTTCTAGGAGTTTTCCTTCAGCTCCTAGCTTTTGGAGCTTAGGCCATGCTCCCAGCAGTCAGGTGCTTCAGGTCCTATCTGGCCTGAAGCAATCTCTCTCTGCTCCTGCTTCCTCTGAGAGACCTGTGGCCAGCTCCGCCCCTTGGCAGTCACGTGCTTCAGGTCCTGTTTGTCTGAAGCACTCATCTTCACCACTGCTGCCCCGCTCCACAGGTATCTTTGGGCACAGTGTGTTTTACTCAGGACATGCGCACTGGCTCGGTGAGCAAGTGTGATGCGGTGCTCCTGATAGGTCTTTGCTGTGGACCACTGAAATATTTGAAAAGCTCAATACAAATGGATTTAGTTGGAGAAATATTATATGTGATCAGTATGCCTGCAAAGCGAAGATTTTTCCACCACAGATACACCAGGCCTCAGCCTGAGATAACAGACTGTATTAATTTTTTTTAAGGTTTTGTGTTCATTTTTTAAAACACAAAATAATGATTAGAACAAGGCTAGCAGACAGAACTATGCAACGTATGCCTGCTAAACAAAGATTTTTACACCACTGATACACCAGGCCTCAGCCTGAGATAACAGACTGTATTAATTTTTTTGGTCATGGTTTTTGTTACTTTTAGAAAACACTAAAAAATGAGTAGAACAAGGCTAGCAGACAGAACTATGCAACACATGCCTGGGAAGCAAAGATTTTTCCACCACAGATACACCAAGCTTCAGCCTGAGATAACAGACTGTATTAATTTTTTTTTAGGTTTTGTGTTAATTTTTGAAAACACAAAATAATGAGTAGAACAAGGCTAGCAGACAGAACTATGCAACATATGCCTGCGAAGAAAAGATTTTTACACCACAGATACACCAGGCCTTAGCCTGAGATAACAGACTGTATAATTTTTATTTATTTTTTGGATAAAAAAGACTGCTGGATATAACGAGAGTGACAGACTGCCAAAAAAGGGAAGTTAGACCTAAAAGACGGATTTTGGTAAGAACTTACCTGTAAAATCCTTTTCAGCGAAGAAGGAAGGGAGACACACCATAACTAGTGGGTAGGCGGAGCCCCAGATAGGATCAATACCTCAGATTAGAAAGCGTGTTGACCGGCCCCTCCAGTTCGGGCTCCTCCTACTCAGCTCTTCAGTCGTACCAAAGTTTAAGGAAGAACAATATCACCAGCGAAGCAAACATAACCCCTTCTGAAGGACTTCAGAGAAAAATACAAAAGTACAGGTTATGCATGCATTTGGCAAAGAAAAACCACACAGTCCCAGGTACTACTCACTGAACCTGACTACTGTGATAAGCTGGCAATGCTGGAACAGAGCCGTAGCGCGTCGACCTCAGCTCAGAAAATCGCTATCAGAGAAGGGCCACGCTGCTTCTGTAAATATAACAACACACTTCTGCCATGGGAGGGATGTGTGTCTCCCTTCCTTCTTCGCTGAAAAGGATTTTACAGGTAAGTTCTTACCAAAATCCGTCTTTCAGCTGCAGATGAAGGAAGGGAGACACACCATAACTAGTGGGACGTCCCAAAGCAGTCCAAAAATTAGGGTGGGAAAAAAACCAAAAGAGGCAGAAACCCAACAACCTAGATAAATGCGCAACAGGCGCCAAATACAAGTTAACTTAAAACTTAGATTACCGCTGCCTGCAGGACCCTACGTCCTAAGGCCGCATCAGCGGAAGCACTGACATCCACCTTATAAAACTTTGTAAATGTGTGGACGGAACGCCAGGTCGCCGCTCGGCAGAGCTGAGCTGCCGAAGCCCCTTGATGAAAGGCCCACGATGAAGCCACAGCCCTCGTGGAGTGAGCTCGAACCTTAATCGGGCAAGGTTCGCCTTTAAAACGGTAAGCCTCCAAAATGGCTGACCGAATCCAACGAGCTATAGAGTCCTTGGAATCTCGTTGACCACATCTACGACCTGCTGGAATCACAAACAGAGAATCTGACTTCCTAAAACCTTGAGTAACAGACAGATAGAACTTCAAGGCCCGCAGTAAATCCAATTTGTGCAAATCTCGTTCCTTTGCATTCCTCGGGCCCGGACAAAGTGAGGGCAACACAATATCCTGGTTAACATGAAACTGCAACACCACCTTAGGTAGAAAGTCGCCCCGTGTGCGAAGCACTACTCGATCTGGGTAAAACTCCAGGAAAGGCGGCGAGCAAGAAAGAGCTGCCAACTCAGAAACCCTTCTTAAAGAGGTTACCGTCACTAAGAATTCAACCTTCCAAGAAAGTAACGAAAGGCTAGTAGAACCCATAGGCTCAAAGGGCACATGCTGAAGAGCCTCCAAGACAAGGTTGAGTCTCCAAGGAGACACAGGTGCCTTCCGCGGTGGAAACTGACGGGTTACTCCTTGAAAAAAAAAAAGAACTCACGTCCCTACGCGAGGCGATAGCCTTCCGAAAAAGCACGGACAAAGCAGAAACCTGACCCTTCAGAGTGCTAACTGCTAAACCTTTGTCCAACCCGTACTGTAGGAAAGCCAACAGATTGGGAATGGAAAAAATCCTCGGATTCCTTGAGGAACCCGAACACCACGAAAAGAAGGCTTCCCAAGTTCTGTGATAAATCTTAGTAGTGGCCGGACCTCTAGTAGCTCGCAGAGTGGCAATGACTGCAGCTGAGAAACCTCTACGGGTCAATATTTCGGTCTCAAGAGCCACGCCGGCAAACGTAGAGACTTCAAGTCCGGATGACGAACGGGCCCCTGGGATAACAGGTCCGGGCGAAGAGGAAGTGGAAATGGCGGAGCCACCAAGAGCGACACCAGTGTCGAGAACCACGTCCTCCTTGGCCAATCCGGGGCTATCAGCATAGCCGGAATTCTCTCCAGTCTGATCCGACGCAGCACCAGAGGAAGTAAGGAAATTGGCGGAAACACATAGACCAGTTCGAAATGGTCCCACGGAGCTACCAGAGCATCCACCGCCACAGCCTTCGGGTCCTTGTACCTGGATATGAAGGTTGGTAGTTTGGCATTGAACCTGGATGCCATCAAATCCACTTGGGGGGTTCCCCAACGGGAGCACAGTATTGCAAACATTTCCGGATGGAGACTCCATTCTCCAGGATCTATCTTCTCGCGACTGAGGAAGTCCGCCGTGGAATTCTGGACTCCTGGAATGTGGATCGCAGAGATGGCTGGAACCCTGGTCTCGGCCCATAGCAGAATCCGAGACACCTCCATCATGAGCCTGGAACTCCTCGTCACGCCTTGGTGATTGATATACGCGACCGCCGTCGCGTTGTCTGTCTGCACTCGGACTGGCAGACCGCTCAAAGGGACCGTCCAGTGTTGGAGGCAAAGAAAAATTGCCCTCAATTCCAAGATATTGATAAGTAGAATAGACTCTTCCGATGACCATACTCCCTGGATCCAAAGGTCGTTCCAGACACCCCCCCAGCCCGTCAGGCTGGCATCGGTGGTTATGACTGACCACTTCGGAGGGAGAAAAGATTTCCCCAGGGATAACGCTTCTGGACGTAACCACCATTCTAGGGATTCCCGTACCCTGTGAGAGATGATGACGCTGCAATCCAGCGAAGCCTGCGATCGATCCCAACGACTCAGAATGAGCCTCTGGAGGGCCCTGGAATGAAACTGGGCAAACGGAAGTGCCTCCATGGACGCCACCATCAAACCCAGGAGGCGCATACACTTCCGAAGGGACATTGCTGTCGAAGACTTCATAGTCTGTACATGTCGAAGTAGACATGTCCGCTTGTCTGGGGGTAGGGACACCACTGCCCGTACCGTGTCGAAATGCATCACTAAAAACTGGATTGACTGAGACGGCTCCAGAGACGACTTCTCCCAATTGACCAGCCACCCGAAATCCTCCAGGAGCTGAAGGGATAGGTTGCGAGCCGTCACCGCCTCCTCCTTTGAGGATGCCACAATCAAAAGATCGTCCAGGTAGGGAAAAATCGCAACCCCCTGTCTTCGAAGAATTGCCATGAGAGGCACCAGAATTTTTGTAAAAACTCTGGGCGCCGAGGCCAAGTCGAATGGCAGAGCCACACACTGGTAATGGTCCTGACCTATGGCAAAACAAAGGAAGCGCTGATGAGTCCTTCCGACGGGAACATGCAAATAAGCGTCGCGAATGTCGATTGACACCAAAAAATCGTTCTGCGACAGGGCCGCCACCACGGAGCGAAGTGACTCCATGCGGAATTTTTGGGTGTGGACATGCCGATTCAATCTTTTGAGATCCAGAATAGGACGAAATTTGTCCTCCTTTTTGGGAACCACAAAAAGATTGGAATAAAATCCTCTTCCTCGGTCCTCTGGCGGTACCGGTATTACCACACCCTTCTGCAGAAGGGAGTCGACCTCTCGCAGCAGAGCGGTAATTAACTCGGGCTCTGACGGTGTGCGAGACTGGGAAAACCTGTCCGGAGGTCGAGACGAAAACTCTATGAAATAGCCTGCCGACACTACCCGCGTTACCCAGGTGTCCGGAACGCGGGAAACCCAAGTCACTTTGAATTGGAGCAGGCGACCCCCCACTCGAGAGTCCTCGAATGGAAACCTGGCGTTAGTCCGCCTTGGCGGGCTTCTTGTCAGTCTCCCGCTTGTCTTGACGGAAACTTGATTTCCAGGGAGTACGGGATTTCTGAGTGAACTTTTTTCCCGAAAAAGAGGGACGACCCGATCCCCAAGAGGACTGACCGAATCGTCCCTTGGAACGAAAGGATCGCCGGCCACCACCGGCACCAGTCCTGCGAGGCGCAGAAGCCGTAGCCCTTCGCTGTGGTAAAGCTGCTTCTTTCGTCTTTGCCTTGGCAATCAGCTCTGAAAGATCAGATCCAAAAAGCTGACTACCCTTGTAGGCTAGAGACAGCAAACCTTGTTTTGACACTGCGTCCCCAGTCCACTGTCTAAGCCACAGTGCTCTTCTGACTGTGACCGCCGAAGCTTGCGCCCTGGACAACAGAGATGCAGTATCCAGACCTGCATCATAGCTATAAGAAACTGCAGTCTCCAATAAACCGAGAAGTCCGTCTATCTCGGATAACGGAGATCCATTTTGCAACGCCGTTCGTATATGGTCCAACCAGCACAGGGAAGCCTTACAAGCACACATGGATCCTAGCACCGCTTTGAATCCATGACCCGAGGCCTCGTAGTTGGATTTCGCTGCCATCTCCGTTTTTCTGTCTAACGGTTCCTGCAGACTTGCCTTCCCTTTAACAGGGAGCAATGAGGATTTACTAAGCTGGGATAAAGGAACATCCACTTCAGGAGAAGAAATCCAATTATCCGTCAACTCCGTAGAACACGGATAGAGTGCGTCAAAAAAAAAAAAAAACGTGTTCCTTGAAAACGTTTATCTGGACACAGGCGTTCCTTCTCCACTACTTCATTAAGCTCATCTAGAGCTGGCAATGTCGCTCGTGACTTACGGTACTCTTGGTACATTCGAGGTGACTTACCAGGACGTGTAGTTACCTCCTCCGGCAACTGTAACGCCTCCCTCATGGCTTCAATAAAAGCCTCTGTTCGGTCTAAAGAGACAGAATGTCCCTACCGATCCTTATCTGAACCGGATAACTCCCCATCTGAATTTGAAGGGGAACCCTGACCGCATTCCATATCAGAGAGGTCTGATTCGCTATGTGGAAATGATGAAACCGGCCTGTGTCGCTTCCTTCCATGAGAGGATCTAGCTGACACCCAATGACCTAAAAGGTCAGAAAGGCCATCAATAGAGCGAGCGATGGCATCCAATTTGGCATCGCTGTGACCTCCAATTGCTGCGCTTGACGTCGAGGCTTGTGTATCAGACTCGCGTGACTGATTCTGAAGCAGATTTGGCATATGGTCCGCACCTTCTGGACCCTGTTCCGACATGCCCTTACACAGTATAAGGCAGGTCAAAGCCTGTCAGCAATTATGAAAAAAGTGTGGCTTCTCAAGCGAACGCAGCAAGCACGCTGAAGGGTTAAAGCCCTTAGTGAGAGAGCTACCCAGCTGTATCAGCTGAATATTCAGCAATATAATTAACTCTTACAAGTTCTGACCCCAAACTGGGATAGAACCTGTGCGGCTGTTGAAAAGGTTAACCCTTTAAAAGGGGTTAATATCGCCGACTCCCCACTACTCCCTTATTAATAGAAGGGGTGTGCGAGTCCCATGGCAAAATAAGGTCTCTATATAAGACCGCAGCTGCAAGATAACGCTATCTGTATTTTCTCTACAGATAGGTTCTGCGCTGTGGGGGTGAGAGCGTTATCACTCACCCAGCTGGTCGCGGTGATGTAAATGTGATACGGGAGGAGCGGAGCAGGAAGGATCCCGTGGAGCCTTTTTGTAATGGCCGCCGCGCTGAGAGGAATCTGAAGAGAAGCGCCTAATCGCGCGCTTCTGTGACAGAAAAGCCCGGGAGCGTGAAGCCACGCCCCCCGCCGGCTCAAAAAAAAGAGCGCAAACTCCTTCGCTCTCTGCTCCCCCCTGTCCTGCAGGCGTCTGCCTGCGGACAGAATACAGTCACCAAACATGTATTTCACAAGTAACAGCGGCTGCCGCAACAGCCGCTGAAAGCACTCACACACACTTTAATAAAAATGTGAGGTAAAAATGTGAGGTACTCACCAGCCGAGCGCCACAGGGACCCCCAGGGGTTTCTGGCGCTATGCCCATGCTTCCCACTAGGGCGGGGGACGCAGTGACCCCTGTGCGCTGTTTGCGCCCCCGCTAGGGAAGCCATCCTCATCCCCCCGGGCCGGCAGGGTTCTGCAGGGACCACCATTAGGGTAATACAGATCCGCCAAGGGAGAGGTTGGGGTCCAGCAGCGCTGAGACCCCTGAGACCTCTAGACCACTCTGGTGATCCAAGTCTCTTGTCCGATAAAAAATAATAAAATCTTCTGAGGAGCTGCTTCCAGCAGCGACCGTCCTCTGAGACCTCAAATTTTAGACTGGAGAGCTGAGTAGGAGGAGCCCGAGCTGGAGGGGCCGGTCAACACGCTTTCTAATCTGAGGTATTGATCCTATCTGGGGCTCCGCCTACCCACTAGTTATGGTGTGTCTCCCTTCCTTCATCTGCAGCTGAAATGCCTCAATTTTTTGCACACGGATGTATGACCCCACAGTAAAATGTGGCCTGTTTTTTAAAATAATGCAACATTGTGCTGTATATAAGTACAGTCACACCCAGGCCAAAAAAAGATAGTGGCGTACACTGGCCAAACTTTTAGCCCGCACAGATATGAGCTGGCACGGAGATACCACACCGAAACATGTGTGGCCTGTTTTTTTTTTTTTTTTGGCTAAATACTGTTGTATGTAAGTATAGTCACACCCAGCCCAAAAAAGTAAAACTAGCGTAAACTGGCCAAACTTTCAGCATGCACAGATATGAGCTGGCACAGAGATACCACACCGAAACATGTGTGGCCTGTTTGTTTTTTTTGGCTAAATACTGGTGTATATAAGTACAGTCACACCCAGCCCAAAAAAATAAAACTGGCATAAACTGGCCAAACTTTCAGCACACACAGATATGAGCTAGCAAAGAGATACCACAACGAAACATGTGTGGCCTGTATTCCAATTACACCTGGGGCTAGCTATATACAGCCAATATATCATACAGGTAGTAGCAGCACCAGAACACTAGAAGGGAATGGATCCTCTTGATGTATGCAATGATCTATATATACACACATACAGTTCTTGCAGGCCTTGCACTGATGTGTATAGAGCGAAGTACACTCCCCTACCTACCTAACACTGGAACCTATTTACTCCAGAATTAGTCCTTAGAAGGACTGTTGGTTTATCTGGATTTGAGTATATAGGATGATAGACCCCACACTGACTAAGAAATCGCCAAATCTGACCTTATCTCGGCAACAGCTCTCACTACACTATCTCAAACCGGAGCTGAAAGCAGCGAGCAGGGCGGCGTCCAGTCTCTTATACCCCTGATAATGCTGTGCGGTCAGCCAATAAATGCACGACCACAATAAAGATGGCTGCGGCGTTTCATTGCCAGGCAGACAATCCCTGCATTGTGATTGGGTCTGTAAAGTACGCCAAAAATGCTGGGTGGAGACCCGAGTTATCGCCGAGTAATCCTGGAAATGCTCGGTGCTCACCGAGTAGACCGAGTACCGTGATACTCGGGCAAGTAACGAGTAGTGGCAAGCACATTCGCTCATCACTAATCTTCATCATACTTTTGCGAGTACCCTTTTGTGACCAACCTTGCCTTAAACCGGTGAACTTTACCTTCTGAGTCATATTTGTTTTTGAAGACCCACTTACATTTCCTTGTGGAAGCTCAGTAAGCTGGAGTTGGTGAAGGGACCCCATCTCTTCATTAGAAGCATTTACCACTTCTGCTTCTTGTGGACAGGCAGTTTTTGCATCTCTTGCCATGACTGTGGCTCTGGTTCAGGAAGTGTTCTGACCATATAAGGCTATGTGCACATGTTCGAAATAGCCGCGGAAATTTCCGCAGCAATCCCGCAAGTCCCTGCCGTGGGAGATACGCAATTTAATTGGTATGCATATTCCCGCTAAAAACGAGCATTTTGCAAGTGTATTTAGCTTGCAGAATGCTAGCGTTTTCCAAGCGATTTGTAGCATCGCTTGGAAAACTGACAGGTTGGTCACACTAGTCAAACATAGTGTTTGACAATGTAACCAACTTTTTACTATTGATGCTGCCTATGCCGCAACAATAGTAAAAAGATGTAAGGTTAAAAATAATAAAAAAAAATAAAAAATCGCGATATTCTCACCTTCCAGCGGCCCCCGCAGCCTTCCTGGTCCTCGCGATGCTCCCGTCAACTCCCGTTCCCAGTGATGCCTGGCGACAATGACCCCAGATGACGTAGCATCACGCGAGACCGCTACGTCATCTGGGGTGATTCTCGCAGTTCATCCCTGGGAACGGGAGTTTCCGGGAGCATCGTTGAGGAGCGGGAAAGCTGCGGGGCCGCCGGAAGGTGAGAATTTCACGATTTTTTATTTTAATTATTGTTTTAACAGGGATATGGTACCCAGGGCCTGGAGGAGAGTCTCCTCTCCAACAGACCCTGGGTACCAGCCACACATGAACCGCTCACTTTGCCCATGGCGGGCATAGCCACTTGCGGAAAGTAAGTAGTTCAATGCATTCCTATGGCGGCGGAAATGCCGTGATTCCGAAAAAGAATGAGCATGCTGCATAGTTTTCCGCGAAGCGATTCCGCTGCGGAAAAATATGCAGCATTAGCACAGCATTGCGGAATCCCATAGAATATAATCGGTTGCGTTGTGTAAGCGTTTTTGCTGTGTTTTCGCCGCAAAAAAAACGCGGCAAAAACTCTAACAATCCACAACATGTGCACATAGCCTAAGAAAGGCGTCTAGCTGGGATACCTTTGTTCTTTCTGATCTCCTGACTGGAGGTTGACTTGGATCTTCTTTGTCTTCCTTGGTGGCTTCAGAGCTTAACCACACTTCAGTGTTTTCCTTTTCGGTGTCTGGGTTTGGTGATTGAGCTTCTTGTTCTTGCTTCTTAGGTAGAATAACTGGTGTAACTTCATGGAATTTCAGCAATACAGAGTTTTCATCAATCACTACATCTCTGCTAATTGTTACTGTGTTGGTCTCTGGGTGCAGGATTCTGTATCCCTTTTGAGTTTCGCTATAGACCACCAGGACTCCTTGCTTTGTGTGTGATTCCCATTTGGAATGTTTTTATTTGGGAGCATACACAAACATTTTGCTTCCAAATATCCTGAGGTGCTTCAGGTTAGGCTTCTCACAGTTCCACAGCTCATATGGAGTTTTATTTGTGGCTTTACCTGGCACTCTGTTTTGAAGATAGCAAGCTGTCATGATGCCTTCTCCCCAATATATTGTAGGTAGATTCACATTAAGCAACATACTTCTTTCACTTTCACAGAGAGCATGGTTCTTTTTCTCTGCAATGCCGTTTTGTTCTTGGTGTTATGGAATGGTAGTCTGGAACACGATTCCATTCATTTTCAAAATGGTTTGCATCTTACCACTTGTATATTTGGTTCCATTATCTGCACGAAGAGCTTTTGGCATTCTTCCAAATTTGTGAAACACTACAGCAAAATATTCTTCAAGTTTCTGTGGAACTTCATCCTTACTGTGAAGCAGGTAGGCGACTATATATCTGGAGTATCAAAGAAAATCAGCCACACTCAATATTTGATGCGAAGAAAATAAATTTCCATTTATTCATATATACATACACCACCAAATATAGTTGACTGACCGTGGACTGACCAATATTGCTGATATTCCTAGTGTGCACGGAACTTGCCCTCTGCATTTCTTCTCTCCCTTCATACTCTGCATAATAAGCGAGGTTTTGAAAAAGACCATTTATGGTCGAAACGTTAACCCCAGCTGTGTTGTCCGTAATTATTTCATACCACATATCAACTATATTTGGTGGTGTATGTATATATGAATAAATGGAAATCTCTTTTCTTCGCATCAAATATTGAGTGCGGATGATTTTCTTTGATATTTGGACAATTTGTTCAGCCAGCACCAACTACTACATATACAGTGTGCACATCATTTGCTCAGAACTTATATATCTGGAGTAGTCATCAATAAATGTGAGAAAATATCTCTTCTTGCTAGGAGTTTGAACACTCATTGGACCACATACTTCTGTATGTATCAGATCAAGTGGTTGTGCAGATCTAGTGGTGTTTATTTTAGGAAAGGATTTTCTGGACATTTTCCCTTTAAGACAGCCAGTGCACTTCATCACTTATTTATTTTTTTATTTATTTTACTCATTTATATAATGCTATAAATTCCACAGCGCTTTACAGACATTATTGGTACTGTCCCCGATGGGGCTCACAATCTAAGTTCCCTATCAGTACATCTTTGAAATGTGGGCGGAAACCGGAGTACCCGGAGAAACCCACACAAACACGGGGAGAACATACAAACTCCTTGCAGATGTTGTCCTTGGTGGGATTTGAACCCAGGACCAAAGCGCTGCAATGCTGCAGTGCTAACCACTGAGTCGCCGTGCCTCCCTTGACTACACTGGCTGATTTCAAAACCATTTGCAAGTTGAGCTAGCTTCATTACTGCTTCTGGGTCCCTGTGCCCAAGACGTCTGTGCCATACATGGATACAGTTCTTATGCAGATCTTGTCTAGCACTGTACACTCTTTCTTTGCATTTTAGCTAACAAAGTTCATCTTGGATTTTTCCTTCTGCAAGAGTGTGACCCTTCTTTGAGATGATGCAGCTGTTATATTTAAAAGTAACTACATTCCCCTGTGAGCTTCTTTACTGACAGAAGATTGCTTTCAAGGCTGGAAACATAGAGAACATCCTTTATTGGGATCTTTCTGCTTTGTGCTGAGGAAACTGGACAGTGGAGTTAGCAGTCTCCTACTCCTTCTGAAGTCTTATAGTGACCATTAGCTAAGATGACCTTTTCTGACTTGCTTTCATTAAGGTCAGTGAAGAAATCCTTGTTGTCATATGACTGCTTGCACCAGAATCTATATACCATATATGCTTTGCAGATGGGCTTGTACTGGCATTAAATGCAGCGTCAGCACATGCAGAATCTTCCTTTACAGCTGTTTTAACCCTTTGATGACTGTTCTGCTTTTTAAGCTGACTCATTCTTGCTTTCCAAATTCTGCAGTCTGCTTTAAGGTGGCCGGGCTTTTTACAGACAAAACATTCACGAGTTTCTCTTAGATTGCTCTTATATTTTGGGAAATCCTGGGTCTTTAATGCTGTTTCTGCTCTGGATTCATTACTGCTGCTTACATGCTGCATTTTTCTCTTGAATTCATCCACAAGTTTGTCTTTAACATACTCTAGTGTCAGCTCATCATCTGGTCGTGCATCTAGGGCAGTCAGGAGTGTGTCATAACTCTCTGGAAGACCACTTAATAGAAGTGCAGCAACATGAAAATCTTTAATTTCTTCACCAATACCCCTGAGACGCTCCACAATCTCTAGGGTGTTTCTTACATAGTCCTGCATATTCTGTCCATCACTTAGCTTAGACTTGTACAGCTTTCTCATCAGATAAAGCTTATTGTTGAGATTTGATCATTCATGCACTTTCTGTAACTCACCCCACATCTCCTTTGCAGTTGCACACTTACATATATGCACAATCTGATTATCATCTACATTGAGGAAGATAGTGCTTTATGCTTTCTGATCCTTCTCTAACCAATCATCTGGTAATGAATGAGGCACTTGTTCCTGAGTATATTTCCACGTACCTTCTCTTATGAGCAGCATCTTCACCTTGAATTTACAGGACTGGTAGTTCTCATTAGTGAGGCTTGGCACTGAGAACTTGACAGGATTGCTGCTAGTGGACATCTTCTCTGTTGCTCTGTGCTGCTTTTACTTTGTGTTTTTGCTGCTTTGTTACTCTGGGGTTCTGTGTCACTCTGGGCCCATAATAATAATAATAATAATCTTTCTTTATATAGCGCCAACATATTCCGCAGCGCTTTACAGTTTAACAGTTTCAAAACACAAGTCATAAGTAACAACGTTAACAATACAATAATTAAAGCAAAATAAGACTACCCTGCTCGTGAGAGCTTACAATCTACAATGAGGTGGGGGAGATACAAAGCACAGGTGTGTATATACAATGGTGCATTTACAATGATGGTCCAGCCATCTTGAGGGAGTGAGGGATGGATGGAGATAGTGAATGGGCTACACACACACACACATAGAATGACTTTGATTAGTAAATGTGATAGGCCGCTCTGAACAAATGTGTTTTGAGGGAGCGCCTGAAACCATGCAAATTGTGGATAGTCCTAATTTCTTGGGGTAGAGCATTCCAGAGGATTGGCGCAGCGCGGGAGAAGTCTTGGAGTCGGGAGTGGAAGGTACGGATTAGTGCAGAGGTTAGTCGAAAGTCGTTTGCAGAGCGCAGCAGTCGGTTAAGCCAATAGATAGAAATGAGGGAGGAGATGTAGGGGGGTGCTGCACTGTGGAGAGCTTTGTGGGTGAGAACAAGTACTTTGAATTGGATCCTATAATGAATGGGCAGCCAGTGTAAGGACTGGCGAAGAGCGGACGCGTCCGAGTACCGATTAGCCAGATGGATGACCCTGGCTGCTGCATTAAGGATGGACTGGAGAGGGGATAGTCGAGTAATGGGAGGCCAAGTAATAGAGCGTTGCAGTAGTCCAGGCGGGAGTGGATCAGGGCGACAGTGAGGGTTTTTGTTGTTTCCATGGTGAGAAAAGGGCGGATTCTAGAGATGTTCTTTAGGTGTAGGCGGCAAGAGCGGGCAAGAGATTGTATTTGGGAGGCAAAGGAGAGATTGATGTCAAACATAACACCCTGACAGCGAGCCTGCTGCTGGGGTGTTATTAAGGTGCCGCCCACGGAGAGGGAAATGTCAAATTTAGGGAGGTTAGTAGACGGCGGGAGCAGAAGAAGTTCAGTTTTGGAGAGGTTGAGTTTCAGATAGAGAGCGGACATGATGTTGGAGACTGCGGACAGAGAGTCGGTGGCATTCTGTAGTACAGAGGGGGTAAGGTCGGGGGATGACTTGTATAGTTGTGTGTCATCAGCATAAAGATGGTACTGAAAGCCAAATCTGCTGATGGTCTGTCCAATTGGGGCCGTGTAGAGAGAGAAGAGAAGAGGGCCAAGGACTGAGCCCTGGGGTACACCGACAGTGAGAGGAAGAGGAGATGACGTGGAGCCAGAGAACGAAACACTGAAGGAGCGAGTCAGAAAGATAGGAAGAGAACCAGGAGAGAACAGTGTCCTTAATACCTAGTGACTGGATCCTAGATAGTAGGAGACGTGGTCAACTGTGTCTAAAGCTGCAGAAAGGACGAGAAGAATGAGCAGAGAGTGGTCACCATTACGTTTTGCTGTCAGAAGGTCATTGGTCACTTTGATGAGTGCAGTTTCAGTCGAATGTAGGGGGCGGAAGCTGGACTGTTAAGGGTCTAGGAGGGAGTGTGTTGTGTTTCGGTAGCTGAGGAGGACAGGAACAACAGCAGGGCAGCAGAACACCTGAGATGTTGGTAACTGATGGGTTGCAGATTCCTAAACTAACGACACAACTAGAGGTAGCCGTGGAGCGTTCCTACGTTGATCCTAGACGCCTCGTCACAGCGGAGAGATAACTACACCTAAAGGCAGAAAGATGAAAGCTATCTGCCCCGGAGCAGATCCCCAAAGAAAATAGGAAGCCCCCAAACATATAATGGCGGTTAGACAAGATGAAAACACAAACATAGGCAGAAAATAGATTGAGCAAACGCTGGGGCCACAAGCTGACTAAATAGGATAGGAAAGGAGAGATTACTTTCTGCAACCCAGAAAACCCTACAAAAATCCAACAATTCTGATTACAAAAATACTGAGATCACACGATCTCGCCACCCGCTAAATAAGATCCCAGTGTGAACAAAACCAAGCTGCAGCCGCTGAAAAAACAGGAAAAAGCAAATGAGCAAATAACAGTGGCTGCAGATAAACTGTGAGGAGCTCAGGCCCCAGGAGGGGACCTGGCTGACCTCCACAAAAGTGCAGAAAACAATGCAAAAAGCAAAGCACAAAAAGAAAAGCAAAAAATATCTTATCTGAAAGCAGGAGATGCAGGCAAGACTTCAGCAAACTTCCAAATGAACCAGGAACCACAATTGAGACAAGAACAATTGATCACCAGCAACCATCATGGGAGGGAACCTCCCTTATATCAGACCAGTCAGTGAACCCAGATTGCCATTCTTCGCTGAAAGGTTCAGTACTGTCTGTAACCACCAGAGGGAGCCTCTGCTCAGAAACCATCTCTAGCACATTCATAACAGGAGTGAGTGGAGAGGTAACAGGTAAGGCGGGAGTAGACTAGGCGTTCCAAAAGGCCCATAACCTGTTGGCAGCAGATTATTCAGGATACTCTCCAAGTGTGTGACAACAGAGCTTCTTTATTCAGGAACAAACAGAAACAATACATGACAAGCTCAATAGATCAGTAACAAACCATCTGTGCGTCTCTGTTTGTGCAGCATCTACAGCAGGCTGCTTCTCTCATACACAGACACAGGAAAAACAGGAAATACAGTCACATACTCTCCCTGTGTGAGCCTCTGGGAGATTTTTTTTACTTTATGAACAGCATATAAATCTAGCAACTAAACACTCATAGACAGGCATGGAGTTGTTGCACCAAATATATTCCAACATACATGTGCTCTGAGGCCAATCAGTGGCTGCTATTAAGCTGCTGCACTCTTCCTTTGTCTAAACCATGGACAAATTGAAGTAGTGAGAGTTCAGCAGTCTAAGGCTGGGATCATACATGCGAGGAATACGGCCGAGTCTCGCATGGTAATACCTGGCACTATCGCCTGCACTCAGGAGCGGAGTGTGCGGCCGCATAGCAATGCATGGAGCCGCAAGCTGCGCTCTCGAGGACGGCAGCAGTGCCGGGTATTAACAAGCGAGACTCGGCCGTATTCCTCGCATGTGTGATCCCAGCCTAAGGCTGTTTTCACATGTTGCATTTTTGCTGCGTTTTACAGTACCAGCAAAAGCTATGAGACTTCAGAAATCTCATGCACACACATTGGGGGCTTTTTGCTGACTGATTAGGAAAACTGCTGTTTATTTGAAAGAAGCAGCATGTCAGGTCTTTCATAATTTTTTCACCTCTTGTTTACCTATAGAAAGTGATGAAATATTGCAAAAAATTGCAAAAAATGCAGCAAAATTTGCAAGTATAAGGTTTTGCTGCATTTTTGGTGCAGAAAACTCAGGAAGTTGCATAATTTTTTTTTGAGGGCAATAAACTTTATCAGCACGCACAAGAGACAAATGTACTTGAAAAAAACAACATAGCAACACCTGCTTTTAGTAAGCAGGTTGTTTACTGCCAAGAGAGCAGGTTTTGGCTACAGAAAAAACTTGTGAACATAGCCAAGGGTTCATTCAAACAAGCGTATAAAAAATCGGTCCCATTCTCATCCATAAAAGTGAGATTTTTTTTATAACTTGTTATCCGTATTCTGTCTGTTCAATCTGATTTTTACTCAGCAACTATTAACCCCTTTACAACCCAAGGTGGTTTGCACGTTAATGACCAGGCCAATTTTTACAATTCTGACCACTATCACTTTATGAGGTTATAGCTCTGGAACGTTTCAGTGGATCCTGATAATTTTGAGACTGTTTTATTGTACTTCATGATACTGGTAAAATTTATCTGATATTACTTGCATTTATTTCTGAAAAAAGCAGCAATTTGGCGAAAATTTAGCAATTTTCAAACTTTGTATTCTTATGCCCTTAAATCAGAGAGATACTGTGGGAATGGAAAGTATTCAGACCTCTTTAAATTTTACACTCTTTGTCTCATTGCAGCCATTTGGTAAATTCAAAAAAGTTCAATTTTTTTCACATTAATGTACACTCTGTTTTTTTTTCAGTCAAGATGGGGTGCAGAAATGTAGAAATTTTTTAAATTTATTAAAAAAGAAAAACTGAAATATCACATGGTCATAAGTATTCAGACCCTTTGCTCAAACAACTCAAATTCACGTCACATGCTGTCCATTTCCTTGTGATCCTCCTTGAGATGGTTCTACTCTTTCATTGCAGTCCAGCTGTGTTTAATTAAACTGATAGGACTTGATTTGTAAAGGCACACACCTGTCTATATAAGACCTCACAGCTCACAGTGCATATCAGACCAAATGAGAATCATGAAGTCAAAGGAACTGGCCAAGGAGCTCAGAGACAGAATTGTGGCAAGCCACAGATCTGGCCAAGGTTACAACAGAATTTCTGCAGTACTCAAGGTTCCTAAGAGCACAGTGGCCTCCATAATCCTTAAATGGAAGAAGTTTGAGACCACCAGAAGTCTTCCAAGACCTGGCCGTCTAGCTAAACTGAGCAGTCATGGGAGAAGAACCTTGGTGAGAGAGGTAAAGAAGAACCCCAAGATCACTGTGGCTGAGCTCCAAAAGATGCAGTAGTGAGATGAGAGAAAGTTCCACAAAGTCAACTATCACTGCAGCCCTCCACCAGTCGGGCCTTTTTGGCAGAGTGGCCCGACAGAAGCCTCTCCTCAGTGCCAGACATATTAAAGCCCGCATAGAGTTTGCTAAAAAACACATGAAGGACTCCCAGACTATGAGAAATAAGATTCTCTGGTCTGATGAGACAAAGATAGAACTTTTTGGTGATAATTCTAAGAGGTATTTGTGAAGAAAACTAGGCACTGCTCATCACCTGCCCAATACAATCCCAACAGTGAAACATGGTGGTGGCAGCATCATGCTATGGTGTTGTTTTTCAGCTGCAGGCACAGGACAACTGGTTGAAATTGAAGGAAACATGAATGTGGCTAAGTACAGAGATATCCTGCATGAAAACCTCTTCCAGAGGGCTCTGGACCTCAGACTTGGCGGAAGGTTCACCTTCCAACAAGACAATGACCCTAAGCACTCAGCTAAAATAACAAAGGAGTGGCTTCAGAACAACTCTGTGACCATTCTTGACTGGCCCAACCAGAGCCCAGACTGCAACCCAATTAAGCATCTCTGAAGAGACCTGAAAATGGCTGTCCACCAACATTCACCATCCAACTAGTGTTGAGCGATACGATACCGCAAGTATCGGGTATCGGCCGATATTAGCTGTTTCGGCCTTTCGATACTTAGTTCCGATATTTTCCATATATCGTATACCGGAATCGGAAGTTCCCATAATTCTTTGAGAGGCAATGTGATTTTAGTCAGCCAATGAGGAATCCTAAGAAGTGTGGGCACATCCTGTACTGCTGCGGTCATGTTAACTAATGGCATGGCTGTGATTGGATGCTGAAATGATGTCAGAATGCACTATAAAGGCGCCGCCGCCATTTTAGCGTCACTGTGCTGTGAATTCAGTAAGGGACAGAACGCTGCTGTGCTGACTCTGAGGGACAGTTAGACATTGCGATTTAGTGTACTGTGCTGTAGGCAGGCTAGCACCAACCGCTGTGTAAAGCTTCCTTTTGCCTGCAGTGTTGTTTTAACAGCTCTGCAAGGTGTGTGTGAGTGCAGGTGACGCTGCAGTTTGCTCTGCATGCAACGCTGTCTGTAGGCATCTGCACGTGTCACTCACAGACTCTTTTTTTTTTTCTTCAGTGTAATTCTTGCTGCTCCATGCAATTTAACTATTAGTGTGACGCGCTTCCATCCGTATCCAATACATTGGTTGCAAACACTATAGAAGTAGACAAAGGAGTAGCCTTTCACAGATTGTGAACAGTTGTGTTTCAGTGTTCACTTCAGTCTATGTTTTTTATTTTTTGAGTGCACATCACGCTCCAGTTACTTGTTCAAGCACTGCTGCTTGTACTCTGCTGAGCGTGTCTCAGTGCCTCATCCTTTTCATTTCTCTCCAATTGGTTCTGCTCCATTCCATTTAAAATAAATATAATCTATTAGTGTGACGCGCTTTCATCCGTATCCAATACATTGGTTGCAAACACTATAGAAGTAGACAAAGGAGTAGCCTTTCACAGATTGTGAACAGTTGTGTTTCAGTGTTCACTTCAGTCTGTGTTTTTTATTTTTTGAGTGCACATCACGCTCCAGTTACTTGTTCAAGCACTGCTGCTTGTACTCTGCTTAGCGTGTCTCAGTGCCTCATCCTTTTCATTTCTCTCCAATTGGTTCTGCTCCATTCCATTTAAAATAAATATAATCTATTAGTGTGACGCGCTTCCATCCGTATCCAATACATTGGTTGCAAACACTATAGAAGTAGACAAAGGAGTAGCCTTTCACAGATTGTGAACAGTTGTGTTTCAGTGTTCACTTCAGTCTGTGTTTTTTATTTTTTGAGTGCACATCACGCTCCAGTTACTTGTTCAAGCACTGCTGCTTGTACTCTGCTGAGCGTGTCTCAGTGCCTCATCCTTTTCATTTCTCTCCAATTGGTTCTGCTCCATTCCATTTAAAATAAATATAATCTATTAGTGTGACGCGCTTCCATCCGTATCCAATACATTGGTTGCAAACACTATAGAAGTAGACAAAGGAGTAGCCTTTCACAGATTGTGAACAGTTGTGTTTCAGTGTTCACTTCAGTCTCTGTGTAATAACCACACTTAGGCCTTATAACTTTTCTGACTTTCTTTATCAATCTACCAAGATGAAGAAGGCAGGGAGTAAGGCACGTGGTCGTGGCCGTGGAGTTTCAGCAGGGAGAAGACGTGGGGATTCTGTGGCTGCTGCCGCCCTCAGTGACACAGCATCCACCAGTTTTACCCATGAGCGTTCCTTTATGCGCAGTTTGGTAGGAGCTCGGCGTGCCCCCCTGCTGCGGGAAGAACAAATTGAAGCCGTTGTTGGTTGGATGGCAGCCAATGCATCGACTTCAATTCCTTCCACCTCCTCTCAGGAACACAACACTGTTGAGCAACCATCTGTCTGTTCACCGCCTGTCAAATTGCCCAGGCAGTCAGAGAGTTCTGTACAGGAGCCAGCTGAGTCTCTGCTTCTGTTCTCAGAATCTGTTGGCTCGCAAACACGGGCACAGGCAAGCAGCATTCTGCAATTTGAAGAAGAGGGAGTATGCAGTGATGCGCAACAGCTGTGTCTCTCTCAATCTGAAGAGGCGGGTGAGCCAGTGCCGATGGACAGCACACCGCAGAACGCATCTTATGATGATGATGAGACTCAGGTGCCAGGTTTTGTGGAGCATGGTGCTGCCCAGACCATCCAACAGCAGCAGGTGTTGGAAGAGGGTAGTGGAGATGATGAAGTCCGAGACCCAACATGGCGTGAGCAACAGGAAGGTGGTGGAGCAGCTCTGAGGAAGAGATTGTCCCAACGGTACAAAGAGGAGGGAGAGGTAGGCTGCAGACTCGCTTGCCTGTAGCCTCCAGTTTGGCACCTGTTGGGAGCAGTTCTCTTAGAAATGTCAAAATTGGCGCTCCCATGACTTGCACTGCGTGGTCCTTTTTTGACAGACTTGTAGATGATATTTTCTATGTTCAATACAAGCTGTGTAAGCAAAAAGTTAAAAGAGGTAAAAATATCAGTAACCTGAATACCACAAATATGTGGAAACATGTACGGACAAAGCACGTAGCTGAGTTACAAAGACACACTGGAGATGTAGGCCAACCTACAGCAGCACCTACATCTTCAGGTCGTGTTGGAGCCTCTACCTCCAGCTCACACACACCTGGTTCGGCTTCCTCACAGGATCTCCATGGAAGAACCTCGGTCACTGTTGTCCATAGACAAACTGTTATTCCACCCACAGCAGCAAGTTCACAGTCATCGTCACACTCCCAGACCACAAAACAGCCATCGGTACCACAGGCATGGGATAAAAGACGGCCATACTCGGCAAACCATCCACGAGCACAGGCTCTGAATGCTGGCATTGCAAAACTCCTGTCCCTTGAAATGCTGTCATTCAGGCTGGTGGAGACTGACAGTTTCAGGAACTTTATGGCATTGGCAGTCCCACAATATAATGTGCCAAGCCGATTTTATTTCAGCAGGCAAGCCGTCCCTGCTCTGCAAAAACATGTCGAGGGAAACATTAAACATGCGCTACTAAACGCCGTCAGTAGCAGGGTCCACCTGACCACCGATGCGTGGACCAGTACCCATGGCCAGGGACGATACCTTTCCCTCACTGCCCATTGGGTCAATGTTGTGGAGCCGGGTACAGATCTTGCCAGTGGCGCTGTACGTGTTCTGCCAACTCCAAGGATTGCAGGAATCCAGTCTGTACACATTGATTCCTCCTCCTACTCCAGTTCCTCAGAATCATCGCTGCATGAGCCGTCACGGTATACCTCCACATGGACCCGTGAACGCTTACCTGTTGCGACCGATATGAGCACAGCCGTGGCCAAACGTCAACAGGCCGTCCTGAAATTAATTTCCATGGGGAATCGAAGCCACACAGCGCAGGAGCTCTGGGATGCCATCAAGCAGGAGAGCGACGTGTGGTTTTTGTCAGCTAATCTCCAGCCAGGCTTGGTAGTGTGTGACAATGGCCGAAATCTGGTGGCAGCTCTGGGCCTTGGCAACCTCACTCACATACCATGTCTGGCACATGTGCTCAACTTGGTCATGCAGAGTTTTTTGAGGGACTATCCGGATCTTGATGCACTGCTGCACAAGGTCCGCCTAGAGTGTGCTCACTTGCGACGTTCCAGCATGGCCAGATCGCGCATTGCAGCTCTGCAAGTCAGATTTTGCCTTCCTGAACATCGCATCATATGTGACGTACCCACCAGGTGGAATTCCACGTTACATATGTTGGAGCGGTTGTGTGAGCAGCAGCCAGCAGTAATGGAGTATCAGCTGCAACAGGCGCAATCAACTCGCAATTTGCGCCGTTCACACTTCACCACTACTGAGTGGGCCTCTATGAAGGACATCTGCGACGTTTTGCGTGCGTTTGATGTCTCAACGCGGATGGCGAGTGCAGATGATGCACTAGTCAGCATGACTGTCCCCCTTATCTGCCTGCTTCAGAAATCACTGAAAGCACTAAAGGAAGAGGTTTTGGAAGAGGTGGAGGATGAGGAGTCACAAATTCAATTACCTTCAGGACAGTCATCGCAACGTGGTTCCTCACAAAGGGCTGGGCAGGGCTCACTTTGTGAGGAGGATGAGGAGGAGGAGGAGTCAATGGAGGAGGAAGAAATCCCTACAGAGGGAGGTACACAACGCTCTAGTCAGTATGTAGAGCGAGGGTGGGGTGATGCAGAGGAGGCAGAGATGACGCCTCTTCCAGAGGACAGCCTTTGTTGGCCAGTTGGGAGTCTGCAGCACATGGTTGATTTCATGCTTCAGTGCCTGAGAAACGACCGCCGCATCGCCCACATTCTCACCACGTCAGATTATTGGGTGTACACCCTCCTAGACCCTCGCTACCGGGACAACTTACAAACCCTCATCACACCGGTGAACCGGGACCGTAAAATGCAGGAGTACCAAGACACACTGGTGCAATCCATACTGTTGTACATTCCAGCCGAGAGAGCTGCTGCTGCTGCTACTGCTTTACAAAGCAGCTCTGTGCGTCGAGGCAGTGTAGACACCTCTACAACAAGAGGGAGCAGAAGCAGCGCCTCTGCACAGGGCAAGAGCTGTATGTTACAAATGTGGCGAAGTTTTGTGACAGCGCCAGCAAGGTCTACACCATCCGAGACGGCTCCAGTCACCAGGAAGAAACGTTTCCATAAGATGGTGACAGACTACTTGGCTTTCCCTCTAAGTGTACTCCCAGATGCCTCTTCCCCTTTCAAATTTTGGGTCTCTAAGTTGGATACATGGCCAGAGCTTAGCCAGTATGCATTGGAGGTGCTGGCTTGCCCTGCTGCCAGTGTATTATCTGAGCGCGTCTTTAGTGCTGCAGGTGGTGTAGTAACAGACCGTCGCATGCGACTATCCTCAGAGAATGTAGACCGGCTTACTTTTCTGAAAATGAACAAGGCATGGATCTCACCTGAATTTGCCTGTCCATTTTCAGATTAAATAACTGTTTGGCAACGTTTTCCATGTCTCCTGTTATGTTCATCTTTCTACCACCTGAACTCTACTCCCTGGGCTACAACACCGCCATTTGTTGCTCGTAAGTAATTGGCAGGGGTACTGACTCCTGGCCAGCCTGGTTACAGCACGACAGCTGTTTCCTGGCAGTGTGAACGTCAATTATCCTCCAATAAGTTGTGCTGTCGTGTTGCATTCGGGTTAGCCGACTCTATGGTGCCTGCAGTTTAGGTGATTCCTATGTGTGCTGTGGGATATGTAAATAAAGGCTGTTTCCATTGTGACAATAGGACAAGCACCCACTGTAGGACTGTGTGATTCGGTAACTGCGGACGGCTTGCGTCCTGTCAACTTACATTTTCATATGTGCGTTCTGCTACCCGTCCGGGGTCCAGTACCGTCAACTGGTTCTCCCCAGTGCCTTTGGCCTAGGTGCCTCCATCTCCGTATCCGAGTTCCACCAACGTCTGCTGGTCCTTGGTAGTGCTTTGGAGCACAGGTACCTCCTGCTTAGTAACCGTGTCACAGTAACGTCAGCTGGTACTCGGTTGTGACATTGCCTCTTTTCCTTCTGCTACCCGTCCGGGGTCCAGTACCGTCAACTGGTTCTCCCCAGTGCCTTTGGCCTAGGTGCCTCCATCTCCGTATCCGAGTTCCACCAACGTCTGCTGGTCCTTGGTAGTGCTTTGGAGCACAGGTACCTCCTGCTTAGTAACCGTGTCACAGTAACGTCAGCTGGTACTCGGTTGTGACATTGCCTCTTTTCCTTCTGCTGTCCCTCCGGGTTCCAGCACAGTCAGCTGGTCCTCGTTACTTCCATTGTCTCTTGCTCCATCTGATACCCGTCAGGGTTCCAGTAATGTCAGCTGGTTCTCGGAAATTAGACGACCTTAAAGACCACCCAGAAGAAGATGACGACAACAAGGACGACGAGCATGAAGCCAACCAGCCTGAACACTATCACAAAGAAAAAATAAAAGATTACCCAGAAGAAGATCACCAACAGGACAAAGAAGGTTAAGACAAACTACAAGATACAGAACAAGAGACAGAAGAACAATAAGCAGAAGATCAAAAAGCAGAAGAACATGAAGTATAAGACCAAAATGAAGAGCAAAATATATGCTCTAAATTCTAAGCAGAAGAAGACTAAGCAGTGTATGGGGGTGAGTCCGTTCCTCCTTGTGGTGCCCCTGGAAAATGCCTGCTGCTGCAGGCTAAACTGAACACGGACAAATACTGTTGTAATTTAAATCTTTTGTGACAGCAAGAACGGAAGGATGAACAATTCATACTTTTACAGATTACAAGTACAGGAATCTCTGTCACAAATAAGAATATGATGAAGAAGATGAAGAGGAAGAAGATGAAGAATTTGAATATGAAGAAGATTAATTAGTTTAATAATAACAATATGAGTAATGTAAACAAAAACATGAATAGCAAGAAGTTTAAGAAGAAGATTAAGAAGGTGAAAATGAAGAATAATTTGATGAGAAAGATGATGCTGCTGAAGATTATGAAGGAGAAAGTGTGGCACTGGCAAAAGTTAAAAAGGTGAAGAGCATGGAAGTTGTGAAACATACATATTTGCCAAAATAGAAAAAAGGTTAACAACATTGTCAATTTGTTAGTCAATCCAAACGTATTTCCAAAAAAAAATATATTAATGCTATTCCAATGCATTGGGTTAAACATGTATGCCTTTATTGTCTCCTCAACCTCCCCCAATACATTCTACATTAGTCTTTGTTGTTTTCCTTCATGTACAATTAACCAACAAGGCAAGAATGGTTTTTTTAATGTCGATATTTGGTTCCCATAGACTTACATGGGACTTCCGGTATCGGAATCGGATATCGACGATATTTAGTGATATCGGCGATACCATTCCGATCCGATATTTTTAGATATCGAGCAGTATCGCTCAACACTACATCCAACCTGACGGAACTGGAGAGGATCTGCAAGGAAGAATGGCAGAGGATCCCCAAATCCAGGTGTGAAAAACTTGTTGCATCATTCCCATGAAGACTTATGGCTGTACTAGCTCAAAAGGGTGCTTCTACTTAATACTGAGCAAAGGGTCTGAATACTTATGACCATGTGATATTTCAGTTCTTCTTTTTTAATAAAATTGCAAAAATTTCTACATTTCTGTTTTTTTCACTCAAGATGGGGTGCAGAGTGTACATTAATGAGAAAAAAATTAACTTTTTTGAATTTACCAAATGGCTGCAATGAAGCAAAGAGTGAAAAATTTAAAGTGGTTTGAATACTTTCCGTACCAAATGTATAGCGTATTTTTATTTTATAAGGGAACTACTTTACTTTAAAAGAGGTTGCCCAGGTAGTGGACAAACACTTTAATATATTTAATATATAATAAAATGCTTTTTTTGTCTTAAAGGGGATGTCCATGCATGAGGTTAAAGTCAGACTTTTGAATCCTAACAGCAATAGCACTGTGCAGTGTGAAGATTCTCCAATATCGACAGCGGGCGGTCATGTGACCACAAGTATGTTATTTGCATACATGCTGTCAGGTGCTGACTAGATGAGCATGGCCTTGCTCAATTCAAGTGTACAAGTGTATTGTGAGAGATCAGACACGTCTAGTTGAAATGTGGCTGGAAGTATGTAAACCACAGTGCTATTGCTGTGAGGATTCCAAAGTTTACAGTAACATAGAGCGAATGCAGACAGTGGTGTAACTAGAGTCTGATAGGTGCCGATGAAAGATTTGGTATACATGTCCCTCATCCTGATATATATATGCCCTCCATCCTGATATATATGTCCCTCATCCTGGTATATATGTCTCTCATCTTGTCCCCATCCTGATATATACTGTACCATATATCCCTGTATATGTCCCTTATTCCAGGATGGGGCCCACGATTAGGGACATATACCAGGATGGGGGATATACATATGTCCCTTATCATGGGCCCCATCCTGGTATATATGTTTCTTATTCTGCTGTTCTTTAATGTATAGAAAAAAGAATAAAAAATTCTACTCACCTTCCCTCCCCTCCCCCGGCACACAGCATCCTCTTGTGAAGCTGGCAGCTGACTTCAGCGTACAAGCAACAGGAGCGCATGATATCCCCGCCATGCCCCCTCAGACATGTGCACACTGTAGTCAGCTGCTGGCCACTGATTGGCAGGAAGCATGTATTGCCGTGCACAGACCCGACGGGTCTCTGCACTGCAACACATGTCACCTGAATGTGCATCCGAGGACGCATATCTAGCTGAAGTATTTGCTGGCATTGGAGAGCCCCTCATCTGCTGGGTCCGGTGTCAATCTCTATGACTGTAAAGAGGTGGCGCGGACCCTCCTGTGCCTTCTCTCTCCTGTGTCACGTGAGGCACCCTGACGTTTTATTAATGTTAATCTACTGTGTGGTTTATTAATGTTTTACTATTGTGTGTACTGTACTGCAAATGTATTTGTCATGTATTGTGCATAGGTTTAGGGATAGACTAGGAAGTAGTGTAGGACTGTAGGGGGATTAGAATAGAGGGAGTTACATTAGAGATAGAGCATAGGATAGATGTGAGAGTTGTAAGCTATTGGCAGCATAGGAGTTAAGCAGATGGGAAGGGCACAGAGCAGAACAGCACAGAGCAGGGAGATATAGGACAGATACTTCCTGGTTCTGTCAGACGCCCGGGCAGTCTGCCCAAGGGCAGGACGCATACAGTGAGATAGTTACAGGCCGTAAGGATAAAGCTGCGGACAGCAGTAAGGGACCCTAGGCCGGAGAATAGTGCAGTCGGGCACCAGCTTAAAGGAATCATCCCCCGAAAGGATTCGGGGTCTAAGACCGGGGCGGGAGCAGCTGAGATGGTGCTCCCGGGACCTTTCCCTATTGGAACCAGACAAGGGGCTGACAGAGAGCTGGTGACGCTGAAGGTACAGATGGGACATGGACTGTCCAAAGGGACTGCCCGTATGGCAAAGGAAAGTAAAGTACAGGAAACATTACCCTGTGTGAACTGTGCTGCTGATTAGTGTTGAGCGATACGATAATGCAAATATCGGCTATCGGCCGATATTAGCTCTATCGGCCTTTCGATAATTCGTTTCGATATTTTCGTCTTATCGAATACCGGAATCGGATTTGTCACTGTCACTGTCTGTGTCCGTCGGTCGGGTCTGTCACTGTCAGTGTCCGTCGGTCGGGTCTGTCAGGAGTCAGCGACACTTATCTGGCAGAAGATCTCCGGCGGTCACGGCCTGGACTGCTTCATGGCCGCCATCCTCTTCTCCCTGGCGGTCACATGCAGTTTCTCGCGATAACTGCAGTGACTGCTGGGTAATCCCGGCCGTAAAGCAGTCAGTCCGATGACGTCACCGCCGGGGAAGAAGGTAATCAGCTGTGCTGCGTCGCGATGACAGGCTCTGCCTGTCATTGCGATGTAGCAGAGCTGGATCGTCGTGGGACTGTCGTTACTATGGACTGCGTCGGACAGGTGGTATACTGTTGGTTTGTTTTTTTTCTTTTTTTACAGGAGATCGATGGCGTCGCAGGAATGAGACTACAATAAAAGAAATGAAAAGTGTGTTGTCTCTTTTATTTCATTAAAATACTTTTTTCTTGCTTTGTCTTTTTTTTATGCATTTAATAACTTTGGGATTAATAATGGATCGGTGTCTTATTGACACCTCTCCATTATTAACCGGGCTTATTGTCACCGTGCAATCAACGGTGACATTAACCCCTTATTACCCCGCTTGCCACCGCTACAGGGCAAGTGGGAAGAGCCGGGTAAAGTGCCACAATTGGCACATCTTTTGATGCGCCAAATGTGGGGCTTCTGTAGCCTGGTATTATCAGGCTGTTGAGGGCCAAAATCCATGGGCCTTGACAGTCTTTTAATACCAGGCCGCAGCAGTCTGCATTTTACTTGGCTGGTTAACAAAAATAGGGGGACCCCTACGCCGTTTTTTTTTCGAGGGGATCCCCTATTTTTGTTAACCAGCCAAGCTAAGCAGACTGCTGTTGCCTGGTATTATCAGGCTTGCAAGGTCCATGGATATTGGATCCTTACCAGCCTGAAAAACCAGGCCTCAGCGGTCTGCTTCATCTGGCTGGTTAACAAAAATAGGGGGGACCCCACGCCAATTTTTTTCGAGGGGATCCCCTATTTTTGTTAATCAGCCAAGATATGCAGACTGCTGTGGCCTGGTATTATCAGGCTGGCAAGGTCCATGGATCTTGGCTCCTTATCAGCCTGAAAATCCAGGCCTCAGCGGTCTGCTTCATCTGGCTGGTTAACAAAAATAGGGGGGACCCCACGCCAATTTTTTCGAGGGGATCCCCTATTTTTGTTAACCAGTTCCCTCTGACGTCACTGATTGTGTCCCTGGCTGACCTGAAGTGAAAGTGGAAAGCAATCAATTAAGCTTTCCACTTCCTCTCCTGTCAGCCAGGAGAGGAACTCATTCATTTGGGGGTTTACTGTGAGGCTGCAGCATTAGCTGCGGTCCCTGCAGTAAACATTAACCCTTTCTGAAGGATTACACCGTGGGACCTGACTGTACATCGGATTGGTAAGAATAATTTTGCTTTATTATTTTATTTTTATTACAGGAAATGGTTTTAGCAGGAAAATAAAATATGGTCAAAAACTGTGTGATTATTTCATTAAACTTCTTTTTTATTAAAGTGTGTGTGTTTGATTTTTCTTTCATACAATAGGATTAATAATTGATAGTTGTCTAATTGACAGCTCTCAATTATTAACCTGGCTTAAAGTGACCTTTCAATTGCAAGGTCATTTTAACCCCTTATTAACCCATTCGCCACCGCTACAGGGCAATGGGAATAGACGGGCAAAGTGCCAGAAAGGGCAAATCTAATTAGAGATTTGCCCTTTCTGGGGTGTCTGGGGGCAGATGTTAGTAGCCGGGGGGGGCAAAAATAATGGTCCCTCTCTGGGCTATTATTATCTGCCCCCACTCACTGTCTTTGTCTGTCTGGTTGCGAAAATAGGGCGGGAGCCCACGCCTTTTTTTTCAGCAATTTTACACCTCATATATTATATATACATGTCATTAAATTTGTGACACATATATATATATTTATATTTATAGTTCATACACTTCTACATAGTATAATAGCCGCTAATTCAATTGCAGGCTTTTGTGAAAATGCAGAACCCGACATGAAATGACACTTGGTGTACATAGGGTTAACCATGTCTTTTCATGTAGTTTGATATCTGATTTGCACAAACAATTACATGAGTGTAAGTGTGCAAAATTTCACACCTGTAGGGGTTAATTAAAGGTGTAAATTCGTAGCAAAAAAGTCTGTTTTTTTTACAACGAATTTACACCTTTAATTAACCCCTACAGGTGTGAAATTTTGCACACATAGACTGATGTAATTGTTTGTGCAAATCAGATTGCAAACGACATGAAAAGACATGGTTAACCCTATGTACACCAAGTGTCATTTCATGTCGGGTGCTTCTGTCTTTTCACAGAAGCCGGCTTTACCCGGCAATTGAATCAGAGGATATTTTACTATGTAGAAGTGTATAAACTATACATATATGTATATATATATGTCACAATGACATGTATATATATATATATGTATTCTATGTGTGTATATTTAGTGTTTACAAGGAAATAAAGGTTTTTTTTAGTTGCGATATTTTGTTCCCATAGACTTACATTGGACTTCCGCAATCGGAATCGGATATCGACGATATTTAGTGCTATCGGCGATACAATTTCGATACGATATTTTTAGATATCGAGCAATATCGCTCAACACTACTGCTGATGTGATGGGTGCCTTACTGTTTAGTAAAGTTCAGCTGTTGAAAAAGAACTGTGACTCTGTGGTGTTTCCTGGAACCTGGAAGCCAGAAGCTGGAGTAAGGCCGGGGTCACACTAGCGTAGAACACGGACGAGTGCTATGCGAGAAAACATTGCATAGCACTTGGATCAGTGTTAATCAATGGGGCAGTTCACATCACCATTTTTTTATTCGGGCGTATTCAGAGTGCATGTCAAATCGCAGAGAGGCTCGAAGCACAGTAGCATGACATGCGGCTTCCACTCGCAGCAGAGCAGAAGCCGAGGGTCATTAGCATCTCGCATCCGATGCTCTCGCATTGGATGCCATGTGACCCAGCCCTAACAGAGATAACCAACTGTAAAGCACTAGCAGGGCTTTATTTATCTTTTCATGTTCAAGGTGCCAGAGTGCTCACTGATGGTTGCTTAATGAACTCACCCATGACTACCACCTCATGCCACCTTGCTACATGACAACAGTAGTTATGCCCCTGACTACAGACTTTTAAATCAAGCCTGGAGTAAAACTGAATTAAAAATTCTGAAAAAAATATTTATACACCCACATACATAGATTTTTCACAGGATTTATCACCCACCAGAAATCTCATTAAAAAGATCTTTAGTTGTTTTACTTATTTTCCACTGCACCCTTTACCTTAGTCTCCCTAGGAGCTGCAGTTACAGGAAAAAGTCTCTTGACAGAGCTGGACTGAGTATGCAGCTAGGATCAAGCAGCTCTGCTCTGCCAGGCAGGCGACCATTGGACAAATGTGGAGCCCAGCTGCGCTTGGTGCCACAAATCCTAGAAGGGTGCACTAAAGGATTCATCCACAAGAGGCCCTCAGAGTATTCACACACCTTCTCCCTTCCTCAGACCACCAGAGGGAGCCGGTATAGGTAGATAAAAAGGAGGGAGAAGGCAGGAAGACGGCACACTCTAGAGAGGACACTCTAGGAACAGTGCAGTTCGCTCTAGCAGAGAACACTCTGAGACACTGAAACAGGTCAGTCTGCAGTGTGAGACTCACATAGCTCAAGTCAGCGAGCTAGGAGTGTGCCGACGCTCTAGAGAGCGGCAGAAGAGGCAGCCAGCTAACTGCCAGTGTGTATAGCCTAGTGAGGGCCCGAGTAGGCCGAAGGCTAGAGGAGAGAGTAGCAAGGGGGCAGAGGAGCCTTACCAGCTCACCCCAGAAAGCACACACAGGACACTGGGTCCGAGCTTACAGGGATCTCTACGACCCAGTAGGAGACAACCGGAATTCTTGGAGGACTACAGGTCCCAGGAGCACCAAAGAGCTGATATGTAACAGAGCCAGGGGACACGGAGACCCTACAAGCAGGGAGTGTGTACTCCAGGAGAAGGCCCTACCACAAAGTCAGCCGGTGCAGGACAGAGACAAAGTTAGGCCTAGCTACAGGCAGGTCAGAAACTTACTACAGAGAGGCAAGAAACAGGAGGCCCTACACCTGCTCACTGGGGAGAATCCGGACGTGCACCCTTCACCCTACAGTGCTCCGTGATGTTCCTGCACTAACTCCAGTAAAGGTACAGAAGTGACTTGTGTGTTCTCCCATTCTTATTCTTACCCAGCTGGGTCCCCTCTGCCCTGCATCCCTACACTTACGCTGCCCTGAAGGCCCGCTCCGCCTGTGGGGAGCGATACTACCTAAGCTGTCACAACACCGGCCTCAGTTGGCTGCTGCAGCACTGGTGATCCTCACCAGACACCACAGGTGGCATCACGATTCACTGACATTATCCCCTGTAAATATCCCCTTTTTGAGAGTGAGCGCCCAGGGCCACGGACCGAGCCGTGGCCACCGTGACATCCCCCATAGAGATCAATGGGCTCGGGTCCGAGTACCCCACAGCCCTGGCTGGGCGGCACACAAAGAGAGGATGAGGGTGGTTGAGATAGTGCTGCTGAGGATATGATAACAGAATACCACTGAGGTGATGATTAGTTTAAAACTTTAATGATTTGCTATGTGTTTTGGAGCTGTTCCAGCTCCTTCTTCAGGCAGAATATACAAATGCAATGCTTTCAGATCATTATATACACCCATAGGGTGTCATTTAGCAAATCAGGTGTGTTCACTGTTCACATTAATTAGTTAACAGCTGTGTCATGTCACTGAATAAGAGCAAAGTATATGCAAGGAATTTCATCCTTTGTTATACACCAAACGTACAAATATTTAAGGTTAAACAATAACATTTTAAATTAAATATAGTTTGTATTTTTTGCCCATGTGAAGAGGACAGGAAAAACATCCTAATAAATAATTACAGTGGTCTCTTATTGTTATCCGGTGATATCTATAAACTCATTTGAACCATCAGGTTTGAGTGTATAGAGTTTGAAGATCCAATAGGATCTCCTATTGATGAGTCTGTACAATCTATTTGGTGTGTTCTCTGATACATGTTCTAATATAGTTAATTTCAAATTAGTAGGATCCTTATTATGTTCAGTTAACTCCTTCGCCCTGAAGTCTGTTTTCACTTTCCTGAACAGGCCAATTTTTACAATTCTGACCACTGTCACTTTATGAGGTCATAACTCTGGAACTCTTCAACAAATCCCAGTGATTCTGAGAATGTTTTCTCGTGACATATTGTACTTTATGATAGTGGTAAAATTTCTTTGATATTACTTGCGTTTATTTGTTAAAAAAATGGAAATTTGGCAAAAATTTTGAAAACTTTGCAATTTTCAAACTTTTAATTTTTATGCACTTATCTCTCACTGATTTGTCGCACAAAATAGTTAATAAATAACATTTTCCACATATCTACTTTACATCAGCACAATTTTGGAAACATAATTTTTTTCTTAGGAAGTTATAAGGGTTAAAATTTGACCAGTGATTACTCATTTTTACAACAAAATTTGCAGAACCATTTTTTTAGGGACCACCTCACATTTGAAGTGACTTTGAGGGGCCTATATGACAGAAAATACCCAAAAATGACACCATTCTAAAAACTGCACCCCCCAAGGTACTCAAAACCACATTCAAAATGTTTATTAACCCTTCAGGTGCTTCACGGGAATTTTTTGAATGTGGAAGGAAAAAATAAACATTTACTTTTCTTTCACAAAAATTTTCCTTTAGACCTAATTTTTTCTACTTTTGCAAGGGTAACAGGATAAAATGGACAATACATTTTGTTGTGGAATTTCTCCTGAGCATGCCGAAACCCCATATGTGGGGGAAAACCACTGTTTGGGCACACAGCAGTGCTTGGAAGGGAAGGAGCTCGATTTGACTTTTCGAATGCAAAATTCCCTCAATCTACAAGTTATAAGAAATGGTAATGTATCACATACAAGCTAACTGCTGTCCCCAACCTGTATCCTACTTTTATCTGTACTTCTGGCAGTAATATCTGTACATTACTCTGTATATATGTGTATTATCTAGCGCGTCTTTCGGCAATTTAAATGTCAATTAATTTTGGTCTGCTGTTTTATTTATTTTTTTAATCAGATAAATATTTATTAACGAAATTCAAACAAAGAAACTTTGACTTCCTGGGGGACTTACCTGCCGGGGAGGAGCAGGGCTACGACAGCATCAAACGGGCCCTGATCCAGCAGTTCAACCTCACTCCGGAGTCTTACCGCAGGAAGTTCCGAAGCCTGCAGAGGGGCCCAAAGGACACCTGGGCCGACCATATGCAGGCCCTTATGAAAGCTGCCGAGCACTGAACCATGGGTCTTGAGCTCACCACCCGCCAGCAGATTCAGGAGCTGTTTGTCACCAAACAATTCCTGTGGAATGTGGAACTGCCCTGAGGATCTCCAGCAGTTCCTCCATGACTGGAAACCAAAGGGGCCTCTGCTACAGCCGCCCTGGCAGCCAATGGGGAATCTGAGGTCAAGAGGGCAGTCAGCAGCACCTGGAGAGGGGGTAAGACAAACCCTGCCCATTTTTTCCCCGGCCCCTAGAATGCAGGGGACACACAGCTCTGCTCCCCTCTCCAGGTCAGGGGTGGAACCCCGCCGATGTCATCATTGCAACCAACCAGGACATTTCAAGGCCATGTGTCCCCAGCGCCATAAGGCCCCATCCCCGTCCCAGAAACCGTACACTCTTTTGTGCGTGGGAGGGGGTGGTGGTAGGTCCCTTGACAATTACCAACCTGTCACCATCGGCCGCACAGTGGTCATGGGACTGCGGGACACCGGCACTGAGATGACCCTTGTATGGCCTGAGATGGTGTCTCCCCGGGATTTGGTACCCGGAAAACCCCTTTCTGTCTCTGGGATTGGAGGTGTCAAACCGGCGCTGCCCATTGCCAAGGTGTATTTGGACTGGGGCGTCGGGAAGGGAATGTAGAAGGTGGGGGTATCAGCAAATATTCCCGCCAATGTTTTGTTTGGGACCGATTTGGGGCAGCTAGTGTCCCAGGATGTGACCACTTAACCCCCAAGTTTGGCTCCCATAGACTGTGTTGAAATGTCCACTGCTAATGCTGTTGTATTCAATGTGCCTCCGGCTGTGGATGGGGAAGCGAAATCTGAACCTTTACCATACACAGACACTACATGCACAGGGAAGGCAGCTGTGACAGGGGACACATGTGAAGATGCCCTCAGATGTGATCAGCCAGTGTGCTGGGATCTATTGTCCTCTAGTGAGAGAGACAGGGGGCATGGAGCAGCAGGGGGAGGCTCAGAGTTGGTGGGGGCTGCCATGGGAAGTGCAGGGCCACTAGATGAGTCCAGATTGCTGAGTTCAGAACCGCTGCAGGGAGAGGAACAAACCTTGTGGAGTGGGGGTGTCACAGGAGATGTGAAGCCACCAGGTAAGGCCCCAGGGCAGGAGTTCCCCACATCTGGGATGTCAGGAGGCCAAGTAAACCTGCCTGACCTGGTGACTTGGTCAGGATCTGAGGGGAAGTGGGCACTACCCACGGTCGCAGCGGTCATGGCTGCTGTAACAAGGAGAGGTAACACCAGAGCCCAAGTAACCTCAAGGAGGTCCGGCAGCTTCCCCACCTCTGACCAAGTGGCTGCCAAGTCAGACGGAGGCCAAGAGATAGGTCCAGGTGAACTGATGGAAGACGTGACAGTTTCGCCTATTCTGGCCACGTCTAGTCAAGGGTTTCAGTGGCGTTAGAAGCTGACGACAGCCTAAAAGCTATTACGGAGCAGGTGGCACAGCCTCCCATGGAGTGAGACTGTGAGCGGTTGGTCTGGGACCAGGGACGGCTGTACCTTGCAACGTTCCAGCAGAGTTTACCGGAGGCGTGGCCCCACTGGTGACTCTGCCCATCATTGAAGAGCCTTTCAAGAGGGTAGCTGTGGATCTTCTTGGACCGCTGTCCATTCCCAGCTGCTCCAGGAAATACTTCATATTGACGGTAGTAGTTTATGCCACCCGGTACCCGGAAGCGGTAGCTTTGTCATCCATTCGTGCCGAGAAGGTAGCTACTGCCTTACTGGAGATTTTCTCCCGAGTGGGGTTTCACTAGGAAATGCTCACTGACCGAGGAATCCAGTTCATGTCGCAGCTAATGGAGTCCCTCTGTAAGCAAATACATGTGCAACATCTGGTGGCCAGCCTGTACCACCCACAGACTAATGGCCTGTGTGGTTCAATGGCACCTTGAAGCAGATGCTTAAGATGTTGGTCGACTCCCACGGAAGAGACTGGAAGCGAAACCTCCCACACCTGTTATTTGCCTACCTGGAAGTTCCACAGGCCTCAACAGGGTTCTCCCCTTTTAAGCTCCTGTATGGGTGACATGTGCGGAGGCCCCTGGCTCGGATGAAAGAGGCATGGGAAGGGGACTTGGCCACCGCTGGAGCGTCGGTCATTGAGTATCCTCCTGGATCTGCTCACCCAGGCCAAGGCAGGTGGATCCATTAAAGATGTGAAGGTTGGCAACCAGCTCTCTGAGGACCAATGGTCCCAGCTGGGGGTCACCCTACAACCCTTCTGGGAGCTGTTCAGCAGCCTGCCATGACGTGAACACAGGGAATCACCTCCCGATCCGGAGTTCAGCATATCGGGTCTCCCTCGAGATGCAGCAGCACATGCTTCAGGAGATTGACGAAATGCTGAAGATGGGTGTGATCCAAGCATCCAGCAGCGCATGGGCTTCGCCCGTAGTCCTCGTCCCCAAAAAGGACTGAACAACCCGGTTTTGCATGGACTACAGGGGGCTCAATGCTGTGACGGTCACCACTGCATTCCCCATACCACTCATCGATGACCTGCTCGACCAGTTGGCTGGAGCTAAGTACCTGACCATCATGGATCTGAGCCAGGGATATTGGCAGATTCCCCTGACCCGTGAGGCACGGGAACGCTCTGCCTTTATTACTCCTTTTGAACTGTATGAGTCCACTGTGATGGCGTTCGGTATGAAGAATGGCCCTGCCACTTTTCAGCGGATGGTCAACCCACTGCTGAAGGGACTTGAAGAATACGTGGCCGCGAACCTGGATGATACTGCCATATTTAGTCCCACCTAGGAGGATCACCTAGAGCATCTGGCGCAGGTTCTTAGGCCGATCCAACAGGCATGTTTGACCATCAAGCCGGAAAAATGCGAGCTGGACATCAGCGAGGTCCTCTACCTGGGGCACCGTGTAGGTGGGGGGTGTTCTGCCATGTCATGTTTGGAGAGCCCCTGATGTGCCTAAACAGTGGAAACCCCCAACAAGTGACACCATTTTAGAAACTAGACCCCTTAGGGAACTCATCTAGATGTGTATTCAGCACTTTGAACCCATAGGTGCTTCACAGAAGTTTATGACGTAGAGCCGTGGAAATTAAATCACATTTTTCCCAAAGAAATCTTTTTTAGCTCCATATTTTGCATTTTCAGAAGGGTAACAAGAGAAATTGCTCCACAAAAATTGTTGTGCATTTTCTCTTGAGTACGCCAATACACCATAAGTGGGGTAATACTACTGTTTGGGAGCACAGTAGGGCTTCAAAAGGAAGGAGAGCCATTTGACGTTTTGAATGCAAAATTTGATGGAATAATTAGCTGACGTCATGTCACGTTTGAAGAGCCCCTGATGTGCCTAAACAGTGGAAACCGCCCACAAGTGACACCATTTTGGAAACTAGACCCCTTTGGGACCTTGTCTAGATGTGTATTGAGTACCTTGAATCCCAATGTGCTTCACAGAAGTTTATAACGCTAAGCCGTGAAAATAAAAAAAATCACATTTTTCCCACAAAAATCTTTTTTTTAGCTACAAGTGTTGATTTTCACAAGGGCAAAAGGAGAAAATGGACCCCAAAGTTTGTTTTGCAATTTCTCCTGAGTTCACCGATACCCTATATCTGGTTGAAAACTACTTTTGAGGCACAGTGCAAAGCTCAGAAGGGAAGTAGCGCCATATTGCAGTGCAGATTTTGCTGCACTTGTTTGAGGGTGCCATGTTACACTGGCAAAGACCCTGAGGTACCAGAACAGCAGAACCCCCCATAAGTGACCCAATTTAACAATTTAAAACTCTCAATGAATTCATCTAGGGGTGCAGTGATTATATTGACACCACAGGTGTGTCACAAACTTTTATACCATTGGGCAGTGAAGAAAAAATAATTTACATTTTTACCACCAAGATTGTGTGTTAGCCCCAAGTTTTACATTTTCTCATTGGGAAATGGGTAAAAATGGCACCAAAATTTGTCCCACAATTTCTTCTGAATGTAGAAATACCCCATATGTGGCTGTACAGTACTACTTTGCCATACGGAGTGACTCAGGAGGGATGGAGCGCTATTTGCCCCCTGGAGTGCAGATTTTCCTAGACTAGTTTGCGGACTCCATATAAAGAGCCCCTAAGTGTTAGAAATGCAGAATCCCCCCTCAAGTGACCACATTTAGGAAATGATAACCCTTTGGGAATTATCTACAGATGTAGTGACGATTTTGACTGCATGGGTGTTTTCCAGAAACAGGCAGCATGGATGTTGCTGAGTGAAAATTGAAAACTGCCGTTGTAGTGACCAGTACGCTGTAGTGACCAGTACGTTGCAGTCACCAGTACATTATGCCCAGCTCATGCTTATGGAGACACGCAAATGTTAGGCGGGCTCTCATCACTACAGAAATGCCAAACATGTGGGCGCTAAATGTTCTTTAGGCACAATGGGGCTCAGAAGGGAGGGGTCATTTGGATTTGGGAGCAGAGAATTAGCTGTATTTCTTTTGGGAGGCGAGGAGGTATTTTACTTTTCAAGAGCCTTTGTACTACCAGTCACGTGGAAGCCCCCTACACTTCTGTTAATAGATAATGGACCTGAGTGAGGGCTTGCTTTTTTTGTGGATTGAGCTGAAGCTTTTTTTGGGAACATTTTACATAACATTTGGGATCACATTTATCCGTTGCTCTACACTGAGCACTTACTTTGGGGTTTCCATCTAAATTTCTGAGTGGCGTGACAGATGAAATCCCCGAGCGATCAATTCACTATAATGAGGCAGCAGAGTTACTCTGGACTCCGACTGGCCTCTGTTTAGTGGTGTCCTTTTCAGAAATGCACAAAACTGTGGTCGACGGCACTTCTATGCAATCCTGAAAAGCAGAGGCGTAGCTATGGTTTTGGTTTAGGGGGGGGCGAAACTTCTGAGTGGGCCCCTAACCAGAGAACCTCAGGAAATGACCGCGCTGTTGCCAAAAATAATCTATATATAAAAAGACCAATATTGATATCACTGCCATATGGTCAGTGGTAAATAATACCAGTCGTACAGAACATATAATAGATTACAGCAGAGTTACATATAGTGACTTACAGCTGACGTTCTTTCTGATGGAATTGTTCACTTTTCATGTCTTTTCCATCTGGCCCAGACCGACATGACTTCTCCAGCCAGGACTCAACTGCAGAGAATACAACAAAGACACATTTCACTTCTCATATTTTCAGCACTGTCACGGTCACCTATTGGACTATTCTCAACCTGCACAAACTCCTCATCCTGCTAATACCCAAAAAAAGAGCTGCTGCCATATGTGTCCCTATTACTGCACCTGCTGTGTGGTTCTGTATGCCCTTTAAATTCTAAAGCAGCCCTCTAGAATATAGTAATGCCGGGTGCAAGTGCCCTAGAAAACAGTGCCCACATTTTGTCCCCCAGAATGTAATAATGCCCTGTGTGCCCCTTTGACAGTCACAGTTACCTGAGTTCCCCTATAAGTGCACACTTTACATTTAATAATGTCCCAAGTCTCCCCCTGTACAGCTCCCCTAAACACAGTATGATGCTCTCTTATACACAGTATAATGCCCCTTCACTGTATATATACTGACCCCTTAATATCCCCAAAATTATTTAACCCCTCTCTGACATTAGACGTACTATCCCGTCCATAAAACCCGTGCCATTCTGCCCACGGACGGGATAGTACGTCATAGGCGATCAGCTGCGCTCCTGAGGGGAGCGCAGCTAATCGCCGCTGGGTGTCAGCTGATTATCACAGCTGACACCCGGGACTGTGTGCCAGGAGCGGTCACGGACCGCTCCCGGCACATTAACCCCTTGCACACCGCGATCAAACATGATCGCGGTGTACCGGGGGCACAGGGGAGCATCGCGCAGGGAGGGGGCTCCCTGCGCGCCCCCTGAGACCCTCAGAACAGCGCAATGTGATCGCGCTGTTCTGAGGGCTTCCTCCCTCCCAGGACCCGGATCCAAGATGGCGCCGGGGTCCTGGAGGGAGGCGGCTTCCTCAGTGCCTGCTGAGAGCAGGCACTGAGAAGCCTGCTGCACTGCCTGAGCGATCGCTGGTGTGACAGTGTGCTGTGCACACTGTCACACCAGCGATTTGATAAAATACAGTGATGTCCCACCCTGGGACAAAGTAAAAAAGCTAAAAAAATAAAAATAAACATGTTATAAAAAAAAATCCAAAATAAATAAAAAAAAAAAAATATTCCCCAATAAATTCATTTCTTCCTGTAAATAAAAAAACCAAAACAATAAAAGTACACATATTTGGTATCGCCGCGTCCGTAAGGACCCCTCCTATAAAACTGTCCCACTAGTTAACCCCTTTAGTGAACCCCTTAAAAAAAAAAAAAAAAACGAAGCAAAAAATCAATGCTTTATCATCATACCGCCGAACAAAAAGTGGAATAACGCGCGATCAAAAAGACCGATATAAATAAACATGGTACCGCTGAAAACGTCATCTTGTCCCGCAAAAAACAAGCCGCCATTCAGCATCATCAGCGAAAAAATAAAAAAGTTATAGCTCGCAGAATAAAGCGATGCAAAAATAATTATTTTTTATATAAAATTGTTTTTATTCTATAAAAGCGCCAAAACATAAAAAAAATGATATAAATGAGGTATCGCCATAATCGTACTGACCCGAAGAATAAAACTGCTTTATCAATTTTACCACACGCGGAACAATAAAAACGCCTCCCCCAAAAGAAATTCATGAATTGCTGATTTTTGTTCATTCTAACCTCCCAAAAATCGAAATAAAAAGCGATCAAAAAATGTCACCTGCTCAAAAATGGTACAAGTAAAAACGTCAACTCGTACCGCAAAAAAATAGACCTCACATGACTCTGTGGGCCAAAATATGCAAAAATTATAGCTCTCAAAATGTGGCGATGCAAAAAACTATTTTTGCAATAAAAAGCGTCTTTTAGCGTGACAGCTGCCAATCATAAAAACCCGCTATAAATAGTAAATCAAACCCCCCTTTATCACCCCCTTAGTTAGGGAAAAATAATAAAATTAAAAAAATGTATTTATTTCCATTTTCCCATTAGGGTTAGGGTTAGGGTTGCGGCTAAAGTTAGGGTTAGGGTTGGCGCTAAAGTTAGGATTAGGGTTAGGATTGGGATTAGGGGTGTGTTAGAGTTAGGTTTGTGGTTAGGGTTGGGACTAGGGTTAGGGGTGTGTTGGGGTTAGGGTTGGAGTTAGAATTGGGGGGTTTCGCTGTTTAGGCACATCAGGGGCTCTCCAAATGTGACATGGCGTCTGATCTCAATTCCAGCCAATTCTGCGTTGAAAAAGTCAAACGGTGCTCCTTCACTTCTGAGCTCTGCCATGCGTCCAAACAGTAGTTTATCCCCACATATGGGGTATCAGCGTACTCTGGACCCCAAGAGTTATTGTGCAATTTGTCCTATTTCTTCTGTTACCCTTGGGAAAATAAAAAACTGGGGGCGAAAATATCATTTTTGTACAAAAAAAATTATTTTTTTGTTTTTTACGGCTGTACATTATAAACTTCTGTGAAGCACTTGGGGCTTCATAGCGCTCACCACACACCTAGATAAGTTCCTTGTGGGGTCTATTTTCCAAAATGGGGTCACTTGTTGGGGATTTCCACTGTTTAGGCGCATCAGGGGCTCTCCAAATGCGACATGACGCCCCCAGACCATTCCATCAAAGTCTGCAATCCAAAACGTCACTACTTCCCTTCCGAGCCCCAACGTGTACCCATACAGTAGTTTTCTCCCACATATTGGGTATCAGCGTACTCAGGACAAATTGGGCAACAACTTTTGGGGTCCAATTTCTCCTGTTACCCTTGTAAAAATAAAATATTGGGGCGAAAAAATCATGTTTGCAAAAAAAAAAAGATTTTTTATTTTTACAGCTGTGCGTTATAAACTTCTGTGAAGCACTTCGGGGTTCAAAGTGCTCACCACACATCTAGATAAGTTCCTTGTGGGGTCTATTTTCCAAAATGGGGTCACTTGTGGGGGGTTTCCACTGTTTAGGCGCATCAGGGGCTCTCCAAATGCGACATGACGCACCGAGACCATTCCATCAAAGTCTGCAATCCAAAACGTCACTACTTCCCTTCCGAGCCCTGACGTGCGCCCATACAGTAGTTTTCTCCCACATATTGGGTATCAGCGTACTCAGGACAAATTGGACAACAACTTTTGGGGTCCAATTTCTCCTGTTACCCTTGTGAAAATAAAATATTGGGGGCGAAAAAATCATTTTTGTAAAAAAAAAAGGATTTTTTATTTTTACGGCTGTGCGTTATAAACTTCTGTGAAGCACTTTGGGGTTCAAAGTGCTCACCACACATCTAGATAAGTTCCTTGTGGGGTCTATTTTCCAAAATGGGGTCACTTGTGGGGGGTTTCCACTGTTTAGGCGCATCAGGGGCTCTCCAAATGTGACATGACGCACCCAGACCATTCCATCAAAGTCTGCAATCCAAAACGTCACTACTTCCCTTCCGAGCCCTGACGTGCGCCCATACAGTAGTTTTCTCCCACATATTGGGTATCAGCGTACTCAGGACAAATTGGACAACAACTTTTGGGGTCCAATTTCTCCTGTTACCCTTGTGAAAATAAAATATTGGGGGCGAAAAAATCATTTTTGTAAAAAAAAAAAAGATTTTTTATTTTACGACTGTACGTTATAAACTTTAGTGAAACACCTGGGGGTTCAAAGTTCTCAACACACATCTAGATAAGTTCCTTGAGGGGTCTAGTTTCCAAAATGGTGTCATTTATGGGGGTTTCCACTGTTTAGGCAGATCAGGGGCTCTCCAAATGCAACATGGCATCCAAACTCAATTCCAGCCAATTTTGGTTGGAAAAAGTCAAATGGTGCTCCTTCCATTCCGAGCTCTGCCGTGCGCCCAAACAGTGGTTCCCCCCACATATTGGGGTATCGGCGTACTCAGGACAAATTGTACAACAACCTATGTGGTCCAATTTCTCCTGTTACCCTTGGGAAAATAAAAAATTAGTGACTAAAAGATAATTTTTGTGGGAAAAAAATAGGATTTTTTATTTTCATGCCTGGGCATTATAAACTTGTGTGAAGCACTTGGGGGTTCAAAGTGCTCACCAAAGATCTAGATAAGTTCCTTAGGGGGTCTAGTTTCCAAAATGTGGTCACTTGTGGGGGGTTTCCACTGTTTAGGCTCATCTGGGCACTGCAAACGGAACATGACCCCCATTAACGTCTGCATTCCAAAACGTTACTACTTCCTTTCCAAGCCCTGCCGTGCGCCCAAACAGTTTCCCCCCCCCCACATATGGGTATCAGCGTACTCAGGACAAATTGGACAACAACTTTTGGGGTCCAATTTCCTTGGGAAAATTCAAAAATTTGGGACTAAAAAATCATTTTTGTGGAAAATTGATTTTTTTTTTTTCACACCCAGGCTTTATAAACTTTTGTGAAACACTTGAGGGCTCAAAGTGCTCACAACAGATCTAGATAAGTACCTTAGGGGTATAGTTTCCAAAATGGTGTCACTTGTGGGGGGTTTCCACTGTTTAGGCGCATCAGGGGCTCTCCAAACGCGACATGGCATCCAATCTAAATTCCAGCCAATTTTAGTTTGAAAAAGTCAAACGTCGCTCCTTCCCTTACGAGCTCTGCCGTGTACCCAAACAGTGGTTTTCCCCCACATATGGGGTATTGGCGTACTCAGGAGAAATTGCATAACAACCTTATCTGTCCATTTTCTCCTTTTACCCTTGTGAAAATAAAAAAAAAGTTTGTAAAAGATAATTTTTGTGGCTAAAAAGTAAAATATTCATTTTTTCCTTCCACGTTGCTTTAGTTACTGTGAAGCACCTGAAGGGTTAATAAACTTCTTGAATGTGGTTTTGAGTACCTTGAGGGGTGCAGTTTTTAGAATGGTGTCACATTTGGGTATTTTCTGCTATATAGACCCCTCAAAGTGACTTCAAATGTGAGGTGGTCCCTAAAAAAAATGGCTTTGTAAATTTTGCTGTAAAAATGAGAAATCGCTGGTCAACTTTTAACCCTTATAATTTCCTAACAAAAAAAAATTTTGGTTCCAAAATTGTGCTGATGTAAAGTAGACATGTGGGAAATGTTATTTCTTAACTATTTTGTGTGATATATTTCTCTGTTTTAAGGGAATAAAAATTCAAAGTTTGAAAATTGCAAAATTTTAAAAATTTTCGCCATATTTGCGTTTTTTTTCAAAAATAATCGCAAGTTATATCGAAGAAATTTTACCACTAACATGAAGTACAATATGTCACGAGAAAACAATCTCAGAATCGCGAAGATCCGTTGAAGCGTTCCAGAGTTATAACCTCATAAAGAGACAGTGGTCAGAATTGTAAAAATTGGCCCGGTCATTAACGTGCAAACCACCCTTGGGGGTTAAGGGGTTAATGGCTCCAACACTGTATGATGGCCCCGCCACTATAATCCACACACTGTATGATGGCCTCCTCACTGTAATTTCCACTCTGTATGATGGCCCCCTAGATAGTATCCATATAGCATAATACACCAGACAGTCCTCAGTATAGTATAATGCACTGCCCATAGGCAGCCTCTATGTTATAATAAACCCCAATAGGCAGAGTCTATAATATAATGCACCCCCATAGGCAGCCTTTGTATTATAATGCACCCCCATAGGCCGCCTTTGTATTATAATCCACCCCCATAGGCAGCCTCTGTAGTATAACGCACTCCCCATAGGGAGCCTCTGTAGTGTAATGCACTCCCCATAGGCAGCCTCTGTAGTGTAATGCACTCCCCATCCCCATAGGCAGGCTCTGTAGTATAATGCACTTCCCATCACCATATGGAGCCTCTGTAGTATAATGCACTACCCATCCCCATAGGCAGGGTCTGCAGTATAATGCACTCCCCATCCCCATATGGAGCCTCTGTAGTATAATGCACTTCCCATCCCCATATTGAGCCTCTGTAGTATAATGCACTCCCCATCCCCATAGGCAGCCTTTGTAATATAATGCACTCCCCATCCCCATAGGCAGGCTCTGTAGTATAATGCACTCCTCATCCCCATAGGCAGTCTCTGTAGTATAATGCACTCCCCATCCCCATAGGCAGGGTCTGCAGTATAATGCACTCCCATCCCATATGGAGCCTCTGTAGTATAATGCACTCCCCATCCCCATATGGAGCCTCTGTAGTATAATGCACTCCCCATCCCCATATGGAGCCTCTGTAGTATAATGCACTTCCCATCCCATATGGAGCCTCTGTAGTATAATGCACTCCCATCCCCATATGGAGCCTCTGTAGTATAATGCACTTCCCATCCCCATATGGAGCCTCTGTAGTATAATGCACTCCCCATCCCCATAGGCAGGTCTGCAGTATAATGCACTCCCCATCCCCATATAGAGCCTCTGAGTATAATGCACTCCCCATCCCCATATGGAGCCTCTGCAGTATAATGCACTCCATCCCCATATGGAGCCTCTGTAGTATAATGCACTCCCATAGGAGCCTCTGTATATAATGCACTCCCAACCCCATGTGGCGCCTCTGTAGTATAATGTACCCCCATTGCAAAAATAATAAATCCAGTCAGCGGGCGCCGGGCAGTGACGTCATCGCGCCTGCTGTCAGACGCTGAGAGAGGGATTATGGAAGAAGGAGCGCTCGCTCCTTCTCTCACAATGCGGTCAGCTGTATCGGCTGCATGCCGATACAGCTGACCCTCCGATGATGGACGGGGGGCCCACTGTTGGCACAGGACCCCCACCGCCTGCTCAGGGGCCCAATAGCGGTTGGGCGGCAGAACAAGGAGATCGATTCTTCCTGCTCTGCCGCAGAATGTAACTGTATCGGCGCGCTGTGCACACCGATACAGTTACAGTAGCGTAGCTCCGGGTGGGCCCCCTCAGAGCGCAGGGCCCGGGGCCACCGTCCCCTCTGCCCCCCGGTAACTACGCTACTGCTGAAAAGAGACACAGGTCAGACAGCGTCCACAGTACCTCCATCTGCCTCAATATAGGGAATTTTCCGCTGGGGGTTCCGTTTGATTCATATATTTCAGAGATTTACACGGAAACCCTGGAGTAAGTGCTGAGCGCTGTGAGGCAGTGGCCCCTGTTACAGCTAGGGGGCGCTGTATGTTCTCCCCAGGATACACACGGAGGCGTATTGAGGCTATGGGAATGCATTGCGGTCACAGGCATAGCTGTGACTGTAATGCAGACTAAAAATGATAAAAATAAGTGCTAGTCTTGGACATGCTTGTGTCCAAGGCAGATGTAGGGAAAACCTGCTCTGGAATGTGTGTTTTGAAACTGACTGCAGTATGTTAGTGGTGCAGTCCGTTTAATTTCCGGCTGGGTCAGAGGTGTATCTAAGCTTTCTGGCTTTGTGGCACCCGGGGCAAGAATTCGGTTCGGCGCCCCCCCCCAAGCACACATACGATTTGCACACTTAGGCCGGCGTCACACTTGCGAGTGTGATGCGAGTAAGTCGCACGACTTTCTCGCATCAACACCCGGCACGGCCGCCCGCTCTCGGACCCGAGTGTGCGGCTGCATGTACAGTACAGACCAAAAGTTTGGACACACCTTCTCATTCAAAGATTTTTCTGTATTTTCATGACTATGAAAATTGTAGAATCACACTGAAGGCATCAAAACTATGAATTAACACATGTGGAATTATATATTATATAAAAGGTGTGTCCAAACTTTTGGTCTGTACTGTATTTCTATGCAGCCGCACACTCGGGTCCGAGAGCGGGCGGCCGTGCCGGGTATTGATGCGAGAAAGTCATGCGACTTACTCGCATCACACTCGCAAGTGTGATGCCGGCCTTAGTTATGTACCGACGAGCTGCTCTCCCTAATGCTCTCAATGTTCAGTGAAAAATTGAGAGAAGCAAGAAGAGCTTGTTGTCACTGGACCATAAGTATGAAAATCGCATATGAGTGAAGTGTCCATGTGATGACTACTGGAACCTGCAGAGCTGAATCCTGACATTGCAGCTTCTGAATTCTCACAACTAATGCACTGCACACTTTTAGGATTCTCCCTTACCGGTGGACGGTCATGTCAGCACAAGCATGTGATTTGTATACTTCTGGCCACATTCTGACTAGACGTGCCCGGCCTCGCTCATTTCATTTTCATTGAGGCCACACGTCTAGTCAGCATGTGACCGCATGTATGTAAATTACTGGCACGAGAGAATCCTAACAGCGTGCAGTGCGCACTGTGAGAATTCTGAAATTGACTAATTCTCATGTTTTTATTTATGTTAGGAGTATTAAAGGGGTTGTCCAGGTTTGTGCTGAGTCTGCAGTCATTCTATGAGACTGCAGACTCAGCACAGACCTGGAGAGCCCCTTTAATGCTCCTAACAAATAAAGACATAAGAATTAGTCAATTTCACAAATAATATTTACATCCAGGTACCTCATAGATGACGTCGTCTCTGGAGTCGTTCTCCTTTTCTTCATGTTGTCCAGATCCCATGATGAGTTTTCTCATCCACAGCCGTCTCTGTAGATTTCCATCTTCTCTGCTCTTCTACACCAACTCTCCACACGATGCCCTTAAAGACAGAAGAGTCATTATAATGCTCCTAAATAAAAATATTTACAATATACTGTCACTTCACACTATTCCCCTCCCTCCTCACACTGTCTCCTCTCTCCTAGACGCCAGTACAATTGGTCCCTGGGAGCCGGCACGCAGCAGCTTCTCTGCGCTGGCTGTCAGCTTGACAGCTGGCACAGGGAACCGCTGACTCCCAGGCCGGGGGCTGCAGAATGCAGCCGCGGGGAGACACTGCGGACCGCCGCATTAGGCGGCCCGACTGTGCCCCCCTGCCGGCTGCGCCCGGGGCACATGCCCCGACTGCCCTCCCCCAGATACGCCCCTGGGCTGGGTTTTCCATGTGGCAGAAGGCCACAGGTTACTATGTTAAAAGCCCTCTAGTATAGGGTATGGGTGTGTTAGTGTCAGAGCCAGAGTGAGTTGGTGCTTGTTGCTGTGCAGAGCAGTTGGTGGTGCAGAGCATGGCTTGTGAGCAGAGCCATTAGGCCTGGCACCCACAGCGTACACAGTGGTGCTGTCGTCCAGGTGACTGGTCTCGGATGTGGATGTCTTGTACCCGGAGGTGAACCGGAGGTAGGCAGTTCCTGTGCCCGAACAAGGACTGCAGTGTGTAACGGCTGCAAACAGGTGGATATCGTGCCCGGCTGCGATCCGAAGGATATCAAGTACTGTGTACGGCTGTGTGTGTGAGTAAAGAAACATTGACACAGAGGTGCGGTCACCCGTGGTAACTGGTCAGAGGAGGACTGGCGTGTGTAGTGATTGCAAACTAAACGAGTAAAGCTGTGTGTAAAGAGACTTTAATATGTGCTGCGGTCGCCCACAGTAACTGGACAAAAGGGAGGTCCAGCGTGTTTAGGGACTGCAATCTAAAACCATGTAATATGTAGTGCTATGAAATGGACACTACCGTTATATGCACTTATAGAATCATAGAATGGTAGAGTTGGAAGGGACCTCCTGGGCCTTCTGATCCAACCCCCTGCTCAAAGCAGGATTCTCTAAATCATTCCAGACAGATGTCTATCCAGCCTCTGTTTGAAGACTTCCATTGAAGGAGAACTCACCAACTCTCGTGGCAGCTGTTCCACTCATTGATCACCCTAACTGTCAAAAAGTTTTTTCTAATATCTAATCTGTGTCTCCTCCCATTCAGTTTCATCCCATTGCTTCTAGTCTTTCCTTGTGCAAATGAGAATAAAGATGATCCTTCTACAATGTGACAGCCCTTGAGATATTTGTAGACAGCTATTAAGTCTCCTCTCAGTCTTCTTTTTTGCAAGATAAACATTCCCAAATCCTGTAACCGTTCCTCATAGGACATGGTTTGCAGACCGGTCACCATTCTGGTGGCTCTTCTCTGAACTTGCTCCAGTTTGTTGATGTCTTTTTAAAATGTGGTGACCAAAACTGGACGCAGTATTCCAGATGAGGTCTGAACAAAGAGGAGTAGAGGGCAATAATGACCTCACGTGATCTAGACTGTATGCTTCTGTTGATACATCCTAGAATTGTATTTGCCTTTTTTGCTGCTGCATCACACTGTTGACTCATGTTCAGTCTGTGATCAATTAGTATACCCAAGTCTTTTTCACATGTGCTGTTACTTAGCCCTATTCCTCCCATTTTGTATATGCTTTTTTCATTTTTATTGCCCAGATGTAGTACTTTGCATTTTTCCCTGTTAAAAACCATTCTGTTAGTTGCTGCCCACTGCTCCAGTTTATTTATATCCACTTGAATCCTCTCTCTCTCTTCTCTAGTATTAGCTACCCCTCCTAGCTTTGTGTCATCAGCAAATTTGATCTGTTTAACCTCAATTCCTTCATCTAAATCATTGATAAAGATGTTGAACAATATAGGGCCCAAAACAGAGCCTTGTGGTACCCCACTTGAGACATTCTTCCAACTGGATGTGCAGCCATTTACGACCACTCTTTGGGTCCGATCACTAAGCCAGTTATGAATCCACCTAACAGTTGCCTTGTCCATTCCATACTTAGTCATTTTTTCAATAAGGATTGTGTGAGATACTTTGTCAAATGCTTTGCTGAAGTCAAGATATACTATATCTACAGCATTTCCCTGATCCACCCAGTCAGTGATTCTGTCATAGAAGGAAATTAAGTTAGTCTGACATGACTTATTAGTTACAAACCCATGCTGACTCTGTTTAGTCACTTCATTCTTATCCAGGTACTTACATACATGTTCTTTAATAATTTGTTCAAAGATCTTTCCTGGTATAGAAGTCAGACTCACCGGCCTGTAGTTCACTGGGTCCACCTTCTTCCCCTTTTTGAAGATAGGAACAACATTTGCTTTTCTCCAGTCTTCTGGGACTTCTCCTGTTCTCCAAGAATTTTCAAAGACTATGGACAGTGGTTCAAGAATTTCTTCTGCTATCTCCTTCAGTATTCTGGGTGTAATTCATCTGGACCTGGAGACTTGAATTCATTTAGGTTAGCTAAGATGTTCCTCACTGTCTTTCTGTTTATAGATATCCTAGATTCTTCTATTCCTTTAATAGGACAGTGAAGATCAGTTGATGTTACATTTCCTTTCTGAGAGAAAACAGATGCAAAATAGGAATTTAAAAGTTCAGCCTTCTCAACATCCTGTCTTACCATTTCATCATTTTCATCCTGTAAAAATCCTATAGCGTCTTTGACTTTTCTTTTACTTTTGACGTATCCCCAAAATCCTTTCTTGTTGCTTTTGACGTCTCTTGCAAGCCTTAATTCATTGTCAGCTTTAGCTAATCTGATTTTTGCCCTGCAGGTTCTGCAGACGGAATTATATTCTTCTTTAGATATGCCTCCCTCTTTCCATTTGATAAACATTTCTTTCTTCCTTTTTAGCATGTGTTTAAGTTCTGTGTTCATCCATCCTGGTTTCCTTAAATGCTTCCCCTTCTTCCCTCTTTTCGGAATTGTTAACGATTGTGCTTTGAGAATCTCAATCTCACTTGTGTGTGAAATGGACATTTAGTGTGTGAAGTAACACATTAAAGAAACTTTGTGTTTGAACTTTGTCTGTCACTGCCTTTTCACTGTGTAAGGCCGGGATCACACATGCGAGGAATACGGCAGAGTCTCGCATATTAATTCCCGGTACTGCCACCGTCCTTGGGAGCGGAGCGTGAGTCACCATGTATTGCTATGCAGCCGCACGCTCCACTCCGGAGGCCGGTGACAGTGCCAGGAATTAACATGCGAGACTCAGCCGTATTCCTCGCATATGTGATCCCGGCCTAACGGTGCTGCTGGTGTACTACAGCGCAGAGCGCAGGATATATGTGAACCAATCCTTACTGCGATCTTTGGGAGGCAGAATGAAAAAATCAAAACCATGTGAATAATTGTTTTTATTTATTTTTTACTCCATTCCTCGTACGGTGTAAGTGATTAGGCGATTTTATTTGTCTGGTCGGTGCGATTACAGAGATACCAGATTTATATCGGGTTTTTATGTTTGGCTGCTGTCACACACTAAAAGACGCTTTTTATTGCGAAAACTAGTTTTTGCATCACCATATTTTGAGAGCTATAATATTTTTATATTTCGACCGACAAAGTCATGTGATGGCTTGTTTTTTACGGAACGAGGTGACGTTTTTATTGGTGCTATTTTCGGGCACATGACATTTTTTGATTGCTTTCTATTCTGATTTTTGGGAGACAGAATGAACAAAAACCCGCAATTCAGGAATTGCTTTTTGTTTTTTTTTTATACCGTTCCGCGTCTGGTAAAATCGGTAAGGCAGCTTTATTTTTCGGATCAGTACGATTACAGCTATACCTCATTTAATATTGTAGTTTTTTTATGTTTTGACGCTTTTACACAATAAAAACTATTTTACAGAAAAAATAATTATTTTTGCATTGCTTTATTCTGAGAGCTATAACTTTTTTATTTTTCTTCTGATGGAGCTGTATGGTGGCTTATTTTTTGTGGGACAAGATGACGTTTTCATTGGTACCATTTTTATTTACATCTGTCTTTTTGATCATATTTAAATGCTCTTTTTGTTTGGCGGTATGATGATAAAGCATTGTTTTTTGCCTCGTTTTTTTACGGTGTTTACTGAAGGGGTTAACTAGTGGGACAGTTTTATAGAGCGGGTCGTTACGGAAGCTGTGATACCAATTATGTGTACTTTTATTGTTTTTTTTAATTTACTTAATTGTATTTATTGGAAAAATATTTGTTTTATTTTTCTTTAGGGATATTTTTAAAAAATATTTTTACACATTCTAATATTTTTTTTAACTTTTTTACATTATCCCAGGATGGAACATCACTATATAATGTCAAAGCGCTGATCTGACACTGCACTGCTAAGTATCAGATCAGGATATGACAGGAAGGGAAGGAGGCATTTCTGCGCCTGCTCTCAGCAGGACCTCGCAAGCTACCTTCCCTGCAGGACCCCGCAGCCATCTTGGTGCCAGGGGTCTCAATGGAGACCATCAGGCCAACGCAATCGCATTGTGTTGTCCCGATGAAAACGCACAGGGAGCCCCCTCCCTGTGCAATGCTTCTATATGCTGCTGTCACTACTGACTGAGGCATCAGAGGGGTTAAATGCCCGCGATCGGTTCTAGCACCAATCGTGGCATTGCTGCGTGGTATCAGCTGTCACATACAGCTGACACCTGCGCCTGATCACAGCGGCACCCAGCGTGAGGCTGCACGATCGGTGCGCCATACATATACTCCTCTTTGGGGGAACGCACCTCCCGCAGAGCAGTATATGTACGGCGCATGTCGGTAAGGGGTTAAAAAGTGTCTTGAAAGACTATGATATGTGATTCTATTTCTGATGTTATGCCTATGTCCATTCATTCTGTTATGCCTATGTCCATTCATTGTCTCCTGCTCTGCCTGCGAAAAGCGCGAGCAGGAGACAATGTTGAGAGTTGTATTCAAGTGTAAAATTTAGAATAAAATAAAAAAACAACAATATCCCTCAGCTGCCGGAAGTTGAAAGAATCCAGTGTGTTCATTGCTGTAATCCTTCTGTGTAACATTTGCTCATCAGCGGTGGCCTGGGAGTGGGGGAGAATGACTCACTGTAGTGAGAGCGGGCCGCACGGTGAACTACGGTGACCTCAATGAGTGAACGCAACCTCAGTAACCTGCGGTAACTACGATGAAGTCACAACTGGTCACTGACGCTATGCTTGCAGCAGCTCATTCTCCAGTGGTTTTCAGCCTGAACGGTCGCATCTCAGCACCGTCCATATTGTAAACTATTGATCCGCAGACATGGATTACGGCGTGGGACAGAACATTGGGTAGGTGAGGGATATGGTTGTCTTTTATTTTTTTTACAGCTGCAATGGAATGGGCATTAGGTGAGTCAATTTTGTCAATTTTTTTCTATTTTTTACAGGAGACAAGAGGTTCAATGGAATGGGCATTAGACAAGTATAACTGTGTTTATTATTTTTAAATAAAAAAGTAAAACTGTGTGTTTTTTTATTTAAAATAAAGGACTTTATTCTGGCTGGATTCCTCAAAGTCTTGGAGAACTGCAGAAATGTCAGACATCAATGCCCACACTTCAGTTGTTATGTGCGGAGGCTGATCAGAATATCGATGGGCATGTTGGAGATGGTATTCCACAACAGGCCCCTGCTGCTCACAAAGCCTTGCCAGCATGTGCAGTGTGGAGTTCCAGCACGTGGTGACATCGCACACCAGTTGGTGAGCTGGCATCTTCATGTGCTGCTGCAGCATTGCCAAATTGGTGGAAGCTGTAGCTGATGTGCGGAAATGGGTGCTAACGATGTGTACCTTGACCAGAAGCTCTGGAAAATCTGAGCAGATTTTCATAAACTGCTGAACTACCAAACGGAGAACGTGGGCTAAGCATGGTAACGTGTGAGAGCTTGCCAAGCTTCAAAGCCGCCACCAGGTTATGGCCATTATCACACAGGACCATACCTGGTTGTAGGTTCAGCAGCAAGAGCCACAGATCTGTCATGTTTGTTATTCCTTTAAATAACTCTTCCATAATGTGCAGTTTGTCTGCTAGACAAATTTTGCCGCTCTGTTGAGGCAGTGCTGCAGAGCTTCCAGCTGATGTGGACAACGTGCTCTGAGATAGCACTTCGGAGATGGAGGATGAGAAGGAGCAGAAGAGGCTACAGGAACTGGTGTATGAGCTATAGGAAACCCTTCTAACAGTAGGGCAATCAATCCTTGGCTTCGGTAGCACTTGGGCTGTGGCAGGGTGGGACTCGGCCCCAGCCTACACAATGTTGATCTAGTGTGCTGTCAGTGAAATGTAGCTTTCCCGGCCACAAGTGCTTGTCCATCTGTCGGTCATTAAGTGGACAATCCCAGTAACTGCTTTGGTAAGGACATAGGTGATGTTACTGGACACTTGCTGGTACAAGGTGGGGACGCTACGCAGGGAGAAATAATGGAGGCTGGGGAACGAGTACAAAGAGACCAAATTTGTACACCTGTAAGAGGCCAATTATGGTTTTTATTTCAAACCATCGAAATTGCACATAAAACAAAGTTCTGCAGTATATATGACAATAGTCAAGTTTTTGAACAAAATTATTTTGTGATCTGTAACAGGCCAAGTGGTTTTTAAATATTTTAATATTTATACAAGATGCACAATAATACAAAGCACATTAAACTGTATGGATGACTAATTGAATCCATGAAAAATGTTGAAACTTTTTTAAATTTTATATACTACAGTAATGTAACAATAACTGCATTAAACTGTATGGATGAATATCTTAAGCCATAAAAAATTTTTAAAGGGTTTTTTGAGTTTTACAGTGATGAGCAAAAGGATAACAATGTTTTGAACTTTTGACTTCCAGGCTCCATATCTCACCATCCACTACAGCTTCGAACGTGAGACTACCATTTTATAGACAATCATTTTGGCTATCTCATACATAAATTTGACTAGCAAATATTTAGCAAACGCCCCCTGTGTCACCTGCACCATCACCTGCTCCCGCATAGGAGGTGGGGAACCCGAAGGACAGTCCGATGTCTCGGGGGTAGAATCCTTGTCTCAAGCCACTTCGAGAAGCCTTCCCCAGGCACGTTCATTTTTCAAGAAGGGTTCATCCTGCTTTCTTCCTTCTTGGATAACACCCACATACCAGCAATGTTGCCCTTCCATTTTGAACCTGGTTCCAGCTCTCAGCTGTTGCAGTCTGCGAGGCAAGTATTGTGTCTCTACTGCCCGCTGGTTGAACGAGATGTGATGATGGATGCCAAACTCTTCTATTGAACCCCACCTCCGCTGTTGGTCATATGTAACGCCCTCCCCCCCTGGATGCCAACTATTGGTACCTTGCGGCTAGCTGGCTCGCTAGCATGTCTCAAGCCCTGGTCCTGGATCGCAGCCTTCTCTGTTCTGACTAGCCTAGGCCCCGCAGTCCGTTCACCAGTTCCGGAATCCTGGCTCTCCCATCCACAGTCCGCAAGAACGCCAGCAGTGACAGCTGCAGCCTGGGTTTGGGCCTTGGATGTTCCAGGAAAGCAGCCGGTTCCAAACAACTGATTCCTGCCACTTCTGCTGTCGCGTCAACTTGGTCTGGCTCTGATATTCCTTTGGTCACTCCATTGGGACTCTCGAGGGATTCTGCCAACTTTGTCACCCACTAAGCCTGTTGCACTGTATGAATGGGTAATTGAATCCAGAAAAAAATTTCAACACTTTTTCGGAGTGTTATATACCACAGAAATGTAACACAAAGCACGTAATACTCTATTGATGACAATATAGTCAATTTTTACCCCCCCAAAAATAATGTGGTTAGGTGCACCAGACATATATTTAGCAACAGGCTGCAAAGCCCTAAGCCCTGCTTAGAGACTGTATTCTACCACTCTTCTTGCTCCTGCAACTGTCCCTCCCTTGGCTAAATGTAGAATGTATCTGTTATAAACAGCAAAGCACAGATTTATAACCTTACAAGGGCTGTTTGTCTGACGGTTCAGAATCAGCACCAGTATCAATGCTAGAGGACTCTAATTCGTTCAACTGAACATACACATCCTGGACAAGCACTCTCTACCTCCAATAAGAACTGTCCCTGCTCTGTACAATGGCGTCAGTGTGCCAAGCGTTGCGGCACCTGTCCTTTTATAACCCCTGATGATGTACTACGGCCAGCAATCACAGTAATGCCACAACCAAGATGGTAACGGCATTACAGTGAGTGGCAGGCAATCACAGCATGTTTATTGGCTGGGTATCAAGTGCCAAACATACGGGGCAGGGATTCCAGTTTCAAATTCGAACACCGGCTAATGGTTGCTGAGTGTCGAGCACATCCGAGCACCCAGATACTAGCACATTCTTAATTCCTGTACATAGGGAAAGTATTATAGTAGTTATATTCTTGTACACAGGGACAGTATTATAGTAGTTATAGTCTTGTACATAGGAGCAGTATTATAGTAGTTATATTCTTGTACATAGGAGCAGTATTATAGTAGTTATATTCTTGAACATAGGAGTATTATAGTAGTTATATTCTTGTACATAGGAGCAGTATTATAGTAGTTATATTCTTGTACATGGGAGCAGAATTATAGTACTTATATTCCTGTACATAGGAGCAGTATTGTAGTAGTTATATTCTTGTACATAGGAGCAGTATTATAGTAGTTATATTCTTGTACACAGGGACAGTATTATAGTAGTTATAGTCTTGTACATAGGAGCAGTATTATAGTAGTTATATTCTTGTACATAGGAGCAGTATTATAGTAGTTATATTCTTGAACATAGGAGTATTATAGTAGTTATATTCTTGTACATAGGAGCAGTATTATAGTAGTTATATTCCTGTACATGGGAGCAGAATTATAGTACTTATATTCCTGTACATAGGAGCAGTATTGTAGTAGTTATATTCTTGTACATAGGAGCAGTATTACAGTAGTTACATACTTGTACATTGGGACAGTATTATAGTAGTGTGACAGAGTCACTGGAGAAGTGATGAGGGGAGATACGTGTCACTGCGCATGATGGCGTCAGTGATGTAAACCAGAGTAGTTTCCTCCAACACACTACATGTGAGAGATTTAAAAATGAGTTATGTTATGGGCTGCTTTTAGTGGACCTCCATAGAGCAGGTGGGAGGGTGGCCAACATATCACACCATGTCTGCACCTGCAGAGTTCTGACATGACCTGTGTGATGTCGAGATCATGTGATCAATCACATGATGGAGGAGTCACATGGTTGGCTTAAATAGCTGACTGCCAGAGCTTCTAGTGTTCAGTGGTTGCCTGGAGAGAGAACACTCCAAAACCGTGGACATTGCTGCCGTGAGCGGGCTGATCCCTGCTAGGAAAAGGAACTGTGTTTTTTTGCTTCTTTGTTTTGCCTGGAGGGCCTCGTTTACTTTCCCAGCTTGGTATTTGCTGCTACAATAAACCAAGCATTTTCTTAAAGAGACAGTGTTCCAGTTATACCTCTGTGTCCAGCCAAGTTAGCTGCTCTACCACAGGAATTATATTCTTGTACGTAGGAGCAGTATAATAGTAGTTATATTCTTGTACATAGGAGCAGTATTATAGTAGTTGTATTCTTGTACATAGGAGCAGTATTATAGTAGTTATATTCTTGTACATAGGAACAGTATTATGTAGTTATATTCTTGTACATAGGGCAGTATTATAGTAGTTATATTCTTGTATATAGGGGCAGTATTATAGTAGTTACATTCTTGTACATAGGAGCAGTATTATAGTAGTTGTATGCTTGTACATAGGAGCAGTATTACAGTAGTTATATTCTTGTACATAGGAGGTAGTATTATAGTAGTTATATTCTTATACATAGGAGCAGTATTATAGTAGTTATATTCTTGTACATAGGAGGTAGTATTATAGTAGTTATTCTTGTACATAGGAGCAGATTACAGTAGTTATATTTTGTACATAGGAGGTAGTATTATAGTAGTTATATTCTTATACATAGGAGCAGTATTATAGTAGTTATATTCTTGTACATAATAGCAGTATTATAGTAGTTATATTCTTGTACATAGGAGCAGTATTATAGTAGTTATATTCTTGCACATAATAGCAGTATTATAGTAGTTATATTCTTGTACATAATAGCAGTATTATAGTAGTTATAATCTTGTACATAGCGGGCAGTATTATAGTAGTTATATTCTTGTACATAGGGGGCAGTATTATAGCAGTTATATTCTTGTGCATAGGAGGTAGTATTATAGTAGTTATATTCTTGTACATAACGGGCAGTATTATAGTAGTTATATTCTTGTATATAGGATCAGTAGTATAGTACCGTATTTTTCAGACTTTAAAACGCACCGGACCATAAAACGCACCTAGGTTTTAGAGGAGGAAATTAGAAAAAAAAAACTGACGCAAAAAATGTGGTCAATTCTGTACTTAATATCCCCTATCCTGGTATATGTGGTCCCCTCATCCCCTTCCAGATAAACATGGTCTCCTCATCACTACCCTGGTAGACATGGCCCCTCATCCCTTTCCTGGTATGCTTGGATCCCTCATCTCTATCCTAGTATGCATGGCCCTCTCATCCCTATGCTTGTATGCATGGCCCCCTCATCCCTATCCTGGTAGGAATGGTCACCCTTATAACTATCCTAGCAGGAATGATCGCCCTCATCCCTTTCTTGGCATTCAGGGCCCCCATCTCGTCCAAGTATGCATAGCCCCATCGCTATTCTAGTATGCATGGCCCCATCCTTATCCTAGAATGATTGGCCCCACCAGAAAATATTACAAAAAAACATTACACTTACCTTTCTCCGCTCCCTCGCAGCGTCCTGCTCCATTGCCAGCAGCTGCTTTATGCTTGTAAGCAGCACATGGCAGGGACGTCATGCACTGCTTGCAAGCCGAAGGGCAGCTGCCGGAATACTCACTGCTCTGCACGCTGGGACTGTGTGCGTGGAGAGCAGTGAGTTTTCATTGCTCTTCAGTAGCACACACAGTGTCAGCCGGAGCCTTCCTGCAGCTGCCAGGTGGTCATGTGTGCTGCTACTTAAGAGCAATGATTATTCACCTCTCTGGGCGTACATTTATGTTCTCTCTATCTATTATCCTTCATCTATTCATTATCTATCTATTATTTATCTGTTATCTATCATCTATTATCTATCTATTATCTTTCATCTATCTATTATCTATCTATTATCTTTCATCTATCTATTATCTATTAATCTATTATCTATCTATTAGAATTATAATAATCTATCTATTATCTTTCATCTATCTATTATCTATCTATCTAAATGCTGGCAACATTCCAAAGGGAAATGATTAAAAAAACTGATTTCAATTAGCCCATACATTTTTGTAAGTTTTTTTTGTATGTAAGAGGATTTTGGAGATAATCTTAGAGGCTTTGCACCCCATTTTATATGGAAAACGCTGCTTTTATTTTCTTTCTTTCTTCCTACCTTCTTTCTTTGTGGTTACATAGAAATTACAGGGTTTAGAAGTTTTGATGTTGTCAAACTAGTTTAGGAGGAAGAAAACTGTTATCAGTGTAGCGTCATATCAGGGTTAACTTTTGGAATACTAATAAAGACAATCATATTTTAATTACCTTGGAAGTACCACCTTCTATTTTGCCTTTTCTTATGAATTAGATTGTGTTTTTCCCCTTTAGGAGGGACATGATGACTGTATTGTATCTTACTTATATGGTACAAGCTTGATTGACCTTCTTGCCTATTCTAGCATATAATATCCATGTGGGAACTCTTATCTTTGCGGCTTCTATATTTCTCCTTAATTGACTGGTAATTCCAGATTGTGCAATTTACTTGATCCCTGATGAAAAGAAATGTGAAATCTTTTGATATACAGTACGGAGGGAAGCATCCTTCTTCTACGCTAAGCAGTTTAGAAAGCAGCCCAATGAGGTAGACTGGATAGATCTGTTATGTGCCACATAGAGAAGGGCTGAGAGACGTATAGTAGCAGTGATACCTGAACCTGGTTTAGTAATGCAAAATGTAAGAAATAATGAACACAGGGGTTTCTGAACTTAACACTTAAGGCTTCGTTGAGGTTTTCCATTCTCTTCTAATTTGCAGTCATCACTTGCATGGTCACTGATTTAGTAAAACTTGGGATGAGACTCCAAGATAATATTTAATGTACTTATTTAACTATATTGTGAACAATGACCTTCCCCCTAAAGCAAGGATGTAATGGCCACCTGTGCACCCCTGTGTAGAAAATCCTTTCCTTCTGTAAACCTTGAGGTGCGTGTGAACTCTGCAACACATCACAATAGAACATAATAGATAGAGGACATTTAAAGGTTTATTGGTTTTATGCAAAGTTTAATTGTAAAATTGTAAAGTTTTGCAAGTTTCTAACAGACCTTGTATTTGAAATATATTTACCATATTCAAAATATCTGCCTATTGTCAGTGAATGGCAACATTCCCTTTTAAATCCAGAGGTGGAAAACCTGCACAGTTCTAACACTGAGGGTTTGCAACAATTGCCTTTAGACTAAACAATCCTCTGTGGGCTAAACTGTCTGAACTCCGACTGATATATTTCATTTGCACTGATACATTGTAGCAATCTCTATGGTCAGGAGGATTCTGGGCAGCTTCTGTGTTTACCTGTATGGACCACAGACACTTCAAGTGATTCCTGGTTTATCTTAACTTGAATCACTAATATTATTTCTGCAGAAATTGAAAAATTAAAATAATATTTTTCTGTTATAAGTTTCTTTGTTGCTTCCAATTTTCAAAATGTAAAGGGAGGGTGATTGTCATACAGAAAAAATGGCTTACAAATATTGTCCCAGTTATTTTATTGGTAACTAGTGTTGGTAACACAAAAGTATGTGTTGGGGGCCCATTTCCCTGATGTAACTAAGACAGTCTGTTCTGAAATGCATTGGATACCTGACATGATAGAATTCAAGACCCCTGAAGGTTTTTTCAATCCCTCTTAGGCAAGAGTCTCACGACCATTTTCTCTCGTCCGAGAAATTTGGTACAGAGTTTGATCAGAATGTGATCTGATTTTCTTGGATATGGAGACTTAAAAGAAAAAAAAAACGTTCCTCCTTCTCCATTCCATCTGTCTGTGAAAATTGGACCAAGTCCATTATGATTTTTGGAGGCTTATTGTGCTTGCTCCGATTTTTTGTTTTTTTTCCTCTGGCCACTCAGTCCGAAGAAAAAATCAGACGTGCATGGCCTCATTGAATATTGTGAGGAACTAAGCCGACCGCCACACGGTAGCCCGGGTATCACAGCTTCTGATCCCACCGCCGCTACCAAACGTGAAGGATGACCCCTTTCCTCCTACGTCACCAATGGGACGTAACTCCACAGGTACAGCTCTCCGGCGCCCCCTTTGTCTCTCAGGTCAGTAAGGGAACTGCACCTAGAGCAAATGGCTTGTCCTGTTACCCACTGTGTATTCTAAGATTCGTGATCAGAGTAAAAGCATCAGCCCGAGATTAATTTTATGGTTTAATTGCCTTAAGGGCGCACTAGATAATTACAGAAATATACAGTAAAGCTATACAACGTAATTACAATGGATTTGCAGTCAGAGAAAAAATACAACGATAATGTACAAGGCTTAAAGGTATAAGCTATAGATCAATATTACTGGGTAGTATGGTCATGGGAAGGCAGGGGCTCTGCCGTCCCCAGGTAACAGTATTCAGTTGCTGGATAGTCCCCAAAGCATGTGTTGCTGCACCCTTGGCAAGGCAAATCAAATCTGTCCCTTGTGCTTATTGCTGCTGTGAGAAAATGGATTGCAAACAGCCTGTTCATGGCTACAGTTCTTAAACCTGCTAGGCCCTTCCCCTTTGCTTTGAAGCACGCATATTAACTGGCCTGCAATTCATATGGAGCAGGAACTACTGGCTTGAGTTTGAGCTATTTAGCATATGACTGACCATCTTATTCAGACACTGGCCTAAACTAATTAGCATGTTAAAGCCCGTTTGATTCATAGTGGACATCAAAACCGGTCGTACTGGATATGCTAACAGGCCCTGTGTAGTTAGCAGTCTGTGGCTCTGTGAACCGACAAAATGGAGGCTGGTATAGGCCCTATACAAAATGGCGGCGTCCCTTTCCTTACAAATATCATAACATAGCACTCATCCGATTTTTACCATTGTGTGCACGAGCCTTTAAAAAGGGACAGAAATAAGGGGAAAAAAACACCTTAAAAAAGATCCAGCACTTCCTTCTTCAACTTCCTCATTCTCTTCGATCCTATTTTGTATCATATATTACAAATAAAACTGAGAAATATATTTATAAAAAATCATCTCTGTGTAACTCTGGAGCTCAACCACCTCTTTTCTCCTCCCTGCAGTTTCCAGTGTGCCGCTGTAAGACAAATCACTGCAGCAGGAGCCTCCCCCTTCTGTCCTATCTGCAGGGAGACAAATAATTGCTGAGTTCCACACTCTAGCCATAGGGAGAGGGGTTTTAGCCAGCCACCAGGCCAATATGAAACAGATCAGCAAGAGATGTATCCAGCTTTTTTCTGCAGAATTTTCATGACTGTATCAGGAAAATACTGCAGACTAACCATAAGTGAAGGCATGTATACTCGTAGTAAATTTAATAATTCATTTTGTGAATCAATGTTTCTTTAACAAGATTTTGGAGAACAGAAAAACATGGCTGCTTTCATCACTCTCATCCGTGGGCTGGGGTAGATTTTCATGTGAACAGGGCTCAGCTGAAATACTGCTTCTGATGAAAAGCAGTCATATTTATGCAATCTCCTGTTAAAAAAGTGTAAGAAGATTTTTTTTTTACATCTGCAGTGAAATAACTAAATTGTTAGTGATCCTTTCATGGTCATGGTGCTACTACAGACTTGGATATATTCAGCCATTTATCGTTACTTGCTGTCACAGTCTGTACGGCAGTCTAGAAGCATGGCACCAGGAGTCATGCGTGACTCTAATCTGTTTGTCTCTCTTGGAGTGCTCGGAAATACTTTTCGAGAACTATTTGTTCTTTTGTGAAAATTACCTGTGTTTTTGCCAAGGTCAAATCCAATAGCTCGTTTCCTCCAGTATAATTAATACTCATGTTTGTAAGAATTTAGCTCTGGGACCACAGTAACTTATGAACTGTGCTCCCAGTACTGTCTCCTTATCTCTTATTCTATTGGCGCCTTCTCGCTGCAGTGTCCTGATATTCAATTTGGCTCTTAGCGCAAGCAAATGCTTGATACTTTATATGGAACAATAAATTCTTTCAAATCTGTTTCAGTTTTTCTTATCCATGTAATGAGCTGAAATAATAAGCGCTCTGTCCAGTGATCTCAGCCTTCTGTCTGTCTTCTGTCCATTACTTATCGATCAACAATTTATATAGATATCTTCCCTCACGTAATCTCCGGTCCTCCCAAGACCTCCTTCTTTCCTCACTTATTCACTCTTCACCTAATCGCCTCCAAGACTTCTCCCAAATATCCCCCATCCTCTGGAATTCTGTGCCCCAACATGTCCGACTTATCAACCACATTCGGATCCTTCAGACGGAACCTGAAAACCCATCTCTTAAGGAAAGCGTACAGCCTACAATGACAACACTGCCTCCTCACCACTGCCGGCGGAGCTACCTGTCATGATCCAGTCCAGAGTTTGTTTTCTGATGTCTTCTCTCTGGACTGGTCATGCGGGAGTTAATTCCCTCTGCCTCGTTTTGGAGCTGGCTGGGCTATTTCAGTCCTCTGCAGCCTGCGGGCCAGTGTCAGCTATAGTTCATGCTTCCAGGATAGAGCCGCAGACCCGTATACCCTAGTGATCCTCCTGCCTCTGACTTCCCGTATTTGTGTATGACATTGCCTGATCTCTGAACTCCATCTTTTGTTTTCCGTCTGTGATACCACGCTTCCCGACTGGCTTTTTGACTCTCTGGCTTGTACCTCGACTACGTCTTACGTTTCACGTTTTGGATACTACGTTCCTGGTAGGCTCTGACATCTGTTTTTTTTCTGACTATGTGCATTGCTGTGACCTGTGGTACTTCTGTTCCTGACAGTATCTAACTTCGGCTTGTCTTTTGCTACCTGTGACACCTGTGCTGCTGCTCTGTGTTACTTCTCTGTGTGTGTGCAACCTCTCTTTCCTCACCAGCACCCCCTGGTGGAGGTTGCGCTTTACTGCACTGCAGCAGTACATTACACTACTGTCTCACCAACACCGGAGCTGTTGCAACCCCCTAACCTACTGTCTCCTTCCCCACCATCCTGTTGAATGTAAGCCCGCAAGGGCAGGGTCCTCTCCCCTGTGTATTACTCTGTGACTGTTAGTTTATTTACAGTGATATCTGTAATTTGTATGTAACCCCTTCTCATGTACAGCACCATGGAATCAATGGTGCTGTATAAATAAATAATAATAATAATGGTGTAGAAGGAAACATAAGGACCCCAATGCACTTTATTTACAGTGGTATGTAAAAATGTTTGTTCTATCTACTGTAATACTGCCCCAAAGTACAAGAGTACAAGAATATAACTACTATAATACTGCCCCTATGTACAAGAATCAGGGGGTTTGAAGGTCTGATCCGAAACACGTGTCTGGGTTTGGCGCCGTGGTCTCTGCACACAGCAGCTACTTGGTATGTACCTGTACTTACATAGGTGACTCCCCTGTACACCCATGAGAATTTTAAGACTACCCACTGACATGATGCCATCATGGCAAATTACCTTTATAAGGACATTTTTCCTTACTAACCTTTAGATGAATTTACAACCTTGTTTGGACCATATGATTTACTCCTTAAAACATCTTGGTTAGTTTTCACCTTTATGCTCATACTACACCATGTTCCAAATTATTATGCAAATTGGTTTTAAGTGTCATAGTGTTTTTTGGGGTTTTTTTTGTAAATGAAACCCATTGATGGTATTGTGTCTCAGGGTTCTTTGGATCACTGAAATCAATCTCAGATACCTGTGATAATTAGTTTGCCATGTGAGCCCAATAAAAGGAAAACTGGATGTTCCACACTATTAAAGGGAATCTGTCACCCTAAATTGGCGGGATATTTAAATGATGGCAGTCAGGTCAGATGGGCGGTGTTTTGGGTACTTGCCTTAACATGTTGTTCGCCGCTGTCTCCATTATTTCTGGGAATTGTAGTCGTTGCCCTCCATATAACGCGCCTGCGCATTGCAATCTTGAATTGCGCACACGCAGTATGCTTTGCCCGCAGATTGCAATGCGCAGGCGCGTTATATGGAGGGCAACGACTACAATTCCCAGAAATAATGGAAACAGCGGCGAACAACATGTTAAGGTAAGTACCCAAAACACCGCCCATCTGACCTGACTGCCATCATTTAAATATGCCGCCAATTTAGGGTGACAGATTCCCTTTAAGCAGGCCAGAGTTTTCAAGTAACATGGGAAAGAAAAGTGATCTCTCTGCTGCTGAAAAGCATCAAATAATGCAATGCCTTGGTCAAGGGATGAAAACATTTCCCGAAAACTTAAGCGTGGTCATCGTACTGTTAAGAGATTTCTGGTTGATTCTGAGCACAGACGTGTTCATGCTGATAAAGGCAGAATGAGGAAGGTTTCTGCCAGGCAACTTCATAGGATTAAGAGAGCAGCTGCTAAAAAAGAAATTACAAACCAGCAAACAGATATTTGAAGCTGCTGATGCCTGTGGAGTCCCTCAAACCTCAAGGTGTAGGATCCTTTAAAGGCTTGCTGTGGTGCATAAACCTACTATTCGGCCACCCCTAAACAGTGCTCACAAGCAGAAACGGTTGCAGTGGGCCCAGACATACATGAAGACTAATTTTCAAACAGTGTTGTTTACTGATGAGTGTCGAGCAACCTTGGATGGTCCAGATGGATGGAGTAGTGGGTGGTTGGTGGATGGGCACCATGTCCCAACGAGGCTGCGACGTCAGCAAGGAGGTGGAATCATGTTTTTGGCCGGAATCATGGGGAAACAGCTGGTAGGGCCCTTTAAGGTTCCTGAATACATGAAAATGACCTCTGCAAAGTATATAGAGTTTCTGACTGACAACTTTCTTCCATGGTATAAAAAGCAGAAACGTGCCTTCAGGAGCAAAATCATCTTCATGCATGACAATGCAACATCTCATGCTGCAAAGAATACCTCTGAGTCATTGGCTGCTATGGGCATAAAAGGAGATAAACTCATGGTGTGGCCACAATCTTCCCCTGACCTCAACCCTATAGAGAACCTTTGGAGTATTATCAATCAAAAGATCTATGAGGGTGGGTGGCAGTTCACATCAAAACAGCAGCTCTGGGAGGCTATTCTGACTTCATGCAAAGAAATACAAGCAGAAACTCTCCAAAAACTCACAAGATCAATGGATGCAAGAATTGTGAAGGTGATATCAAAGAAGGGTTGCTATAAAACATGTAACTTGGCCTGTTAGGATGTTTTGGAGTTAATTAGCTTTTTGTTCAGTGAATGTGACCTCCTAATGCTGCAAATTTCACAAATGAGCATTTTCAGTACTTTAAAACATATCAAATGTTTAGAAATTCTACTGTGCCTAATAATTTGGAACAGTGCATTCTGAGTTTTTATTCATATTGGAGATTATACTGTTATCATTGGGAGGTTTCTTCAATAAAATTTGATGTATACTGTAATGAGTGATGACTTTTATTAGACTGACTGTCATTTGCACAGACAACTTAGGAAAATCAGAGAAAAATATAATTTGCATAATAATTTGGAACATAGTGTATAGGTCCTGTGCCCATACACCTTGTGTATCTATCTAGGCTTCTTTTCATTTGCATTTTTTCAGCATTGTTCAATTGGTTTCCCCTGGTATATGTTTATTTCTCTATGCTGCTAGCACATTGCACTTATGCTCATACTATAGGTCCTGCAGCTATCCATACATTTTGTGTATCAATTTAGGCTTCTCTGCACTTTCATTTTTTAAAGCAGTGTTATATTGTTTACCCCTGGTTATATGTGTATTTCCTTATGCTGCTGGCACGTAGCACTTTATTGATACGTTCAGAGGTACCATACATTTGTCTTTAACATCTGCTGCTGTGTTGCCTTACCTTCCTAAGTATTTTTTATAGGAAAGATGTGTATCTTTCCTATAAAGATTATTATTATTATCTTCGTACTGTGTTAGCCAGTAGATAGAAAAATATTTAGACTTGAGAGTCCTCAGTGGTTGATACCTTTTAATGGCTAACTGAAAAGATTTTTATGTGTTTTGGATGGAAACTGTCCCATTTAAGGTATGTTGGACGGTCGATTGGCTTCTGATACAGGGATGTCTCTATTTCATTGTTCTTTTCCATCCAAAACACATAAAAAACTATATTGTCTACAGCCAAGCCATCAGATACAACCGTATATGTTCCAACCCCATGGATAGAGATGAACACCTTGGTCGCCTCAGAAAGACCTTTTTGAACCAGGGCTACCATCCAAGAACAATTGAAAACCAAATTACAAGAGCCACCAGAAAATCAAGGAATCACCTGCTACATTACAAAGCTAAAGAAGAAAATAACCGGGTGCCTCTAGTGGTCACCTACAATCCAAATCTGGAGATGCTAAAGGGAGCTGCACGGAAACTACAACCTTTACTACAAAAAGATGCCCGATTACAATCCATATTTCCAGACCCCCCACTACTATGTTTTAGGCAGCCCCCAAATCTAAGAAGCATCATTGTCAGAAGCTCCCTGTCCTCCCCAACAGCTGCAGGAACCTTTCCTTGCAACCTGAAGAAATGCAAAACCTGTGCATCTATAATGACCACGGACAGGATAAAGATCCCCAACTCCCATCAGGACTGCAAGATCCCAGGTACTTTCAGCTGCATCACATCTAATGTGGTGTACCTAATTATTTGTACGAAACGTCCAACTGGGGGTCTGCATGATGGATATGGAATTACTTGTATTAAAATCTAACTTCAAATCTGAGAAAGATAGAAAGGTTTGGGAATATAAACTTATGATGACCTTTGACACTCTTAGTGCTGGAATGAATATATCACACGGATTCATGTCTTTCTATATCAATTAAGGAATCTGCTTCTCTGACCTTCTAGGGGCATCAAAACACAATAGCAGACTCCAATCAGAGGGCAATAAAACTTTCTCTCCTTATCTATGAACTGTTCCAATATTTATGTTCATCCCTCTGCCATAATGACAGTTCTGCTTCATGTCACTTGTCTTACCTATTGCATTATTCCTGGGTCCTGTTGTGTATAAATATGTGATTCTTCAGATTTTGTATTAGTCCTAGCCTGATGAAGAGACCTGAGTAGTCTCGAAAGCTTGCAATTTGTTACCATCTTTTCAGTTAGCCATTAAAAGGTATCAACCACTGAGGACTCTCAAGTCTAAATATTTTTAAGTATTTTTTAGACATTTTATATCTATTGTTCGCGTGCGCCTTCTGAGCCACCACTCGCCCATGTACTTGTTAATAAAGGCATTTTATGTATACTCTATTTTTTTGTCCTGTTATCTATATATCCAACCGTGCCTCGGATCTCTCCCTCTTTTGGTTTCTCAGAGAGATATGTAGATAGATAGATAATAGATAGATAGATAGATAGATAGATAGATAGATAGATGAGAGATGATAGATAGATACTATAAGTAAGGGCCAGGTTTTTGGTTAATAAATAATAATAATAATAATTTTATTTCTATAGTGCCAACATATTCCGCAGCACTTTACAATATAGAGGGGACTTGTACAGACAATAGACACTACAGCATAACAATAAACACAGATCAAAGTAGATACCAAGAGGAATGAGGGCCTTGCTCGCAAGCTTACAATCTATGAGGAAAAAGGGGAGACACAAAAGGTAGATGGTAACAATTACTTTCATTGTTCGGACCAGCCATAGTGTTCGAATCGGGCATTCATGTAATTCTGCATGGACCAGTTAACAGCCAAAGTATGTAACAGTACAGACACAGAGGGCTATTAAATGCATAAAGTGGGTGAGAAACATAATACGAGGTACCTGATTATGGTAGAAAATTTTTTGAATGGGCCAACAGGGATAGTTAGGTTATTGCGTTGAGGCGGTATGGCAGTCTGAACAAGTGCGTTTTTAGGGCACGCTTAAAACTGTGGGGATTGGGGATTAATCGTATTAACCTGGGTAGTGCATTCCAAAGAATTGGCGCAGCACGTGAAAAGTCTTGGAGACAGGAGTGGGAGGTTCTGATTATTGAGGATGCCAACCTCAGGTCATTAGCAGAACAGAAGGCACGGGTAGGATGGTAGGCTGAGACAAGGAGGAGATGTAGGGTGGTGCTGAGCCATGGAGTGCTTTGTGACTGAGGGTAATAAGTTTGTACTGGATTCTGTAGTGGATGGGTAACCAGTGTAATGACTGGCACAAGGTAGAGGCATCGGTATAACGATTGGTGAGGAATATGATCCTGGCTGCAGCATTCAAGACAGATTGGAGAGGGGAGAGTTTGGCAAGAGGGAGACCGATTAGTAGAGAGTTACAATAGTCCAGACGAGAATGAATAAGAGAAACAATAAGAGTTTTTGCAGAGTCGAAAGTAAGAAAAGGTCGAATTCTAGAGATGTTTTTGAGGTGGAGATATCAAGAGCGAGCCAGTGATCGGATGTGGGGGGTAAAGCTTGGAATGAAGTATGACCCCAAGACAGCTGGTATGTTGCTGGGGAGTAATGGTGGAACCACACATGGAGATGGCAATGTCAGGCAAAGGTAGGTTAGTAGAGGGAGGAAACGCGAGGAGTTCCGTTTTTGACAGGTTCAGTTTCAGATAGAGGGAGGACATGATGTTAGAGAAAGTGGTAAGACAATCACAGGTGTTTTCTAAAAAGGCAGGCATGATATCTGGTGAGGAAGTGTATAATTGGGTGTCATCAGCATAGAGATGGTACTGGAAACCAAATCTACTGATTGTTTGTCCAATAGGGGCAGTATACAAAGAGAAGAGGAGGGGCCTAGGACTGATCCTTGAGGAACCCCAACAGTAAGGGGAAGATGAGAGGAGGAGGAACCAGCAAAAGATACCGTGAAGGAATGGTCAGAGAGATAGGAGGAGAACCAGGAGAGAACGTTGTTATTGAGGCCGATGGAGTGTAGCATAGTGAGGAGGAGCTGATGGTCCACAATGTCGAATCCAGCGGAGAGATCCAAGAGAATTAGCATGGAGTTGTGACCATTAGATTTAGCAGTCAGTAGATCATTAGAGACTTTAGTGAGGGCAGTTTCAGTAGAGTGTAAAGAGCGGAAACCAGATTGAAGAGGGTTGAGAAGAGAGTTATCTGAGAGATAGGGGATAAGACGGGTGTGGACCAGGCGTTCCAGGAGTTTAGAGATGAAGGGAAGATTAGAGACAGGTCTATAGGTAGCGGCACAGTTTTGGTCGAGGGATGATTTTTTAAGAAATGGATGTATGATGGCATGTTTAAATGAGGAGGGAAAGATACCTGAAGAGAGAGAGAGGTTGAATATTTTTGTTAGGTGAGAGGTGACAGCAGGGGAAAGGGACTGGAGGAGATGTGATGGAATGGGGTCACTGATGCAAGTGGTAGGGCGGGAAGATGCAAGGAGCCTGATTACTTCTTCTGTGACTGGTTCAAAATCAGAGAGTGAGCTGGATGCAGTGGGGGAGGGAGGACAGTACATGGTATGAGGGGATTGGGAGATAATTTCCTGCTGGATGTGGTCAATTTTTTCTTTTAAATAATTGGCCAGATCGTCAGCATGGAGATCCATGGTTTGAGCCTGCACTTTTGGGTTCAGTAGGGAGTGAAAAGTGTGGATATTATATGGTAGGATAAATTTATGTATTTGAGTTACGGGGGGTTATTGTAGCACGTCATATGGTGATCCGCCTTTCTTTTTATTTGGTTGTCACAGTGCGCATTACGGAGCATTGCTTGTGGTGCTCGGTGATGACGCCTGCGTGTCAGTGACGTCATCTGGCGGCGCTGGCATGCGGTGTCGTTTTACCGTGCCGGAAGTTATGCAGTCTCCGGAGGTTCTTTCCGGATACATGCGCCATCATTGTGTACAGCTGGAACTGAGGGTATTTAATAGTGACCTTGCCTAACACACATCACCGCACCTTGAAAAAGAGTAGCGAAATGCGCGTGGCGGCGGGCTCAGGTCTAATTTGACATATAATGGGTAAGCAATACTTAAGAATGGTCTGAGACATCCCAGTTTATATTTATGCACAGGCAATTGATTATACTGGTTCAGAATTTTGTATACAATTTCCCTTAATATGCACATTCTGGCACTTTAGCTTTCCATGTATTTATGATAGGTGACCTTTGCAGCCATCATTACCTGATCCTTTTATGTATGTACTGTCATTTATTATATGTTCAATAAATTTATACTTTTATAAGTAATTATAAATGCGTACGGCCTATGAACCCAATGCTAAAGATAGGGTGCGCAGGTCGCATGCAGCGTCATGCGCCCATAGGTGGAGCGATTGGGAGAAGGCGCGACCAGGGGCGGAGCTTAGCGGCGACCGTGCGCTGACCGACGCAGGTCGGTCAGACGCTGGTGTGAAACTTGCCTTACTTGCTTTGCCTTTTTTTGGTTTGTATTGATGAATGAACAGATTTATAACATTAACAGACACAAAAATATGTATTACTTTGGAGATTTATTACATTGTATTAGACATGTAACAGATCATAAACCAGCATTTAATACAGTCCAGGTAATATGCTAAATGCCAATATTTCTGGAGATTTTTCTCAACATTGGCTGTAATATCTAGGTCAGGCTGTGTAAGTGAATGAATTGCACACCATAAGTTTGTTTCTATACTATTATCCGCAGCTTTAGGTTTTATTCATCTCACATGATGTGTATTTATGTAACGGATTATATCAACGTGCCGGTCATATATAATTAAGCTATTGTGTCACCACTGTGCCAACAAGGAGATTAGTATGTCTTAAACAGGAGGCCAGTGGTCTTTGCGGCTACTGGTGTAAGAAGGAGCTAGGACAACTCCAAGGACTGGACCTCTCTGTGGGCCAGGACTCACATCCAAATAGACCCAATAGTCCAGAAGAAGACAACTCCATTAAAGATAATTTTACATGGCCTTAAATTGGGCTTTACAATGTCATCAAAGAATCTTGCAATTGTTCACTGGGACCCTTCATTGTTTATGTCCAGTGGTAAAAATCAGACCTGGTCATCTGATGTCTGGACATACAGGTGCATGGCTTGTGACATTGGTTATCACGTGTGTATCTTGTGACGAATCGTGCTCCAATGTGTCTATCACATGACAACGATGGATTTTCTACAACAGCAAGTAAATTGTTAAAGGGGTTGTACACTACTCACCTCCGGCGCCGTTCCAGAGGTGTCGGCACTCACTCTCCCCGGGGCTGTGATGCGGTGTTGTGACATGTGACGCCGGCTCCCAATCAGCGCTGGTGTTACTGTCTCCACCTTCTGACAAACTGAACATGAAGAGGAAGCAAGAGCAGCAGCACATTCCGAACTTCCTCTTCATGTTCAATTTGTCCGAAGGCGGAGACAGTGACGCCAGCGCTGATTGGGCGCAGGGCATCACGTGTCATTCCACCACATTAAAACCTCATCTAGTTTCTGGATGCTTATCATAGAATGTTAGAGTTGGAAGGGATCTCCAGGTCCAACCCCTGCTCAATTCAGAATTCACTAAACCATCTCAGACAGATATCTTCCCAGCCTCTGTTTGAAGACTTCCATTGAAGGAGAACTCACCTCCTCTCGTGGCTCCCTGTTCCACTCATTGATCACCTTCACTGTCAAACAGTTTTTTCTAATATTAATCTGTATCTTCTCCCTTTCAGTTTCATTCCATTGCTTCTCGTATTTCCATGTGGAAATGAGAATAATTATGATCCCTCTACACTGTGACAGCCCTTCAGATATTTGTAGAAAGCTATTAAGTCTACTCTTTGCTCTCTTTTTTGCAAGTTAAACATTCCCAGATCCTTTAACCATTCCTCATAGAAAATACTTTGCAGTCCGCTCAACATCCTGGTAGCTTTTCTATGAACTTGCTCCAGTTTTTCAATGTCTTTTTTAAAATGTGGTGCCCAGAATGGGACACAGTATTGCCGATAAGGCCTGACCAAAGAAGAGCTAAAGGGGATAATTACTTCATGTGATCTAGACTCTATGCTTCTCTTAATTCATCCTACAACTGTGTTTGCCTTTTTTGCTGCCGCATCACACTATTGACTTATGTGCAGTCTGTGATTTGTATACTCAAGTCTTTTTCACATGTGCTGTTGCTTAGTTCTATTCCCCCATTCCATAGAAAATTTTTTGTTTTTCTTGCCCAGATGTAGTCTTGTATTTCTCCCTGTTAAATACCATTTTATCAGTCAATGCCCATTGTTCAAGCTTATCTAGATCCTTCTGAATCATTTCTCTGTCTTCTCTAGTGTTAAGGTACTGTCACACTAAGCGAGATTGCTAACGAGATCGCTAATGCATCACCGATTTATGACGCAGTAGCGATCTCGTTAGCGACTTGGCTGTGTGTGACATGTAGCGGTGATGTGGCCCCTGCTGCGATGTCGCTGATCACTTATGAACGTTCTGAGCCGTTTTTTGGTCGTTGGTGTCCCGCTGGTGAGCCTGAATTGCTGAGTGTGACACCCTTTATGAACGACTTTACCAGCGGCGCAGGTGGGACTAGGTTTTCCCAACGACCGCAGAGGTCGTTATACAGATTGCTGATCTCTGATGAGATCTTTGTGTTTGGAAGCTAACTAGTGATCACATAGCGATCGCACCAGAAATCTCGCCAGGTCGTGTCGTTGTCGTGATCGCTGGTGCGATCGCTAAGTGTGACAGTGCCTTTAGCTATCTCTTCTAGCTTTGCATCGTCTGCAGATTTGATTAGTTTACCTTCAGTTCCTTTATCTAGATCATTTAAAAAATGTTGAACAACACTGGGGCCAGGACAGAGCCTTGTGGTACTCCACTTGAAACACTCTTCCAATTGGATGTGCAACCATTTATTATCACTTTTTGAGTGCAATCACTGAGCCAGTTATGAATCCACCTAACAGTAACCTTGTCAATCCCATTCTTGGTCATTTTTTTCAATAAGGATAGTATGAGATACTTTATAAAATGCTTGGTTGAAGTCGAGATATACTATATCTACCGCATTTCCCTGACCCACCCAGTCATTGATTCCATCATAGAATAACATTAGATGAGTCTGGCATGACTTGTCTGCTACAAACCCATGCTTGCTCTTGTTAATTACTGTATTCTTATTCAAGTACTTACAAACATGTTGTTTAATAATTTGTTCAAAGATCTTTCCTGGTATAGAAGTCAGGCTCATTGGCCTGTAATTCCATGGCTCCGTCTTCTTTCCTTTTTTGAAGATAGGGACAACATTTGCCCTTCTACAATCTTATGGGACTTCTCCTGTTTTCCAGGATTTTTCAAAGATTCTGGCTAGTGGTTCTGCAATTTCCTCTGCAAACTCTTTCAGTATCCTAGGATGTAATTCACCTGGACCAGGAGATGTAAATTCATGTAAATTAGTTAAGTATTCCCTCTCCATCTCTCTGTTTATAGATAATGTGGATTATTTTATTCCTTTGAGGGCACCGTGAAGATCAGTTGATGTTACAATTGCTTTTTTAGAGAACACAGATGAAAAATAGGAATTTTAAAGGTCAGCTTTCTCAACATCATTTTTGACCACTTCACCATTTTCATCCTGCTCTTGGTCTCCCTTGTTAGCCTCACTTCATTACTGGCTCTAGCTCTTCTAACGCTTGCCCTGCATTCCCTGCAAACAGCATTATATTCTTCTTTAGATATGTCAACTTCTTTCCATTTGATATACACTTATTTTTTCCTTTTTAACAAGTGATTAAGTTCTTTGTTCTTCCACTGTGGTGTCTTTAAATGCTTCCAATTTGTCCTTCTTTCTTGATTGTTACAGATTGTGCGGTGAGAATTTCATTTAGCAAAATCTCCCACCCTTCTCAGACATTTCTGTCCTATAGAACATCCAGCCACTGGACTTTTTCTACCCTCTTTCTGAGTCCATTAAAATCTGTCTTTCTGAAGTCCAAACTTAAAGTCTGAGTCTTCGCTGGTTTTCCTGCTATTGTAATCCAAAATTCGAAGATAGCATGATCGCTGTCTCCTAAATTCCCAGCCACCTTTACTTCCTCAATCATTTCCCTCTGTTGGTAAGAATTAGGTCCAAGATTGCAGATCCTCTTGTTCTCTCGTCTACATTTTGAAAGATAAAGTTGTCAGCGAGAGAAGGTAAGAATTTTCTGGACCCATTACTTTTGCCTAAGAGAGATTCCCAACAATATCTGGATAGTTAAACTCTCCTATGATCACTATGTCATACTTTTTTGAGAACAGAGACATCTGATGTAAAAAGAGTTCATCCATATCTTCAGTCTGTACATGTGGCCTATAATAAACACCTACAATATTGTCCTTTCTGTTCTTCTCTCCTTGAATTCTTACCCAGTTTCTACAGAGCTACCAGTCCCTGAAGCTTGGATCTTTGTGGAAATATAAGTTTTCCAAACATACAATACAACACCTCCTCCCCTCTTGTTAATCATGTTTCTAATAAATAAGTTATATCCTTCAAGGTTTGTAGTCCAAGCATGTGTATCATCCCACCAAGTTTCAGTGATGCCTATGATATCATATCTTTCTTCCTGTGTTAGCAGCTCCAATTCTCCTTGTTTGCTTCCCATGCTCACTGCATTTGTATAGACACATTTTAGTTTGTAGTCAGTTTCTCTTGCTCCTCTATTTTCATTCAGTTTGTTGTTTTTGTTCTTCCTTTCCACTTCTATTAGCAGAGTTATCGAAAGAATTCATTAGCTGCATATTTCTTCCTGGCCCTTTATTTCCCATCCCATATTGCTCGCTTTCCTGATGTGTAGCAAGGCATCTACCAAATGTGTTTTCCTGTTTTCAAAAGATGCAACACACCTCTAGCAAGGAGTCCATCATACAGGTAATTCACTCCATGGACAAGAAACACAAAACTCTGCTCACAGCACTAACAACATAGCCAATTGTTTACCTGTAGAATCCTGTTCAATATCCCTGGATCATGAACACTGACACTGCAGGAACAGCATTGGCACAGGAGGTGAGTATAAGCTTTTTTATTTTATCGAGGCAGAACATTTATTTTAAGAAGGGGTTGTCCTAGAGTGGACAACCCCTTTAAGGTTTCTATTAAATGTAGGTTTCTATTGAATATCACTAAGTGAGCACTGTTAGCAGAACTTGAGGAATGAGCTGTGCACTTGTGAATCCATCACTGAGAAGAACTGTTTTGTTTTCTGATGACTGTAAACAGAGATCTTGAAAACTTTCATAAGATATCAGCATTGTAAGAGTGAGGTCTCCGGCAGGACTGAAGCACTCAATTTAAGAGGACTTGTCATCTCTCCTGAGTCCTGACATGTATATTTCAGTGAACCTACCATATTTTTCGGACTATAAGACACACCGGACCATAAGATGCACCCCAAATTTTCAGAAGAAAAATAGGGAAAAAAAATTAATGTGTCAAATGGGGGTCCATCTTACAGTCCGAATTCATCTTACACGGGGGAGATCAGCAGCGCTGGTGGAGCGAGGTCACAGGGGGTGTTCGGTGGTCCGGCGATATGACTTCCATCCCAGGCTGGTGAGGCAGGTGTGGTGACCTCCAGGAAATCCCATCCCAGGCTAGTGTGGGAGGTTTGGCGGTGGAGCTCGGGGCTCCGCCAGCATCTTGTGAAAGCCCGGAGGCCCCGCATATCCATTGCTGCAATGTGGTGGCCTCCGGGAAATCCCATCCCAGGCTGCTGTGGCAGGTTTGGTGGTGGTGCTCTGTGGTGCGGGGGGGTTCCACCTGCATTTTGTGAAAGCCCGGAGGCCCTGCATATCCATTACTGCGATACGGTGGCCTCCGTGAAAATGGTCGCCGAGGGTGATGCATGCCCAAATTGAGATCTCGGCAACAAGATCTCGCCCCGAGATGTTAATCTGAGCTTGCGCTGCCCTCGGTGGCTATTTTCCCGGAGGCCACCACATTGCAGCAATAGATACGTGGGGCCTCCAGGCTTTTACAAAATGCCAGCGGAGAACCCAGCACCACCGCCGAACCGGCTGCACCAGCCTGGGAAGGGAGAGTGATCATCGCCCGTCAGCGTCGGACTGGGACTACCGCAGAATCGCCCGATTCCTAATGCTGCCATGGTATTTGTAAGTATATTCCGACTGTAAGACGTACCCCCATTTTCCCCAAAGATTTTGGGGAAAAAAAAAGTGCATCTTATAGTCCGAAAAATACGGTAATTAAATTACAATTCTGGAGACTCTATATTCAAAATTTAAGGTTTCTCTTTTATTCCTCCTGGAAAGTTATGAATAAATTGACAACTGGGTGTTTCCTTTTGGAGGTGGGGTGTTCATACAGTCTGACACTGTCCAATCTCTGCTGACAATGCTAGACTTTGACATGGAGATTGGGAAACTCCCAGATGTCAGGCAGAGAGTGGTTTTGATGAATCGCTGCCATTATTTTTGGAAATTGCTATTTAACCTTTTAATTGTCTGCGACTCATGGATGGCACTATAGTTCGTGGCAGGACAGAAAAAGTTCACAAAGCCTGAATACAATCAAATGTTGTGATATTCGCACTCTGTTATCTTAGTTAGGGAATACTCAAAGCTTGTCAGAAATGTTATGACTCCCTCAGGACGGACAGAGGAAAAGGAACATGCTGTCCTTTTTGTCAGCACATTTTAGAAAATATGAAATCATCGAAAAAATGATTCTTAGTCACTGGTCGCCTGATGGAAATGATATTAGGATGGAGGGAGGGAGGAAGTGGACAAGCAAGGGTGTTAAAGAAAATGACAAGAACAAACACAAAACATACGTGAATTATTATGGACATTTATTCACTATGTAACAGGGGTCCTCTGAGAATCAGCTGATCATATAGTTGATCAGCTGTAATTTTTGAGTGATCCTAACAGTAAATTCCCTACAGTGCCACGACAGGTGAAGAGGAGTATTACATAATTCTCAAATCAATGCAGAGACATACCAGGCCCAGGACCTCCAAAAAGAGATGATAATGAGAGTCCTGAATGAGAATAACTCACATCTCTTTTAAGGCTTTACTTTAGTTGGGCGCATAATAGACAAGAATAAAAGGACTTGCATTATGAGCAACATCGACAAATACTAAGAAAGCGTTACGTGACCTCCAAATGCTTGTATTAGCCAGCAGTGACCTGCTGATCGTCATTATGCTCATTTATGCAGTCACACAGTAAATAATATAGTTTGGCACCTTGTACTTTAAGGGAACCTATCATGTCCTTTTTAGCATATAAACTGTCCCTATTGTGATGTTACGTGCATCACTAGCACATTTTTTTTTATTAAAAACGGCGGTCTAATCATGTGGAAAAAGCACTTTATATAGTTAGATTGTACCTGCTCATTTAGTCATAGGGTGAGCTACATTTAATTTAGTTATGATTGTCACCTCCACACAATTTGAATGATGTTCCTGGGGTTGCGCTGACGTCACTCAAATCCGCTTTGAAAAATCCTGAGCCTGAGCAGTGTATGGGGAGTCGCATTTGCGCAATGTTGATCGGGGAGCCACTCGCGCTGTGATGAGCAGCTCCCTGCACGTGCGCACTGAAGTTGTGTGTAGTGCCCAGCTTCATTGACTGTGCAGCCGGAGTCGCTCATCACGGCGCATGCACAGCACCCCGATCGACACTGTGCGAGCGCGGCTCCATGATACACTGGGCAAGTGCGGGATTTTTCAAATCGGATTTTTGTGACGTCACCGCAACCCCGAAAATATCATTCAAATTGTGTGGGCAGCAACAACCGTACCTGATTGAAATGAAGCACACCACTATTACTAAATGAGCAGGTACGAACTAACTGTATAAAGTGCACATAACATCACTAACAACACACTGGGGATAGTTTATATGCTAAAAAGGACATGACAGGTTCCCTTTAAAGGGGTTATCAGTTTTCAGTAAAGTTTTCTCCCAGGTGAAGTTTGTCGTAAAAAAAACCCACAAATTTTTCTTTACTCACCCTCCCTGGCTCCATTGCTGAGTATCTACTGATGCTCCTGGTATATAAATATTAGATGTATTTCTGTAGATGGGGCAGCAATAAAGTGATTTCTCCCTGATAGATAGGGGGCAGTAGTTTATTAAAAGAGTGCCAAAAGAGAAAAACCCTTTGATGTTAAAGATAATATAAAATGTGTGCTTTATACAGAGCGCTTTTTTATGAAAGGAGAGGGGGGACTAATATAAGAAATAAACTCTATTTGTAAAATCTCTTTAACATTCCTCTGTGGAATGTTTACTGCACCAGGGAGGGAAATATTTATAGGGATTGGAATTGAATATGTTTTCTTCATTTAATGCATTTTCCTATAGGATTCACCCTGACAGGGACCCAAGATAAAGGTGGAAATTTTCAAACATAACAGAACATTGATGAGAGATCCATGAATGTTCCGTCTACACCTCATGTTGATTTAACTCTCTGTGATGATCACTTTAATGCTCCTCTTTTTCTTGTGGCCCTTTTGAACATACGTTTTAGGTATAAATGGCTATCCAGGACCCCAGCACCAATCTATATACTGGATCCTTTTGCAGCTGTTAGATAAATCATACTCATCAAGGTCCTCATAGGATTACACCACAGACGACCCACTGAGGTTTTTTTTTTAGCTTCAACGGACCTACAAATGAATCCACCATATTGTGTGTTCTGAACATTTTAAATTGTGCAATACAAAGTTGCTGAGATTTCATGTTACAATGTAACAGAGCACAACTTGTCATGTGTACTAAAGGGAAGAGAAAGGCAATATATATCACAATGTGCAGAAACATAAAATATAATTGTTATTATATAACATGTCATAAACACAATCAATGCACTGTAGGGGAAATCAGCGCAAATAGGGTCTTATCCAATATACACAATAAAGTATTACTTTAGATTAGACTAACCTGATGTATCCATAGAAAACATGGAATGTGGGCATTTGCTGCAGCAGATCCACTGGTCAGTCAGTAACCATTAGACATCAAATAAAGGGATATTTGTGTATTGTTTCCGCGCTGCTAGATGAACTTGAGACATATAATCCGGTGAACTAAGTGAAAGATAGTGGTTAATTCAACGCGTTTCGAAGTACAAAATTACTTCTTCCTCAGGATTGACCACATGTATACATGTGGTCAATTAGGATTAGGAACGATTAAAACCTAAATACCATTATCTCAAACCCATAACACAATATACCTAATGAGTGACGTCATCCAAAGTATAAATATAATGTATGTACAGTACAGACCAAAAGTTTGGAAGCATTTCAAGCACGCAGGAAAAATATTTTATAGGAAGTTAGCCTTCTTAATAGGATGTATGGATTCACATCCTATCTACTACTGTTGTTTTGTTCCTATGATAATTCCAATGAGGTAGAAATACAGGACAGGAAGTGTTGTATTGGGGACAGGAGACATACAGTACAGACCAAAAGTTTGGACACACCTTCTCATTCAAAGATTTTTCTGTATTTTCATGGCTATGCAAATTGTAGAATCACACTGAAGGCATCAAAACTATGAATTAACACATGTGGAATTATACATTACACTTTACAAAAATGTGAAACAACTGAAAATATGTCTTATATTCTAGATTCTTCAAAGTAGCCACCTTTTGCTTTGATTACTGCTTTGCACGCAAAAAAGGTGAACGGATGGACTCTACATGCCTGGTTCCCACCGTGAAGCATGGAGGAGGTGGTGTGATGGTGTTGGAATGCTTTGCTGGTGACCCTGTTGGGGATTTATTCAAAATTGAAGGCATAGTGAACCAGCATGGCTACTACAGCATCTTGCAGCGGCATGCTATTCCATCCGGTTTGCGTTTAGTTGGACCATCATTTATTTTTCAACAGGACAATGACCCCAAACACACCTCCAGGCTGTGTAAGGGCTATCTGACCAAGAAGGAGAGTGATGGGGTGCTACGCCAGATGACCTGGCCTCCACAGTCACCAGACCTGAACCCAATCGAGATGGTTTGGGGTGAGCTGGACCACTCACCGCTTCAATTTTGAATAAATCCCCAACAGTGTCACCAGTAAAGCACCCCCACACCATCACACCACCTCCTTCATGCTTCACGGCGGGAACTAGGCATGTAGAGTCCATCCGTTCACCTTTTCTGCTTGCAAAGCAGTAATCAAAGCAAAAGGTGGCTATTTTGAAGAACCTAGAATATAAGACATATTTTCAGTTGTTTCACTCTTTTTTGTAAAGTATAATGTATAATTCCACAAGTGTTAATTCTTAGTTTTGATGCCTTCAGTGTGATTCTACAATTTTCATAGTCATGAAAATACAGAAAAATCTTTGAATGAGAAGGTGTGTCCAAACTTTTGGTCTGTACTGTATGTCTCCTGTCCCCAATACAACACTTCCTGTCCTGTATTTCTACCTCATTGGAATTATCATAGGAACAAAACAACAGTAGTAGATAGGATGTGAATCCATACATCCTATTAAGAAGGCTAACTTCCTATAAAATATTTTTCCTGCGTGCTTGAAATGCTTCCTGTCCTGTGCTCTGTCAATTCAGAACTATAGGAATATTTTAATATTCATTTTAATGTCTGGAGACTTGGGTTGGGAGGACCGAACCCCCAAACACAGTGAAGAGTCAACATAGCGATACAGAACAGAATTCCTTGTAATCTAAAGTACGGTACCTTTTATGGTCTTTATTCATGAAAGTTTGAAGCCCAGCATTTTGTATTAATATGTTTCTGTTGAGTAACACTTCTGGTCAAAGTCACAACTGGACTCAGAACATGCATGTAGCTCTTTGAAGTCAATGCTTGTGAATGAAATGTGAGTTGGAACTGAACAGTAAGCATGTCTGAAACTCCTGTGACGCTTGGTTGTATTTGTGTGTTTGTACTGTTGTAATTACAACCACAGTCTGTCTCATCTGGTGAGAACATTTTTCTATGTATAGAATCCAGAGCATTCAAGCAGCCACTCGAAGCTTCCAAAATTCCTAGAGAGCCAAAAACCACAGTATGTCTAGAAAGTGTTTGAGAAGGAACTGACTGCAAGTTAATCTAGGCTGTTGAAACACGAGAAAGAAACCACACATAGTACCTTTCTCAGATGACTAGTCATACTATCAGATCCTTCTTGGCTAAAAACCAGGTACCAAAAGCAAAAGTCTTCAAAAAAAAAAGAAGCTAACAGAGTAGATTACACAATATAACTTACTATCATGGTCATGCTTTTCCTCAGGTGCCTTAAAAACTTATAGTTTTTATAATGTGTTTCTCATGAGGTATATTCTCCAAGTCTCAAAACCTTGGCGAGGTTGTCTACCAAGTTTCGTAAAAGGGAAATTATCTCTTAAGGTTGGCCAGTCTTCCCGACAAGTCTCCAAGTTTACATCAGTTTGTAGATGGTGAATGATACATAAATAAGGATGAATTGGACATGGCTTGGGTCATCATCGGATCGATGTTTTGTGCAGCACATTATTAAGCAATAGTTGTTGAAAAAAAACACCAAGGACTCTCAGCTGTGCATACACAGTGGATATATGGAGTCTTGCCTGTCTGCTGTGGTTTCTTGCTCACTTGTGACGGCAGAATCAAGTGATCTCCACCCAGAGTTTCAGCTGCATTTCATTAGGACATAAATACCTGGCATCCAAATTGGACTCCACTAATGATTTTTGTGTTTTCATTTATATTCTGGAGGGAATTTCCATGATTAAAGTTTGGTCTTGAGGAGAGATGACTTTACTTTTGTGTTACTTTTATGCAATGTATTTTAGATTGAATGTGCATAGTGTATACAGTAAATGTATCAGGTGTTCTGATTTACAAAAACTATCATCCATCCAATATTAGATTGGTGTATGTCCCATGTCCCATGTTTGTGAATACAAATTGATGGTGACCTTTGACACTCAATGCTGGAATGAACCTATCATATGGATTTATGGCCTATTATATCAATTAAGGAATTTGCTTCAAAGACCCTGTGAGAACATCACAAAACATTACCAGACCCCAATCAGAGGGCAATAAAACTTTCACACTCCTTATCTATGAACTAGTCCAATATTTATTGCCACAACTGTTCATCCCTCTCCCATAATGACAGTTCTGCTTCACGTCACTTGTCTCATCTATTGCATTTTTTCTGTGCTGTGTTATGTACAAATATGTGATTCTTCAGATTTTGTATTAGTCTTTGCCTGATGAAGAGACCTGAGTAGTCTCGAAAGCTTGCAATTTGTTACCATCTTTTCAGTTAGACATTAAAAGGTATCAACCACTGAGGACTCTCAATTCTAAATATTTGTCCCATTACAGGGACTCCCACTGATAGCCAGAGTGTGACATTTACATCCATCATTTTTCCCTGGCCACAATATATTGACTAGGAGGAGTTGAATGGAACAACTGGTTAAGCATAAATTCCAAGTCTAATGAACTGAAGGTGTGAAGATAGCTGTACACTTGGAATGAAGCTACTAGCTGCACATGGATGTCCTCATCTCAAAGGAAAACGGGAGAAACAAGTGCCACAATTTGGAGCCCCAACCACACTTGGTTTCAACTTACTGTTGTTCACTTCTGTCTTTCTTACCATTGCGCTTATGTCCTTTATTATTTCTTCACTTTTTTCTTCCATTCTGTTATTCCTATTCTGTCCTTTTTCTTTCCCAATTTTACTTGTCCTTTATGTCCTTCTTTCTTTCTCTCATTGTTTCTTCTTTTTTTTTCCAGTTCTGTCCTTCATTACGTTTCCCATTCAATCCTTATCACCTTTTCATGTATTTCCCATGCTTTCCTTCTTTTTTGCTTATCCTTTTTCTATGCTTATTCCATTCAGCCATTCTTCTTTTTTCACCCTTTAGGCCACCTTCCCATTTGAAACTTTTTACTTAATTTTTTTCCTTTTTTCTTCCTTCTGTCTCATTCTGCCCTTTTTTCCATTTCCCTTTCTGATCTTTTTCCAATAGTGTGCTTCTTCCTTTTCCCCTTCCCTTTCTGTTCTTTCCTTCTCTTTCCATTTCTATCTTCCCCTTTTATTTTTCTTTTGATCTTAATCTTCCCATTCTGTCATTGCTTGCTTTTCACCTTCTTTCCTTCTCTATACTCGGTCCTTCTTCCTTTCGTTACTTTTTTTTGCTTCTGTTGTCTTTCCCATTCTGTTCTTTCCCTTTTCCCTTCTTTCCTCATCTCCTTCTGTACTTCTCATTATGTCCTTCTTAATTTCTTAGTCCATTTGCCTTTGCTCTCATTTACATTTTGTCCTTTCCTTATGCCTTTCCTTCTGTCCTTCCTTACTTTTCAACTCCACTTCTGTCCTTCTACCCATTATGTCTTTATTAGATCTTCCTCTCTTTTTGCTTGTCTTTCCTATTCTGTCCTTTCCATTATTCGTCCTTTTTTGCTTCTGTCCAACTTCCTATTTTGACCTTTTTTCTTCTATTCTTTTTTCCTTCTTTTCTTCATTTTCCTTCTTATTTCATTCACTTTGGACAGATCTTCAACCAGTTCTTGTGCTATTGGCTGCAGGGGATAACGTGAGGTTAATATCCTGAAGCTTTTTTGGAACATGATGATATCAACTGTTAAGAATGTTTAGAGTGGGATTTTTCTATCCATAAACATTGTCTGTCCAGACTTTGGAGGGAAGATGGAGCAAATTAATGTCTCGGATGCCAGTTCGCTTTCACAGATTAGATTCTTACGTTTTCATTAAAATGATTCTTTTCTAAAGAAAAAAGGCTAGAATATGTGACAAAGCTTTTCCTTATAATTGGTGATGTGGCTACATATAACAGAAAATGAAGTATCAGTCATTTAATTTCTTTAATAACCCATTGTGAAGGAAACCGGGTTCCTTCCACGTCACCAATGTGACGTAACTACATAGTCACAGCTCTCCGGCGCCCCCTTTGTCTCTCAGGTAGGTAAGGGAACTGCACCTAGAGCAAATGGCCGCTGGGGAGGATGTTCTGTTACCCACTGGGTATTCTAAGATTCGTAATCAGAGTAAAAGCTTCAGCCCAAAATAAATTTTATGGTTTAATTGCCTTAAGGGTGCACTAGATAATTACAGGAATATACACTGTGTGCAGAATTATTAGGCAAGTTGTATTTGAGAGGATTCTTTTTATTATTGAACAACAACTATGTTCTCAATCAACCCAAAAGACTTATAAATATCAAAGCTTAATATTTTTGGAAGTTGGATTGTTTTTTTTTTATATTTGGCTATCTTAGGAGGATATCTGTTTGTGCAGGTAACTATTACTGTGCAGAATTATTAGGCAACTTAATAAAAACCAAATATATACCCATCTCACTTGTTTATTTTCACCAATATAACAACACAAATTTAGAAATAAACATTTCTGACATTTTAAAAAAAAAAAATCAGTGACCAATATAGCCACCTTTCTTTACGATGACACCCAAAAGCCTTCCATCCATAGATTCTGTCAGTTTCTTGATCTGTTTACGATCAACATTGCGTGCAGCAGCCACCCTGACAGCCTCCCAGACACTGTTCCGAGAGGTGGACTGTCTTCCCTCCCTGTAGATCTCACTTTTTATGAGGGATCACAGGTTCTCTTTGTGGTTCAGATCAGGTGAACAAGGGGGCCATGTCATTATTTTTTCTTCTTTTAGACCTTTACTGGCCAGCCACGCTGTGAAGTATTTGAATGCATTTGATGAAGCATTGTCCTGCATGAAAATCATGTTTTTCTTGAACGATATCGACTTCTTCCTGTACCACTGCTTGAAGAAGGTGTCTTCCAGAAACTGGCAGTAGGTCTTCACTCCATCCTCAACCCAAAAAGGTCCCACAAGTTCATCTTTGATGATACCAGCCCATACCAGTACCCCACCTCCACCTTGCTGGCGTCTGAGTCAGAGTGGAGTTCTCTGCCCTTTACTGATCCAGCCTTGGGCCCATCCATCTAGCCCTTCAAGAGTCACTCTCATTTCATCAGTCCATAAAACCTTAGAAAAATCAGTCTTAACATATTTCTTGGCCCAGTCTTGACGTTTTATCTTATGTTTCTTGTTCAAAGGTGGTCGTTTTTCAGCCTTCCTTACCTTGGCTATTTCCCTGAGTATGGCACACCTTGTGCTTTTTGATACTCCAGTAACGTTGCAGCTCTGAAATATGGCAAAACTGGTGGCAAATGGTATCTTGGCAGCTTCACGCTTGATTTTCCTCAATTCATGGGCAGTTATTTAGCGCCTTTTTTTTATCAACATGCTTCTTGCGACGCTTTTGGCTATTTGCCATGAAACGCTTGATTGTTAGGTGATCACGCTTCAAAAGTTTGGCAATTTCAAGACTGCTGCATCCCTCTGCAAGACATCTCACAATTTTTGACTTTTCAGAGTCCATCAAATCTCTCTTCTGACCCATTTTGCCAAAGGAAGTTGCCTAATAATTAAGCACACCTTATATAGGTGTTGATGTCATTAGACCACACCCCTCCTCATTACAGAGATGCAAATCACCTGATTTACATAATTGGCAGTTGGCTTTCAAGCCTATACAGCTTGGAGTAGGACAAGATGTATAAAAAGGATAATGTGATCAAAATATTCATTTGCCTAATAATTCTGCACGCAGTGTACAGTAAGCTATACAACGGAATTACAGTGGATTTGCAGTCAGAGTAAAATACAACAATAATGGTACAAGGCTTAGAGGTATTAAGCTAGAGGTCAATTTTACCAGGCTGTAAGTTGCATGTGGACACCGGGAGCTCTGCAGTCCACAGGTAAGAATCTTAGTTGCCGGACAGTCCCCAAAACATGTGCCGCTGCTCCTTTGGCAGATCTGTCCTTTGTTCCTTCTTAGATCATCATTGTCTTGTTCTTCTGTGAGAATAGAGAGAGTCTGCCATCCGCTCACAGTTCTTAAACCTGCTAGGTCCCTCCCCTCGGTGTCAGAGGGTGGGCTAATAATCTTCACCCTTCAGCTCCCTGCAGAATTTATTCCCAATATCTATGAAAGGGGTTAACTATCTCCAGGACGATCGGATCAGGACACGAGAGGTACCAGTGAATGCAGTTTGTTTTGCCTGTCGCGTGGAGATCAAACATGGCCAGATTGGCCCTCCACAGCGACCCAATCTCTATATCTCAGGTCCCCGAGCCATCACCGACTCGGGAGTTGCACTGTCAGATGCGCGAGGTTCGCAGTATCACGCAGATATTTTTTATGAGTCTGTACCTCGAAAGGCGAGCTCATAATTCATAATCCTAGAACGGAGTCGTAGTGGCTGGGAGAGACAATGGATGTGTTTTCTGTGTCTAGCTGATAGGTAAAATCTAATTGAAGCCCCCAGGCATCTCCAGGCCCCATGCTGGCGTGACTCCGTACTAAAGCTTTGAAGTCCTGTTTTGGCCTTATCTACTTAGCATACTAAAAGACCTTGTTATTCAACAGTGGAGCACTAAACCCTGTTTTCTTCAATATGCCTACAGGCCATGGGGTTAGGAGCAGTTAGGCTGTGTTTCCATGGTACGGAAACACAGCGCTTTGGTAGGAGCGGAAATTCCGCTCCGCCCAAAGCCCCGCCCCCTTCTGAACGCGCGCTCATTCCGTATGTGTTCAGGACACCTCCGGAACACATCCGAAATGATCGCAGGGCTGCATAGCCCTGTGTTATTTCCCTTGCGGCGACGCTGCGTCGCCGCAAGGGAATAGGACATGCTGTGGTCTGAAAAGACGCGCCGCATGTCCGGAAACGCAGGTCTTCCGCCTGCGTGTTTTGCAGCATAGTGGAGACGGGATTTCTTGAAATCCCCTCCACTATGCTGTAACATCTGGACGCTGCGTGTTTGACGCTGCGCCAACGCACAGCGTCAAACACGCAGCTAATCCGGACTGTTTCCTGATAGTGGAAACATACCCTTAGCTGCCTGTGGCTCTGTGAACTCAGACAAAATTACTACCTGGGACAGGCCAAGCTCAGACATGAGGCGAGCATTATGCCCCATATCCAAGGTGGTGGCTGTTCCTTCATCAGACCCATACTATGAGCAAGATACACCATGAATATGACACGTGGAGCCTTATTTCTATCATATCCACAGAACGTACCCCATATGTTTTACCTAGGGGAAAATGAAATGCAAAAATGTGTCAGGAAAAGAATGAAGAAAGAATGAAAACAAGGAATTAGAGGTGGTTAAAAAGGGTCGAACGGGAGTAAGGAAAGGCAATAATGTAGGAAAAAAGATATGATGGAAGGAAGCATGAAAGAATAGAAAGATTACAGATAGGAAGAGTGAAGAAAAGAGAAGGAAGGTAGCAGAAAGTAAAGGAATGTAGATAAGAGTTTCCATGTATAATATAAACTACGCTGTGTTTCAGAAAAGCTCTGCCAGGTAGATTGTATCCTATCCATCACTTTACATTAGCGCCCACAACAAAAAAATACAATAATATTCTGTCATCTAATACTCTGTATACAATACAAACCACTTACATTTAACAACAGGTTAAACTTGGTGAGTTCATGTGTTTTTAACTATGTATCTATATAAATAATTCTCAAATGTTTCAGAAAAAAAGTGACAATTAAAGGCTTGGTCCATCCAAAATTCAACAAAGACCCTAATTATACTTATCTGTGTAAGGGACCATCACTTGAATTTCCTAAGGCATCTACTGGTATTAACAGGAGCTTCCGTCTCATAATTGAGTATACAATACAACCCACTTACATTTAACAACAGGTTAAACTTGGTGAGTTCATGTATTTTTAACTATGAATCTATATAAATAATTATAAAATGTTTCAGAAAAATTGACAATTAAAGGCTTGGTCCATCCAAAATTCAACAAAGACCCTAATTATACTTATCTGTGTAAGGGAACATCACTTGAATTTCCCAAGGCATCTACCTGTATTAACAGGAGCTTCCATCTCCTAATTGAGTATGTTTTAAGACTTACATATGAATAAACAGGCATTAACAACCCAAACAAGAGCTCCAATAAAAAGAATTCCAGACCATGTCAATAATAAACATCTCTGTGCACAATACCAAGTGTTTTAAATGTATTATCTATCTTTGGACAATTTGTTTTTGAGTTGCTGGACCTCCTAAGTTTAGCTGCATGGGAAAAAAAATAATTGCAACCCCCAAAAAATTAAAGTCCATTTCTCTGGTTTAGCTAATGAAGTTGATGTTCCAAGATTGGCACTCCCTTTTAATGTGCCGCCAAAATCATTTTGAAAAGGGAGGATCAAAGGTGAAGAACCCATTAAAGTAAAAGCAAATCTGTTATTTAAAGTTTGATTTGTATTCTAATTTTGTGTGAAACTCACTGGAAAAACAAAGTTGTTATTAAATGACATAACTTAGAAATTTCACATATTGTTATGCATACTGAAATTGTACAAAGAACTATTATTTCCATCTGGAGAATAAGGTAATTAGCTACTTATAAAAAAATACTTTTTGATATCAAGTATCATTTAGCTTGTTCTGGAGTAAGGGAAGCTGAATTCCATAGTCTTAATTAGATATTTGAAATAACGAGCAAAGTTTTATTTTTGCCCCAACTGAATAGCAATGGGACGCTAATATGGTCACCTGGAGAGCCTGTTGGAGGAGGACATGTAATACTCTGTATGAGAATTCAAGGAGACTGGAGTCGAAGGTCACATCAGGGGAAAAATGTAAGAAAATGAAAGACATATGCTGGCCCAGCAACTAAATAAATTCTCTCTTGATTTATATTGACAAGCTGCAGTTGGTTGCTCCTTGATCTGAAAAGCTTTCCCACCGTGTTCCTCTAGGTAAGAAAAATATTTAGAGTTGAGATTCCTCAGTGGTTGATACCTTTTAATGGCTAACTGAAAAGATGGTAACAAATTGCAAGCTTTCGAGACTACTCAGGTCTCTTCATCAGGCTGAACTAATACAAAATCTGAAGAATCACATATTTATACACAAAAAAACACAGAAAAAATGCAATAGGTAAGACAAGTGACGTGAAGCAGAATAGTCATTATGGCAGAGGGATGAGCATAAATATTGGAACAGTTCATAGATAAGGAGAGAAAGTTTTATTACCCTCTGATTGGGGTCTGGTAATGTTTTGTGATGTTTTCACAGGGTATTTGGAGTAAATTCCTTAATTAATACCTCTAGGTAAGAACATTTAAGCATTTCTCTTCTGCTTAAAGACTGGAACAATTTCTAAATGATTGTGTAAGGCTTCCATAAGCTGAGCCGGATTTGTCCATGGAGATGTAAGATGTTCTAAGTCACCAGATGATATATGAAGTTGACTTGGATTCTTGAGCTTCCTCTTCTGCCCATCAGTTAAGGACTAGAAAGAAACATCAATTTGATTGATGTATGTTTAAAACATCTGGGATGTGAACTGATTTTCCCCAGTGATACCAATTGTCTTGCCTTCATCGGAAGGTCATGACTAATATTCCAGAAAAAGCTAATTTGACAAACATACCTTCCTGAAATAAGATTTCTGTGCAAACAGCAGATGGGTAAGCCATGACCTGTTCCAATACTGGTGGTCCAAGTTGCTTAAGTAAACTTTTGGATGCAGATCTCTGCATTTGGTGGACCAACTTCCTAATTTAATTTTTTGCACTTATGATTTGTCCATTTTGCCAGAATTTTGTCCTTGTAAGCAATATCCTGGCCAATATAATGGATTCATTCTTACTATTTAGGGTATGACATAGTAAATAGACAATGAAAATCTTCTTTCAATGTGTGCTTATTATCCTAAACCCCAAGACCAGTGATGCACAAAAAAAAATGAAGAGCCCCAAAAAAGAGATCAAAATTAGACCTTTATCAAGGGCTGCTGGACAATACCACAATCGTATTCATCTAGAATAGTAGGTCCACGTGCCAAGATCCAGTGAAAAGAGGGAACCCACTAAGAAACATCAATGTGCCCCTTGCGACTTTGATGACGTTTCATAACCTTGAACAAAAGAGTCTGTTGTTGGTCTGAAGAACATGGAAAAGGTGGAGATGGGGACAAGGTCCCCTCTCTCTAGTTGATTCAGCTATGTGTTTACTGGTTGCTGCCGTTTTGATAAAATCTGTTTTATCTGCTGCAGATCTACAAGTTTGCGGAATACTGAGATCTGTACAACCCCACCAACATGACTGACTGGCAGCTTTCTGTGTAAACTGTACATAGTCAGAAGCAGCCAATCAATGGGGGGCATGGTTGGACTTCTTAGCAGCAGGTTTACTAGTCTTCTAGTGATTATCGGCTGATAAAACAGTAATTTTATCAAAACTAAAGTAAGCAGCCCACAGAGGAAAACATTGCAACTGGAGAGCCTGTTGGAGGAGGACATGTAATACTCTGTATGAGAATTCAAGGAGACTGGAGTCGAAGGTCACATCAGGGGAAAAATGTAAGAAAATGAAAGACATATGCTGGCCCAGCAACTAAATAAATTCTCTCTTGATTTATATTGACAAGCTGCAGTTGGTTGCTCCTTGATCTGAAAAGCTTTCCCACCGTGTTCCTCTAGGTAAGAACACTTAAGCATTTCCCTTCTGCTTAAAGACTGGAACAATTTCTAAATGATTGTGTAAGGCTTCCGTAAGCTGAACCGGATTTGTCCATGGAGATGTAAGATGTTCTAAGTCACCAGATGATATATGAAGTTGACTTGGATTCTTGAGCTTCGTTTTCTGCCCATCAGTTAAGGACTAGAAAGAAACATCAATTTGATTGATGTATGTTTAAAACATCTGGGATGTGAACTGATTTTCCCCAGTGATACCAATTGTCTTGCCTTCATCAGAAGGTCATGACTAATATTCCAGAAAAAGCTAATTTGACAAACATACCTTCCTGAAATAAGATTTCTGTGCAAACAGCAGATGGGTAAGCCATGACCTGTTCCAATACTGGTGGTCCAAGTTACTTAAGTAAGCTTTTGGATGCAGATCTCTGCATTTGGTGGACCAACTTCCTAATTTAATTTTTTGCACTTATGATTTGTCCATTTTGCCAGAATTTTGTCCTTGTAAGCAATATCCTGGCCAATATAATGGATTCATTCTTACTATTTAGGGTATGACATAGTAAATAGACAATGAAAATCTTCTTTCAATGTGTGCTTATTATCCTAAACCCCAAGACCAGTGATGCACAAAAAAAAATGAAGAGACCCAAAAAAGAGATCAAAATTAGACCTTTATCAAGGGCTACTGGACAATACCACAATCGTATTCATCTAGAATAGTAGGTCCACGTGCCAAGATCCAGTGAAAAGAGGGAACCCACTAAGAAACATCAATGTGCCCCTCGCGCCTTTAATGATGTTTCATAACCTTGAACAAAACAGTCTGTTGTTGGTCTGAAGAACATGGAAAAGGTGGAGATGGGGACAAGGTCCCCTCTCTCTAGTTGATTTCAGCTATGTGTTTACTGGTTGCTGCCGTTTTGATAAAATCTGTTTTATCTGCTGCAGATCTACAAGTTTGTGGAATACTGAGATCTGTACAACCCCACCAACATGACTGACTGGCAGCTTTCTGTGTAAACTGTGCATAGTCAGAAGCAGCCAATCAATGGGGGTTGGTTGACTTCTTAGCAGCAGGTTTACTAGTCTTCTAGTGATTATCGGCTGATAAAACAGTAATTTTATCAAAACTAAAGTAAGCAGCCCACAGAGGAAAACATTGCTGGAATCAAAGTTTCTGTCTCTACATTATGCTTTTGTCAGATAAAATGACAAAAGCCTGGTGTCACACTACTTTTAACTTCGCCTCACTTTACTTTGCTAGCGATCAACAATTGGTCAACTCCTTAAAAAAAAAAGTTATTCATGAGGAGAATATATTTTCAACTTGCACTTACACAATAACACCGGAGTGATTTTTGAATCATGCCATACACATCCCATTATTGTATGATATGTACTTTATACAGTCAGCAGGCATCTTCTCAACAGCCGAGCGCCGAGGTCATGTAAGGCCACAATAGTCTTGTCAAGCGCTCGCAGACAATACAGCTCAGCTGCTGGCAGCTCTACCTTGGATAACTCAATAACTTTTCAGTGGTAAGAAATGATATTAAAGTTGCTGTAAATATGTAGCACGTGAAATCAGAATCAGATTTATTTTCAGGGCATCTACAGTGCTGCTCACCATTATTGGCACCCCTTCATTTTTTTCATAGATTGCACAATATCTCAATAAATGAAAGAAAATGTACCATAGTTTTATCCTCATGATTTTTTTATTAGTGGTCCAAAGTAATATAACAATAAAATATTGTTTTTCAACTTACATGTTGCAATTTCAAAGAATAAACAGAATAAAAACAGCATGTGCAGCAATAAAGGCACCCTAATTAGTACTTGGTTGCCCACCCTTTATCATTGATGACAGCCTCCAAATGTTTCTCTTAGACTACTTTCACACATCAGGTTTTTTCCGTCAGACAGGATCCGGCTATTTTTTGAAAAACCGGATCTGGCGAAATCTACCGCCGGATCCGTTTTTTTCTCATTGACTTGTATTAGCGCCGGATTAAGCCGCATGGCCTCGCGTTTCTTCTGGAAAAAACGTCGAGTAACGTTTTTTGTATGCGGCAAAAAAACGGACAACGCTGGATGCGGCACTTCCAGCTTTTTGCTACAATGGAAGTCTATGGTCAGCGATCAGCATAAAGATGGATCCGGTCACCGGATTCCATTTTTACACTCTGAGCATGCCCAGAGCTATTCCTATTGCTTTGATTTTGGTCTCTCTCTCTCTTTTCTTCTCAAGGTTCAAAAGTTCATGACAGATCTGTCAAAAAAACTAAGGCTGCTTTCACACATCAGTTTTTTGACGTCAGGCATGATCCGGCGTGTTTTTTAAAAAAACGGATCTGGTACCGGATGTGTTTTTTTAGCATTGACTTTCATTAGCGCCGGATTGCGCCTGATGTGATTGCGTTGCATCCGTTTTTGGCCGGATCCGGCGGAAATGTACATTCCGGCGGCCAGACAAAACAGTCACTGCAACGTTTTGTTTTTTTTTCCGGACCCGCCTGATAGTGCCTGAATCGGCGCATCAGGCGGCCGGAAATAATAGAAGTCTATGGAACCGGACCAGTCTTTTGTGCAATCCGTCAGGCATAATCCGTCGAATACCTGAAGGGACGGATCCGGCGCTGAAATGAAAAAACTGATGCAACGGATCAGTTTTTTTGCTGGATCCGACCTGCACTTTTGAACCCGGAAAAATAAGTTTTGCAGCCGGAAAATGCAGGTTCGCATGTCCGGAGACAGGGTAAAATCTAGTAGTAGTAGTAGTAGCAGTAGTAGTTTTCCAGAATCCGGATCAGTCTTTTGACAGATTGCACAAAAGACTGGTCCGGTTCCATTGACTTCTATTATTTCCGGCCGCCTGATCAGGCGGGTCCGGAAAAAAAAAAAACGTTGCAGTGACCGTTTGGTCCAGTCGCCGGAATGAAAAATGGATGCAACGCAATGACATCAGGAGCGATCCGGCGCTAATGAAAGTCAATGCCAAAAAAACGCATCCGGTACCGGATCCGTTTTTTTAAAAACACGCCGGATCGCGCCTGACGTCAAAAAACTGATGTGTGAAAGCAGCCTAAGGCCTCTTTCACACTTCCGTTGTGTGACGTCCGCCCAAGCATGAAAATGGCGGATCCGTCAGATAAGTGCAAAAATGGATGCAAAACTGTTCATTTTTCTGACGGATCCGCCAAGAAGATTACACCCGGAAATGATGAAAATTTCGTTCCGGAAATGTAAGTCCGGACCGAGGAGAGAGAGAGAGAGAGACCCCGGACAGTGTTGTCTGGATTTTCAATGGATTTCTATGGAGGCGACGGATCCGCGGGCGGATTCCGTCGAAAACGGATGCCAGCGGATCCGCCGCCCATAGGTGGCCATTATACATAATGGCGGATGCGGCGGATCCGCCGTAGTCCGCCATTTTGGCGGACCTAAAAAATGTTGCATTGGACGTTTTTCTAAAATGATGGACGCCATTTTTTTGGCGGATCCGTCAAAAAACGGACCTAACGGACGACCATCCGTCAAAATCCGTCACTAATGCAAGTCAATGGGAAAAAAACTGATCCGCCAAAAAAAAATGGTGGATCCGTTTTTTTCACATTTTGACGGATTTTGACTGACGTCGCACGACTGAAGTGTGAAAGAGGCCTAAGCCGTCCCATCAGTTTTTTGCAATCTGCACTGGATCCGTCTTTTTTCAACTTTGACGAATTGTGCCTGATTGTAAAAACCTGATGTGTGAAAGTAGCCTTAGCCATCTATAAGCTTCCTGCACTTCTCCGCTGGTATTTTCTCCCTCTCTTCCTTTGCAGTTTGTTCAAGCTCTTGAATATTTGCAGGGTTTTTTTCCCAATGGCAGATTTCAGCTCACTCCAAAGATTTTCAATGGGCTTGCGGTCAGGATTCATTGCTGGCCATTTTAAAACAGTCCATTTTTTTCTTTTTCAACCTGTGTACTTTTTGATATGTGCTTTGGGTCATTGTCCTGCTGGAGGACCCATGATCCTTTTCCAAATACTAACAACTTTACTGAAAAAAAAATTTAACCCCTTCCTGACATTGAACGTAATAATCCATCCATGTGCCCTGGGCCTATTTGACCATTACATCCGAGAGGTTGCCCGTGCACTCGGGGAGACCGCTCCTGGCATTTTAACCCCCAAAATTCTGCGGTCGAACATGATCGCAGCATTCCAGGAGTAGGCAGAGGGCTGACAGCCCCTCTGCCTTTGGATTGGAGACCCCGCAGCGTGACACGGGATTCCGATCGTTGCCATGGTGACCGGATGTCGTCATGATGACATCCGGGTCACCAGAGCTAGGAAACTTGCTGATCATGTGCAGTGCATGATCAGCAAGTCTCTTTGTCAGTGCAGAGCTGACAGTTTCTATAGCATGGTGATGCTGCTTCAACGCCATTCTGCAGAAGTGATCAGCCTGCAAAAAATGATTGTCCCATAGTGGGACTAAGTAAAAAACTTAGAAAAAGGTGAAAAAAAATTACAAATATTTGTAAAAATATTTAAAAAAAAATCAAAAATAATAATAAAAAAATCAAAAGATATTGTATCTCAAAATAAATATTTGAACGAAAAAAAAACAATAAAAGTACACATATTTGGTATCACCGAGTCCGCAACAGCCCGACTTATAAAACTGTCCCACTAGTTAACCCCTTTAGTGAACATCATAAAAAAATTAAATAAAAAACAAGACAAAAAACAATGCTTTCTCATACCATCAAAGAAAAAGTGAAATAAAACGTGAACAAAAAGACGGATATTAATAAACATGGTACCGCTGAAAACGTCATTTTGTCTTGCAAAAAACAAGCCACCATACAGCTCCATAGGCAAAAAAATAAAATTATAGCTCTCAGAATAAAGCGATGACAAAATAATTATATTTTCTATAAAATAGTTTTTATTGTATAAAAGCGCCAAAACATAAAAAAGATATAAATGAAGCTTCTCTGTAATCATACTGACCCGAAAAATAAAACTGCCTTATTAATTTTACCACACACGGAACGGCATAACCCCACCCAAAAAAAGAAATTCCTGAATTGCTGTTTTTTGTTCATTCTGCCTCACAAAAATCAGTATTGAAAGCGATCAAAAAACATCATGTGCCCGAAAATGGTACCAATAAAAACGTCAACTCGTCCCACAAAAAACAAGACCTCGCATGAAAAATGATAGCTCTCAAAATGTGGTGATGCAAAAACTATTTTTTGCAATAAAAAGCGTATTTTAGTGTGTGACAGCAGCCAAACATAAAAACCCAATATAAATCTGGTATTGTTTGTAATCGCACCGACCCGAAGAATAAAGTCGCCTAATCACTTATACTGCATGAGGAACGGAGTAAAAAATAAATAAAACCAATTCTTTGCATGCTGTTGATTTTTTCATTCTGCCTACCAAAAATTGCAGTAAGGCTGGGCGCATATTTATCCTGCGCTCTGCGCTAAGTGCTTGCACCAGAGTTTCCATGTAAATCTCTGAAATATGTGACTAAGAAGGAAGATACCCTATAATGAGGCCGATGGAGGCACTGTGGACGCCGTGTGACTTGTGATCCAGCGGTATCCATCTTTTTAGGATTGCATAAAAGTGCCTTCAGCCACAGTTTTGTGCACTTCTAAAAAGAAGGACATCGCTGAACAGAGGCCAGACAGAGTCCAGAGTAACTCTGCTGCCTCATTATAGTGAATGGACCCCTCGGGGGTTTCATCAGAATCACATCACTCAGAGATTTAGATGGAAACCCCAAAGTAAGTGCTCAGTGCAGAGCGCTGGATAACTGTGATCCCAAACGTTATGTGAAATGTTCCAATAAAAGCTTCAACTCAATCCACAAAAAAAGCAAGTCCCCACTGAGGTCTGTCATCTGTTAATGTAAATATAGGGGCTTCCACGTTACTGGTAGCACAAAGGCTCTGGAAAAGTGAAATGGCTCCTCAACCGCCAAAAGAAATTCAGCAAATCCAAGCGCCCCCTCCATTCTAAGCGCCACAGTGTATCTAAACCACATATTGCGTTCACGTTTGGCATTTCTGAAGCGATGAGAGCCCACCTAACTTACCTGTGCATGCCTCCAGAAGCACAGGCTGGGTATAATGTACTGGTGACTGCAACGTACTGCTCACTACAATGGCAGTTTGCAATTTTCACTCGGCAACATTTATTGCTGCTTGTTTCTGGAAAATACCCATGGAGTCAAAATCGTCACTGTGAGGAACTCAGCCGGCCGCCACACGGTAGCCCGGGTATCACAGCTTCTGATACCACCGCCGCTACCAAATGTGACGGACGATCCCTTTCCTCCCACGTCACCAATGGGACGTAACTCCACAGGTACAGCTCTCCGGCGCCCCCCTTTGTCTCTCAGGTCAGTAAGAGAACTGCACCTAGAGCAAATGGCCGCCGGGGAAGGTGTCCTGCTACCCACTGGGTATTCTAAGATTCGTGATCAGAGTAAAAGCATCAGCCCAAGATTAATTTTATGGTTTAATTTGCCTTAAGGGCGCACTAGATAATTACAGAAATATACAGTAAAGCTATACAACGTAACTACAATGGAATGGCAGTCAGAGTAAAAATACAACAATAAGGTACAAGGCTTAAAGGTATAAGCTATGGATCAATATTACCGGGTATTATGGTCATGGGAAGGCCTTGGCTCTGCCATTCCCAGGTACAGTCTTCAGTTCCTGAATAGTCCCTTGGTCTTTCCTAGACCATCTTGTTGGCTTCTGTGTGTGAAATGGAATGAGACCAGCAGCCTGGTCATGGCTAGCTCTTAAACCTGCTAGGCCCATCCCCATTGCTTTGAAGCACGCATATTAATTGGCCTGCAATTCATACGGAGCAGGAAACAATGCCTGAGCTTGGGCTATTTACCATATGACTGACCATCTCATTCAGTCACTGGCCTAGACTAATTAGCATGTAAAGGCCTATTGATTCCTAGTGGACATCAAAACCTGTCGTACTGGATATGCTAATAGGCAATGTGTAGCTAAAAGTCTGTGGCTGTGTGAACTGACAAAATGGAGGCTGGTACAGGCCCTATACAAAATGGCGACAACCTTTTCCTTACACCTCCCTGCTTTTGAGGGCGCTAGGGGGTATCACATTCCTGTGTTCCCCCATGCGCCCTACCGCACCCTCTCTTTGGCTAGGGTGGCAGATCCACGAGGATTTCTGACTCTCTGTCCTCTCCTTCCTCTGGAAGGTTGCACACTGGGTGAGCATAAGCTCCCGCTCATGGTGGGCCTTCATCATGTTCACATGGAAGGCCTTCCTCCTTCCACGGGCGTGGTCCAGGGTGACCAGGTAGGTGACGGCGTTGAGCTGCTCGTGCACGAGGTATGGACCCTCCCAGGCCCCTGAAGCTTGTTTTGTGGTACAGGGACCAGTACCCACACCTTTTGACCCACCTGGTAGGTCCGCTCACAAGCATTCTGGTCGTACCATCGCTTCTGGTCAGCCTGAGCTTGGGCCATATTGTCATGCACCAGCCGTGTCAAGGCCATCATTCGGTCCCGGAAGCGCACGACATACTCAATGACCGACACTCCAGGGGTGGCTAAATCCCCTTCCCATGCTTCCTTCACCAGAGCAAGGGGCCCCCGTACACGTCGCCCGTACAGGAGCTCAAAGGGGGAGAACCCCGTTGAGGCCTGTGGAACCTCCCGGTAGGCAAACAGCAGGTGTGGGAGATACCGCTCCCAGTCTCTCCCGTGGGAGTCGACCAACATCCTCAGCATCTGCTTTAAGGTGCCATTGAACCGCTCACACAAGCCATTGGTCTGTGGGTGATACGGGCTGGCCACCAGATGTTGCACCTGTACCTGCTTACAGAGAGACTCCATCAGCTGCGACATGAACTGGGTCCCTCGGTCGGTGAGCATTTCCTTGGGAAACCCCACTCTGGAGAAAATCTCCAGTAAGGCAGTGGCCACTTTGTCGGCCCGAATGGACGACAAAGCTACCGCCTCCGGGTACCGGGTGGCATAGTCCACTACCGTTAGTATGAAGCATTTCCCGGAGCGGCTGGGAGTGGACAGAGGTCCAATGAGATCCACAGCCACCCTCGAGAAAGGCTCTTCGATGATGGGCAGAGTTACCAGTGGGGCTTTGGGGCGCGGCCCCGCCTTCCCCACCCTCTGACAGGTGTCACACGAACGGCAGTAGGCTATCACCTCGGTCCTCATTCCAGGCCAGTAGAAATGCTGAGCTAGCCTGGCCCTGGTTTTAGTGATCCCTAAGTGTCCGGCCATTGGAATCTCGTGTGCGATCCGCAACAATTCCGCCCTGAACGGATGGGGCACCACTAACTGTCGGTCCCTGGGCCATGCCTCCGGTGAACCCTGCTGGACCGTTACCCGGTACAGCCATCCCTGGTCCCAGACCACTCGCTCGCGGTCGGACTCCAGGGGAGGCTGTGCCGCCTGTTCCTTGAGAGTCTTCAGGCTAGGGTCAGCTTCCAACGCTGCCTGAAATCCCTGACTAGATATGGCAAGAATTGATGAAACTGCCCTGTCCTCTGTCAGTTCCCCGGGATCTGTCTCCTGGCTACTGTCTGACTCGGCAGCCACTTGGTCAGAGAGGGGGAAACCGTCGGACCTCCGCGAGGCTCCTTGGGCTTCAGCGCTCCCACTCCTGGTAACAGCGGCCACGACCGCTGAGACCACGGGTAGCGCCTGCTTTCCCTCCTCCTCTGACCAAGTCGCCGGGTCAGGCAGACTTCCCTGACTTCCTGACATCCCGGATGTGGGGAACTCCTGACCTGGGGTCCTACCTGGTGGCTCCTCTCCCGGGACACCCCCTCCCCCATGGCCTGTTCCTCTTCCTGCAGGGGCCCTAGACTCAGCAGGCTGGATTCACTTAGGGGCCCTACACTGCCCATAGCAGCCCCTCCCTCCACCTCTGAGCTCTCCCCTACAGCCTCCTCACCTGTCCTCACTGTGAGCCCTGTGTGTGTAGTGTCAGTGCATGGCTCACCATCAGGTTTCACTCCCTCCTCCACTGTTGGAGGCACATTCAATACATTAACATTAGCATTCACAGTAGAGTCATGACATTCTTGGGGAGCCGGACTTGGGGGTTCAGTGGCCACATACTGGGACACTAGCCGCCCCAAATCGGTCCCAAGCAACACATTTGCAGGAATATTCGGCGTTACTCCCACCTCCCGATCCCCCTCCCGGCACCCCAATCCAAATACACCTTGGCAACGGGCAGCGCCGGTTCAACGCCTCCGATTCCGGAGACGGAAAGGGTTTTCCCAGGTACCAAGTCTTGAGGGGACACCACCTCAGGGCGTACCAGGGTTCGTTCAGCGCCTGTGTCCCGCAGTCCCATGACCGCTGAGCGGCCGATGGTGACGGGTTGGTAATTGTCTAGGGACCTCCCACCACCCCCTCCCACATACAAAACAGTGGACGGTTTCTGGGACAGGGATGGGGCCTTCTGGCGCTGGGGACATGCAGCCTTAAAGTGTCCTGGCTGATTGCAATTATGGCAACGTCTGGGTTCTGTTCCTGGCCTGGAGAGGGCAGCAGGGGGGTACACCCCTTGCACTCTGGGGGCTGGATATGGGGCTGGGGCAGGATTGGCTTACCCCCTCTCCAGGTGCTACTGGCAGGCTTCTTTGGCTCCGGCGCCCTGTTGTTGGCATACTCGTCTGCCAGGGCGGCTGTAGCAGAAGCCCCCTTTGGTTTCCGGTCACGGAGGAACTGCTGGAGGTCCTCTGGGCAGTTCCACAAAAATTGCTCCACGACAAACAGTTCCTGGACCTCCTGGCGGGTAGTGAGCTCTAGACCCGAGGTCCAGTGCTCCGCAGCTCTCAGCAGGGCCCGCATGTGGTCGGTCCAGGTGTCCTTTGAACCCCGCTGCAGGCTCCTGAACTTCCTGCGGTACGACTCCGGGGTGAGGTTGTAGTGCTGGATCAGGGCCCGCTTGATGCTGTTGTAGTCCTGCTCCTCCCCGGCAGGTAAGTCCCCCAAAACTTCCAGGGACTTACCCCTCAAACGGGGGGTCAGGTACCTTGCCCACTGATCCAGGGCCAGATGATGTTGGAGGCATGTCCTCTCAAAAGCCAGCAAAAAGGAATCCAGGTCTCCATCCTTTTCAAGCAAGGGAAAGTCCTCCCCGGACCTTGGAAGCCCTTGTCTCCGGTGGGCCTGGTGCGTCCAGTGGGGGCCCGTGCTGAGCCATCTCCAGTCGGTGCCGGCGCTCCGCTGCTCTCTCTGCCGCTGCATGCTCCCGCTCCGCTGCTCTCTCTGCCGCTGCATGCTCCCGCTCTGCTGCTTTCTCTGCCGCCACCAGGAGTCTGTCATAGGCGGCGTCATTACCAGCCTCGAGCTGTGCCATAGCCGCTTGGAAAATGGCCTCCGATCTGGACAGGCTGGGACGGGCAGGGGGTGGACAGTCCACTGTGAGACTGAGCACGGGGGTCGGGCTCCTTGGGGAGCCCTGGCTGAGCTCCCCCTCATCGGTATCGAAATCCTCATAGGCCACAGCATTGGCCTCCCCCTTTGCCCTACTCCTGGTGCCTTCCGCCATCTTGGGAACCTTTGGTTACTGAAACACAGCTGCAACCCTGACCTTGCACACAACTTGTTATATTTACACTCTGACCGTCTAGTGCTGGGCTGACCTTAAGACCCCAGCAGTGAAAGTACCGCTGGTAGTCTCTAGTGTCTGGGAGTAGGGGTCCCACGCACACTATTACTCTGATCCCACCACTGCCACCAATTTGTGAGGAACTCAGCCGGCCGCCACACGGTAGCCCGGGTATCACAGCTTCTGATACCACCGCCGCTACCAAATGTGACGGACGATCCCTTTCCTCCCACGTCACCAATGGGACGTAACTCCACAGGTACAGCTCTCCGGCGCCCCCCTTTGTCTCTCAGGTCAGTAAGAGAACTGCACCTAGAGCAAATGGCCGCCGGGGAAGGTGTCCTGCTACCCACTGGGTATTCTAAGATTCGTGATCAGAGTAAAAGCATCAGCCCAAGATTAATTTTATGGTTTAATTTGCCTTAAGGGCGCACTAGATAATTACAGAAATATACAGTAAAGCTATACAACGTAACTACAATGGAATGGCAGTCAGAGTAAAAATACAACAATAAGGTACAAGGCTTAAAGGTATAAGCTATGGATCAATATTACCGGGTATTATGGTCATGGAAGGCCTTGGCTCTGCCATTCCCAGGTACAGTCTTCAGTTCCTGAATAGTCCCTTGGTCTTTCCTAGACCATCTTGTTGGCTTCTGTGTGTGAAATGGAATGAGACCAGCAGCCTGGTCATGGCTAGCTCTTAAACCTGCTAGGCCCATCCCCATTGCTTTGAAGCACGCATATTAATTGGCCTGCAATTCATACGGAGCAGGAAACAATGCCTGAGCTTGGGCTATTTACCATATGACTGACCATCTCATTCAGTCACTGGCCTAGACTAATTAGCATGTAAAGGCCTATTGATTCCTAGTGGACATCAAAACCTGTCGTACTGGATATGCTAATAGGCAATGTGTAGCTAAAAGTCTGTGGCTGTGTGAACTGACAAAATGGAGGCTGGTACAGGCCCTATACAAAATGGCGACAACCTTTTCCTTACAGTCACTTGTAGTTAAATTCCTCAAGGGGTATAGTTTCTCCAATTGGGTCACTTAAGGGGGGAATTCTGCTCTTCTAGCAATTAGGGGCGCTGTATATGGAGTCCGTAAACTGTTCAAGGAAAATCTGCACTCCAGGAGGCAAATAGCGCTCCGTCTGTCCCGAGTCTCTCCTTATGGTTAAGCAGTATTGTACAGCCTCATATGGGGTATTGCCACGTTCAGTACAAATTATGGGACAAATTTTGGTGTCATTTTTACCCACTTCTTGTGTGAAAATGTAAAATCTGGGGCTAAAACAATATGTTGGTGGTGAACATGTAGTTATTTTGTCTTCACTGCCCAATGGTATAAAATTCTGTGACACACCCTGGTGTTAATATGATCACTGCACCCATAGATGAATTCATTAAGAGGTGTGGTTTGTAAACTGGGATCACTTATATATTTTTTTTGTTGTTCTGGCACCTCATGGGCTCTCCCAGTGGGTCATGGCACCTGCAAACCATAACAGTAAAATCTGGGGCTCCTTGCCTTCTGAGCTTTGCACTGTGCCTGAAAAATAATTCCCAATTCCCGATTACATGTAGGGTATTGGCCCACTTAGAAAAAAAGGGACCTCAGTTTGTTGTAAAAAAATTTCCTATTAGCCCTTAGAAAATTAAAAACTTGGGCTAAAACAACAATTTAGTGGTAAAAAAGTAATTTATTCTTTCTTCATCGCTCAGTGTTCTGTGAGGCACATGTGGTGTCAATATAATCACTGCACCCCTAGATGAATCCATTGGGGAGAGTAGTTTGTAAAATGAGTTCACTGAGTTCATATATAGGGGGCTTCTGTTGTTCTGGCACCACAGGGGCTCTGTCAATGTGACATGGCACCCTCAAACCATTCCAGCAAAATCTGAACTCCAATATGGCGCTTCTTCCCTTCTGAGCTTTGCACTGTCCCTCTCAAGTAGTATTCCCCCACATATGGGATACTCAGGAGAAATTGCACAACAAATTATATGGTGCAATTTCTCCTATTACCCTTATGAGAATGCAATCTTTTTTTCATGACACAACATATTGAGGGGGAAAATTTGATTTTTTTTTATTATGGCTCAAGCATTTTAAACTTCTGTGAAGCTACCTGAGGGTTCATAGTGTGCTCACCACACATCTATTAGGTCAGAATTTTCCCGAGTGGTCTAGTTTCCAAAATGGTTATCAACATCTGTGTTGGGGATTATCACTGTTTAGGAACATCATAGGCTCTCCAAACGCGATATGGCCTCCGCCAATTGTTCCAGCAAATTTTGCAGTGAAAAAGTCAAATGGCACTCCTTCCCTTCCGAACTCTGCCGTGCACCCAAACAGTGGTTTTCTCCCTCATATGGGGTGTCGTCATGCTCAGGAGCAATTACACAACAAATTTTGGGGTCCATTATTTTCCTGTTACCCTTGTAAAAATTAAAAAACTTGATCTGAAGTAAATTTTTTGTGAAAAAAAGATAATAGTTTTTTTTTTTTTTTTAAATTCCTGTGAAGCACCTGAAGAGTTAATAAACTTCTTGAATATGGTTTTGAGCACATTAAGGGGTTCAGTTTTTAGAATGGTGTCACTTTTGGGTATCTTCTTTCATATAGACCCCTCAAAGGGTGTGATGTGGTCCCTAAAAAAATTGTTTTGTAAATTTTGTTGAAAAAATGAAAAATTGCTGGTCATCTTTTAACCATTATAACTTCCTAACAAAAAAAATTCCAAAGTTCCAAAATTGTGCTGATGTAAAGTAGACACGTGGTAAATGTTATTTATTAACTATTTTGTGTGAAATATCTCTGTGATTTAAGGGCATAAAAATTCAAAGTTAGAAAATTGTGAAATTTCCATTTTTTTTTTCACAAATTCACAAGTCATAACAAAGTCATACCAAAGAAATTTTACCACTATCATGAGGTACTATAAGTCTTGAAAAAACAATCTCAGAATCACTGGGATCCGTTGAAGCATTTCAGAGTTATAACCTCATAAAGTAACAGTGGTCAGAATTGCAAAAACTGGCCAAGTCATTAACATGCAAACCACTCTCGGAGGTAAAAGGGTTAAATACAACTACAGAAGACAAAAAAAAATAAGAAAAACAAAATTAAAAGGAAAATGGGAAATGTGGTCAGATGTATAACAATAAAGATGCACAACAAGTCAAATAGTATAGCAAAATAATGAGAAGCTAGAATTAAAGTTTTCAGTATAACCAGGAACACAAAGTCTATTTGACAGTAATATTAGGTATTGATATAATCGGTCCCTGAGTGTAATAAGACACCAATGCTTCAAATAAGTAACCATGTCAGCAAGATATATTAAATCTGTCAGAAAGAACCCTCTGTATTCTACTCAAACCAAGTTTTCTTATACTGGGTAGGACATTTTGCTCTAAAATCTCTTGATAGTTCTCTGATTTCATGATTCCTGTGATAAGGTCAAAGCCTCCAGTATCAGACACAGCAAAGCAATCCCACAGCATTATGGATCCTCCACCATGCTTGTGTTTTTTTCCTTATAAGTAGTGTTGAGCATTCCGATACCGCAAGTATCGGGTATCGGCCGATATTCGCTGTATCGGAATTCCGATACTTAGTTCCGATATTTTTCATATATCGTATACCGGAATCGGAAGTTCCCATAATTCTTTGAGAGGCAATGTGATTTTAGTCAGCCAATGAGGAATCTTATGAAGTGTGGGCACATCCTGTAATGCTGCGGTCATCTTAACTAATGGCATGGCTGTGATTGGCTGCTGAAATGATGTCAGAATGCACTATAAAAGGCGCCGCCTCCATTTTAGCGTCACTTTGCTGTGAACTCAGTTAGGGACAGAACGCTGTTCTGCTGACTCTGAGGGACAGTTAGATATTGCGATTTTGTGTACTGGGCTTTAGGCAGGCTATCACCAACTGCTGTGTAAAGCTTCCTTTTGCCAGTGTTGTTTTAACAGCTCTGTGCAAGGTGTGTTGTGAGAGTGCAGGTGACGCTGCAGTTTGCTCTGCATCCACCGCTGTCTGTAGGCATCTGCACGTGTCACTCACTGACTCTTTTTTTTTCTTCAGTGTAATTCTTGCTGCTCCATGCAATTTAACTATTAGTGTGACGCGCTTCCATCCGTATACAATACATTGGTTGCAAACACTATAGAAGTAGACAAAGGAGTAGCCTTTCACAGATTGTGGACAGTTGTGTTTCAGTGTTCACTTCAGTCTGTGTTTTTTATTTTTTGAGTGCATATCACGCTCCAGTTACTTGTTCAAGCACTCCTGCTTATACTCTGCTGAGCGTGTCTCAGTGCCTCATCCTTTTCATTTCTCTCCAATTGGTGCTGCTCCATTATATTTAAAATCTAATCTATTAGTGTGACGCGCTTCCATCCGTATACAATACATTGGTTGCAAACACTATAGAAGTAGACAAAGGAGTAGCCTTTCACAGATTGTGGACATTTGTGTTTCAGTGTTCACTTCAGTCTGTGTTTTTTATTTTTTGAGTGCATATCACGCTCCAGTTACTTGTTCAAGCACTGCTGCTTGTACTCTGCTGAGCGTGTCTCAGTGCCTCATCCTTTTCATTTCTCTCCAATTGGTGCTGCTCCATTATATTTAAAATCTAATCTATTAGTGTGACGCGCTTCCATCCGTTACAATACATTGGTTGCAAACACTATAGAAGTACAGAAAGGAGTAGCCTTTCCCAGATTGTGAACAGTTGTGTTTCAGTGTTCACTGCAGTCTCTGAGGAATAACCACACTTAGGCCTTATAACTTTTCTGACTTTCTTTATCAATCTACCAAGATGAAGAAGGAGCTCAGCGTACCCCCCTGCTGCGGGAAGAACAAATTGAAGCCGTTGTTGGTTGGATGGCAGCCAATGCATCGACTTCAATTCCTTCCACCTCCTCTCAGGACCACAGCACTGTTGAACAACCATCTGTCTCTTCACCGCCTGCCAAATTGCCCAGGCAGTCAGAGAGTTATGAACTGGAGCCAGCTGAGTCTCTGCTTCTGTTCTCAGAATCTGTTGGCTTGCAAACAGGGGCCCAGCCAAGCAGCATTCTGGAATGTGAAGAAGAGGCAGTATGCAGTGATGCGCAACAGCTGTGTCTCTCTGAATGTGAAGAGGCGGGTGAGCCAGTGCCGATGGTCAGCACACCGCAGAACGCATCTGATGATGATGAGACTCAGGTGCCATTTTCTGATGAGCATGGTGCTGGCCAGACCACCCAACAGCAGCAGGTGTTGGAAGAGGGTAGTGGAGATGATGAGGTCCAAGACCCAACATGGCGTGAGGAACAGGAAGGTGGTGGTAGCAGCTCTGAGGAAGAGATTGCCCCAATGGTCCAAACAGTAGGGAGAGTTAGGCTGCAGACTCGGTTGCCTGTAGCCTCCAGTTTGGCACCCGTTCGTAGCAGTTCTCTTCCAACAGCAAAAACGGGCGCTCCCAGGACTTGCACTGCGTGGTCCTTTTTTTACATACTTGCAGATGATATTTGCTATGTCAAATGCAAGCTGTGTAATCAAAAAGTAAAAAGAGGTAAAAATGTCAGTAACCTTAATACCACAAATATGTGGAAACATGTGCGGTCAAAGCACGTGGTTGAGTTCCAAAGACACACTCGAGATGTAGGCCAACCTACAGCAGCACCTACATCTTCAGCTCGTGTTGGAGCCTCTTCCTCCAGCTCACACACAGCTGGTTCTGCTTCCTCACAGGATCGCCATGGAAGAACCTCTGTCACTGTTGTCCAGAGACCCAGTGTTATTCCACCCACAGCTGCAAGTTCCCTGTCATCCTCACACTCCCAGGCCACAAAACAGCCATCGGTAGCACAGGCATGGGATAAAAGACGGCCATACTCGGCAAACCATCCACGAGCACAGGCTCTGAATGCTGGCATTGCAAAACTCCTGTCCCTTGAAATGCTGTCATTCAGGCTGGTGGAGACTGACAGTTTCCGTGACTTAATGGCATTGGCAGTCCCACAATACAATGTGCCCAGCCGATTTTATTTCAGCAGGCAAGCCGTCCCTGCTCTGCAAAAGCATGTTGAGGGAAAAATTAAACATGCGCTACTAAACGCCGTCAGTAGCAAGGTCCACCTGACCACCGATGCGTAGACCAGTACCCATGGCCAGGGACGATACCTTTCCCTCACTGCCCATTGGGTCAATGTTGTGGAGCCGGGTACAGATCTTGCCAGTGGCGCTGTACGTGTTCTGCCAACTCCAAGGATTGCAGGAATCAAGTCTGTCCACATTGACTCCTCCTCCTACTCCAGTTCCTCAGAATCATCGCTGCAGGAGCCATCACGGTCTACCTCCACATGGACCCGTGAACGCTTACCTGATGCGACCGATATGAGCACAGCCGTGGCCAAACGTCAACAGGCCGTCCTGAAATTAATTTCCATGGGGAATCGAAGCCACACAGCGCAGGAGGTCTGGAATGCCATCAAGCAGGAGAGCGACGTGTGGTTTTTGCGAGCGAATCTCCAGCCAGGCTTGGTAGTGTGTGACAATGGCCGAAATCTGGTGGCAGCTCTGGGCCTTGGCAACCTCACTCACATACCATGTCTGGCACATGTGCTCAACTTGGTCGTGCAGAGTTTTTTGAGGGACTATCCGGATCTTGATGCACTGCTGCACAAGGTCCGCCTAGAGTGCGCTCACTTGCGACGTTCCAGCATGGCCAGATCGCGCATTGCAGCTCTGCAACGCAGATTTCGCCTTCCTGAACATCGCATCATATGTGACGTACCCACCAGGTGGAATTCCACGTTACATATGTTGGAGCGGTTGTGTGAGCAGCAGCCAGCAGTAATGGAGTATCAGCTGCATCAGGCGCAATCAACTCGCAATTTGCGCCATTCACACTTCACCACTACTGAGTGGGCCTCTATGAAGGACATCTGCCACGTTTTGCGTCCGTTTGATAAGTCAACGTGGATGGCGAGTGCAGATGAGTGCACTAGTCAGCCTGACAGTCCCCCTTATCTGCCTGCTTCAAAAAAAAATTCAAACACTAAGGGATGAGGTTTTGGAAGAGGTGGAGGATGAGGAGTCACTAATTCCATCACCTTCTGGACAGTCAGCGCAACGTGGTTCCTCACAAAGGGCTGGGCAGGGCTCACTTTGTGAGGAGGATGAGGAGGAGGAGGAGTCAATGGAGGAGGAAGACATCGCTCCAGAGGGAGGTACACAACGCTCTAGTCAGTATGTAGAGCGAGGGTGGGGTGATGCAGAGCAGGCAGAGATGACGCCTCTTGCAGGGGACAGCGTTTCTTGGCCAGTTGGGAGTCTGCAGCACATGGTTGATTTCATGCTGCAGTGCCTGAGAAACGACCCCCGCATCGCCCACATTCTCACCACGTCTGATTATTGGGTGTACACCCTCCTAGACCCTCGCTACCGGGACAACTTACAAAGCCTCATCACACCGTTGAACCGGGAGCGTAAAATGCGGGAGTACCAAGACACACTGGTGCAATCCATAATGTTCTCCATTCCAGCCGAGAGCACTGCTGCTGCTACTGCTTTACAAAGCAGCTCTGTGCGTCGAGGCAGTGGAGACAGCTCTGCAACAAGAGGGAGCACAAGCAGCGCCTCTGCACAGGGCAACACCAGTATGTTCCAAATGTTGCGAAGTTTTGTGGCAGCGCCACAAATGTCTACACCATCCGAGACGGCTCCAGTCAGCAGGAGGCAACGTTTCCGTAAGATGGTGACAGACTACATGTCTTTCCCTCTCAGTGTACTCCCAGATGGCTCTTCCCCATTCAAGTTTTGGGTCTCTAAGCTGGATACATGGCCAGAGCTTAGCCAGTATGCATTGGAGGTGCTGGCTTGCCCTGCTGCCAGTGTATTATCGGAGAGCGTCTTTAGTGCTGCAGGTGGTGTACTAACAGACCGTCGCATGCGACTATCCTCCGATAATGTAGACCGGCTTACTTTTCTGAAAATGAACAAGGCATGGATCTCACCTGAATTTGCCTGTCCGTTTTCAGATTAAATAACTGTTTGGCAACGTTTTCCATGTCTCCTGTTATGTTCATCTTTCTACCACCTGAACTCTACTCCCTGGGCTACAACACTGGCAGTTGCTGCTCAGAAGTGTCGTGTCCACAGACCAATACACAAGCTATAGTGTTACTGGCGTTCAGTAATGTCAGCTGTTCCCCTGCTGTGTGAACGGCAAAAAGTCATGCTGCCTCCACCCTGTTGTCTTCTCATCCCTGGGCTTCAACACCGCCAGTTGTTGCTCGGAAGTGTCATTGGCACGGGTACTCACTCCTGCCCAGACTGGTTACAGCACGCCATCTGTTTCCTGTCAGTGTAAACGTCACTTAGCCTCCAATAAGTTGTCCTGTCGTGTTGCGGTCGGGTTAGCCGACTCTATGGTTCTTGGAGTTTAGGTGCTTCCTATGTGTGCTGCGGGATATGCAAATAAAGGCTGTTTCCGTTGTGACAATAGGACAATCACCCACTGTAGTACTGTGGGATTCGGTAACTGCGGCTGGCTCGCGGCCTGTCAACTTAAATTTCCATGGGTACCTTCTGCTACCCGTCCGGGTTCCAGTACCGTCAGCTGGTTCTCCGCAGTGCCTTTGCCCTAGGTGCCTCCATCTCGGTATCCGAGTTCCAGCAACGTCTGCTGGTCCTTGGTAGTGCTTTGGAGCACAGGTACCTCCTGCTTAGTAACCGTGTCCCAGTAACGTCAGCTGGTCCTCGGTTGTGCCATTGGCTCTTTTCCTTCTGCTGCCCCTCCGGGTTCCAGCACAGTCAGCTGGTCCTCGTTACTTGCATTGGCTCTTGTACCTTCTGCTACCCGTCCGGGTTCCAGTACCGTCAACTGGTTCTCCGCAGTGCCTTTGGCTTAGGTGCCTCCATCTCGGTATCCGAGTTCCTGCAACGTCTGCTGGTCCTTGGTAGTGCTTTGGAGCACAGGTACCTCCTGCTTAGTAACCGTGTCCCAGTAACATCAGCTGGTACAAGGTTGTGCTACAAATACAAGATACAGAACAAGAGACACAAGAACAATAAGCAGAAGATCTAAAAGCAGAAGAACATGAAGTATAAGACCAAAATGAAGAGCAAAATATATGCTCTAAATTATAAGCAGAAGAAGACTAAGCAGTGTATGGGGGTGAGTCCGTTCCTCCTCGTGGTGCCCCTGGAAAATGCCTGCTGCTGCTGCAGGCTAAACTGAACACGGACAAATACTGTTGTAATTTAAATCTTTTGTGACAGCAAGAACGGAAGAATGAAAAATTCATACTTTGACAGATTACAAGTACAGGATTCTCTGTCACAAATAAGAATATGATGAAGAAGATGAAGTACAATATGAATAAGAATGATAGTTTAATAAGAAGAATATGAGTAATGTTAACAAAAAGATGAATAGCAAGAAGTTTAAGAAGAAGATAAAGAAGGTGTAGATGAAGAATAATTTGATGAAAAAGATGATGCTGCTGAAGATTATGAAGGAGAAAGTGTGTCAAAAGTTAAAAAGCTGAAGAGCATGGAAGTTGTGAAATATACATATTTGCCAAAATAGAAAAAACGTGAACAACATTGTCAATTTCTTCGTCAATCCGAACATGTTTAAAAAAAAAATATTATGCTATTCCATTTGATTGGGTTAAACATCTATGCCTTTAATGTCTCCTCAACCTTCCCCAATACATTCTACATTACTCTTTGTTGTTTTCCTTCATGTACAATTAACCAACAAGGCAAGAATGGGGTTTTTTTAATTCCGATATTTTGTTCCCATAGACTTACATTGGATTTCCGGTATCGGTATCGGGTATCGCCGATATTTTTTGGGTATCGGCGATACCATTCCGATTCCGATACTTTTGGATATCGGAAAAGTATCGCTCAACTCTACTTATAAGCTTCATTGCACCATCTGTAAACAAACTGTTGATTTGCATTGCCAAAAAGCTCTATTTTTGTTTCATCTGTCCACAGAACATTTTCCAGTAGGATTGTAGTATGTCAAGGTACTCTTGGCAAAGATCAATAGTTTCTTTTTACATTTTTTTCTTTAACAATGGTTTCTTCCTTGGCCTTCGTCCATAAAGATATGTTTGACTTAGTGTGCAGCACATAGTACTTGTTGAAATCATGACCCCAGACTGTTCCAGGTTGGCCTTCAGGTCTTTGGATGTTTTGACGTGGTGTTTTTTCCACCATTCGCATCAACCTTCAAAGACATCTCTTGTCAATTTTATTCTTTTCCCCACGTCAATCGAGGTTCTTGACAGGCAAACGTCTTAATAACAATACGCACTGTTGAAACTGGGATACTAAGGTCTTTGGAGATGGCCTTATACCCTTTGTAAGTCTTGTGTTCGCTAATAACAGTAGTTCTGATGTCCTCAGACAGCTCCTTTGTCTTCACCATTGTGACAAAGGAACATGGCCTACCATATGGCTTTTTAAAACACTGAAGTCATAATTCATTGGCTAATTCATGTCACATGAGCACTGACAATTAATCACAGGTGATTCTCATTTGTGATTTACCACAGGCCAGTCTATATGTGCTTCCATACTAATTGTAATGTGAGGGGGCCAATACCAGTGTAAGAGCAAGATTTAAGTTTTTCTATTTTTCCCTCCCGTTGTTTTTTGTTTTAAACTATTGTTTATCATTTGCTCTTTCGTATTTAACATGAGTGCTCTAACCAAAAAAATTTTCACTTGATTAATTTTTTCTGGAGGTATTCTACATTATGTACTTAAACTTCATGGGTGCCAATAACGATGAGCAGGACTGTATGTACAATGTTAGCACCTGGCTCATGTGATATTGCTACAATTTAGTGCCTTAAGTACTTAGCAACTGATACAATAGCCTTAAGATGCTTGTATAACTGATATGAAGGGAACTAGAGAGACCACATTGAGTATTACGGAGAGGGGTGCGGGATAAATTTGGGTTCCATTATGTGTCAGTTTTTAGACTTGTATCATCAAGTAGAAAAGGTCCTGCATGATGCACGTTTTCTTCTTATCTAAAAATAGACACATAACAGAAACTAGAACCTGGGTGACCTTGTGACTGATTCATAATTGTTAAAAATGTCTACTTTAATGTACGTCTTTTTGCTATAAGGCTGATACAAGAAGAAAATAGCATATCCTGTATAGAATGAAAAATACCATGAAACTCAAAGTTACATGTTCAATGTGGAAGAAAATCCTGTATTTGTTATGCAATCAAAGTGATTTCTAAAGCCATAGTGGAGGTAGAGGGCGGGGATTTAGTTACGTAAATTCCTAGATAAACTACACAGTCATTTCAAGTCCTAGAGTGTAAAGCCTGCCAACGACCTCTCAGTTTATGTAAAATCCTTACATTTCCCACAAAAAGTAAATGGTGTAATCTGCATCCTCTATTTGATCCAAATTTTAGAAATTCTTTGGAAGTAACAGGAATAGAACAGGGGAGAGAAAAGCCTAAATTTCCTGTAAATCAGAAACAAAATTATTGCAGGTTTCAGTACTGGAAAAGGGAAATTATATTTTGTAACTTGCAATGTTCAAAGGATCAGCTACAAAACCTTTTAACTCCTTCTATAGGTCCTTGCTGAAGTCTACATGGAAGGCATCAAGACTATCTTCATTGTTCCCTGGTGGTATTGGGTAGGTAAAGGGGTAATGCCTGCTTCTCTAGGGGTCAAGGGTAATAAAGAGAGCTGTTTCCCGCTTTCCAGACATTCCAGGGTAATGTTTGAATCTTTAGTGGTCTAGGGTAGAAGTGGCAATAATATCCTTGGTGGTTTAGTAGAATAAACGAGATTAAAGGGACCTAAGGACAGCATGAGTTAGAGCATGGCTGCATGAGTACAACCAGGTAAGATACTATCTATTACTATCTAAAAGGCTCTAGTTTTTCAAACACAAAATAGTTTGAAGAGCCCACGAAGGACAATAGGGAGTAGTCTGAATAGTCACAATGGCTTCTTACAATACTACTTTAGTTCATTGACAGGTCTCTACCTATGTACATGTTCAGTCAGGCTTTGATTCATGCTACCTGTGGTTTAGGCAGCATGAATAGACTGACAGATTGCCTATAACGTTCTCTTCCATGGTGGTCAAGGATAGAAAAGGGATTAGTACTTGCTTTTATGGTAGTCTATTCTATTATTTCTAAACACTGTTTTTCGGTGATTGCTTTGTATCTCCATTCATACTGCACCCACACACACAAATAATACACCATTTAAAAGGTAAACTTGCCCCCTTCAGCAAGAAAATAGCCAAACAAAACACACATCCACGATTTGATCACAAAATACAGTTTCAACATTAATTTTCATAAACCTGCAGTTAGAAAAAATGACCTGCAAGTGGCACCACAGTACCCAAAAGCACACTACCAGAAAGCTGCTTACAGACATCACAAACAAATCCAAACATTTGCCTTTGGGGCTTTCCAGCTTTCCGAACTGCTTGCCCAGCCTATTTTAGCCAAATTGGAGGATTGCACACTTCACTGCAGGTGAGGCACATATGCAAACACATTTGTAAACATGCACTGCCTATTGAATTGCACACTGGCTCTGTTCATACTCCACCCACGCAAATAAATGATACACCATTTGAAAGGTAAAATGACCTGCAGGTGGCAGCACACTACCCCAAAGCACACTACCACAAAGCTGCTTACAGACATAACAAACAAATCCAAACATTTGCCTTGGGGTCTTTCCAGCTTGCCCAGCCTATTTCAGGCACATTGGAGGATTGCACACTTTACTTCAGGTGAGTCACATATGCAAACATTTTTGTAAACATGCACTGCTTTTTCAGTGATTACTTCGCCCCACACACACAAATGGTGAGTCACATATGCAAACACATTTGTAAACATGCACTTCTTTTTCGCTGATTTCTTCGCCCCACACACACAAATGATGAGTCACATATGCAAATACATTTGTAAACATGCACTGCTTTTTCGCTGATTACTTCGCCCCACACACACAAATGATACACCATTTGAAAGGTAAACTTGCCCCCTTCAGCAAGAAAAGAGCCAAACAAACCACACATTCATGATTTTATAACTTAATACAGTTTAAACATTAATTTTTATAAACCTGCAGAAAGAAACAATGACCTGCAGGGCACCTCAACCGGAAGCCATTTTTTGGCCTCTACTTACTAAACCAATTTATTGTATTTCCAATCTACATATATAAATACCTGTCTGTGTTCATCATCTCATGAAATACATTTACATTTGACCAACTTGCTTTTTCTGAAATTGCCAGCGTCCCCGATGACCAATGTGCGAAAATTTCACACGGGCCAGGCTAGTGTAATGAAGTTCTTTCTTGTAAAGAATTCCTTCTTTCTTAACATCTAAAGCAATGGAAAAAGTATTATTTTCAAGGTTGTCTAGGATAGTAAAGGGTTTAGTACTTACTTCCATGATAGTTTATGGCAATTGAGGTTAATTTCCTGGAAAACTAAAGTGAGAGGTTTATTATCTGTTTTCCTGGTGGTTTGGGATGACATATTGAGACTATTACTTGCTTCCAGATGACCTAGGGTAAAAATCTTAACGTTTGCTTTGCTGGTAGTCCAAAATAATGGAGGGGTTACTATCTGTTTTCCTGGTAACTAAGGATATTGGAAGGACTGGTACTTTCACCATGATGTTATATGGTAATTAAAACGGTAAATGTTTGCTTTCTTGGTTGTCCATGGTGGTAAAGGGTTCAATTTCCCTGATGGACTAGTGTAATGAGCCAATTTACTTCTGATTCCCTTGTGGTATAGCGTAATAAAGTTAATAAGAGTTATTATAAATAATAAAGTAATAAAGTTAATGAGAGTTAATATTTGCTTCCCTGGTTGTTTAAGTCATTTTAAAAGGTAGTGTTCATTTTGTTTGTGACCTAGGGGAACTGTGAAATCATTGCTTATATCTATTGTCAAAGAGGGGTATAGGCTCATTTTTATGGTTATTATTAGCAAAAGCTGGAAATTTAAACCCATATTCAAAATAACCAAAATTAGTTAGATTTTGGGGATACCAACAAATAATGTTTAATCCTATAATTACCACCAAAATATATATCATAAATTACAAGAGAATCCTTATTCAAATATTAACAAATTTATCGAAAAAAAATGTAAATACAACTACAGAAGACAAAAAATATTAAGAAAAAAACAATTAAAAGGAAATAGGGAAGTGTGCTCAGATGTATAGCACAATAAACATACACAAGTCAAATAGTATAGCAAAATAATGAGAACATAGAACATAGAATTAAAATTTTCAGTATAACCAGGAACACAAAAAGTCTATTTGACAATAAAATTAGGTATTGATATAATCGGTCCCTGAGTGTATATAACACCAGTGTTTCAAATACAGTAAGTAACCATGTCAGCAAGATATATTAAATCAGTGAGAAAGAACTCTCTGTATAAGGCTAGGTTCATATCGCGTTAGTGCCATCCGTTTAACGGATCCGTTACTAAGCGGCACTAACGCAATGTAACGGATCCGTTAACGCACCCATTGCCATCCATTAGCGTAACGTATCCTAACGCATGTCAAAATCGGCATGCGTTAGCGATGGTACGTTACTTTGTGACGCACTTTCGAACACGGTCTACCTCGCTTTCGGGTACGTTAGGTCTAACGAACAGCGAACGGAAGCGTTTGCTGTGCATGGACCTCTTTTACTAATGCATGCCGAAGCAATGCTACCATGCGTTAACATATGCGTTAACCTGATCGCATAAAATAATACAATTTGGGGCTCCTCATTAGCGCATCCGTTTAACGGATCCGTTAAACGGATGGCACTAACACTATGTAAACCTAGCCTAAGGTCGGAGTCACACTAACGATGAATACGGACAAGTGCTATGCGATAAAAATCGCTTAGCACTCGGACCATTATTAATCTATGGGGCAGCTCCCATCACTGTTTTTTTTCTCGGCCGTATTCCACGTGAGAGTGAAATCGCAGCATGCTGCGATTGTCACCGATGCTCGGCCAAGTCTCGGTGCAGTCGCACCCATATAAGTCTATGGGTGCGAGTGACACAGCGCACATCACTCGGATATGATCTGAGTGCTGTGCAATATACGCCAACGCTGGCAATGGAGGAGATGGAGAAATTAGTTTCTCTGCCTCCTCCACAGCTGAGCTTCGATCCGCTCTGTGCGAAAGGCTCGGAACACAGTCGCATGACACTCGGCTCCCGCACGCAGCAGAGCAGGAGCCGAGGGTCATTAACATATCGCATCGCGATGCTCTCGCATCGGATGCCATACGCAAGTGTGACCCCGGCCTTAATCTCCATATAACCATGTATCACATAAACAAGCAGCTGCTACACCAATCGAGTGCCATCATGTATTAGGGACCACATTGCTAAGTATCTCGATGCTCGTTTCACGTACAGCTTTATCAAGAGGCTTTCTGACCACAAACTTCAAACAATACTTGTTATCTTGCAACTCTGTCCTGGATGCCTGCCAAAAACTTATGAGACCCTCTGAACTCAAAGAGGATCAGGCAAATATCCTGGGGAGAGTCCTCTCAAGCGCCATGGCGGACATCATCTTAGACTTTTTTAGGCGATCTGATCTAGGCCTGTATTTAATTGGTGGTCTGATTTTTTTTATGGGATTGGGTGTATTTATTAAGGGGGCCTAGGATTTAAATTACTTTTAGTAGATCAGAGGTCTGTATTTATTTAGGAGCCTCAATTCTACATATGTATAAAGGTCTGGTCACATCTGTAGATTCTCAGGGAACTGGCCTGTAGTATGTAATCATTTTATGATCTATTTTGGATTGTTTATTTGTTTTGGAGGACTGCTGTGGGATCTACACTGCTCAAAAAAATAAAGGAAACACTTATACACCACAATCTAACTCCAAGTCAATCACACTTGTGTGAAATCAACCAGTCCATTTATGAAGCAGCACTGATTGTGAATCAATATCTCCTGCTTTTGTGCAAATGGAACAGACAACAGGTAGAAATGATCAGCAATTAGCAAGACACCCCCCATAAAGGAGTAGTTCTGCAGGTGATGATTACAGACCATTTTTCTGCTCTTATCCTTTTTGGCTGTTGGGGGCCACACTCACTACTGAGCATCATTTCCTTGTCTTGAGTCATTTCCACTGAAGTTGGATCAGCCTGTAATTTATTTTTCCACTTTGATTTTCAGTATCATTCCAAATCCAGAGCTCCGTGGGATATTAATTTTGATTTACATTAATCATTTTTGTTTTATTGTTCTCAACATATTCCACTATGTAGTGAATAAAGATTTGCAGCTGTAATATGTCATTCAGTAATATCTAGGTTGTGGTATTATAGCGTTCACTTTATTTTTTTGAGCACTGTATATTTATTTAGAGATCTGTATTTATTCAGAAATTATTGTCAGTATTAGTTTTGATGGGTTCTGCATTCTTTATTTATTTAGGCTGTCTGGGGTCTATAATAGTTTTTGGGGTCTGTATTTATTACGGTAGTGTGATCTAGGTTTGTATCTTGCTAGTAAAATATTTAGACTTGAGAGTCCTCAGTGGTTGATACCTTTTAATGGCTAACTGAAAAGATGGTAACAAATTGCAAGCTTTCGAGACTACTCCGGTCTCTTCATCAGGCAAAGACTAAAACAAAAACTGAAGAATCACATATATATATATATATATACACAAAAGGACACAGGAATAGTGCAATAGGTAAGACAAGTGACGTGAAGCAGAACTGTCATTATGGCAGAGGGATGAACATAAATATTGGAACAGATCATAGATAAGGAGAGAGTTTTATTACCCTCTGATTGGGGTCTGGTATTGTGTTTTGATGCCCCTAGAACAGACCCGGGCAAGGGGCGGCCTGCGGGCCGCATCCGGCCCGCCGGCTGTCAGTGACCGGCCCGCGGAGGCGCTCCGGCAGTCTCAGGGCCCCGGCATCAGCTGGCACAATACTTACCTCTCCCGTGCC